>BSBK01001701.1:0-730000 GCA_027943335.1 Chamaecyparis obtusa
AAGGAAGAAAAATCTAACCCCAAAGTAAGGGCAAGAGTTTATAAAGAACATAATTTGCAAAATAAAGAAGAGGTGATGACCTAGGACATCAACCTCTCACATAAAAGGATATCCATAGCCAAAACATTAGTTAGTATAAGGAAATAATGTTGCAGAATAAACAAATGCCACTAAGCTAAGGAAAGTAGATCCCTAGACAGAGAGAAGGAAAGAAAACCTTGCCCCCAGGGATGAAAGCAAGGGATATACCAAGATATGCCATAAAAAAGAGATATCTTTGCAAAACAAATGTCTTTAGAAAATATGTCATGAATACAAGAAGAGAGCTATGGATGATTATGAGCAAAGGAAAGATATTATAATACAAAACCATAGGGATAAAATATAGAAAGAATAACCAATTAAGCTAAAAATATATATGCTAAGAGCATAATGGATCCTAGAAAAATGGAAGAAATATCTCTTGCCCCCCAGTCAAGAGACAAGAGGAGAAAATATCTATATTATAGAAGAATGAGGGGTATTCCCCATATGGAAATTATGAAGAAATTGTAAAACCGCATGAGAGTGAGATATAATTCCTAAAGCAGCTCTTTCTCTAACATACATCTTGAAATGCACACAATCAACAAGTACATGTGTGTTACTATAGTGAAAAGGACATTTATACTTGGAGAGATCATCTTTTTGACATAGGTTTAAAGATTTATTTCTTAGAATTCATTAACTGAACATACACCTTCTTAGCCACATCTTGAGGGATATCAGGGTAATCTAAGGAAGGTGTTGGAAGAAGAACATGAAGATGAGGGTGACGATTAGAATCAACCACCTTAAATTGAGATAGTGGAAAGCCAAGACCACACATATCTTGTTTAGGGGATAGATGAACTGGATATTCAATACCTTGTCATTAACACCAAGCCCTAAACCCTTATAACCTTGTTTAGCCATCATATTGTATCATGTAGTGTACATATCTTGTAAAGATTTTGCAAGAGGTGATTGTTTACGATGATCATGAGAAAATGTTGTGTAAGGTGGAATGATAGGTTTAGAATAAGTTTCTTTTATCTCCCCTTTAATATCATCATGGATTGGATAAGAAGCGGAAGGGTAAATCAATGAATTCTTGCACATCTGCATCATGAACCATAGTTTGAGCCCCATCATAAGTGTGGGAAGAACTAGGAATATTAGATGGAGAAATGGGAATAGGAATATTAGGAATTGGATTAGGAAGGGTAGGATTAGGATTAGGAAAATTAGGAGGTAGATTAGGAAGGATAGGATTAGGATTAGGAAGATTAGGAAATGGTGTATCATCTACAAAATTCTTCACATAATCCAAAAGAGCAATAAGTCCACCACACAAATTCTTAATGAAAAATTTGAAAGTATGAAGGCTATTATTATTCAATCTCTTAATAGCATAAGAAAGTGAAACATGAAGAGCGACAAACATAATGAAATGGATGATAATCTCATAAACATCATAAGGTACTATAAAGAGATGCTAAGAGGAGAATAATGAGGAAAATAACCACACACCAAAGCATCTTAAGGATCTTCATAGTGAATGAAATGCAAGAAATGTTTTTTGTATTTTGATGAGTATGTAGATTTTTTATTTATTTTTGTATTTTAAAATGCAAGAGCATAAAAGAAAACTAATCCAAGCTAGTCTTAAGGAAAAGAGGCAAAGCATCCAACACTAAAAAGAAAGAGTTGTCTATCGCGGATTCACCAAAATGTAAGATATAAAAATATATTTTTATCTATTTTTATATTTTTATATTTTTATATATATGTTTTTTTGAATGTGTTTGTGGGTGGGGTGTGTTGAAAATGTTGTAGATATATATTACCTCCTAATCCATGACAAGGAGATCCCAATTGATTAACCGAAAGAAGACGATCAATGCAAAAAGGAATCAACTGGTTATGGATAAAGAGGGAAAGGGGGTCTAATTTCTTAATTATAAAGTAAGATAATAAATCAGAAAGATTAGGATAAAATGAAACACTTATCTTGAAATGTAGCAGATCTGGAAATTGTTGCTTTCTAGTGTCTGTACTACATTTTTGGAAATTCTACAACCTACCTTGACCTGGAAATACAAAGACGGAGAAAACCCAAAAATCTTTTTCTTTTCTGAACCAGGTTGACCTTGTCCCAAATACGGGGGTGCAATTGTGCCCCTTTATGTCAACCTTGACCTGCATTGCTTTGACGAAAATTATGTTCGTGGATCCTAAAATTTTATCGAAAAGCGTATCTGAATCTACTTTGCAATTCGTTGTTCTATACCTATTCCTGCAAGAAAAATGGTTTTGTCTGTTGGGGGAGGGGTTTGCCTTGGTCAAACCCTAGTTTTGGAATTAACCTTGAAATAGAATTGAAATTGTAGTAATAAACAAAGTAAATAGAACAATTCACCTTGCTTATGTTAAAACCCTTGTGGAGGATTCAAATCCTTGAATCCATAAGTATGGATGCTCCAAATGGATGTAGAATTGTAGGATGCAGGATGTAGGATGTCTCAAATCAATTGCATTTAGATCTTCAACACTAATCTTGGATGGATCTTGGAATAGGAAGAAGCTTGAGTGGATATGGATGGAGGGATCTTCAATAAGAGGTCTCCATAGAGCTTGAATCCTTAAATGGCTACCAATGGATCTCCTTGATGAATTGAATCATGAATGCTCGAATGCTCGAATGCTTGAATATTTGAATGCTCACTCTGATAAATTATGCATAAATGATCCTCCCTTTTCCTTCCTTCCCTTTTCCCCCTTAAAATGAGAGGAGAAGGCTTCCTTATATACTAGTCTAGGACACTAATTTCTAGAGAGGCTGACATATGAGAGATAAATTCCCATTAGGTTCATACCCTTAGAAGTGGACCTATATTAAATGTCTTTTAAGAGTCACTATTTCGAAGCCCGAAGCCCGAAGCAATTGACCTGGAAGTGGGAAAGATTCTTTCCAAACCCCGACATCCAAAAATCTTTAAAATTTGAAATTAGACCCAAGGTCAAGGTCGAGGTCGACCTGGACGGTTGACCTTGACCCTGAGGTCAAGAGCCTCAAAATCTCAAAGCAAGATACCATAAATAGGTAGGAAAGAAGTGGAAAACAAGGCAAGACTGGGGAAAAAATAGATCCAAGTCAAAGACCCATTCAAGGCATTTGACATGACCCCAAACCACTTACTCGGAGGGCTAAACCAGTCCTAAATGGAAGTGCTTCCATTTTTTGACGATACACTTAGTAACTTTATTGCTATCATATTTTTAGTCTCATCTTTCATGCCAGTCACAAATCGTAGCCATTACCATAAGGCTACAACTGATCTAAAAGGGAAAGTTATTGACAATATCCTGGGACCATCCTTTTGTGAGGAATTTTTTCCTTAGGTACCTATCTACCAGTCAATCCCTTTTACCTACACTGAGTATTACGATCAAACCAACATGTTAGCCTACGATTGGAGAAACTGAAACAAACATGATTCTGAGTCTTCTTCAGATGAAGAACCCACACAAGAGGAAATTATAAGTATCAAGAGGACAAGCATTTCCATAAATTAATGCAGGATATCACGAGTTAGGACAAAGATCAATATTTTATGCATCTTGCCTCTATGGGCATAAATATTCCTCTTGACTTTGATGTGGATGGCTCATTACAAAAGGAGGAAGAATCTCCTATCACAATCCTTAACAAACAACTCCAATATTTGTGATGTGAACTTTCCCAATTGAGAATGGAAAAGGACCAATCATCAAACAAGTACTCGCTTGAAACTATCTGTCCGTTCCCCTTTGACAATGACCTCTATATGCCACCCTTCCCACCCAAGGTGGAGATTCCTAAGTACAATAAATATGATGGCAATAGAGATCCCCAAGACCATGTGAGAGAATTTTGCATGCTTAGCATGGAGTTCATACATGAACAAAGCTATCTTATGAGACTCTTTCCTCGGAGTCTTAGTGGCCAAGCCATGAGCTAGTTCACCTTGCTTGCCCTTGGCATCAAGACTTTTGATGAGCTTGTTCAAAGGTTCATCCAACAATACTCTTTTAACATCTCTCACACTATTACCATGCTTGATTTGTGCAACACAAAGCAATGTGTTAGAGAGCCCTTCGTTACATTCCTCCAACGGTGGTGAAGGATGTTTTCTAGATACCCTTGTCAATTTCTTGAGACCGAAAAAAATTGATATATTTATAAATACTTTGGTCCCTAAAATGAATTATGTATTGCAAATGCAAACTCGCACCTCATTTGACAAGTTGGTGGAGACTTCCATTCATATAAAAGATGTCCTTGTTTGAAAAGGAGACATCAGCCTGCAACATAAAAAATATAAGTCTTGTTCTAACAATCAACTTAACAAGGATAGGCATAAGTTATGGACCAAGACCAAATATGTTTTCAATGATAGAATTGTGGGCACAACTTCCACATCTACCTATAGAAAACCTGAGTAAGCTTTCAACCTCTCTATTGATATTCAAGTAACAAAAAACAACAAGATTATCCAACCAAGCTCTAAACTTGAGAGTAACAAAGATAAACCACTGAACCCTAAGCCCAAGAGAGATTTCACTCCCCTAGGAGAGTTGCTTGAGAACACTGTAAATACACTCTTGACTAACAAGATTATCACATTGGCTAATATTTCAAAGCCCTACAATCATGAGATTAAGCCTAAGTTGTGGAACAATAACTACTACTATGATTACCATCACAATAAAGGCCACAAAACTAACCACTGCATGAAGATCAAATATTTGATCCAGGATCTGATTGATAATGAGACCATCATGATTGACCCCCCTCATATGAATACTGATCATAAGGCCTTTAAAGATCCTTTTCCTAAATATGAAAAATGGGAGTCATCTAAGACAAAGTATAACAAGGCAAGTTATACCTACTATGACAATGACAATGTGATCCACATGCTTGTTCCTCTAATCATACCATTAACATCATCAAGATAAAAAATAAGACTCAGGTTGAATCTTCTAATGTAGTTACTCACTCTAAGGGTAAGGTCACTCTATGAGGAGCATGTTATCCCTCATCTTCTAAACAAGAAATGACCCAAGGGTCCAAAACAACTACCTCATCTATAGCACACAACTATTATCTAGTCGATCATCTCTAATGCACGTCAACTCAGATATCCATTATTGAATTGCTCAAAATCTCTCCTGCACATCGGGAGATTCTTGATCAAGCCCTCTTAGTGGATAATGTTCCTAAGGACCTAGACGTAGACAAGTTCTAGTCCATGGTCGGTCATCTTGTTTCCCCACATTATCTAAATTTTTCAAAAGAAGATGATAAATTTGTCAGTCATGCTCACAACCAGCTTCTCCATATCGAAGTCCTCATACATAAGCACAAGGTAAAACATGTTTTGATAGATGGAGGCACAAGTTTGAATATCTACACGTTCAACTTGGTTAAGTCTCTTGGTTTCTTAGAGCATACTATTTATCCCAGATGAAAGATCACAATCAAACAATATGATGAAGAGAAACACTCTTCTAAAGGTATGGTAGTCTTACCCATCCAAGTGGGTCCTATTTAGCGAGATATTATTTGTCAAGTCAACGATCTTCCACGTGTATACAATATAATTCTTGGTCACCCGTGGATCCATGAAATGTAGTAAGTCCCATTGACATTCCATCAATGTATTAAATTTCCTCACAATGGCATCGATGTTATAATTCCTGCAGACTCAACTTATATTTGCAACAATGTGAAACAAATTGAAAGCATGGTTCTGCATAATAAGGAATCCCTATGCAATCAAGAAACTAATAAATATAAACAAATGAGACTAGATGCCTTTAAGAAGAAACTGAGTATAAAAGAGAATGGAATGGGAGAACATACATTGGATGCTTCATGCTCTATGATCAACCTTCCTATTTCACCTAGCTCTTATGGGAAACCATCTCCATATTTTCAACATGCCAGTACCTCCACTCTAATAATTCATTAAGAAACAAGTATTTTAAAAGAAAACATCCCTCTTGAACAATAAAGTGAGGAGAAACTTGTTTTACAATAGTTGTATAAAGGTGAAGAAGTTGAACAAGAGGTGAAATATGTTGAAATTTATCCTAAGAAATATGGTGTAGGTTATCAATGAATGCAAAAAATGGGATATGATGGAAAAATTCCTCTTGGAAAAGGTAAAGGCCTTATTGAACCTCTATATACTAAATTTTGTAATCTAAGGGAGAAAACTAGGGTAGGGTACTACGAACATAAATTTACACCATCATCTATAAGTGGCCCTATATTTGACAAACTTGGAGACTCTAACAATGAGGATGAGGACGTTGTGCCCATAAATTATGAAAGGTTGTTACATATACCTACAAATGAAGAGATTGTATCTGAGAGACAACTTAGTCAACATGAGTCAAATACATTATCAGAAGCTAAACTAAACCCAGATGATCCTATAGAGGAAAGACACCCTAATTGGAGGTAGCTTATTAGCATTGCACACATCCTCAATTTGGCTCAATTCATTGATTCATTTGGAGCATTAAGGCAACCTAGGTCACCATATTTACCTATGTTGGATTATGATGAATGCTCTCAAAATTTTAACACCCAAGTGCCCAATCAAGTAGTTGACGCTCAAGACAACCAATCTAACATGACTGACCTTAATGTAGATGAAATTGAGAGATATGTTGCAAATCAAGAGAGCCATGTTATAGAAACTCCTATGACCCTAGCTCAGTACTTGGAGTGCTCTGATAGTAGTCGAAATGATTCCCACAAGTATGAATGAGACTAACTATCTAATGCTACAATAGATATAAAGGTTGATGTCATTCACAAATATGCTCTTGTTCCCACTTCCAAGGTTGGTGAAATCTCCAACACACAATAGGATCAAGAGGATCATCAAGATCATCTAGCTATAAAACATGTTATCATACCTCCTACTTAGGATGCATTCAAAGAAGAAGATTTTCCTACTAATAGTCCTCCTATATTTCTCCCTTAGAACACCAATTGGAGCTTTGGTTCAAGATCTAGGATTATGATGGTTCCTTTACAAATATTTCTTCACCAAAGGGAGGACATTCAATGAGATCTTAATCTTCATTTTGGGACTAGATTGAGACTATTAGGTCCATAGAACCCTTCTCATAACTCCCCCAGTGATCCTTCAGAAAATCATGCTTGAAACAACTCTAGAGAAGACAACTTTCTTGACTTATCTTTGGTATCCATGAATGATGATGATGATACTAGAGTCTTTTCCCTTGATCTTGTTGGTTCCTTACCCCTTGTCTACCCTGAGTTGATTGAACGGAACACCTCTGAACCTATAAACTTATTGTCCTTCTCCAACGATCATGACCTTTCACACTATCTCAATGTTGTTGAACCTATCCCATCTTCCACTAGTGCAATGATCAATAGTATGTCAGTGGAAGATATCAAGTATCTTAGTCACAAAAATAAAAATAAAAAGAACAAGAGATTTGATGGTGAAAACCACTCTATGGCAGTGTAAGATCCAAAAATATTAAAAATTAAAGACGTGTCCAATAGTGAAAACCTCTCTAAGGTGCTTGCAGATGAGATACTTGATATTATCCCTAAACATTTTTAGAAATGATCATTAGTGCTTATAGAGCCTACACAGTAAGTGAACTTAGGTACATCAGAGAATCCATAAATCATACATCTAGTACAATCTCTACCTAAAGATGAAAAGAAATAATTTATTCAGTTTTTTATAGCAAAGAAGATCAATTTTGCATGGTCCTATTTTGATATCCCTAGATTGGACACAAATCTCATTATGCACCACTAACTATCGCGCCAGGCATAAAACTAGTGAAACAAAAGCTGAGAAAAATGCATCCTCACATAGCACTACTAATTAAGGCAAAGCTTGAAAAATTACTCAAAGCTACATTTATACGAGTCATAGACTATGCTAAGTGGATCTCCAACATTGTATTAATTTCAAATGCTGACAAATCAATACACATATGCACAGACTTCAAAGATCTGAATAAAGCTTGTCCTAAAGATGACTTTCCAATACCAAACATAGACTTGATTGTCGATCTTATTGTTGGTCTTGATATGTATTCCTTGATGGATTGATTCTTTGGATATAATCAAATATGTATTGCACCTAAAGACTAGGAAAAGATGGTATTCACATGCACTTGGGGTACTTTCTCCTGGAACATCATTCCCTTTGGCTTGAAAAATGTTGGTGCAATGTATCAACGAGCAATGACAACTATCTTTCATGACATGATGCACAAGAACATGGAAGAGGACAAAACATTAACTAAATCTACTACAAGAGATATGCACCTCGCCAATTTGGATAGGATCTTCACATGAATGGAACAATTCAAGGTACAACTCAATCCAAAGAAGTGCACTTTTGGGGTTACCTCAGGAAAACTTCTAGGATACATTGTCTTAGGGTGAGAAATTGAGGTAGATCTAACTAAATTGAAAGTGATAGTGGAGATGAAACCACCACAAAACATCACTCAAATGAGGACATTGTAAGGAAAGCTACAGTCAATAAGGAGATTCATCTCACAACTAGTTGACAAGGCACAAACCTTCACTAAGACTCTGCATAAGGGTGTGACATTCAAATGGAATGAGGATTGTGAGAAGAATTTTCAGCAAATCAAAGAGTATCTAGCGAATCCTCTAGTGCTAATGGCTCCTATTCCTATAAAACCTTTGTTTCTCTACATAGTAGCTACCACTTCTTCCTTGGGAGTAATGCTTGTACAACATGATGATCAAGGACATGAACGAGCAATCTATTATATAGGCAAACCACTGGTATCCTATGAGATGAATTGCATAGTTATTGAGAAGAATTTTATGGTACACGTATTTGCTTTCCAAAAGTTCAAACATTATATGTTAGCCTACTCTATATAACCAATTGCAAGAATTGATCCTCTCAAGTATTTTCTAAGAAAAGAAATACTAATTAGTCGGTTAACAAAATGGGTGATGATTATTAGCGAGTTTGACATCACATACATTGACCATAAGGAAATAAAAGGACAAGTTTTGATGGATCAACTAGCAGATGCACCTTTGCAAGACACACAACCTCTTATTTCCAAATTTCTCAATGAATCCATTTTGCACTTAGAGCAACATCCCTAAAAGATGTACTTTGATGACTCATTCACACAAGGTGCAAGTGTTAGTGCTCACTTTGTTTCTCCTCAAGGTTACAAGATTCCAAAGGCTTATAAAATGATCTTCACATGCACCAACAATGTAGCAAAATATGAAGGGTTGGCTAATGGACTCAAATTGGCCATTAAATGGAAGATTGAAGAACTTCATGTCTATGATGACTCTTAGCTTATGATTAATCAAGTCAATGATGAATATCAAACTAAGGATGAAAACATCTTGCCACACAAATTCCTGATTGATGATTTAAAGAAGTATTCATGTTTATCACCTTCCAACAACTACACATGTAGAGAGCATAGCAACAAATGCTATGGCTACTTTAGCCTCAATGCTACAATTTGAAGAACATCAATTTTTCTATAACTTCCTAGTGTAATAAATTCCTTTTCTTGATTATGATAGACCTAAATCTCAAATTGTCTACACTATCATTGCTCCTAACACTTCTCGCTACAACCATATCTATGCCCACCTCAAAGACCAAACTATCCCTGACTCCCTTTCCTGAAACAAAAAAATGAAATCTCATCCAGAATTCCTATCGGCATCTCATCATCATCAATGAATTGTTTAGGAGAGGTCATGATGGTACACTTCTTAGGTGTTTAGAGCATGAGGAATCTGAGAGAGTTCTTAGGGAAGTTCATGAGGGCATATGTGGATTGCATTCGAACAATATGTCCTTAGTAAAGAAGATTCTTAGAGCAAGATACTACTAGCCTACCATGGAAAATGATATTATTCAATATGCTAAAACTTGTCAAAAATGTCAACTTCATGGAAACTTGATTCATGCTCCTTCCAAAGACTTATTGTCTTTTATTAATCACTAGTCGTTTCAGCAATGGGCCTTTGACCTTGTGGGTCAGATATATCCTGCATCCTTCAATGGGCACAAGTTTATTATTACAGCCACTGAGTAATTTACTAAATGGATTGAGGTGGTACCTCTTATTAAGGAAACAAGTAAATAGGTGGCTATGTTTATACTCAACTACATCATCTACAAATACCACATCCCCTCCTCAATTGTCATAGATAATGGAGGATAATTCAAAACTAGTGACATTAATGAGCTCCGCGCTAAGTTTCACATCATTAATCATTCCTCCTCTATATACTATCCTCAAGATAATGGATAGGCAGAAGCTTCAAATAAAATAATTCTTAAGATCTTACATAAAATAGTTAACAAATCTAGGAAGAATTGGCACTTACAACTAAATCCAACTTTATAGGCTTATCGAACAAGCATCAAAACACCTACAGGGGCTATTTCCTTCTCATTGGTCTATGGTTCTGAGGTAGTATTACCTATCAAAGTCAAAATACCATCTCGTAGGGTATCACTACACGGACTTATCACAGACAAAGATTACAAAATCTCTCGACTTCAACATAAAAAATTGCTTGATGAATGCAGAAAAGTAGAATTTGACCATCTAAGGGTTTATCAAAAGAGAATTTCTAAAGCCTACAACAAAAAGGTTCATCATCATGAGTTTCAAGTTGGAGATCTCGTTCAGCGAGAGAACCCAAAAAATCAACAACATAGAGAACAAAAGGTCAAATATGAACCTAACTAGTTGGGTCCTTTTGTCATTTCTCCAGCATTTGGTTCTGGAGCTTATCAACTAGCTACTCTAGAAGGTGATCTTCTCAAAGAGCCTATCAATGCTCTCGATTTGAAAAGATTCTACAACTAGACATTCTGCATCTTGTATAACAACCTATGATCCTAAGAAAATTCTTAAAATCATGTACAATCTTGAAAAAAATCCTAAAAAGCATATAAAGTCCTAAAAAAATGATCATCCTAGTGAAAATATGTAAATAGGAACCTCGATATATCCATAAAAAAATAGAAATATATATAAAAAAAAAGCAAAAAATTAAAAATAATAAAAAAGAGAAAAATGTGGTGAAAATCTAGAAATAGGCGCCTTGGTAGAAAAAGTAAAACATACTCCCAAATGGTACAAACCTAGCAAATAGGTGCCACTTGTAATCAACACTTCATCTATCCACGCGTGTTTGAGCTCTCACAATTTCTGCATTCAATCCTCGCTCTCCATCTCCTTTAAGCCATCATGGGCTAGAACTGGTCTTATTTTTGTCCTTGGTTCTTATCTACCACTTGGGGGGAAATCTCAAGCTATCTATCTTAGTTGTTAGTGCTTCACCACTTGATCAATCTCTTGTGCTTAACCTAGGTTAGTATATCATTTAGTCCCAAAAGAAAATTTTTACACTAGCACTACTTGGTGTTTCTCAATGCCCCAATCCAACAATGTTTCTTAACATTATCATTATGGACACCACTATGTTTTTCAACACATATGAGATCCTACACTTTCATATCACACACTCATACTTTGACACAAGAGCACAAGTGTTTCTTAAACACTCGGCACAAACATAAATCTTATTAAACTGAAATGACTGAGATATGTTGAACTATTTTCTTATGTGTTGTCTTTTATCATTAATTTTTGCTTGTTATGTCTTCTAAGGTCACTTGATGATGTCTACCTAACTAGAGATTCATGACTGGGGGCATAGCACATTTTCTTTTATTTATGTTTTTAGTGTGGTTTCAATAATCCTAAGTTGTCACATAAATTAGGTGTCTATGGTAAGAGCCTCCATCATGATTGGAAGGTCGCAATACCTTGACCCATTTTATCTAGACACTTAGGTGCAGCTGGAATCATCTCCTTGTCTATTTCTTGTGTGTGCTACATAAGCTGACAATCATGGTTATCTTGGTAGCATGTGCCTTGATAGAAGTATAATGTTTCTATATCAAACTAGAAATTGTGTTCAGGTCATCTTAGCTTGTATGCCTCAATGCTTACATTTATTTCCTACATTTATCCAATAGGATTATACTCATATCTTCATGGTTTCCCTCACAATGGTGAAGATTGCATCAACCCACATGTCCCTTAACACTTAAATGATGATTAAAAAAGGCTACAAGATTAGTGAGGTGACTTGTGCCTTAGGATGCATTTCATTCTAGGGAAACATCTAGTTGTGTGTTTCTGGTCTCCCTTGAGCCATCCTTCCTTTCTCTCTATTGATGCAATCAACTGCAACATCTCTCATTGACTTTGAATAGTATTTGTAAGATTCAAGGTTAGTATCATCATAAAAGGGGCCTCGAGTGCTAAGTTTTCATTTTCACATATGGATAAGTCTGAAAAGAAACAACATGATACAAGAAATACATATTAGAGTGTACATAATATCAAAGCAGAAGCAAAAGTACCATCAATATATACATTATGCAACATCAATGATAAAATTAAATGCATCAACATCATAAACATGACATGAGATATATTAACAAGTACATAAAGAGAATAACAAACCTTGTAAATCCTTGATGCATATATAACAAGGCATACATCAAAATATGGAAGAAGAGGATAATATGAGAAAGGGGAACTCAGGACTGACTCCCTCCCTCTACTTGATCTTGGGGTGGAGGAGGAGGGGCATCTTCTCTCATAGGTTTCGGTGCTAGCGCAACTCCCTCTAAGTGAGCACTAAATTGGATATATGAAGGCACTTTGGCTGTAGCCGGTACTTCCTCAATCTACAAGGCATAATAATATGAAACTCTAATAGCCTGATAGGTGGCCATTTTTTGGATTGAATCTTGTGTTCTCTAAAACTCCCACACTTGCCTATCCCTATCTACTAGCTGCAACTCCATTACTGCCTCCCATATCCTAGCTATTGTGAGGTTTGACTTGAGCTATGCTCTCTCATGTACAAGGGTCCCTTAAGTCACTCTCGGTGCCTTGGTTGATGGTGCCTCTGTCACTGCCTCCTCCTCTAGGGTCTCACTCTTCTCTCCTAGTGGCCTCCCATGCTAGTCTCTCTTGAGAAGGTATCCCCTATCCACCTTCCTCATCACCAATCTCTCCCCCTCCTCCTCCGACAACTCCTCTACAACCAAAGCTATCCCCACTACTACTTGCCCCAGGATCTCCTCACCCCCTAGTCTCCTATCATCTCCCTTCTTTTCTCATGAACCCTCCCTTCTAAGGCTCATTGACAAGATCCTCCTCATCTGGCCTAGGTACCCTCTCAGCTAGATCTGTAAATCTAGGAAACAAGTGGTCTATTCTGTGTTGTCTAAAAGTAGGAGTCATTCCAACATCTATAACCGCAGGAAGGTACTCCCAATCAACATCAACCAAAACTCTCAGCTCTTGCATGATAACAACATATGTAGGTCATGACCCCCAATCGACCTCCTCATTAGGGTAGTAGTCATATGTTGCGAACTCTGTTGGTGTATCTTGCCACCGACCAAACTAGCGCCAGACCTTTCTGATACAAAATTTCTCCACCCAGGGAGTGCACATACCAATTTATGATACAAGTCAAAATTTCAACATAAGGATATATCAAGATGATGAATGCAAAAACAAAAGTATCTCAAAAATTATAGAAGATTACCCGCTAATTAGTGGCCTGCTAGTAAACATAAATAAAAACTCTCGGGTGGAGCACATCCATCTCTCACAACCTATATAAGGTTTCCACACTAATGGCCTCAGGTCATCTAACTACCATCTCCAAAATGCACTCTTTCTCGAATTGAGCTGATGAATATATCTTGTGTATCAAAAAATATAAGGCATACCCACTCCGTGGATAACCTATGTAACTGGACGTGCAATGGGGATATGCTCCCACCCCCATATCTAAAGAATAATAACCCCAATGGTCATGCTCATGTCTCTCCTATAAAAAATCTTGTGCAACTCCCTGTACATGTGGCACAGTAAGCGTGCACCCCAACTAAATCTTTTTGGTCCTCTCAACATCTCATAGAGAATCTAACCCCATCTACATTGGAAACCCTACTGGTTGTGGTCAAGTTTAGTAGCACAACTGATCAATTTGACCAATACACATGAAATCATATAATGTTGATCGTACTACCTCATCATGTACTCCCAAGTGATGTGTCGGTCCAAGATGGTATCATCAAAAAAATCCTCCCAAAGTCGTGATCCCCTGTACTAGATCCTGATCATAAAACACTAAGTCTCAAGCTATCTAAAGTGAAAGGATCCTATAGATATCGTATGGTGTGACGGTGATCTCACTGGTGGGAAGATGGAAGGTGATATACTTACTGTGAAATCTCTCTACTAACACGATGAGAAACCTATGGTTCACATAGATATCTAGCATTTTGATGAACTTATCCAACCCACACTGATCAAGAACAACCAATTCCTCTGGTGATAAATGGCAGACTAGTCACAATGCCTATGGGTATGCACACCAGAAGATGGGGTCAGGCTTGTTGGAAAGTTCTAGGTAGGGTACTGAGAGGGGGGGATGAATCAGTACCACAGATTTCACACTAATTCAACTTTCTAATCATAAATCGATAGCCAATAAATTACTTATACTAATAACTACTTTGTCTTTTACCGATAGCTATTATGTCTAACTGATAACTGATTATATGAAAACTAAACATACAAGACATAAATATTTCAACACTTAACACAATATTTTGGTATCATAGAAAACCCTTGGTCGAAGGGGAAAAATATGGTGGGGATGGTACCCACAACTCATTACTACAATAATAAGGTGCTCGGTTAAGAGCTTACATAAGTTTCATCTTCTGAATGACTTCATCCTATTAGGAGTGTCTAAAAACTTGTTAGGAGTATCAAAAGTCATGTTAAAGACTACTCTGTTAAGAGATTTTATACCACTTATACAATGTTCACCATATTAAAGGATTTACAATAAGTTCCTAAACAAATCTTCTAAGTCTAGTTAGAGACCACCCAGTTAAGGGATTTCACAATCTTGATGTTAAACTATTAGGAATAAATCAACAAGAAATTTTACCTATAGATGCTTTCTCCAAAACTCTTGTCAGATCTTGTTTCACTCTTCTTCTTCTCTTATCTACTTTTTGATCTCTGTCGATAACATAACTCTTCACTTCTATTCACATTCTTTGAATATTTGTTTGCATCTGTATCTCTATCTTCACATGTACTCTCCTTTTCCTTAGATATCCTCTTATAGTTGCTTGCCCTAATTAGGGTTCCTTGGTCTTCCATAAACCATTTTTCTAATTTGATGTCATCCTCATTTGTAATCTTTTATTTCTTTCACCGCTAACACTTTCTTATAACCCTTCCTTTATGCTAATAACGCTTCCTATTTCTAATAATATTTTTTGATAATACCTATGTCGATATGTCTTTCCTTTATGTTATTTTTTAGTAATGACAATCTAATCAAAATGACCATTGGTTGTCTATTAATTACTTATAGAGGATTTTGTCAAGTAACAATCTCCCCCTTTGGCATTGATGGCAAAACCTTTCTTAACTATAATAAAACCTTTCTTCTTACCTTTGTACTTTCTACAAAATCTTTCTATTACTTCACCATTATGTATCTCTCTCCTTTAGATATTCATGATCTTCATTTCTCCCCCTTTGACTGTACTTATCTCCTTTGCAATACTTCTCACCTTATACTAATATCTCCCATACAATACTTCTCCCACTTGGACAACAATGCCAAAGGTGAAAACAAAACTATGTCCTTTGGTTATCAACTTGTTTCTATCTCTACTTGAATGATTCTTTGCTTGTTCCTAATATCCACCAATATTGTGTTCTATTGCTTCTTTAGATTATCTATAGCATTGATATGTCCTTTGATTCTTATTATCTTGTCAATTATATATTAATTATTATATTTTGGTGTACCCAATAGATCAATTGTATCTTGAATAAGTTTCTATATTAAATCCATATGTATAACTACGATGCATGATTCCTCAATTAATGTATCTCCTTTCTCAAATAGTTTCTTTGAAATTTCTATTGCTTTTATCAATAATTCCTTTATCTTTTCAAGTTTCTCTGATAGTATCCTTGTTATTTCTGCTAGCTTATTTATTCTTCTATCAATCTGTGAATTTTGTTGTATTTTTTCTTTGAGTCCTGCTTTCACTTTGTGATTAGTTTCTATTATATCTACATGTGTTTTCAACTTGTTCATACACGGTTCTTCTTCATTCACTGTAATCTCTCAAGTAAGATTGAAAATGTTTGACCTATGATTTTCATGATCTTTTTCCTTTGGTTTTAACAATCTTTCTGCGACTGTTATCTCTTTGAGTTTCTCTACATATAAAATATGTTCTTCATTATGCATCTTTGTATGATTTCTCTTTAGAATCTCAAATTCAGGTCATTTATCAAGGCCTCCTTCTTCTTTAGATTCTGAATCTCTTTTTATCTTCTCTTGTGTTGTTGTTATCATTGTCATATTCTGTAATGTTCCTACAACTTGTACTTCCTTAGATTTTGTGATTTGTTCCTTATCCTTTGCTAAATTTATTATCTATTTTTCAATTATCTCTTCTCCTATTGTCTCACTGATAGCATGCATCCTATTGGTAACATGTGTTACCTGATTTTGTTCTATTTTAGTGTTTGTAACTACAACTTCTCATGTGTGCCGATTCTCAAACTATTCACCTTCCTCATTACTCAAGTTGTCATTAGATTCATCTTGTATTTCGATAGGTTTGATAACCTACAACTAATTGAATATTTTGATGGAAATAATGGACAAGTGAATGAATTTGATTAATGATCATTGAGATACTAAAATATATGTAAGAAAATTAAGTCAGTTAATGTATTGTCATTGATATCAACTAGTTTTGATTGTACTTATCATTATGGTTACAAACATTCAAAGAAGGAAAATGGTAAAGGAATAAGATATCTACATGAAGATGAGATGGATATGAAAGATATGGTTGTGGTATACATTGGGTAACTTATTAATGAGTCTTGACATCATGTTGATGACTTGAATGTATTACATGATTTTGTTATGTATTAAAGATCAGAACTGATCAAGTTTATTTGGTCGGTAAATGAAGATTTATGTATACACTGAGCTAGTGTAGTGTATACCAAGTATAGTATTAATTGAGCAGGTAATCACTGAAACATTCTAGTATTGACCAAGTGAAAGAAACAGATAAAGTATAAATAGAAGACTAAAATGATGAGCTGGATAGATGCTTATGATTCTAAGGTAGAAGATAATGTTTGTTATGATGATCTAATAGATGATAAAATTTAAGATTGATCATATGAAGGAGAATGAAATGTGTTAATGACATAATTATCGAGGAAGGTTAAAGCAACAAAATGAACAATGAAGATTAAGATGAAAAGAAAACGGTTTATGTTGTCTATATAAGGAGACATGCGATTCATTATTAAGTCTGAGATTTTTGATACTATAGGAGAATTCACATGAAAATGATTACTTTTATGCACCACTGATCAAACTAGTTGAAGATAGAACCAAGTTGAACTGTAGACAACACTGAGCATCAGAGAAGCATACACCAAGTGGAATAAA
Source organism: Chamaecyparis obtusa (assembly GCA_027943335.1). Lineage (NCBI taxonomy): Eukaryota > Viridiplantae > Streptophyta > Pinopsida > Cupressales > Cupressaceae > Chamaecyparis > Chamaecyparis obtusa. The sequence continues at coordinate 17,726 of BSBK01001701.1, forward strand.
GTTGGAGGATATGAAGGATTAAATTGATTATTGATTAGAGGAGGTATTTTGAGCTTAGCATAGATCTAAAAATATGCAAATCATAGTTGTATTTGAATCAGATTAGTATTGTATCCATTTAACCATTTTTATAGATAAATCTCTTAACCGAGTGAGACTTAACAATTTTTTTGTATTTCAATACGACATTCAATGAATGTTGATTATTTTTGTGTTGACCCCATAGTGAATGCACTGTCATAGGAGAACTGTTAGTGATAAATCCTCTAACTAGGTCACACCTCACAGTGTGTTTTGTAACCTTTAATAGGGTTGGCTCCTAACCAAGCTCACTTCAGAAGAGTGAATTATTTTGGGTTACTGGTCCCAGGTGGTTTTTCCCTTAACAGGGTCTCCACATTAAACATCTATGTGTTATATGTGTGTATGATGTGTTGAACTATTATTTTTCTTTACACATTTCATAATTGGATAGATTGGTGAACAAAATATTTAATTTATTGGAAATCAATAGTGTTGGAATTAGGAGAGATAGGTAGTGAGAGGGGAGGGGTGAATCAGTGCCTTCAAAAACTTTACTTGTAAAACTTTTCAGATCTAAAACTATAAACAGTGATAACCGACCAATATAACTTGAATCTAATTTCATGAATCATTTATCCACTTAACATAAGTAAGTAAACAACATTAAATCCATAACACAATCACATAACAAAAGTATTTTGGTAATGCACAAACCCTTGTTAGAAGGTAAAAACTATGGTGGGGATGACACCCACAAATTCTTCACTATTGCAGATAGAAAAGGTTTGCCTGTTAGAGCTACAAGTTTTGATCACTTCTGGTGATCTCACCCCATTAGGAGTAACATGTTAGATCGGCTAGATCTACCTAGTTATAGGATTTTAGCAACACTAATGAAGTGTGCACTCGATTAAGAGATTTACATAAGACTATTAAGTCTACTTTGTTAAGAGATTTTATCCAAAAACTCTATTACAATTGTCAGAAAGCAATAGCTATTTATTTTCTATTTGACACTCAATTGTCTATTACAGATCTATAAGCTCTGATAAAATATCACCTTACTTGTGATGAATATCTGCTCTGAACTGCTTGGTAGCCTCTGCTAATTTTGCTCAAACTGAATTCTACTATACTCGGTTATGTTTTGTTAACTGATAGACTTGAAGATAGGCAAAATAATTCAAGTGCACCGTGATTCATATATCAGCTCACACCAAAAATGATGCAAACACATAAATATATAGTGTTATGTTTTGTCGCTTTAACACAATTAGGTTACACACTATAATCATAACCCTAAGATCTATGGTGTACAATAATAACCTAGATCATCTATTACAAAAGATATACATTGTATTCAATGAATATCATTACATTAAATGGTCCTCGATCTTGGTAAAACATTTTACAAATTGTTGTAACCATTTGCATAGAATAATGTGCCATTCTTGATTACTATGTTGTTTCCTGTGATCCTCGGTAAACATGGTGTAAACTAATCGGTGTAAACTGTGATGCTCGGTGTTTACTGTCTATCAGTGTCAATGTCTGCTGGTACTTGGTAAACTGTCTGTTGCTTGGTGTATAGACTTTACCGACTAGTCTGTTCTGCTTTATGTTATCGATTAGCTCATTGTAAGTAACCGACCGATATCTTTACACACCTTTGGTACTAATGACAACCTTAGAAGGCTCAATAGAGATAAAAATCTCTCCCTTTGGCATTAGTATCAAAACTTCGAATGTATAAAGACAAAAAATTTCTATGTGACTTATATCTCCTTATATCTCCGCCATATACATATACACATCAATTTTTTTCTAAGTACTAAGTACTCCCCCTCAGTGCATGCTCCCGATAATATAGTATACATAGCATCCATGTACATAATATTTGGCATAATAGCATCTGATACATTATTTTCCCCCTTTTTGATAGTAATGCTAAATACAAAATTGAGGTAGTATACTCACAGCTTGTCAAAAATTGACTGATAGGTTTTCTTCAATGACTCCAAGAGGTTTTCCCATTCCTCTTTGAAGTTGGTGAGAGCAATGTGCTCAAGACCGACTTGTGCATGCATGTCAAAGATGTTTTCTAACACATAAATTTTTGGTGTTGCAACTAATAGTTCGGCTTTGACAATATGTGCTTCAAAAAAATTTAGGTACAAAATGAGTTCAGTTTGCAACTCAGTAACCTAATCTGTTAGGTGTGCTTCTTGTTTCTTCAAATCTGCTATCAACCACCAAAGTTCCTGAACTTGGTGAATATGCTTTATGAAAGCATGTGGCTCAGTGATAGCTGCATTGGTACTCAACTGTATTTCTACTTCCAAACCTTTGATCTTTTCACTGACTTCAATAGTGAAGGTGTCTAGAGTACAAAGTTTCAATAAGTATTGACAAATTGTCTGGGTGATGGATTTTGTTTCAGTAATTACCTCAGATAATTTGACCTTAAGTAATGCCACTTCTTGCTTGATTTTCTTGCTAATTTGTGTTGTATTCTAGATTCTGCCCTTTCTTCAATTTGTTTATTTACATCGGTGTCCGGGGTGTTGGTCTTCTTGGCAAGTGTAGCAAGTTGATCTATAATAGGCATATCCTCATCAATATGTATCTTAGGTACTACCTGTTGGAGGATATCCCACACATCATTTAATACTTCTTTTCATTTGTGCTCTTGCTTTAGCTTCTCTTGCACTGCCTTCCTTGAACATAACTCCCCATATTTACTCAAGTCCTCGGGGCTTAGGGTCCTCGGGTCACACTCAGGTATAATAATCACCTCATCTAGGGTGACCGACCCTTTTCCTTTCTTCTTCTTCTTTTGTGCTAGGGGTGATTTCTTCTCAATGATAGCAATGGATCTATCTCCAGTCTTCGGAGTGTCCTTCCCTGTTAGCACTTCTTCTTCCTTCTTCTGCTCCTTGGTAGTGGTGGTCTCAGTTGTTGTAGTAGGAGTCTTGGTTGTGGTGTTCAATGGGATCACCTATGTTGCCTTTGGTTCTTGTGTGTCCTTTGCTTCATCTATTTCCTTTGGTTCGGTAGAAGGTACCTCTATATGTGTAGGCTCATCTGTCTCTACAGGTTTCTCTGTGTTTTGATCTCCTGTGGTATCTTTGTTTTTCTCGGGATCTAAGCCATTGGGTTGTACTTGGGAAATACTTTTTGCTACTTCAGCAAGTACAAGAAGTTCACCCGGTAGTGATGAAAATAGACTTTCAGTGTCTAGTGCTTCATCTTTTTTTGGTGCAATATTTACATCTTCATCATCTTGGTCATCAGGATCACCATGTGTGATATCTATAACGAGTACATCGTCATCACTTTTCTTCTCTAGTTGGATTTCAACTTTATCTGGTGCATCCTGTGAAACTTTTATTTCTTCCTTATCCTCGGTTATATCAATTTCCTCGGTAGCTGATATACTGGTACTCTTTGATTTCTTTGCTAGTCCTTCATCAATGTAAATACCTTTACCTTTAGAATTTTGTCTCTTCTTAGACAGGTTAAAAAATTCTTGTTGCTCAACTTTTTCTTCGGCTTTCATAATTGATGTCCATATAGAATTAGTAGTGACATCCATATCTGCTACATTGTCATCCATGATCATTAAGGCTCGATTCTTGATCATAAAGTTTGCTTGGTATTTGGTCAAGTATTCACTAACTTGTCTAAAGCTTAAGTATGCGGCTGCCCGAACTAGAGGCGTTCTCTCTTTCTCTTCTCGGCATCTAATGCAACAACCCATTTCTCAGTAATTATATCATCCAATTTCTTCAGTAATGCATAGGCAAACTCTATTGGAACTTTCTTAAATTTTATCATCATTTGGATGACAACCTCTTCAATTTTAGTTTGATCTTCTTTTGACATTTTGTCAAATCTATCTAGTAAGGGATCAACGAGGTCTCCATGTTCAATTATGTCCTCAATGACTTCATATATTGTTTTGGTCTTGTTACTAACCACTTTGAATTGATTTACATCATCCTATGTCTCTGTATCCTCTAGATCTTCCTTATTTCTTATGTATTTCTTCCTTTTCTTTGGTGCCTCAACTACTGCCTTTTTCTTTCTCTTAATATATTTCTTTGTCGGTGTAGCTACTCTTCTTTTTGTTACTTTTACTGCTTCTTCCTTCTTGATAGGTGGTGATGCAGTTGACGAACATGTCTTCATACCTTCATGTATAGGTGACTGCATCTTTGTAGGAATTTCAGGTGGAGGAACTTGTGTAGGATCTACTTCTTTATCGGACTCGGTCTCCTCACTATCATATGGTTTGTCAGCTAACTGTAGCTGAACTTCAATTTCCTATTCAACCAGTATCCCTTCAGATGTTTCAAACTTATCTCCATATTTAGCAGTGAGATCTTTCTTCATCTTCTTTACCTTTCTGGTTATTTTATCGATCTCAATATTTGTAGATATTCTAGATTTGGCTTCTTCATATACTCCAAACCTAGGGGCTATGGGATCCTTCGGTACTATAAGTAGTGCATTAATATATTTCAGTGCGAAATCATGGTCTATTTCATATCCCATCGGTGCCAACCATTTTATCCTAGGCTCAACTACTTTTATCAAGGTATAATCGGTGTTGACCACAAAACATATGTCATCTTCAAATTTCTGAACTAATTCCCTCAGAATTATGCTTCTCTTTTGCATTTTAGATTGAAATTTAGTGAAGTATGCATTAAACTCTACATTCAACTTATCTCCTAACTTGTTCATCATTTCACCAATTTGTTTTGTTATTGGTACATCTGGTATCCAATTTACTTTACCGGTGCCAGGCACATACTTTTGTAAATAGAGGAATATGCATGCAAGTAGAGATCCGTACTTACATGTGTTAGATTTCTTTTTCCTTATGGTCTTCATATTCTCTTGAAGTTGATGAAATAGTACCTCGGCAAGATCAACTTGGTGACCTTTCACTATAATTTTGTCCGCCATGTCTACTGTGCTACAGGGTACGCTATTGAGTCTGCTTGATTAAAATAGCTTATACCCGATCACATGTGCTACAAATTTTACCGCTGGGTCCTTGATTGTTGAAATCTTCAATGCCTGACCATCCCATTGTGCTCTAGTGTATTTCTCAACATCCGGTCATGAAGAACTTTAGAAAGCCTTAGCTTTGTCGGTTGTAGGGAGCCCAATAACCCTACTGATTATTTTCTTGTTGACCTCAATCAGTTTGTCCAGCCAGAACTTGTCATCGTGATATTTGCTCAAAATGATTCTAATCCAATCTGATTTGAATGATTGCGGCAAGTGTGTAAAATACGATAAACTTGATTCCTCAATCTTCTTGTAGTCTAATTTCATTTTTTGATCAAGGCCATAGAGTGGTTGATATGCTACAATAGTTTCAAAGTCCCCAACTTCTCTAATTTTGCAGTGAATATAAGACCTAACGTCTTCTGTTAGTAAAACCCTTTCTGGTATGCTCGAAAATGCACCCATTGTATTTGTCTGTGCTGTGACCTTAGGATGTGGCTTAAACTTTGGTTCGACGAAATTTTTTTGTAATGATTAGATTAACTTCCTCTTCAACACTTTGAGTTTTGCTTGCAGACGATGTCGATGCCATAAATTAATTCTAGGGTTTCGACAAGCAACGGGATAGGAAGTGTTTGCTCGCAAATGAACTTACTCAGTATCATGAAGAGTGATGTCGGTTTGATCTAGCGTAGCCTTGAATCCTTTAGAAAATCCTTTAGCTCGAACTCTGCTCTTTGAATTCTCCGCTCTTCAAAATCGCATTGTAGAAATGAACTCTGTTCCTGTGTATTTATAGACTTTCGATGTTCCTGCTCAAACTTTTATGTAATAAATGCTCCATCTAACTTTTGGTACGACACAACTGTCAGCTCAGTGATTACTAAAAATTTCATTTTCTTGGTTAACATAGGCTTTCTTCATCGGTTGATACATATGCTCGGTTAACCTTAGATAGTGATTACCGATGGGTAACCAACTCTCGGTCTCTCTTTTACCAACTGTTATAACATTGTTAGCTCATGACAACTAAACCATAGTGCATCTTTATTCATGATGATTTGGTATAAGAACATTATGCATAAGGAACTATATGTAAAATGTGATCTTTTGAAATATCAGTCCCATACATACCTATTTCACTTTAAGTGGAGGTACCGATGTCACCCAATCCAGTGGACGAGGTTTCACCGACAAAATTACTTGACTCAGCATCCTCATTAGATGCCTTCTTCCACATAGTGTTCCTTAACTTCATGATATCAACAATAGTATATCCACTTTCAAATATATGGTTTTCATCTATGCCCAGTCTCTACAGTTTTTGCTTAAATGACTGACCTTATGGCAGTGCAGACAAGCCATCCCAGAGTTTGTCCAGTTTCTTGATTGTCCAATCCGACTCTTTCCATAATAGTTTGCTGCAATGTGTCCATATCTACCACATACAACATAGTTAGTCCATGTATTATAATCCCAAACATAAGAGTTACCTTGTCTCTTTGGTTGATATGGTCTGCGTTGTGGTTTCTCCTTAGGTGTCCAAAATTTCTTCATTTTTGCCTTGTAGTCTCATGTAGTGTGTCCATGCTTGTTACAAGTATAGCATATTTTCTCCATAGTGGTATTATTAGCAAGATCATTTTGCTTAGCTCTACACTCATAAGCAGGATGTCTAAACTTACCACAATAATAACAATATCCATTAAACTTAGGAGTGAGAGGAGGTTTACCTTGTGCTTTGCTTCTGCACACATTAGATGTATGTCCTGGTTTGCCACAATGATAACATGCCAACACTTTAGGTTTCTAATTTTGACTGATGTTGACTTGTTCAGCTTGTTGTGATGTTTCTCCTTCACCGGTGTAGCCTATACTGGCTTTGCTCCCAAATCTTCTTTGATTAGTTAAAAAATCATCAATCTTCTTGGAACTGTCCTCAGCAAGTTTCTTCATTTCATTTTGCTGCTGTTGATTTTTCACTTCATTTCTCAGCTTCTCATTTTCTTCTTTGAGTCTTGCAACATCTTCTAGTTTTCTTTACAATTCTGCATTGACTCAGTTTACCTCTTGATTCACAGTCATCACTTGATTAGTTACTTGGAAATGTTGGTCAGTGAGTCTTTGTATCTCACTTTCTTTAGTTTGAAGTTGTTCACTCATCTGTCTTTGGTCATCGATTGCTAGATTTCTTTCTTGCTCAGCTTGATTTTCTTTGTTTGTTGTTTCTACCATTATCACCATTTGAGATTCTTGACCGATTTATAGTGCTTTCACTTGATCAGTTAAATATTGATTATTTTCAGATAGATCAGTGATTATGCTTTCAGATCCATCAGAGCTACTTCCAGAACTAGATCCAGTATGCTCGAATATGTCATCAATAGGTTCTTCATGATAATTGATCTCATTCTGTAGTCTAGCTAGGTTCTTCCTTTCATCTAGTAATTTCTTCAGTCCTTCCTTGGCTTGCTTATACTATTCCACAAACATTTGCATTTGTATCTTCTGATTCTCAATAGTCTTGTCAAGCTTGTATCTCTCCATGACTTAGATCTTTATCCTTCAGTGGTTAAACTATTCAATAAGAGAACTATGCTCTGATACCAATTGTTGGAATTAGGAGAGATAGGTACTGAGAGGGGAGGGGTAAATCAATGCCTTCAAAAACTTTACTTGTAAACCTTTCAGATCTAAAACTATAAACAGTGATAACCGACCAATATAACTTGAATCTAATTGCATGAATCATTTATCCACTTAACATAAGTAAGTAAACAACATGAAATCCATAACACAATCACATGACACAAGTATTTTGGTAACTCAAAAACCCTTGTTAGAAGGTAAAAACTATGGTGGGGATGACACCCACAAATTCTTCACTACTGTAGATAGAAAAGGTTTGCCTGTTAGGGCTACAAGTTTTGATCACTTCTGGTGATCTCACCCTATTAGGAGTGACATGTTAGATCAACTAGATCTACCTATTTATAGGATTTTAGCAACACTAATGAAGTGTGCACTCGGTTAAGAGATTTACATAAGACTATTAAGGCTACTCTGTTAAGAGATTTTATCCAAAAACTCTATTACAATTGTCAGAAAGCAATAGGTATTTATTTTCTATTTGACACTCAATTGTCTAATATAGATCTATAAGCTCTGATAAAATATCACCTTACTTGTGATGAATATCTGCTTTGAACTGCTCGGTAGCCTCTACTAATTCTGCTCAAACTGAATTCTATTATACTCAGTTCTGTTCTGTTAACTGATAGACTTGAAGATAGGCAAAATACTTCAAGTGCTTCGTGATTCATATATCAACTCACACCAAAAATGATGTGAACACATAAATATATAGTGTTATGTTTTGCTGCTTTAACATAATTAGGTTACACACTATAATCATAACCCTAAGATCTACGGTGTACAATAATAACCTAGACCATCTATTACAAAAGATATACATTGTATTTAATGAATATCATTACATTAAATATTCCTCGATCTTGGTAAAATGTTTTACAAACCATGGTAACCATTTGCATAGAAGAATGTGCCATTCCTGATTACTATGCCATTTCCTATGATCCTTGGTAAACACTATGTAAAGTGATCGGTGTAAACTACGATGCTCGTTATTTACTGTCTATCGGTGTCGGTGTCTACTGGTACTTGGTAAACTGTCTGCTACTCGATGTATAGACTTTATCGACTAGTCTATTCTGCTTTATGTTACCGATTAACTCATTGTAAGTAACCAACTGATATCTTTACACACCTTTGGTACTAATGACAACCTTAGAAGGCTCAATAGAGATAACAGATAGATGAAGAGAAAGACACAGTTGATAACTTACCAAGTTGAGTACTTGATAGAAAAGTTTTAATATATACATCTAGGAGATTTGGGACTGTAGGATAATTGGACTTAACTGATTCAACCACCTCTCTGTTATCTAACAATTAGTATCAGAGAAAGAGTTCTTGGAAATAAAATTTTAAAGGACTTAAGCTAAAGATCACAAGATGTATAAAAGAGAGGTTCCAAAGCTGAACACAGATAACTTCTCAATATGGCAAAGAGAATGAGATTGCATATATCTCAAATTAGAGAATTTTCTATATACTACTTGGACAATGAATTCATCCAGCATACTAGACCTTTGACTGTTGATCAAATGAGAGATAGACATGAACATAATGTCACAATGATAGAGATTGTTTTTGCCTTATCAGATGTTGAATTTGAAGATGTCAAGACATGCACTTCAGCTAAATGAATGTGGAACAAACTTGCACTAGTTCACGGAGGAGATGTAAATGTGCTAAGGGAAAAAGTTGAGAGTCTTAGAGGAAAGTTTGATGACATGAAAATGAAAGGAGAAAATGTTTCACAATACAACAACCAAATTAAGGAGATTGTCAATGCTATCTGAGGAGCAGGAGGTATTATTGAAGAAGGCACTGTTGTAAGTAAAATTCTTAGAGCCTTGTTGCCTATTTATGCTATTAGAATATCTGCAATCCATGAAATGAGATCAAATCTGGGTAATCATCTTACACTTGATAGCCTAATCGATAAACTAACTACTTTTGAGTTGAATAACTTTGATAACAATATTATTCCTAATGTTGAGTCTGCATTTATGTCATCCTTGAAAATTGGTAAATCAAGTAGTAAACACATGATAAGAAATAAGAGTGATAGTGACAGTGATGAGGATGGACTTGATGAATTTGAAGTATTAATGGCTAGAAGACTACAGAAAGGTAAAGGAAGATATAAAGGGAAATTACCTTTGGTATGTTTTAACTATAAATAAATTGGCCACATTGTAGCTAGATGTCCTAATAGGAAAGGAGATGACAAAGACAATGAATGATCCAGTAAAAGAAAGTTTGATAGGAGAGATAACCGAGAACATAGAGGCAATCGATAGTATGATAAAAGAAGCAACCGAGACTAAAAAGACAAAGGAAAGAAGGTGTGTTACCTTATTGAAGATGATGAAAATAGTAACACCAACACCAACACTAATGAAGACATTGAGGTGGTATTCATAGCTTTGAAATAAGATTCAGAAGAAGAAGAAAGGTATGTTGAAACAACACTTATTTATAAAGTTAGCAAGAATGATACTTGGATTATTGATAGTGGTTGTACACATCATATGATTGGTGATGAAGACAATTTTTAATACCTTGAACATTATAATGGTGGATTTGTTAAAATGGGAAATGATACACCTTGTCTAGTAAAAGGAAAAGGATCTATCTTGTTAAACAATAAGATCAGATGTGAGAATGCATATTGGCTTAAGGGACTTAACTATAATTTTGTGAGTGTAGCACAACTGAATAATACAGGTCACCGAGTTGCATTTGAAAATAGAAAGGTGAAAATCTATGATGAGACTCGACAGTTGGTCGGTACTGGTGAACAATCTAAAAGTAATCTATCTTATCTTGAGAATGCTTAAACTTCTTGTTTATTAGCTAGAACTGAAGATGTGTGGTTATGGCACAAAAGGCTATGTCATGTAAATTTTGACAACATGGTTAAAATTAGTAAGAAAAGGAGAGTTAGAGGCCTACCAAACTTATCTAAACCTGACCATGTCATGTACAAACAATGTCAAATGGGAAAAATGTCAAAATGTAGTATCAAGAGCAAAAACTATTCATCTAATGCTATTTTGGAATTGGTTCATACTGACTTGTGTGGTCCTATGAGAACTCAAAGTTATTATGGAGACATATATTTCATCTTATTTGTTGATGACTACTCTAGGATGATGACTATTATGTTTTTGAAAGAAAAATTTGAAGCCTTTAAGATGTTTAAATGGTTTAAACCTAAAGTGGAAAGAGAAAGTGGAAAAGAGTTAAAACGCTTGAGATAAAATAGAGGTGGTGAGTTTATTTCTGATGAGTTCACTAATTTTTTAAATGAGCATAGAATTAAAAGATAGGTTTCTGCATCGAGAACACCACAATAGAATGGAATTGCTGAAAGGAGGAATAGATCTATTATTGATTATGCTAGAACACTAATGATTGAAAAAGATGTTGTACAAATATACTAGAGAGAAGTTGTTACACTAGTAAATTTTACCTTGAATTTTGACGAGAATTAGTCAAATTTTCTACAACAATTGGTCGAATAGGCGACTAAAACTGTCGTTAATCTTTTTTCATTGAATTTTCTACATGGTAAATAATAGTCAAAATTTTGACCCCATAACTGGTCAAATTATCGATTGCAACAATCCCTTGGAACTGGAAGAATAAGACGTCGATCAATTGGTTAGACAGTCAAAATTGAGACCATTTTGTTATCGAATTATCCACCCCAATTTGTTGAATGTATAACATCCTAGTCAAATTTAGTCCATTCGATTGTCGAATTATCCACGCAAATTCGTCGAATGGACCGTCGAACGTATAGCGTCTTGGTCAAATTTAGTACTGTGTAAAGGATGAAATTTTGACCAATACTAACTTTTGCTTTAAAAAAAATGTGACACCATTTTCAATATATTCCTACTTTTAGTTGAATATATTGCTTGTCTATAATTAGTATGCATATATGAATCTATGAAGCTTTGATTTAGCTATTTTCTTCTATTTAGCACAATTAGATTGAACAAAGCATTTTCATTGTACTGTATATTCAAAGCCTCAAGAAAAATCAAACTAACTAAGAAAGCTTCGTTTACCTACAGATTTGTGTGGTTGTCTGAGTTTGATACGCAGATCTGCGTATCAAACTCAGACAAGCACACAAATCTGTAAGTAAATGTTGATTAAATATTTTATTTTTAATAGTAGTTTAAAAGACTATTTAAATGTTTTGACGGTTTGATAAGAACAAAATTGGTATTCAGATATAAATTATTGAGCTTTTCTTTGTTTCAATAATAGTTTAACATTCTCTACTTAACAGGGCCAACCACGTGAAGGTGGAAGCTCATCTGGCCCCTCCTAGGAGCCTCTTATGACCCTTTACGACATTTTAAGACCTCTAAGATGTATTCTTAGAGGTCGTAAATGATCATAAAGGGTCATAAGGGGTCCTAGGACACAACAGATGAGAAACATAAATGTAGGCATCATGGTCACAATGTTTTGGAAACACAACATAATTGAGTGGTATACCTAGACGATGCAACACAACCACTATTCCTGTAGTTCTAAGTTGACACTGTGGGATCCAAAAACCAAAGATAAGGAATCTATATATGGTTTTTGGATCCACAGTGTCAACTTAGAACTGCAGGAGTAGTGGTTGTGTTGCATTTTCTGGGTATAGCATTCAATTATGTTGTGTCTCCAAACAATTGGAACCATGATGCCTACATTTATGTTTCTCAATTGTTGTGATACCTACATTTATGTTTTGTAGCTGTCATGTTTATTTGCATGTTCTTTGTGTTTGGCTTCTCTCCCTCGCATCGAAAATAAGATTGTTCCCACTCTGAATTGAGAATGTGCGTGCAACACAAGTAGAATATGCATGGATAGCAGGTGGAGTTGAAAAAACATAACACGTTTACATTTTTGCGATGGTCTATAACTTAAAATACATAATTAAAGACCTCTATAAAAAATGCAACCCTGTTGTGTTTTTCAACTCCACTTGATATCCTATGTATATGAATTGAGATTGCATATTGAACTAGGCTTCTCTTTCTGCATTGCCTGAAACCAAGAGACTGTCACAGTTAACATCTAAATGGTGCATCTCATCATCACAACTAATCCACCTTAAACAATTGAATATGTTTTCTTGTATTAAATATTCATTAATCAAAATTCGAATAGAAAATGTATACCTTGATTACTACAATTCACATTAGAATCGATGCCTCCATCATGCTCGACCGGTGCAGTATCAATATCCGCAGGCTATATTCCAATGTAAATAATAGATTTAGATGACAATATCGCATACATGCCTAATTCACAGTCCATCATTTGTTCTCTGAAACACTAAATTAGGGATTTATGTGATATCCTCATCTGTATCTACAACTATTGCCTCTGTTGTTGCATGTGCTTTTCCCCTATTTGATATTTATCTTCAGGTGTCCACACTCGTTCTGTTGGTTGTTGCTAGCTTCTCTTTGTTTCGAGAATAGTTTAACATTCTCTGAGAAACATAATTGTAGGCATCATGGTCACATTTTTTTGGAGACAATGTAATTGAGTGGTATACCCAGACGATGGAGAGCAACTTCTGCACCTTTGGATCCAAGTTGTTATCCATCTCGCAGTGTCAACTTGGAATCAGAGGTGTAGAAATTGCTCTCTATGTAGGTATACAACTCAATTATGTTGTCTCCAAAAAAATGTGACCATGATGCCTATAATTATGTTTTGAGAATAGTTTAATTAACATTCTCTACTTAACAGGGCCAACCACGTGAAGGTGGAAGCTCATCTGGCCCCTCCTAGGAGCCTCTTATGACCCTTTACGACATTTTAAGACCTCTAAGATGTATTCTTAGAGGTTGTAAATGGTCGTAAAGGGTCATAAGGGGTCTTAGGACACAACAGCTAAGAAACATAAATGTAGGCATCATGGTCACAATGTTTTGGAAACACAACATAATTGAGTGGTATACCCAGACGATGCAACACAACCACTACTCCTGTAGTTCTAAGTTGACACTGTGGGATCCAAAAACCAAAGATAAGGAATCTATATATGGTTTTTGGATCCACAATGTCAACTTAGAACTATAGGAGTAGTGGTTGTGTTGCATTTTCTGGGTATAGCATTCAATTATGTTGTGTCTCCAAACAATTGGGACCATGATGCCTACATTTATGTTTCTCAGCTGTTGTGATACCTACATTTATGTTTTGTAGCTGTCATGTTTATTTGCATGTTATTTATGTTTGGCTTCTCTCCCTTGCATTGAAAATAAGATTTTTCCCACTCTAAATTGAGAATGCATGTGCAACACAAGCAGAATATGCACGGATAACAGGTGGAGTTGAAAAAACACAACACATTTACATTTTTGTGATGGTCTATAACTTAAAATATGCAATTAAAGACCTCTATAAAAAATGCAATCCTGTTGTGTTTTTCAACTCCACCTGATATCCGTGCATATTCCGCAAGATTGCATATTGAACTAGGCTTCTCCTTCTGCATTGCCTGAAACCAAGAGACTGTCACAGTTAACATCTAAATGGCACATCTCATCATCACAACTAATCCACCTTAAACAATTGAATATGTTTGCTTGTATTAAATATTCATTAATCAAAATTCGAATAGAAAATGTATACCTTGAGTACTACAATTCACATTAGAATCGATGCCTCCATCATGCTCGGTCGGTGCAGTATCAATATCCGCAGGCTACATTCCAATGTAAATAATAGATTTAGATGATGATATCATAGAAATGCCTAATTCACAGTCCATCGTTTGTTCTCTGAAACACTAAATTAGGGATTTCTACTATATCCTCATCTGTATCTATAGCTATTGCCTCTGTTGTTGCAGGTGCTTTTCCCCTATTTGATATTTATCTTCAGGTGTCCCCACTCATTCTGTTGGTTGTTGCCATCTTCTCTTTGAGCTTCTCTTTGTTTCAAGAATAGCTTAACATTCTCTAAGAAACATAATTGTAGGCATCATGGTCACATTTTTTTGGAGACAATGTAATTGAGTGGTATACCTAGACGAGGGAGAGCAACTTCTGCACCTCCGGTTCCAAGTTGTTCTCCATCCCATAGTGTCAAATTGGAATAGTTTCATCCCTGATGTGACCATGATGCCTACAATTATGTTTCAAGAATAGTTTAATTAACATTCTCTACTTAACAGGGCCAACCACGTGAAGGTGGAAGCTCATCTGGCCCCTCCTAGGAGCCTCTTATGACCCTTTACAACATTTTAAGACCTCTAAGATGTATTCTTAGAGGTTGTAAATGGTCGTAAAGGGTCATAAGGGGTCTTGGGACAAAACGGTTGAGAAACATAATTGTAGGCATCATGATCACATTTTTTTGGAGACAACGTAATTGAGTGGTATACCCAGATGATGAAGATCAACTTCTGCTCGTCCGGTTCCAAGTTGACAATGCAGGATCCCAAGACCATAGATAAGGAATAAATTGAGAGAGCGGAGGAGGGCCATAACGACAAAAATAATACAGGACAAACCTCAAGTTAAATGAGGCAACTGCAAACATTTTAATAGAATTCTATTAAAATGTTTGCAGTTGCCTCATTTAACTTGAGGTTTGTCCTGTATTATTTTTTTCATTATGGCCCTCCTCCGCTCTCTTAATTTATTCCTTATCTATGGTCTTAGGATCCCGCAGTGTCAACTTGGAATCAGAGGAGCAAAAGTTGCTCTCCATCGTCTGGGTATAAAACTCAATTATGTTGTCTCCAAAAAATTATGACCATGGTGCCTACAATTATGTTTCTCAACTATTGTGAAATCTACATTTATGTTTCTCAGTTGTCGTGTTTATGTGTATGTTTTTTATGTGTTTGGGAAGACATCTTTCTAGCCTGAGCCTAGATCCTTCGACAATTAGCTTATAAATAATGTAGGTGACAGATGAGCAATTAGCTATCCAAGAAAAAGCCCATAAATGAACTATATGTACCCCAATTAATGTGCCCTCTGTGTGTACCCAAATGATATATTTGAAACAACAAGGGTGAGGCTAAATTTACCCTTGTTGTTTCAAATATATCATTTAGGTATGCGCAGAAGGCATCGAAATTGGGGTACACACAGTTCATTTACAAGATTTTTCTTGGGAAGCTAATTGCTCAGTTCTCATTTGCTTCATTTATTATCAAGCTAATTGTCGAAGGATCCAAGCCCAGGCTAGAAAGACGTCTTCCCATTCTTGTTAAGCCATATTCCTTGTTCTTGTCAAACTTCCTTGGTACGGTAGGCCTGCTCTCTGCAGTACTCTTCTTTAGTGAGACTTCATACCACGCTGCACTCAAACTTTAGTGAGACTTCATACCACGCATCATCCGTAGATTATGTTCAATGCATTATTTACGCTTGTATTGGTGGGAAAACTCTTGAAAACATGCAAAAGAGATTGCATTCAACCATGCTATTTACATGACACATGTAGTTTACCTCCAGCCTAAATCAACATTAAATCATGTGATTGATAGCAGATTGGGGCTCACCTGAGCCATAAACATGAAGAATTATTCTAAAAAAAGATGTAAACCATATATATGCGCACTTGAGGAAAAGAGAAGTTATGTCATATCAATATTAAAATATTAGTTACAATATGAAAATACTAAACTAACTAATTCCTGAGTTCATCTCTGCATATGGTCGCAACAAATTAGATATGCGATTACAATACAGAGAAGGCATTGTAAAAATATAATTTCAGAATTTTCCCTAGCCTGACACATTTTGCACTCAAATCCTTCATCGTGGATAAGTGGAGATGGGCGGATAGATGCAGATGAGTTGTCATCGACCCAATTAAAGTATCCATAGCCATTATTTCCTTGTGATACCCAGTCTACACTATTTCTTATATTATAATGAATAGTATTTACATTAGAAACTTTAAATATATACATAGTAGCAACCTTTTTTCGATTAGGGCAGCACCAAAATTGTCATCCAGGGTTGTTCAATGTTCGTGAAGTCTTCAACACACACTTCCCACCACCACATTGACAGTTTGGCACATTGACAAGAGTCATCGAACCTATATCAATAATGCACCGCACATCGTTACTACATTTATTATTTTTATATGATTATTTTTACAGTCCAAATAAACCAAGGAGTACCATTAGAAATATTAACCATTTACAATAATGAAAAGAAAGCCTAAATCAAATAGCTCATTTTTTTATCAGCATGTGTAGTCTGTGTGTATATGAAAAATGAAAGAAATATGAAGTTGAAATAAAATAGTGAACAAAATAGTATTCCACATAGAGTGAATGAAATATACCATCAAAAGAAGGTGACAAAATCTTGTCACAAAGCACAGACATAGGAAATAAAAAAGGGACAAAAGACAAGAAATAAGAAAAATCATTACGACTATAGAAAAATCATTTATACTATAATAAAAAAAAGTAACACTCTTTGTCAACAATGTCCAAAATCATTAGGACTATAAATAGACAGTTCTGATATTGCTTTGCCATTACAACAATTGAGCATTCATCATTTGGTACTTCTTGGTGTATTCCATTTAAGTTTTTCAGTTGCCGTGTTTATGTGCATGTTCTTTATGTGTTTGGCTTCTCTCCCTCGCAAGGGATACGTCGATAGGTAATTGATTTGAAAGCATAATGATTTGATAGTCTTTTTTCAAGATAGGCGTAATCATCCTGCCAACCTTAATTAGCAACATTGGTGTCTTATCATTGCACAAGTGCAAGATGGTAAGGGTCTATTCAAGGAGGGATGAAAAAAAGGTCATTTTAACCTTGCAAGGCAAGAGGAGAGACAGTCCAAATAATTCTATGGTGACTGTCCCAAACAACAAACAAATGATGGAATTGCTAACATGTTTTATTTTCATGTTTCTAGCAAGTTTGTTGCGATCAGGCTAGTGTGGTCACAATTGAAATTGTGAGTTTCTCTTGGAATTGAATAGCAGACTTTATCTATTGTGCAAAAAAACATATGTAGGATTATTATGGTCACAAAGTAATTGTCTTAGCATCAACATTTCACTTCTAATATAACATGAAACTTAGGGACGTTGACCTATATGAAAATGATGACCTTATATTAACCATGACCATGATGTCATCATCAAATCATGTCTTATGTATTTTATAAATTATTAAAATACATACCAATGGATGAAATTTGTTTCCCCCTTCAATGTGACCATGTTGCCTACAATGTTCCTCAGCTGTTTTGATTAGATATCTTTGAGTCTTTAAGCCCTTACAAATTTTGCAAAGACAATAACATTTTCCATCACCTTTTCTTTTTAAGTTAGACCACAGTCTAGCAATTGTCTCCCTATTTTTTTGTGCATTGATATCGTCAGACATGGTCTTTCTTGAATGGAATGACTCGTTGGTGGAAGAAGGATGATTTGTTTGCAACTTGCAGATACAAATCGTTACTAAACAACCATTTTCTCAACTATAATTTTCTCAACGCAAAGGGACATTTATCATACCAAATCAAAGTTTAGAAATGGATGGTTCTGATGCTTTGCCATTACAATAGCAATAGAGGGTGTATAGATAGAAAAATAGTTGTAAAGAGTATTTTTATATAAATAAAATCAGGTAAATAACTAGGGAAACTAAATAACATTGTAGGACTCCTTACCTCCATATATAGGCTGCTCTTAAGTAATGAAAACACAAATAAACCTCTCCTAATCATATAAATACAAGCATGGATTTTTTTATTTCATTGTTAACTTGAGCACCCTATTTCAAATAGAACATTATCATAAAATCTCATAGGCCTTAATTTTTTGTATTTTTTTAATGACATTAACATGGTAACTTTCCAAAGTTAAGCGCCTCCAATAATACTCCCAAGACCATTCTTGTGGCTTACCATAATGACAACTCATTTCTTAGTTTCTTGAACTATTAAATTGCCTCTATAAGTCCATAGTACTTCCAATATTAGTAATCTATCTAGTTGTGAGATTTTCATATCTGATCTCTTAACATATTTGCTAGAAGCCCTCATATTTCTCTCAGTAAGAATAGTTGTGGCATAGGATCCTTCAACTGTTTGTGGACCCTTTGTCTTGTAAACAATGACCAATCTTTCAATCAAATGCACCTTATGTTTGACGTGTTGTGGTAACTTTCTCATTGTAGTGATGAATCTATTGTTTAAATCAACCATTGTCTCATATATGTTTTGATAGTGGTAAGTTCATGTATAGAAAACTTGATATCGATCAGATCCCCATATTGTAATCTAAAAACACTCGTAAAATCCTCCCAAGAAATAGTACTACTGTCTAGGATATTTTTGTACCATTCTTTGGCACTTTCTTTTAAGGAATTCACAAACAATTTTATCATGGCATCCTCATTGTCTGTCTCATATTCATGTGTAGTATTGATGAAATAACTTAGATGTTCTTCCCCAATTACTCCATTATTACCTTGAAACATATGAATCATTCCTTTTATTTCAACTATTGGTACAGTTTTATGGACATGGTATGACTGTCCCAGAATGACAACATTTTGGTGAGTTAATTTGTTTGTGTAGAAGTATGAATGGATTGGATCAATGGATTGGAATGAATATGGGTAGAGTATAGAAGAGTTTAGAATGATGTTAGAGTTTCTTGTGGATGAGAAGGCAAAGCCATAGTGTGCTTAGGGGAATAGTGTGATGACTGTCCCAACTAGAGAATCCCTCATATTTCTCTCAGTAAGCTGAATAGTTGTGGCATAGGATCCTTCATCTGTTTGTGGACCCTTTGTCTTGTAAACAATGACCAATCTTCAATAAAATGCACCTTATGTTTGATGTGTGGTGGTAACTTTCTCATTGTAGTGACGAATCTATTGTTTAAATCAACTACACATGAATATGAGACAGACAATGATGATGCACAAACATGAATGATTCATATGTTTGAAGGTACAAAAATCTCCTAGATAGACAAAGGGTCTACAAATAGTTGAAGTATCCTATGCCACAACTATTATTACTGAGAGAAATATGAGGGCTTCTAGTAAATATGTTAAGAGATCAGATATGAAAATCTCACAACTAGATACAGCTGCCCCAGGCAAGCCAGTTTGCATAATTGGACAAGTTGAAAGGTGCCATGAAGAACCTATAATATAAAGTTGTGATTCTCTAGTTGGGACAGTCATCACACTATTTAGAAGAAATATGAATATGAAGAAATAGTACTACTGTCTAGGATATTTTTGTACCATTCTTTGGCACTTTCTTTTAAGGAATTCACAAACAATTTTATCATGGCATCCTCATTGTCTGTCACATATTCATGTGTAGTATTGATGAAATAACTTAGATGTTCTTCCCCAATTACTGCATTATTACCTTGAAACATATGAATCATTACTTTTATTTCAACTATTGGTACAATTTTATGGACATGGTATGATTGTCCTAGAATGACAGCATTTTGGTGAGTTAATTTGTTTGTGTAGAAGTATGAATGGATTGGATCAATGGAGTGGAATGGATATGGGTAGAGTATAGAAGAGTTTAGAATGATGTTAGAGTTTCTTGTGGATGAGAAGGCAAAGCCATAGTGAGCTTAGGGTAATAGTGTGATGACTATCCCAATACAGTTGTAACAGGACATATGGAACTTAGTGAAACATATTGAGCACTTTAAATAAAGAATAAAATGGAAAAGAAAGAGGAAATAGCTTTAAATCAAATTTTTAATTCAGTATTTTTTTAAATGCCAAGTTACTGGCTAATTCTTTTAACCAAAACCAAATCCAAATCCAAGTGTAAGTAAAAAATCACCTTGCCAAGTACTCATCACATGTTCAAATAACAAAATGATTTCAAAAAAATATTTTCATTTAAGTAGGAAATCCTAAACTTGGTTCAGTAGAGAAGTTAGCTTCACAAAGCTAAAAAATGAATATTTGTCTAAGAAGCCAAACATTTTCCCACCCTGCACACACTCAGACCAATTTAACAGAAAAGAATAAGCTATTGTTATCATATATAAATGTCCGAGTATATGTTTGAATATGTATAACAATAAACACTTACATTGCTATCAATATATCTTTTTATTTGAGTGCCAATTTTTACTGTCTAAAAAAACTATACATGCACACCTATGATTCTCTATAAGAAAAATATGAATAATAGTCTTACGTTCTCAATTATCTCCTCCAGAGTGAATGGTCACATGTTTGTTGGTTTCAATATAACACTATGAAGCTACCTTTATAATAGCTATTTATAAACACTACGAAGCTACCTTTATAATAGGTATTTATAATATTATGTGTTATGAAGTCTCTTTATCATGTTAAAATTAACTCTTCATATTGCTAGCTGTTGAAATGTCAATGCCTGTGTGTGTGCATTTACAGTCACACATTTGTCATCATGTATACTACCAAAAACCTAATGTTTGAACTAACTTACCAAAAAAATTTAATAATATATGCCTCAAATCAACATTAAATTTCACACAATTCTATGTTCCTCAATTCTTACCTTTAAAAATTAAAATTTATGAGTGGGTTGTGAAATGAATGTCTCATCAATGATGTTCCTAAAATACGGTAGCAAGAACTTTGGTATCCCAGATAACAGAAAGCCAAAAGGCCACTCCAGGAAACAAGGTGTCAGTATATTATACAGGAACCTAAGAAATTAAAAAAGAATGGGAAATTATTTCACTTTAATATTGCCAATAAAACATTCAGATTAGTGAGAAGTGAAAGGAATGTTAGTATTAGAGGAATGCTTGTTCGTGACAAAGAAGATTAACTCGACTTCCATCAAGGGGACAAAGAAGAGATGGTCTAATATTGGAGAATGCCTAACTCATGTTGGTCCACAAGGGTCCACAAATAGTTGAAGGATCCTATGCCACAACTATTCTTATTGAGAGAAATATGATATGAAAATCTCACAACTAGATACAGCTGCCCTAGGCAAGCCAGTTTCCATAATTGGACAAGTTGAAAGGTGCCATGAAGAACCTATAATATAAAGTTGTGATTCTCTAGTTGGGACAATCATCACACTATTTAGAAGAAATATGAAGAAATAGTACTACTGTCTAGGATATTTTTGTACCATTCTTTGGCACTTTCTTTTAAGGAATTCACTAACAATTTTATCATGGCATCCTCATTGTTTGTCTCATATTCATGTGTAGTATTGATGAAATAACTTAGATGTTCTTCCCCAATTACTGCATTATTACCTTGAAACATATGAATCATTCCTTTTATTTCACCGAGGATTGTGTTTGGGTAATTAGAAACTCCAAAGAAATCCAATTCATGTCTATATATTTATGCTCCTACAAGGTGTTTGAACTTTGAAATAAACAAACCTTTGAGCTCGTATTCAAACTTGATGTCTAGGGTTTGGCACATTGCCAAACCATTGATTTCACTACTGAGTACTAAACTGCTACTGGCAATAGTTTTATGGAACTTGATCATTGTTATGGTTCCCGTGTTGTTGTTGATTTCTATTTTATTATTTTTTATTTTCTCTCCCTTCAATAGGATGCATTGGTTGTCTATTTTATCAAGAATCTTGTATATGCTCTTGTGACCTAGCAGGTGAAACGTGATATGTGCATTTATGTTTAAGCATGCCAAAAATTCTCTTACGTGCGTCCCTTAAATCTACAAATGCATTGGTTATACTAGATGTACAATGTCATGCTGCATCCTAAACAATGATATGTGCATTTGTGTTTAAGCATGCCAAAAATTCTCTTACGTGCATCCCTTAAATCTACAAATGCCTCAAATCTACAAATGCATTGGTTATACCAGATGTACAATGTCATGCTGCATCCTAAACCCTAGTTGCAACCTTCATAATTCTCGGTCATAGCATTTACAAACCCTAGTCAAACCGTAGTCACCACTAAGAATACTCATTGATTCAATCACCTACCAGCATATTACTAACAAAGATGACAAGAAAATGACAATCCAGTACATAATGAAATAAGAAAACATAGAAGATACCTCAAACTCCATAGAAGATAAATGATGAAATGTGCTATTAACCTCGGGTGTAGGGCTCTTCACGACCTGGAATAAGCTCCGCTCCTTAGCTTAGAAATGAAAATCCTAATTCACGCACTGCAACTGTAAAAAAAAATGAAAATCCTAATTCGCGCGCTGTAGTCGTAAAAATGAAAATGAGAATTGAAATGTTTTTTTTAAGTAATATGCCTGTGTTGGTCAAAATTTTGACTGACATGGTATTGGTGGAAATTTCGACCAACATGGGCATGGTTTAAAAAAAAAAAAAAAAATTTCCTTCTATACCCCGACCAACCTAAACTATTTTCATTAATGGTCGATAATTTTTGTAGAAAAATGATGTCAAATGTACTAGTGTTAGTACTATTGTATACACATTGAACTGAGTACAACTGAAGAAAAATTCAAAAAAGACACCTTATGAGTTATGGTATGGTCACACACCGAATGTAAGTTATTTCAAAATATTTGGATGTAGATGTTACATTCTGAAAGATGATAGAAATGAGAAATTTGATTCAAAAGGTGATGAAGGAATATTCTTAAGATATTCTACTAAAATTAAAGCTTGCAAATATTTGAATAAGGCTACTAACAAAATGATTGAAAGTGAAAATGTGAGGTTTGATGAGTTTGCTGAGAAAAATGATGAAGAAAGCAAAAAGGAACCAGAAGATTATGGTAGATTTATATACATTGAGAAACTAACACTCTACCTGAGCAAAAACCTGGCATTAACGAGCAACAAAATAATTACACCGAGCATCAACCTATAGAGAGTGAGGATCAGGAAATAATTTTCAAGGAATATCTTGATCCTACACCGAATGAAGAACAAAGAATATAGCATGTACTTGCAAAATTTGTGAGGAGACATCATCCATAGATTTAGATTATTGGAGACAAGAAAGCTGACATGATGACACAAAGTAAGTTGAGAAATAACACATGTTTAGTTTGTGAAATTGAACCTAAAAATGTTAGGGATGCACTTGAAAATGATGAATGGATTAAAGCTATAAATAAATAAATAGATCAGATACTGAAAAACAAAACATGGAAATTAGTACCGAGACCGAATGATAAGAATGTAATTGGAACCAAACAGATGTTCAGAAACAAGTTGAATGAAAATGGTGAAGTCACTAAGAATAAGGCAAGACTTGTATGCAAAGGATATGCACAAGAAGAAGGTATTGATTATGGTGAGACTTTTGCACTAGTTGCTAGACTTGAAGGAGTTAGAATATTGCTTGCATATGCTTCCTACAAAGGATTTAGAGTGTATCAAATGGATGTCAAATCTGCATTCTTGAGTGGAATACTTGAGGAAGAGGTATACATTGAACAACCTAAAGGTTTTCTTGATCCAAATTAGAAAAACATGATATGTAAGTTGCACAAAGAACTATATGGACTGAAACAAGCACCGAGAGCATGGTATGAAAAACTACATTCATATCTTATTAATTTTGGATTTGTTAGAACAAGTGACAACAACAATTTATACTTGAAAGGTGAAACTGATGATAAGATTATTATTGTTGAATTTTTTTGTTGATGACATCATATTTGGAGGACGTGATAATCTGTGCAAATCATTTCTTGATGAAATGAGAAAAGAATTTGAAATGTTAATGTTTGGAGAGATTAAATTCTTTCTTGGTTTGCAAATTCTACAACAAAGTGAAGGTATATTCATTACACAATTAAAGTACATCAAATAAGTGTTGAAGACATTTGGTATGGAAGATTCAAAATCAATTGGTACACCTATGATCACAAGATGAAAATTAACAAAGGATGACCAGTCAACCGAGGTAAATTAGACATTATACAGGTCAATTGTTGGTAAATTGATGAATGTTGTACATAGTAGACCGGATATTGCACATGTAGTTAGAATCAGAGAAAACTTTAGTGGCAATTATTTGCCATTTGGTGAATAACGCTCGTCGGCATCCCACGATTTGGCAAATAAATTGCCCATATGGGACTGACCCCATCACCCCACATTTATAAAAATTGGGTCCATTGCCCGGGTCCATCGCCAAACACTATATTAAATTTTGTCCATTTCTTGCACATTTTTACTAATGGCATATACATCTTAGGCACGATATATTTTTAAAATTCACCTATAATTTCAATGCGGCCCCAAATGGATGGCCTATATTCACCGATAGTTATATATAAATATTTTTTAGGCGGCCCCAACTTCGCTAGTTATTTTACTGACGCGTGTCTCAAACACATGGGTTTTCACCACCTTTATTAATCATACCAAGGTACTGGCGACCCATAATCGCCTAGGAAATAACATGTCTAAGGTACTGGCGACCCATAATCTCCACCTTTATTAATCATACCAAGGTACTAGTGACTCATAATCGCTTAGGAAATAACATAAGACGTGTTATCATTACGCGGGCTTTGCCAAATATTTGGACACTAACCTAATACCTCCTGCCCAATTCACCAAAAGAGATTAGTATAAATACATTCATACATCAGTGTTATTGTACCCAATTTGGAATCTTGGATCAATTCAATTTGATCGATAGCGAATTTCAGACTGTCTCACTGTTGAGTCTCGACTGCTTTGGCGAGTCAAAGGTAAGTGATTATTATTTTGAATTTCTGTGACTATGTAAACAATGTATATTATAGTTATGTTGTCATTTGTCACTTCTTCAACAAGTAAACATTTTTTTTACATATTTTTATCACTAGGCTGGTAGCCAATCGAGATGTCAAACAAGAATAAGGGTAAGGCTCCGGCAGATGGGGAAAGCCAAGAGAGGCTTTTTCAGAAATTTTGGTTCGACTCCATCTAGCATCTATACATTCATTCATTAGCTCTTTTGGAATACATTTTGTAGATGGTTTATCAGCTTTCTTGTAGAAATTGGACGATGTCATGGCCTGCACTTTTCCTTTCTGTTTGTGCAATGCCATTATTTGTGATGACAATTCCTGTATTGACATATTATTTTCAATAGCATATTTCTCCATCTATTTTTTGACCTCCTCCCAGGAGTCCATGTTTTTAAAATTTTCAATCAAAGACATACTTTCATGTTGATATTTGCTTGCAGAGTTCCCATTGTCTTTAAGCCTTGCTCCAATTATGTTCAGTGGATCATACTGCCAGTGACTGTCAACATCAAATCAAAAAATTGAAAAAAAGGCTTCTACCACTTTGAATCCTCTTCTCTCAAATGCGAACCCTCCAAAGTAGAATGGCAAGGAGGGAAATATAATTTTCTTTTGCTGACCATTAAAGAGTACATTTGTGCTCTCCATTTCTCGTATATATTCCAATGCAAATACCCTCTTTGTTACATGTATTGGAAGTTTGTAGGGTTCTACCCATGAACCGTAAAACCTTAACACAGTGTACTCTTCCATTAAGTACCAGTCAGCCAATTGTAGTTGACTTCTGAGTTGAATGCAATTTCTACAAGTAACAAGCAATCTAGGCATTGGAGTGCCTATAATTTTATGGTACATTGGTGCCAAAAAGAAGTCTACAAAATTGTTGTAGTTCCTTCTATTATCAATCATCCTTATCTGAGGTGTCCACTCATATATTAGATTTTGGCCTTGAGTCTGACTGTAAAGCTTGTTTTCCTGAAATAATGCATGATGCTTTGCTAGGAGAAGATAGCACAAGTAGGTTGTGAATCTAAATGTCTTCTCTGAACCTCTTTGAATCATTAGTAATTGATCTTTCATGCAACGAACAATGTGCTCAATAAAACAATATTTTACTAGTTCTTTTTCAAAATGAATATGATAAAGCATTTCAAGAATGCTGGCACCCACTTGTTTGTTACTATCCAATCCCAAACAAAATGCTAGCAAGGAAATAATGTTCTGTGCCCATGGCACAAAAATTTCATAATCATAAGGAGGCCTATGATCTGGACTCAGACTACAACCGCTTGTTATTCCTCTGATATAAGAATCTCTTTGTTTTGCATCTAATTTTTCATAATCCTCTGCCAGCTTTCCCAGGTCAATGTGTATGTTTGAGTGTTGTTGTTGAAACCCTAGGTTCAACAGACTAGCAAATTCACTTTCAGTTATGGACAAAATTTCCTCCTGAGTATTTTTATTCACAATTGCTTTTCTATTTTCATCATAATTTTTGGCGCAGAGCATAACAATTTCTGGGCAAGGGAATACTTGAGGTAACGCCATGTGTGCTAACCTAGCTTCCCACGGTGCAATTTTATTTGCAGTTGCATTTACCCTAGGGTTAAATGAATAAAATTTTGAAGCCTTATTTGGATGGTTCCACTTGTTTTCAAGTGCAAATCTAATCTCCATTATACCCTTATTTCCATGAATAATAGGATCATGTATATCATGGAATAAATCACTGAAACCTAGTGTTTTAAGCATATTGTGGAATTCTATTATTTTTCCCATCGTGTTATTCTTGGTATTTGTAGCTACAAGCCTACAGGGGTGATTCAAAATTAAAACCTAATAGACTAAATTTTTTTATATAATATAAACAGTAAAGTTGTAAATCAAGAGACTTGAAAAATTTAAAATGTGGGACGTAGATTTTCAGGATTTTAGTAGTTACACTTACCCGTTGACATTCACGTTGCCCTTAGTTTTGATTTTTGCAGAGAGCTGAGAGACTTTGTAGTTTTTTGCTTTCCTCAGACCTCAATCCTCAACCTAGAAATTAAGAATCCGTAACTTTGTTGCGCTGTAAGTTTGTAAATTGTAACCCCTTTCTAATTTCTAAATCTACAGACCACGTATAATTGCAAAATTAAAGAAACTTAAAGTGCCAAAATTGTACAATCTATACTCTATAGTCGTCACACCCTATCATGTGTCACTTTCAGTTTAAATGCAAGTGGAATCATGGACCACTAGTTACTAGACACGCGTCATGAATCCAGAATGGGTTTTCTAATGTCACTGCGAACTAACCCGTCATGACTCATAATGTATTAATGTCATTCTCATTCATAATGTCACTGTTAACTGTAAGTGGAATGTGATTATGTCAATGATTTTGGGACGCGTTTCAAAAGATAGGGTGTCTTTTTCCTTTCGGCCCGAAACTTAACTTCAGTCGTTGATCTATAAACATCCAATGGCAACGGTGAATGGTGTGGTACTGGTGGCCCCATGGGTCATGGGTCCCATTAACTAGGCTAGTTAGGATGACTCACATCACGAGTCAGATGTGTCAGTGTCATGTCATCACCAAATTGAAATGACATTGTTATTTGTTGGTCGACCGAGGAGTTTAGTGAGACGTGTAATGATTTCGGGACGCATTTGAAAAGATAGGGTTTCTTTTTCCTTTCGGCCCGAAACTCAGCTTCAGTCGTTGATCTATAAACATCCAATGATAATGTTGAACGGTGTGGTGGCCGCGTGGACCGTGGGTCCCATTAACTAATCTCACGTCATCACCAAATTGAAATGACATTGTTCAATGTTATTTGTTGGTAGACCGACTACCGTGCGAGATGTTAAGTGACACGTGTCATGATTCTGGGACGCATCTGAAAAGATGGGGTTTCTTTTCCCTTTCGGCCCGAAACTCAACTTCGGTCGTTGATGTATAATAATCCAACGGCAATGGTGAATGGTATTGGTGTACCGTATGATATTGGTGTACTATTTTTTGTAGTGATTAATTTTTTTTAATTTAAGATAATATTACTATTTAATTTTATTTGGAAACATTCTTTTATTTAAAACACATATATTTTAGAATTTTTATTATATTATCATTTTAATAGTACTATATTTTAATTGATTTTATTTTTGTATCATCTAATTAATATTAATTTTTTATAATATATTTAGAAATACATATATATAGATATTGTTATTATAATATTATCATTATGATAGTATTATATTTTAGTTATTTTTATTTTTATATCATCTTTTAACTATATTATTATTATATTTATCTTATATTATCTTATAACTACGCACATAACCTTTATATTATTTTTTATAGTAAACTTATATTTTCTATGGGATTATTTATTAAAATATACTTATTATTATACATATTTTTTAGATTTATTTTTCACATTGTTAAAAACTTAGAGACTCAATTTGACAACTTTAATCTTTTAATAAAATGAAAGAATTATAATCATTATGTAAGTTGAAATATATTTCATATTTTATGATGTTACAAATTATAAATATAAGATATAAGTTTTTTTTCATTTATATATGTTTAAATTATACTATGTTAGTTTACCATAATAAGAGTCAAAAAAATTACATGTGAAAAGTAATGTTCAAATTCTATATTATAATTTGTGAATATTTTTTAATGGAGAGTAATTATTTAAGTATTTAAACATCAATCTCATTCGTAGAGATATAATTGTACTTCAGACTATGTAATAAATTAAATGTGGGAGACACCATTTTAAATTTTTTTATTAAACTACAGTTTCAATTAGTGAAGTTTAATTGTAATAGATATCTGAAGGAGGATATTTGTCGGTGTATTTTATATATATTAAAATAAATATAGATAAGCTAGTCTACAGATAACTGATAAAGCATTGAAGCAAGTAATTAAAATATTGCAATCACGGTTACAGAGAAGTATAAAATATTAAAATATTGCAATCACGGTTACACAAAGCACAAATTGAAATGAGGTAAAGCTTGCAAAATTTCCATTGTATTTTTCATAAAATTATATTTACATTCTCGACTTCATACTATGTCTATAAACAAAAAGAAACATACTCGACTTGATACTATGTCTATAAACATATTATATTTACATTCTCAACTTGATACTATGTCTATAAACAAAAAATAAAATCGTAAACGACTACAGTACCAGTACCAGTACAAGGTAAGCTTTTAATATTTATCAAAAAAAAAGTTTTTCTAAAGAAAAATCAATTGCGCCCTTCTGTGTAGAATTCTGCAGAGAGGATTAACTGCATGAATTCGTCGAGCCACACAAATTGCCCTGCCCGAGCCTCCTCTGTGTCAAGCTCAAACCACTTACGGAGAAAACCCCTGGCAATCAACGCCCATTTCCTATGGCGCTTCAATTGCCCAGCAGTCAGGCACAAAAGAAAAGGTTGCATGGCCACATTTTGGCCTGGGAGGAGAAGCTTGGGTATTTGACTTTCCCTAGGGATCCCCACCCCTAATTCAATGAAGGTGACAACTTGAACGTCGTCCCCTAGGTATTCCTCTTTGAATACCCTCCTTAACATCATCACCATGTCAACCTTCGGTCCTCCAAGGTCCAGAAGGGAAGCCAAAAAATGGGACGTAATGTCCGTGGCTACCCGGTACCTATCTTCATTGTCAAGAAACTCTCAGCCCAACACCATTCTGACAACCTCTGTAACGAAAGGCCCACCATCCTTACAAATTGATGCTAAAAATTCATTAGAAAAGGAACCCAGAAAGGCCTTCTGGGCCTCCTCAGAAGTGCATCTAAGATGAATGGGAGTGTCCATCTTAGATTACTTACAAACTGTAAAACTTAAAACAGTAAAACTAGAAAATTTAAAAACAAATTACTTGCAGAATGCGTCACTGCAGACCCTAAACAAACAATCAATCAATGTCGATGAATAATGAAGCTAGATCGTCTATAAATAGCCCTTGAATCCTTGATCATTACTTACCAATCAATTATTTCTATCTTAATGGTATTAAATACATTGTCCTCGATATGCCTCTAAATATTGCATGGAAATCTTTTCCCTAAATACATGTGTGTGAGAATTGAAAATTTTGTCCTTAATCTTTCACATCTGGCAGTAAATCTTTTCTATCGATAAAAAACTGTCAGAAATTGGCTGTACAATTTGGGAAGTGGTGTGTGGTAGCCAAAGAATGTTGCTATCACTGACATGGCATTTAATTCTTTCCCGGTTAAGTGCTTTTAATACTCTGCAGACAACTTACCTTGATACGTGTCAACATTCCGGTGACTACCTCGACAATTCTTCTTCCTTCAAGAAATGTTGGCCAAAATTAAACCTCAGCCATTGATCTTGGATCATCAGACGGTCTGAGTTCTCAAATAATACATTTAACATAATTATAGTGGTAGTGGCAAAGATTATGGTAGTGGCAAATAATACATTATGCTTCCATAATATAAGGTCAAACAACCACGTCTTTAAACCATCACTTGTTAGTTGCCAATAATTTATGTATGTTAGGTATGTTAGGTTAGGCTACTTATTTCCCATCTTTTGAAAATCGCCAATAATTTATTTATTTTTCCATAATTAACGAATGATTAGCCAATACAATTATTTTTTCACCCTTCAAAAGAAAAGTATTCGCCTCAAATATTAAAATTTTTTACTTGAAAAGAAAATTATTCACCTCAAATATTAAAATTTTTTACTTGAAAAGAAAATTATTCACCTCAAATATTATAATTTTTTATTTGAAAAGAAAATTATTCACCTCAAATATTATAATTTTTTACTTGAAAAGAAAATTATTCGCCTCAAATATTATAATTTTTTACTTGAAAAGAAAATTATTCGCCAGCAATTTATGAAATTTTCAATCCGGGGGGAAAAAATCGCCAATACAAACTATGAAAAATCGTGGATTTGAAAAAAAAAATCGCCTAGATTAAAACAAATTACCCCCTAAAATAATGTACGATTCGCCAAGACTTTACACTTTTTCCTAAAAGGGGGTTTCTTAAAGTTGTCCCTGGTTAGAATTGTAGCAATATTTTCTACTAATCCTAAAGAATCACATATGATTATTAATAAAAGAATCTTGAGATATTTGAAAAACACATAAAACTATGGTTTATGGTACAAGAAAGAGGGTAATTTTGAACTAAACATTTACACAGATGCAAATTGGGTTGGAAACATTGATGACCTAAAGAGCACTACTAGTGGAGCATTCTTTTTGGGAGAAAAATTAGTTACTTGGATAAGCAAGTAACAAGGATGCATTTCTTAGTCTATTGTCGAAGCAGAATATGTTGCCACTACTACTAATTGTTCAAACATTGCATGGATAAAACAACTCTTGAAAGGTATGAATGAAGAGATCACTGACCCAGTGGTAATATATTGTGATAACACAAGTGCTATAAAAATTTCTAAGAATCTGGTGATGCATGCAAATACAAAGCATATATTTATAAAATATCACTACTTGAGGGAACAAGTACAAGACAAGAAAGTGAAATTGGAGTTTGTGAAATCAAAAGAACAACTTGTAGATATATTTACTAAACCCTTACCTAAGGATACATTTGAGTACTTGAGGACTAGACTAGGGGTCCATCCCCTGTCTCTTAGTCACTAAGGTGATCAGGAGGTTGCATAAACCTATACTTTATCAAAATATCAAATGATGTTGATGCAAAGTGTTCACACTTTAGGTCTCCTAAGGTTGTGAAAGCTAGAAAATGAAGAACAACTTGACATTGCATATCGGTACATGAAAGGTACTTGATCTGAACCAAACACCAAAGATAAAATTTTGGCTACTGAAGAGATGTTTATTCTTTTTGGCATTGTTGTCAAAGGGAGAGAAGAATCAATGAAATATTTATCAAAAGGGAGAGAAGAAGAAACAAAGGGAGCTAAGACAATAATGAGTAAAAGATACACAAGAAGAAGATCAAATCCACAAGGAGAGTCTTCTTGGAGGTATTAATGTTGTGTAGTGATTAAACATATTAAACATACAAGCTAGGGAGAGCTTACCGAGTTAAAATATTTATTTATAGAGTTGTAGAACATATATTTGGTATTTTGTGGCATATTTCATATTGTATTGTCATCAATGCCAAATGGAGAGATTGATAACCTAAAACTTATTGAATATCTTGATGGAAAGAATGGACAAGTGAAAGATAATGATTGATGGTCACCGAGCTACTAAAGTATATGTAAGACAATTAAATCAGTGAATGTATTGTCATTGATGTCAACTAGTTTTAACTATATTTATCATGATGGTTACAAACATTCAAAGAAGGAAAATGGTAAAAGAATAAGATATCTACATGAAGATGAGATGGATATGAAAGATATGGCTATGGCATACATTGGGTAACTTATTGATGAGTCTATGACATTGTGTTGATGAATTGATTATATTACATAATTCTGTTATGTGTTGAAGATCATAACTGAACAAGTTTATGTGGTTGGTAAATGAATATTTCTGTATACACCAAGATAGTATAGTATATACCGAGTATAATATTAACTGACCAGGTAATCACCAACACATTCTGATATTGATCGAGTGAAAGAAACAAATAAAGTTTATAAATAACCGATTGAAATGATAAGCTGGACATATGCTTATGATTCTGAGGTAGAAGATAATGTTTTTTATGATGATCTAACGACTAAAAAGATTTAAGATTGATCACATGAAGGAGAATGAAATGTGTTGATGGCATAACTACCGAGGAAGGTTAAAGTGGCAAAATGAACGATGAAGATTAAGAGGCAAAATCTATGGATGAAAAGAAAATAGTTTATGATGTCTATATAAGGAGACATGGGATTCATTATTAAGTCTGAGATTTTTGATACTGCAGGAGAATTCATGTGAAAAAGATTATTTTCATGCATCACTAATCAAACTAGTTAAAGACAAAATTGAGTTGAACTATAGACAACACTGAGCATCAGAGAAGCATACACCGAGTGGAATAAAGTTGGAGGATATGAAGGATTGAATTGATTATTGATCAGAGGAGGTATTTTGAGCTTAACGTAAATCTAAAAATCTACAAATCATAGTTGTATTTGAATTAGATCAGTACTGTATCAGTTTAACCATTCTTATAGATAAATCTCTTAACCGAGTGAGACTTAACAGTCTTTTGTATTTTAATATGACATCCAATGAATGTTAATTATTTTTTTGTTAACCCCATAGTGGATGCATGGTCAAGGGATAACTGTTAGCGATAAATCCTCTAACCAGGTCACACTTCACAGTGTGTTTTGTAACCTTTAACAAGGTTGGCTCCTAACCGAGCTCACTTTAGAAGAGTGAATTATTTTGGGTTATCAGTCCCAGGTGTTTTTTCCCTTAACAAGGTTCCCATGTTAAAAATCTATGTTATATGTGTGTATGATGTGTTGAATTGTTATTTTGATTTACACATTTTATAACTAGATAGATCGATGAATGTAATATTTAATTAAATGGCAATCAGTAGATGAAGAGAAAAACATAGTTAATAACTTATCAAGCTGATTATTTGATAGAAAAGTTTTAATATATACATTTGGGAGATTTGGGACTATAGGATAACTAGACTTAAATAATTCATCCCCCCTCTTAGTTATCTAACAAGGTTCACTAGATTTTCCTCCATCAAACCTTATCGGGTTGTCCTCTCTTGTCGAACCTATGTCTTCTTCTTGTTCAAATATGTTATCAATTTTTTATTCTTTCTCTTTTGGCATTTCTGCTTTAAAGATTATTGTCCACATTTTCAATCCTTCTTCTTCTAATTCTTCATGTAATCCTTTCAGTATTCTAGTTGTTATGTTCCTTTTAGAAAATCTATTTTCATTTTTCTTCATCAATTGATCAATTTCTTCAACATTTGATTCTGGCTTTGTAAGTATCAGGGTTCTTTCTTTGCTTTATCTCTCCTGTTCGACAGCTTCATTCCACCTTGTGTTGATTTTGTCACATATTTCCTCAGGAATAATTTGTCTTAAGTCACTCAAAAATCTTATATACTTACAAAAGTGAAACACTATAGAATCTTCTATAGTTTTCTTATCTTCATCTAACCATTTCATGTATTTGATTTCATGTATCTTACCGATAGTTCCATAATTTCTTAATTTGTTTTCTATGTCTTTAATCACTCTCAAAATTTTCACTCTTGATGATTCTACCTCATGTTTAGGTTCATTCTTCTTCCTTCTTGTACTTGTTCTTCCTTTTATTATTGATTGACTTCTTGTATTTCTCCTGAGTGTAGATTATGCAGTTCTTGTTCTTGTTCTATTTGCCGGTGGCAACTCTTCTCTAGCTTATTTGTTAGTAGCTTTTTTCTGTTTAGCTAACTTATTCTTGATCTTGGCATATGTCTTTGGTACTATGTTTGGTTTCTATATTCTCATTTTATTGTTGCTTCCTTCCTTTGATTTCTTCTCATCTAATGTTATCCTTTTGTATACTTCTTTGTAGGTTCCAAATTGATTAGTTATCATGTCCTTGGGTTGACTCAACAATTGTTAAATATTTTTTATAAGTTCATTCTCTTTTGCTTCATATCCAAATTATCATGACCAAGATATTCATGGCCCCACTAATTTGATTAGACACGAATGTGTACAGACTATAAAACATATATCTTTCTTATATTTTTCAACAATGTGAGGTGGTATCCGATATTTGTCATTCATTCTTCCTTGAAATTATTTAAAATAACTCTAGATTATTGTATTGTAATTACTATCCAAATGTTCAGTGCACTTATTAATATGATGTATAACTGGTTCACTAAATTTCTAATTTACTTTACCGATGCTTGGAAAATAGTTTTGTATATAGAAGAATATACATACCAATAGTGCTCCAAAATTTAATCCTTGTTTCTTGATTTTCCTTAGATTTACCATTAGTTGATTCCGCATAATTTTTGCTAAATTGCATATGTTACCTTCAATAACAATCTCATATGCAACTTGTAGTGCTCCTCCCGATATGTTGTCTAACTAGTTTGCTTGATAGATCTTGTAACCAATAATCATTGATGCAAATCTCATTTCCTTATCCAAAATGTTGCTCAAAAAAAGTGTTTTTTGATCTTTCTTATACTTGACCAAACCCTCAATTTGTGTTTTAGGATCTAAATCTTTTACACATTTTCTCCCATTAGTCAATAATCCTATGATTTTAGTGATGATTTCCTTTGTAATTTTGATGTGTCTATCTCCTTCCAGCCATATATAGTGTCCATGTATTCGACTCAATACACACTTGATCCATTCAACTTCAATTTTGTTTGGCATGTGCATGATATGTGTCAATCCTTTTGTTTCTAGATGCCCATATTCTTCATTCAATGTTCCTTTCTCTCTATATAATTCCTAGTAGGTTGTCCTTATATCTTAATCATCATTTTTAGTTTGTTTAAATTGAATAAATGATCTTATGTCTTTTGTCAACATAACTCTGCATGGTATTTAGGAAAATGCTCTAGCTCTGCTTGCATCTATGATTTTCATAGTACTTTGCTAATATTTTTGTTCATCCTCTTCTGATCTGTGCAATACACAACAATATTTCCTTAAGATTTGATCTTCTTAGTGACTTTTCAAAATATGATTATTTTATGATAAGTATTGTTATATATAATGGCAAGGTGTCCAACAACTATTTTACTAAAACATTTATCGTAGGCTTGTATGCAATGAAAATATAGACCTATTTGCTGCAAATAAAAAACACCAAAAAATCACATTAGATGTTAGTCATTTCAAATGCAACAAAATAAGTGACTTTCATTACAACCTCCAATGAGCTAAAACAAGGGTACCCAAAGCCTTGTTTGATTTTCTCTTTGAGATTATTGTGGATATGCTCTCCCAACACAAATGAAATGCAAAACAAGTGTAAAACTATGAGATGCAAGCTAGATGATAGTGGAGGGATTGAGAACAAGTATAAGGAACATACCCCAAGCTTCACAAATGATAAAGATTAAATGATGCAAGATTGATTCAAGATAATGATAATGCAAATAATATTAAGATTTATGATAATGCAACAAGATTAAGAACTGTATTAAAGACGCAACAAGATCTAAATTAAAAACAATATTAGAATGCAATGAAGAAAAGAACTAGAATGATTAAGAAAGCTATAAGATGCATAATAATTAAGAAGCATTGAGAAGAATTCAACTTTGAAGAATATTAGAAGAATTATTATTATTTTAAATGAAGAGTGAGACCCCCTTTTATAAAAAATGAAAATAATTGGACGGTGGAGATTAAGAGGCAAAATAATGGATGACTAAGATTAAGAGGCAAAAGGGAAGTGGCTAAGACAAAGAGGCAAAAATAAATGAGTGGTTAGGATTAAGAGGCAAAAGGATATTAGGTAGGGTTTGAAAAAGGTCAAGTGACAAAAGATGTAAAAGTCAAACTTCACTTTTAGAGGGAAAGAAGAGTTTAAAAATGATTGGTGGAGGAAAAAGATGGAGAGGTGGCTACCTTGGAAAAGATGATTGTGCATATGATTAGAGGTAATTTTACCTTTTAATTAAGATTAAAAGAATATTAGCAAAAACTAAGAATAAGAAAAGGGAAAAGTGGTTAAAATCAAAATAATTTTTAATTTAATCATGCTTTAGAAGAACTTTAGGCAAGTGGAGGAACAAAATAAATAAAATTTATTTTATAAAGGGAAATGGAGGGATAATATATTAAATTAAATTTAACATATTATAGTATTTAAATAAAATTTAAATACAAAGGGAAAATAAATTTATTTAATTAAAGTAATTGTAATTAAATAAAAAGAAGAATATAATGATTATAGTCAATTAATAAAATTAACCATAATGTTAAGGGCAAATATTAATAAAAATTAATATTAGTGCGAAGGATAATTTTAGGTGTCTACATTTTGCCCCTCTTTGATGCAGTGTCGAAATCGACATCACGTCAAAGAAGAAGAAAAACAAGATGCCCCAGGAGTCATGCCTAAGCGATGATAGGAAGAGGATGTGCCCCCTCGAGAAAATTGGGCAAAAAATTAATTTTGACAATTTTGTCAAAAAGGAAGGTTGAGAATAGTGGAAGTGAATGAAAGAAGGCCTCCAATACAAAATGAACCTAAATGAAGATTATCATTGTGTCAACATGGGGGATCATATCCTATTTTGATATTATACTTGACATTATGCACCAAGGTATGAGGAACCAAGATGACCATGTGCCAAGTATGTGATAAAAAAGGTCAAATACAACCATATGCCTTATGACACCATGATATGGAAGACCATGATGCCCTTGTGACAACAAGATGGAAAGACCACGATAGATGCAAACAATACTAATACATACAAGAAACAGGTAAGCATACACAACAAACCAAAAACAAACCAACATATTGCCCCTAGTCAAATTAAAAATCAATTGATCAAGTGATTGAGAGGGCAGGGCCTCAAGGATTGGGAAGGATACATCCCATGATGATGATTAAATTTGAAATTGATCAATTGACTATCATCTGATTTGGTTTAAGAAGATGGCTTTATTAAAGATTAACATGCTAGATTGCAAGATTGGATTGTATGGATTAGTATTGATTGCACTTGATTTGATTGATTTGGGATCGTTTGGATTATAAGGATTTTTTAATTTATTTAATTTTATTGGGATGAACGGATTGGATAGAATGGGATTGGAAGAGAAGATGATTGGATAAGATAAGATTGAAAAGCATGGGAGGGGAATAAATTAAATAGATTATAAGATAAATAGATTTGATAGAGAAGATGATGCAGTCAAGGTTGGTGGATCCAATTAAGGACTGACCGACCTTGCAACCAAACCAATATGTAGTGAAAATACACAACAACAAAAACAACAAATCTGAAATAAAACATAAGTCTTTATTCATCAAATTACCGATTACATGCAATGTGCTGGGCTGTAAGGCCTTCCCGGTTATGACTAGATACAAAACAAATAACAGTCTACAGGATCTCGCTGGATCCAAATCTTTTCCACAACATTGGTATTCAGCTAGCCCAGGCTTGCAACACACAACACACTAGTAGGCACCTAGGAAAGATCTAAACTTGTACTCAAACTTCCAAACAATCTTCCTACTCCTAAGCTCCCAGGCTACTAACCTTCCTCCAACTCTCCTTCTTCCTAAACAACTACCCAAGCATCCTATAAATATTGATTCCCAACCACAAGTTGACTGATGAAACAATAAACCCTCACAAACAAATATTAAATTCTAAAACATTAGTCGACTCTCAAATAGCCTGACAAAATAAACAAACTCTCAAAGATGGCCCCAACGGTCATCAGATCCACATAGGAGAATGCAACACGCCAGATCTAGGTCCCCACATGTCCAACGGTCAATCCATAACTCAAGGAGCATGACCCAAATAATCAGAACTAGTTGGCCAAGCCGATCCATCCAAACAATCCAGTCGGTAAGCAAGAACACCAAGTAATAGAAGAAATAACCCAGGACTAGTCAACCAACCACGCCAAGCATGACCGAGCAACGCAGTTATCATCGAGCGCTAGAAGTAATCGACACCTTTAATTACCGAGTGTTCTTCAGAGATGGAGTACCTCGATAACCACATAAAATGAGCAACCGGTCTCCCAAACCAAGCAAGTACTCCACTAAACCAAGATCAAAACTAACAATCTACCTTTAAAGACAAACATATTTTTGGTTGATATAGGATTGTCAAGAATCCTAGGATGCTCCTGCATCAGACACCCCAGGTAAGAAATATTTTCTCATAAGGAAATCAAGAATGCCCCAAGGGAATCAAAATAGGTATGCCAAATATGTTCTTCACCCATATCTCCTCTTGTCCTTCATCCCAAGTAGTCTTCACTTCATTCATTGTCTCATGCAGAAAGTCTTTCTGCTTTCCACATTGCTTATCCTTCTGGTTGACAATTGATAGAAACTGACTCTAACCCCTACCGATCACATCAGTGCCTCAGTAAGGTTCATCCCCCTAGAATCCTCAATCAACTTAGTATCATCTGCATCTCTTTGTGTCACAAATGTCATCATCTATTGTACCATCTCTGCCAGCAAGGCCATCTACCTCTTAACCTCAACAAACTCCTTAGAAATATCATTCTCCTTCTCCTTCAAGCTAGACTTTGTAGGAATAGGTTCATCAACCCTCTGCTCCTGAGGTTTGTCATAAGGACAACACTTGATAATTCCACATTGCTTAACCTATGTTTCTTGTAAAGGTATCAACTTATGCCAAGCTCCTTCATGCCTAACCACATAGGTATTAACATGACCATCAAACAAAACATTCCTGTCAAATTGCCAAGGTCTACCGAGCAACAGATGACAAGCATCCATAAGTAGCACATCATACAATATCTCATCATGGTAAGATCCAATCTAAAATTTAACCAAGCATTGCTCTTCAACTCTAACTTTAGAAACATCTTGTATCCAACTAATCTGACAAGGATTAGGATGTTTCCTTCTTTCCAAATTCAATTTACTAACCATTTCATCTAAAACAAAGTTCTCAGAACTGCCACCATCAACTATGACATTACATACCTTATTCTTGCACTTACATCTAGTTCTGAACATATTTCTCCTTTGTACTGATTCATGGACACATGCAACTAATCTCCTAGTGATAAGTGTCTCACCTTTTTCTGCAACATTCACAATATCTTCTTCAGCAGTCAGTGCAACTCTTTTCTTAGGACAATACAAACTTCTATGACCAGCTTCACCACAGTTATAACAAGTACCGGTGAACTCATTCTTCCACCTTCCTCTCTGTCCAGCATTCTTAGTAACTTGACCATCACTAGATCCCACATCAGACTTAAGATTCTCTGTCACATTGCTTTCAACAACTATTTCACCAATTTTACCACCTCAGTTCCTATTGTTTTGTTTTCCTTCATACTTCTTATTCAACTTCTCTTCAATCTTTAATGCCATCTAATAAGCATCACTGATTGTTGTCATCCACACAGTAAGTAACTCTTCCTGAATACTAGGTCTTAAACCATAGACATACCTAGCAACCTTCTCTTTATTAGCTTCAGAATGACGAGTCCTAATCAAGATTCTGTAAAACTCCTCGGTATACTCTTGTACCAATTTGTTAGTCTGCTTTAAAGCTTGCATCTCCTTAAACATGTCCAATTCACAATCCACCAAAATGAATTGCTTCTTCAACTTGTCAACCATTCGGTTCCACTTAGTGATCTTTTATTTTCCTCTTCTACCTCTTTCCAACTGAACTTCTCTCCACCATATATTCACATGACCCTTTAACTTAGTCTTTGTAAATCTAACCCCATCAGGATCTTCTATTTCTTCATACTCAAAGTATTCATCAATCTCATTGATCCAATCAATCAACTCCTCTAGCCTAAGGTTTCCAACAAATGTAGAAACTTCAATCTTAGGTCTTTTCCCAATCTTATACATAGCTTTCAGAATTTGATTCTCCTCAGAATCTCTAGCTTCTTCTACAACTTCTTCAAAATGATCTTCCTTAGATTCATCATCATTATCCTCTTTCAAGGTAGGCTTCTTCTTTCTCAATTCTTCTTGTAGGTCTTGCACTTGTTTTTGCAAAACCCTAAAATCATCAAGATTGAATTCTCCAGTGGTTTCTTCTTCCTCTGAGATCTCACGATTTCTCCTCAAAGGCATCTTTAAATCAAGATCTAGACATGAACACACAAGATCCACTCAACTCCAACAGGAACAGACTTTTCTCGAACATGAACAAACTTTTCTCTGATACCACTTGGTGCAGTCAAGCCTAGTGGATCCAATTAAGGACTGACTAACCTTGCAACCAAACCAATATGCAATGAAAATACACAACAACAACAACAACAACAACAACAGATCTGAAATAAAATAGAAGTCTTTATTCATCAAATTACCGATTACATGCAATGTGTCGGGCTGTAAGGCCTTCCTAGTTATGGCCAGATATAAAGCAAATAATAGTCTACAAGATCTCGCTGGATCCAAATATTTTCCACAACATTAGTATTCAGCTAGCCCAGGCCTGCAACACACAACACACTAGTAGGCACCCAGGAAATATCTAAACTTGTACTCAAACTTCCAAGCAATCTTCTTGCTCCTAAGCTCCCAGGCTACTAACCTTCCTCCAACTCTCCTTCTTCCTAAACAACTACCCAAGCATCCTATAAATATTGATTCCCAACCACAAGTCGGCTGATGAAACAATAAACCCTCACAAACAAATATTAAATGCTAAAACATCAGTCGACTCTCAAATAGCTTGACAAAATAAATAAACTCTCAAAGATGGCCCCAACGGTCATCAGATCCACATAGAAGAATGTAACACACTAGATCTAGGTCCCCACATGTCCAACAATCAATCCATAACTTGAGGAGCATGACCCAAATCAACGGAACCAGTTGGCCAAGCCGATCCATCCAAACAATCCGGTCAGTAAGCAAGAACACTGAGCAACAAAAGAAATAACCGAGCACCAGTCAACCGACCATGCCAAGCATGACCAAGTAACATAGTTATCATCGAGCACAAGAAGAAATTGATGCCTTCAGTTATCGAGCATTCTTTAGAGACCGAGTACCCTGGTAACCACATAAACCGAGCAACCAATCTCCCAAACTGAGCAAGTACTCCACCAAACCAATATCAAAACTAACAATCTACCTTTAAAGACAAACATATTTTTGGTTGATACAGGATTTCCAAGAATCCTAGGATGATCCTACATCAGAAGATGGTTTGAATAAGTTGAAAGGATGGTCAAGGGATTGGATAGGATGGGATAGAAAAAAGGAATAAGTGGATTGGGACCAATGACAAGGAATAATCAAGGAATGGTGGAAGGATGGAGAGATGCTTGGTTAGAAGATGAATGGATGGAAGGGATGGACTGGATAGGAGATAGATGGAATGAATGGATATGTAAGGGTAGGATATGGAAGACTATAGGATGGGGGATATAGGGATGGATATCCAAGAACTGTAAAGAAAAGGAGTTACATACCCCACACTCAAAGGAGGAGAATGAATGATGGAAAGATGAAGGATAACAATGTATAGGATGGAAGGATGGTGATTGGATATGGGGATAATGGGGAGGAGGTGGATGAGACTCCAAGGACCATTTTTTAAAGGAGTTAAATGCCCCAAACCATAGGTAGGAAAATGAAAAATGGAAAGATGGGGGATAAGGATGTGCAAACTAGAAAGATGGTGTGTAAGGGATGCATGAAGGAGATGAAGGCTTGTTCATTGTCCAAATCATGTAGGGGTATTTTTATTTTATTTTAGTGCCTCTAGTTTTTATGAAGGGAAAATATATGAAAGTGAAAGGTGGATGGATAAGGGATATGAGATGGAGGGTATGAAGTTGATAGGGGATAGTGATATGGAGGATATAGATGGAATTGGATAATAGATAATGGATGGAGGAAATGTATAGGACAATCAAGATCAAGGACATGGGAAGGCGTATGGACTCAATAAGTATTATGAATGATGGATTAAGGGAATGAATATGAAAAGGAATACAACATGGAGGATAGGGATGCCAAGATAAAATATGTGAAAATGGATGGATAAGGAGTAAGGGTTATGGAAGGTACATATGGATAGAGAGGATGCATAGGATAGTCAAGATCAAATATGAGGAAGAAAATGATAATAAAATTAGAATCAAAATATATGGGGTATATGGAATGTGGAAGATATTTATGGTAGCATAGAATGGATGGAGCTTGCCTCCAAGTATAGAGCGCAAGGGGAGGTGAATAAATGAATGGGAAAGATATGATATTTATGTGAAGTAGATGATAGGGAAGATATTATGGATGGATATCAAGAAGGAATTGCCCCCAAGTATGAAGAGCAACAAGATGGAGGGATTACACATGATGCCTTCTTGCCAAGTTTTCATCATGGTACTTGCCCAAGGCGCCTGATTACCAAGTTTTCACCATGGGACAAATTGTTTTTTTCTTTTTCTTTTTTTTTTTCTTTTTTTTTGGAGGAATTTGAGCCTGATGCTCTTTGGATAATGTTCCTTCAGAAAGATATGCTATGATTGGCCAAGGCCACTGAAAGGTAAGCTCAAAGATGTTGATAATGGTGATGGTAGGGGAAAGATATGGAGGATAAGGTAGATGATGGCTAAGGATTTATGCGTAAGATGGGGTAAGATGAATGGGAGGATATGATATGAAAGGATAGGGAGTAGATATAGGAGTTGGATATTGGATATGGTATTGAAAGGTTTGTGAGGGACTAGGTAGAAATGATGGAAATATCAACATCGACACACACCTTGAAGGGTTGTGGACAGGTGAAGGGAGAATGAATTAACTAGCGTGAGGTTTTGATGTAGGAAGTGATGTGGATTTTGGGACACAAGGACCCAAAATAGATGGAGGAGAGAATGGAAGATATTTGGAAGAATACGGAGTGGAAGTCT
Organism: Chamaecyparis obtusa; assembly: GCA_027943335.1. Classification (NCBI taxonomy): domain Eukaryota; kingdom Viridiplantae; phylum Streptophyta; class Pinopsida; order Cupressales; family Cupressaceae; genus Chamaecyparis; species Chamaecyparis obtusa. The sequence continues at coordinate 61,754 of BSBK01001701.1, forward strand.
TTGGAATCTTGAATGTCAAATTTGATTTTTCTTTTATATTCCAGTCCTTAAAGAGAGACTTGGGAATCCATGTAACTTTTGATTTTTGTTTATGTTTATGTGCTTTTGAGCACAATTCTTCCATGATGGATTTAGGAACCTATATTTTATTTGATTTTCCTTTTTGCTTGGAGGACCCTTGTGGTCTCTTGACTATTTCCCTTTTCTTTGTAGCCACATGTCGATTAGATAGGACATGGTGATCTTTATATGTAAGTAGATTCTTGTATTTTTTATTTTTATGTTGTGCATCTAAATTTCTTCCAAAAGACTTGGAAATTATGGATGAATGAGGCTCATATAATGAGTTTTAATGGATGGATTGATAGAAATCTCTCAAGGATGCATGTCTTTGTTGATCTTGAGGTATGGTGGAAAAAATAAATGATTATCTAGGAGTGAGAGGTATAGTGGATGGAGGAACATAAGGAACTTAAATGGATGGAAGGAATGAAGGGTTTAACATTGGGATATAAGGGCCCAAAATGGATGGACAGGATGCAAGATTTCCTTTAGGGATATGGGGGCCCAAGATGGATTTGGAAGATAATGAAGGAATATGTTTATGCTTGAATGGAGATATATAAGGTGTAGGAGGGATATGGGCATCTTTAGAGTGAGAGATATCACCAAGGCCATTAAGTGTAGGGTTTCCTTGGTCCTTTAGAGGATCCTTAATAGGAATAATAAGAGCTTGAGGATGAATAGGATCTTGTGAAGGATTAGGATCCTGCAATGGAGGATCAAGAAGGAGAGTGGGGTCTTGTGGAGGATTAGGATCATGAGGGGAATTAGGGGGAATAATATGAGCTTGAGAGGGATTATAACCATGTCATGGAGATGAAGGGGTTCCTTGATCTTGACTTTGGGGAGGATAATGTGGTGGATTGGAAGGGATGGTAAGATCTTGAGATGGAAGGATATCATGAAATGGAGTGGAGGGAATGGAGTTGGGAGATGGATTAATTTGATCTTGACATGAAGGGAGATTAGTGGAATTGGATGTTAAGCTTTGGGATGGAATGATACCATTGGCTGAGGTGGAGGAGATATCTTGATCTTGATTAGGAATGGAACTATTAGGTGAATCAAGAGGGATAAATGGATCTTGAGATAGAGAAACACTTTGATCTAAAGAGGAATAAGAATCCATGCTAGCATGCTTTGGGACAATGTCTTGACATATATGTATTTGTGAGGGTGATGTGATGGAGGGGTTAGGATATTCAACTTCAATCTCTCCTTTGTCAATAAGGTCTTGGAAATTTTTTTAAAACTTTAAGCACTTCTTGATATCATGACCCTTGGTGCGATGATAAGATCACAATATTCATTTTCCTTATACCAAGTAGGTATTGGAGTTGATGAGAAAACAACCCACAACTCTCAAGAACACCTGCATGCAAACACCTGTCATAGAAAGAGAGAGAAGAAGCAAGAAGCTATGGAGGCCTGAACACATTGATCCACGAGAGAGGAGAAATCATTCTTGACATGCAAAAACAAAAGTTGTAATTTAATAATGAATTATCTATTACAATTTTGTTAAGAATACAAAGGAGATCAATCCTTATAAGGGTAAAACCTGGGTTGCACAATAATAATTAATAAAGTAATTAATTATTATATGCCTAAAATTTAGCTTAAGTAGAAAGAGATAATAAGTGCCTTAATAATTAAATCAAACATGATTTAATTAATAAGTAAACACTTTATTACTCTAACACCCCCCCTTAAGATGAACTTTGGGAGAAGCTAAAAACCTAGAAAGAACTATTGAAAGAAAATGGGTCACATCAAGAAAAGGCCTGATCAGGTACCCAAGTACAAAAGAGAGTCTCTATAAAGTGGAGAAATAGAGAAAACCACATGGGAAAAACTCTACTCCAAAAAGAGACAAAGACTAGTCTGAAGGATTGAGAAACCTCTAGAAAACTAGGAATGTTCCAGAAAATAGGAATAAGGATGAACATGTACAACATCACTAAAGCAAGAAGTTGCAAACTCTATCAATAAGTAGACCATGTAGAGAAGACTATAATCTGCATGAGTGCCCTCAAATGACACTACTCAAATCAGGAGGCAAACAAAGGAAAACAATTGAAGTCGAAGATACAAAATATTGTAATTTTTATGAGTGCCCTCAAATGACACTACTCAAAATCAGGAGGAAAACAAAGGCAAACAAATGAACTCAAAAATACAGATGGCATAAAAACACCAAAATTCTGAAGAGATGATCAATCAAAGCTGGAAGAGTGCGTCCAAAAATAGGAAAGAAAGGGTGTCCATATGGTAAATGATCCATCTCACCGGAATGCATAGGTACCCAACCACTACATCTGCCTAGTACATAGAATCAAATACTGAATACATAGCTCACACTATCAAACCAAGGAAGTAGTAGAACCAACAATACAAACCCCCTCATAATGTTGACAAGGGAGTAATGACAGGTACACTGAAAATATTATCCAATATGAACTACACCATGAAGATGAATATGAAACATCAAAGGTGTAGAGAGAGTAAAAACACAAATAAAGATACCTGAGGCTAATGTCATTGGAGGAAAGCTCACATGACAAAAGTAGATGGCAAGAAAAGGCAGACATTAAACCCCCCTAACACTTTATAATGGAGTGTGAGTACAAAGAGCATGAACATGTGAAAGATACCATACATGCAATAAAATGACACTTTATCTTAGTGCGTGTGCATAAAAGAATGCTACAAAAGCGAAGTATACACTGCTCAAAGAAGAGCGAAGGCTGCTGAAATAAAAGAACAACCTAAGACCAGGACCTGAAACATCCAAGATATCCACCTGATTGCAAAAATGCAAAAATCTAAAAAAATGTACCTGGAGAAGAATCTGTAAAAAAGACTCACATCACTGGAAATCTATCAGAACAAGCTTTCCAATGATATATCATTTTCCCAAAATAGAGTCCAGATGCACAAGATAGAGCTTCCAGAGTGTAAAACTAAACATTTAGATTTGATAGTAAAAAACACTATCAAAAAAGAAAAATTAGAAATTCAAATCTCTAGATCTGGATAGAGCTCGGAACCAACTTTTCAATGATATCTTGTTTGCCCAATTTCAACACCATATGCTCAAGTTATGAGCAAAAAACCACTAAGTGCTCCGGAGGGCCCAAAATGGTGTCTAAACCTTGCTGATGCAGTGTTGATGTCAATGATTGATGGGCCTAAATTTGACAGCCAAATGGCTGTCACATCATAAAAGGCCCCTGGGGCTAAAAAAATGGGCCCCTGGTCGCCATATGACCAGGGGCTGAGACTACATTCACTGGCTTAAATTTGATGGCCAAATGGTCGTCACCAGTAAAAAAAATAAATAAAAAAATTGCAAAATCACATGCACACCTCGAGATGCATACCAGACTGTATGAATTTTTGCCTCGATTTGTGTGCTAAGGCATTCAATTTTTGTCTTGATTTATGTGCCAAAGTAAAAAAATTTGCCTCGATTTGCATGCTAGAGTAGGATAATTTTTGCCTCGATTTACATGCTAGAGCGGTACAAATTTTGCCTCAATTTGTGTACCAAGGTCATATGACCTACCATGCAAAAAGATTTGCCTCATAATGCAACGACATCCAAATTTGACGTGCCTTATATGGAAATAGGGGTTTTTGGGCACTGCGGACACAACCGTGAGGTCCGTTTGTGCTAGAAGACCACCGTGGGATCTATGTCAAGACCGGTTGCAAATTTTTTTTTGTCTCAAATTCTAACTTTTTCCAAATTGGAAAAAAAATTATATGGATCTAGGGGTTCTTAGATGCTCTGAATGCAGCTGCAAGGTCCATTTGAAGCCAGGATGACCAGAAAAATAGGTCCCCCGAGATCTGACAGAAAACCGTCTCAAAATGCAGATTTGACGAACACAATCGAATCTCTCAAGAAGAGGACAAGGGAAAACATATATGAAGCTCTGATACCATATTAGAGTTGATGAGTAAACAACCCACAACTTACAAGAACACCTGTCACAGAAAGAGAGAGAAGAAGTAAGAAGCTATGGAGGCCTGAACACATTGATTCACAAGAGGAGAAATCATTCTTGATGTGCAAAAATAAAAGTTACAATTCAATAATGAATTATCTGTAATAATTTTGTTATGAATACAAAGAAGATCAGTCCTTATAAGGGTAAAACCTAGGTTGCACAATAATAATTAATAAAACAATTCATTATTATATGCCTAAATATTAGCTTAAGTAGAAAGATATAATAAGAGACTTAATAATTAAATCAAACATGATTTAATAAATAAGCAAACACTTTATTGCTCTAATAGTAGGTTTGGGTTGATTGTCATCATATGGAATAGTGTTGGGAAACACCATCATGTTTTGGTTAACAAGTAGGTGGAATATGACATCAAGAGGGTCTACAAGGGGAGTGTATTGTTTAGCTTTGGGTGATTGTGAAGCTTTGGAGGATTAGGATTGTATGGAGGTTGAAAATTATTTGGAGGATTGGGGTTTGATGGTAGATGAGGATTATGGATTTGGAGAAAGGGGGGAGGACATATGTCTTAAAATGCAAAAAAAATCTTTTGACCCCCATTTTGTAAGTTAAGGATAATATTTTTAAGCTCTTCGATTTCTTGGGAAAGGTTAAGCATGTGAGAGGCACCATGCGGGTGATAGAGGGAATCATGTGTGGATGGAGGATAATGAAGTTGATTTCCTTTGTCAAAGGTAGAAGAAGGACCAAAAATAGAAGATGGATTGGGATTAGATATGATGTGTTGAGGATTTATTTGGTAAGCAGGTTGGATTGAAGGTATAGTTTGAGGATTAGGGTTTGGCACTTTGAAGTCCTCAACCATTTTGTGAAACCAATCCATATTCATGATGGTTTGAATTAGAGGAAGATGATGTGGAGGAATATTTGAATTAAGAGTGAAAGATTTGATGATGAATAAAATATGAACTTAAGAATAGGAGTAAGTTTAGATTTTGATTTAAAAGAGTAGGGCCTCAAGGATTTTGATATGATTGGATGATGGATTTTATTGATTTAGAGGGAAGGGCCTCAAGAATTTTGATTGATTTGATTTGGTTTTGATGTTGGATTTGAGAGGGAGGGGCCTCAAAGTTGGATTTGATTTGATTTGGATGATGATTAAAGCCCAAAGATTATGATGGTGCTCCTAAGCCAAAAGTAGAATATTAGAACATAGTGTGGATAAAGATTTGGATTAAGAATGGATGATGTGGAAGGATAGATTAAGGATGTTTGAAGACAAGTAAAATGGATGATGTGATTAATTTGGATGATAGAGGAGATATGGATTGCATTAGAACATAGAAAGAAATAGTGTAATGTGCATGTCTAAAATATTTTCATGGGTCCAGTACAATTGAAGACACTTTAAACACATTCTATCTAAGGTAAAAAAGGAAGTGTTCCAACCTTTTCCCACAAATTGATGTTCTTAGCCCCACAATTAAGTGGTTGAATGGTCTTTCTTAGGACTATACAAGTTATGGATCAATTGGAAGAGATCAATGCTCACAACGCATGTCTTTCCACATTGCCATATTCAAGCTTTAGTGTCCAAGGGAGCACATATGGTGAGTATCTTGGGGTGATTTGAGTAAGTCCACTTGGATCAATCCATGCATAAAGGAAGTCACACGACTGAAATGTTTAGCTTCTAAGTCCTTAGGTGTCTAGTAAGGTCCTTCGTTCATGACTATCCCATGTAGTTCCACAAGTGGAATTGAGGCCTATAGCCCTACAAGCACCCAAAATGTATAGTCTCACAAGCAATATTTAGACTTCTCAGCTCTACACAAGTTGAATTTACTTCCCTTGTAAACAAGTGCCTAATCAAATGTAGTCTTGCTTAGCAAGATTTAGGCAACTAGGCCCTATACATGAAGAAGCATTAGAAGCAAAAATAACCACGTCTTCCCTATCTTTAGATTGAAGGAAGATTTTGATTATAGTGGGATAGAGTAGCCATGTTTTCTTTTTCCCCACCTGGGTCATTCCTAAAAGATTGCTCTCTTGACAGACACTCTAAAGGTAAATGCAAGAAAAGTAAGATGGATAGTTAATGGAGGTCAAGATTTTTGATTTTCTATAAGGAAAAGAGCATACTCTCCTACTCCATAGTTTCTGCCAAACACATCAAGAACATGTTCATTTACCCAAGATTTCTTTCTAATGACCAAATTAAGTAGGTCTAGATTTTTGATTTCCCCTTAAAGAGGAAAGAGCATACTCTCCTACTACCCAATTAAATCACAAGAAATTAACCTTCCTAATTAAACTAGGTTCCTATAAAAATCAACTTAAAGTAGACACAATGTTTCTTGAACCTCCAAGGCAACCTAAAAAACAAATGAATCAGTAATCTCAAATCTTTTCAAGATCTTCAAACAACGTCCTACAAAACAAATTGATTAGTAGTCTCAAAATGTCTTAATCTTGATCAAACATTCTGCAAAACCATTTTTAGAAGACATAAATATCAAATATTTTCAAGAAAACCCAATCATGCATTGAACTATGTGCAAATAAAGTGCTGATCTGATTTATGAAAACTAGATTACAGTACCTGGTGTGATACCTGCAATATTGTAGAATTCAACACAAAAATTGAGAACAACAAGATTGCAAACCAAAAACCGATCCATTCTATTCGAATATTTGAGTTTATACAAGTCTAATGGATCCCAAGGGTCATCAAAATCCCTTGGAAATGAAATGAAGAGCCATCATAATATTTATTACAAATAAACTATTCAAACTATCAAAAATTATCAAAAAACTATATATAAAAATTAGGTCCACTTGGAGAAGGCATCTTTCTAGTCCTAGCTCCGAATTGCGAACAGTTTGATGCGTTGGAAAGGTATTCAAATTATCTAGAACAAAATTTCAAAAGTAAGAATGTTCCGCGCATCATCCAAGTCTAGAAATGCAATGAAGACCCTAAAAAATGTAGTTTACTAAAACATAGTAAAATTTGAAAAATTAGATTTCAGTTTTTTCCAAATTTAATCCTGAGCAAGTGCATACTCATCAAAAAACTTTATTTATTTTTGTATTTGACCTAATCAACAAGATCTGATTTGTTTGATAAGATTTTTGCCACAAAAATAAAAATGTAAAGAGACTCCTGCTAAAAATCTGAGAGATTTCTAAAAATGTAAAAAATTTGGAAAAATTCCATAATTTGTGCCATAGAGAACTGACTTATCAAAATAGACTAGTTTTTAAAGATTAAATTTTGGAGCCATATTAGTGCATCAAAATAAAAAACATAAAGAATATGCCATATGTAGAATTCTTAAACCTTTCTGAAAATATAAAGTTTTCCAAAAAAATACGATGATTTGTGACCAAAAATTAATTTTAATGAAAAATTATAAAAAAATTATAATGCATGGAAAACTGATCATAAAAATCTAATTTTTGGACTGAGACATACTATGATGATCTCCCACCTGAAAAAAAAATTTCAGACCAAACTCCAAACCGTTTGAAAGATATGATCAAATCTTTCAAAAACCCCTGGGGTTTTGTCTTCAACTCAACCTACACAAGCATTAGCATAGAAAAATCTTCAAAAATGTAGATCTAATAGGGACGTGGCTCCCACCAGGCGTGCCAAAATGTACGCAATAAAAATATAGACCTATTTGTTGTAAATAAAAAATATCAAAACACCAAACAAAATTACATTAGATGTTAGTCATTTCAAATGCAACAAAATAAGTTACTTTCATTACAACCTCTAATGAGCTAAAACAAGGGTACCCAAAGCTTTGTTTGATTTTCTCTTTGAGATTATTGTGGATATGCTCTCCCAACACAAATGAAATGAAAAACTAGTGCAAAACTATGAGATGAAAGCTAGATGATGGTGAAGGGACTGAGAACAAGTATAAGGAACTTTCCCCAAGCTTCACAAATGATATAGATTAAATGATGCAAGATTGATTCAAGACAATGATATTGTAAATAAGATTAAGATCTATGATAATGAAATACGATTAAAAAATTATGCTAAAGATGCAACAAGATCTAGATTAGAAACAAGATTAGAATTTAATGAAGAAAAGATCTAAAATGATTAAGAAAGCTATAAGAGGCATAATAATTAAGAAGCATTGAGAAGAATTCGGCTTTGAAGAAGATTAGAAGAATTTAAAAAAAAAATAAAAATGAGTGAGGTCTCATTTTATAGAAAATGAAAAAAATTGGATGGTGGAGATTAAGAGGCAAAATAATGGATGACTAAGATTAAGAGGCAAAAGGAAAGTGGTTAAGATGAAGAGGCAAAAATAAATGAGTGGCTAAGATTAAGAGGCAAAAGGATGTTAGGTAGGGTTTGAAAAAGGTGAAGTGGCAAAAGATGCAAAAGTCAAACTTCATTTTAGAGGGAAAGAGGAGTTTAAAAATGATTGGTGGAGGAAAAAGATAGAGAGATGGCTACCTTGGAAAAGGTGATTATGCACATGATTAGAGATAATCCACCCTTTAATTAAGATTAGAGGAATATTAGCAAAAAAACAAGAATAGGAAAAGGGAAAAGGGGTTAAACTAAAATAATTTTTAATTTAATCATGGTTTAGAAGAACTTTAGGCTAGTGGAGGAATAAAATAAATAAAATTTATTTTATAAAGGGAAATGGAGGGGTAATATATTAAATTAAATTTAACATATTATAGTACTTAAATAAAATTTAAACACAAAGGGAAAATGAATTTATTTAATTAAAGTAATTTTAATTAAATAAATAGAAGAACATAAGGATTATATTCAATTTATAAAATTAACTATAATGTTAAGGCCAAATATTAATATTAATGCGAAGGACAAATTTAGGTGTCTACAAGGCCAATAGGAACTTTTATATTGATAATGATCTTAGTTCACTGATAGTAATCTCATACTTAATATTTTTCATCAATTTTTCTACTTTTCTAATTACCATTGTATCTATTTTATGCTCATGAATATGTCAGCTCAAAATTTGATTTAAGGGACTTCTCAAGTATTTCAATAAAATTCTATGTCCCTAATCTATTTACTTACACTCTTGGTTGGTAGATGAATAACCTACATAATCTAACACAGGGTCTTCCATTAATGTTGCATCATCTTCCTTCTTTCTCCAGATCTTCTTTATTTCCTCTCTGACTTGATCTTTATTTATTATCTTTTCTCTTTTAGTGTGAGTGGTGATAGTTTACCGATATATGCAATAGTAGGCAACATGACCAAACTTTGAGCAAATGTAACATGGTAGTGCAAATGGTCTCCATGGTTTAGTTTTTGCTTCATTGGTTTCTTTTCTAAATTATCATGCTAGGTGTCCATATTTTCCATAATTAAAACATGTAACATAATTGTTTGTTTCTCTTCTCCAATAATAAATTGATTTTCTTATTGTTGGTACCTTGGTTCTAAATTTTTCAGCTTTGTGTCCATAATGATTACATTGGTAGCAATATCTGTGGAAATGTTTCTCAAATATTCTATTGATAGTTTCAAATCTACACTCCATAACTTTATGAACAAACTTGTTGAAATTGTAACAATAACCATTGAAGTATGTGCTTTTAGGAACGTTCACTTGTTTTCTTCTACACACATTTTCAGTATGAACATATTTTCCATAGTTGTAGCAGGTAGGCTTGTAAGATTTCTTACCTTGTGTATCACTGGATGCTTCAGAGGTTCACTGTCTAGATTTTGATGATTCTTTGATCTCCATTGTGTTGTTACCGATATACCATAGTTTTATAGTGTCACATGGTTTTCTTTGATTTTTTACTTGTTCATTATTTTTCAACATGTTTTGTTCAATCTTTGTGAATCTAGCATTATATTCTTTTTCAACTTTCTGGTTGTTTCTTAGTTCTTCATTTTCTTCCTTCTAATTCTGATTTTCTACTTGTAGTTGTTGAATCCTATGAGTGATATCTCTTATCATGTCATTTCTTGCTTGAACTTCTTCTATTTGTACTTACAAGAGTAAATCTTTGTTTCTGATTGTTTCTTCAACATTTCTCTTCTCAATTTCCAAAATTTCTTTGACACTTTCAATAGTCCTCATCATTTCTAGTACTTCTATCATTCTCAAGGCTTGACTTTCATGTTCCTTTTTCATTTGAATGGTTTTCTCAAGTAATTTATTGTTCTTTTTTGATAGGTCTTGTATAGTTGCATCAGCTTCCTCAAAATTGATATTGTCTTCCGATAGTTTGTCGAGGTCATCAAGGTTCATTTGTAGTCTTTATATCAATTCCTTTCTTTTTGTAAATGATGTTCTTAGCTTGTTCTTTAGATCTTCGATATTTTCAGTAGCACCTTCTAGAGCTTCCTCCAATTCTCTTTGATACCTTTAACTTCTCATCATTCTAGATCTACTCTCAAGTTGTTAAGATTTCCTATAGAGAACCAAAGCTCTGATACCAATTGTTGGAAAGTTCAAGGTGGGGTATTGAAAGGGAGGGGAGGTGAATTAGTACGACAAATATTTCACACTAATTCAACTTTCTAATCATAAACCAATAGCCAATAAATTACTTATACCAATAACTGCTTTGTCTTTAACTGATAGTTGCTGTGATGTCTAATTGATAACTAATTATATGCACATTAAATATACAAAACATAAACATTCAAATACTTAACACAATATTTTGGTATCATAGAAAACCCTTGGTCAAAGGGAAAAACTATGGTGGGGATGGTACCCACAACTCATTACTACAATAATAAGGTGTCCTATTAAGATCTTACATAAGTGTCATCTTCTGAATGACTTCACCCTATTAGGAGTGTCTAATACCTTGTTAGGAGTATCGAAAGTCCTGTTAAAGACTACTTTGTTAAGAGATTTTATCCCACTTATACAATATTCACCCTATTAAAGGATTTACAATAAGTTCCTAAATAGAACTTCTAAGTCCACTTAGAGACTACCCGATTAAGGGATTTCAAAATCTTGTTGTTAAACTGTTAGGAATAAATCAATAATAAATTTGACCTGAAGATGATTTTTCCAAAATCTTGTCAGATCTTGTTTCACTCTTCTTCTCTTATCTACTTTCCAATCTCTGCCAATAACACAACTTTTCACTTCTATTCCTATTCTTTGAATATCTGTCTGCATTTGTATCTCTGTCTTCGCATGTACTCTCCTTTTCCTTAGATCTCCTCTTATAGTTGCTTGCCCTGATTAGGGTTTCTTGATCTTCCATAAACCATTTTTTTAATTTGATGTCATACTCATTTGTAATCTTTTATTTCTTTCACCGCTAACGCTTTTTGATAAGCTTTTTTTATAACCCTTCCTTTATATCAATAACACTTCATGTTTCTGATAATACTTTCCAATAGTGTCTATGTCAATATCTCTTTCCTTTATGTTAATTTCCAACAATGAAAATCTGACCAACATAATCATTGGTTGCCTATTAATTAAATGTGAATAATTTTGTCAAGTAACAAGGAAATCAAATCTGCAACAAAGAACACAAGGAAATACATCAGTAATCAATCCAAATTGAGCATCAAAGTATAAAAAATCAAGCATTCAACATCTCTACAAAGCTACTATGAAAGATGAATTATTTCATATAAAGGACAAAAACTGCATATTTGGCTCATACGATGAAATAATTGACTCAAATTTATCGTACGATAAAACTCTCTAAACGGTGCGATACGATTGTTCATTAGGATAAAGTTCTTAGTATCGTACAATATGTGGGCACTTGTCGTATGATACAACTAAAGAGCCATGTGATATAATTTTCTTGACTAGTTTATTATACGATGTAATCCAAAAGGGTGTGTGATAGAATTGTTTTATCACACGACAAACTGAATACAAAACCCTAAAATATAAAAGAAAAAACCAATAAAATTCACTAAAATCTACAAAATCACAAGATGAAATCAACTACTTACTAGTGCACCATATGCTCAAGGCTAATTATGGCATCTCTAAAGCTCAAATCAATGATTTCATACTAGAATCGACATTTTTGGCTCTCTAGAAGGCTCTGAGCTCTCAAAGTTAACTGTAGTAAATGATTTGAAGATGACCCCTCCGAACCCCTTTTATAGATTTTGACCTAAATTTCAAAGTACTTGAAAAGTCATAAAAATTGCACCCCTTGCTAATTTTGACATACTGAATCTATTTTTGGGATTGAAATTGAAATCCAAATTTGTTTACCTAGTCAAATTGCAAAGTCAACCCTTCTTGGTCAAATATAGTTGACCACTAACGATATTTCTTCTCGCTCACTTTCATCTTCATTTCTCAAACCTCTGAGCTCAATCTCATGCAAATCTATCAAATCTAAGTGATTTCAAATTGGTCAACCATAGTCAAACTTTAGCCAAATATGGTCAATAGGACCTCGAAATAGCTTTGAATACACTCTAATTTATTCTGATGATGATGATGATGATCTAATCTTATCCATTCGACATTGACTCTAATCATCATCGATGATCTTCATTAGTCAAATATTTCTTTGACCCCTCTATAAAATTTCAATTTCGACCCTAAGGGGGCATGCCAATATAGAAAATATTCTTCTACAATCAATTCAAGCTTCATGGCTTGGGGCATCACATCTTCATCAGGAATCATATCAAGTTGAGATTCTTCACATTTCTCTAAAAGAGTGATCTCATTGCTTTATATCAGGTCACTTCGACAGGAATCAATTAGATCTCTTTGGGAATGTTAGGTTAATTAAGACCCATATCAATCTGACATCATTTTTAGGGCATATTAGATTCATCAGTACTCATATCAATCTGGTATTATCTCTCAAATAGGTGATTGGCTTCCTTATAATCCTTAACAAAGTAATTATCTCAGGCTCTTTGATAGATATTCAGTCTCATCGCTTCATATCAGGCTAGATACTCTGGTCTCTCTCATTAGTCTTCATTCAATCAAGTTCAAAGCTTATATCTTTGATCTTCAATCGATCTTCATTCGATCAAGTTTAGAGTCAGTTCTCCTTATTAGAAATAGTATCATCACTTCATGTCAAGTTGTTCTATGATCTACCTTCAATATATTCTTTGAATCAACGCGCTGATTGCACATCAATTCAAAGAGGGGCAAATGTAATCACCTAAAATTTTTCTAGTAGAACCTAAGCTCCTAATTTTGTTCAAATATGCCTCAAACAAGACTCTAAATCTCAAAGGCATGATTTACTAGACATAATTATGTAAGCAGCCTGATAAATCCCACTTGCATAATTAAATCAAATAATTTCTAATATTAAAACTTGAAAAATTATTTAATTGTCAAAAACTTCCTTTTAATATAAAGTCCTACTGCTTTTTATTAAAGAACACATTTTGCAACTTAATCTTGATTAAATGACAATTAAAAGGGGATTTTCTATTTTGTCCTATTCTCCAATCAAGCTTGGCCAATCAAATTTCTTGAATCCTTTCACATGGATTTATCTCTCTCACCATTCATCTCTACCTAACACCTTTTGCCTCTTTATCTTCAGCCTCCATTCTTGAGGCAATTCCTTTAAAAGGAAGCTCTTTCTTGGCTCAAGGGTCCACTTCTCTTGCATTCTAGGTCCTAATCTTGATGATCTTGGCATCTTAAGGATATTCTTTCATTCTTTTATTTTAGAGTAAACTTTTCTATTTTGAGTTCTCAAGCTCATAGTTTTCTTAGCTCATAGCTCTCTTGCATTGTTAGCTTAGCTCATTTTCTAGTTTAATCTTGCATTCTAGTTCCATCATAGATTTTTATTTGTATTTAGATCAATCTTGGAGTGGTGAATGAAAGTCTTGCATCTCCTCCACAATTGAAATATTCCATTTTGGAGTAGAAAAGTCACTAAACCTTCATGCCAATCTGATGAGCATTCTCAAAAGGATTAAACTCGCTTAAACTAGGAAGCAAAAAATTGCTTTTGAGGGTTTGGTTTGATCATTTGATGTGAACTCTTATAGCTAAATTCTTGAGTTAATGGTTTATTGAGTGTTGGTTTCATTGTAATTCAATACCAATTTTATACCACACAATCTTCACATAAATTTATGAATACCTCTAATCTAAAATACATGGCATCATCCATTATTAATCTAATAGACACACCAAACTGAATCAGTATGTTGTTCATAAAAAAAATCAATAACAACCTTACTTTTGGCCTTTTTTGTTGGGATTACTTCTATCCATTTGGTGAAATAATCAGTGGCAACTAAAATCCATTTAAATTATCCACTTGAATTTTTAGTTATCTATCCAATAAAATATATCTCCCAATGCATGAAAGGAGTCTTTTCTTGCAAAATTTTCAAAGGTAGAGCACCGAAATATTTCATTTTTATAGAAAACTTCTAACAAGCTTCACACTTTCTAACATATTTTTGGGCATCTATAAATAATGTAGTCCAATAGTATTCTTCCATAAAAAATTTATGTGTTATTTTTTTGTAGAATAATACCCTCCACATATACTATCATGCATTTCCCTCATCACCCTTTCTGTTTGAAATTTTTCCAAACAAAAAAAGGAGGACTCCATCTTTGTTCCTGTAAAATAAATCACTAGCAATAAGCACATACTTTGCAACCTACAATTTCAAAGTTGTTCATTGGTTTTCATTCATGTCCTTGGGGCATTGTAAATGTTGTATAAATATAAAATGTTAGTATACCATGGGGTATACTGAAAACTACATAAGGGGTGAGTTGTATCTAGAACTGTATTTATTTGAGAAGCTTCTAAATTTTATTTTGTCATTAATTTGAACAATTTGTGACTGCTTTACTAGTTTGGTAATTTGGATATCCACATTGAATTCTTGGATCCTGTTGATCCACCGACATCTTCTTCATGTAGCTTCAGTCTGGGTGAACACATCTTTTACAACCGAGTGAGGGACATAAGCAATTACCTTAGCTCTTATCAAATATGCTCTAAATTTCTTATGGCCTTAACCAAATCACAGGCCTATTTTTCAATCATCTCATACTTCATCTCTACAACTTGCATATATTTATTGAAAAATGCAATAGGTTGTTCATGGCCATCATAATTCTTCTGAAACATAACAATAGTAATGGCATGAGATAAGGCAAATCAAAAAATATGGAATGGTTTGCCAAAATGAGGTGATTTGAGCATAGGGGCTTCTTTAATGGCTTGATTACTAGCAAGGAAAACACCAAGCACATCATCAGTCCAATAAAATTTATTCCCTTTCTTCAACATCTTAGGGATAGGACTCATAATTTTTGCAAAATTAGATATAGATCTTCTAAAAAAATTAATCTTACTAAAAAAGTGTTGGCATAACTGATGTAGAGATTGTTGAGTGTTGTGTGGTACAAGTTTGATGACAAGAATATCAGTCATTGATGTAAACTTATTGTTGTGTAGGTTGAAAGTGTTCCCGATGTGATGCTAAGTATCTAGTATTGGAAAGGAATTAGAGTGTGTAGTTCTTATGGGAGACTTAGAGCTATCTCTAGATGTTGTATGTTGGATCAAAAAGGTTGGAAACATGAATGAAGACAATTATGACTGACTGAAGGTTAACAGAGTAGCTAGAAGAAAAGACATTGAAAAATGATGAATGATTTGAGGGTTCTATCAAATCAGTGTGGATTCAGGTGTTGTGGTTCAATCATAATCATCTTAAGTAAGCTATGAGATTGATATCACAACTGCAAGATGATTGGAGTACTGCAAGGCATAATTTTAATAACCATAATATCACTCTGTGCAAGATGGAAAAGTTTTTGGAATAGTTGGTGTTAGATCCTCAATCGACGATGATGTAGTTGGTTGTAGTAAATATTTTCATGTCCCAGGTGTCATGGTGATGTCTAGTAGATTTGATTTTTAATAATAATTTATCTCACATTGTTCAAGGTGATCGAATTTGCCAAGCTTTTGAAAGCATGTTGAAAAAGTCAAGGAGCTTGACTGCTCTTGATCAAATCAATGTGCAGGTGCATTTGGAGTCTGACATGGATTTTTAAATGTATTTTATTATTTGGTAATACATTTTGGTAGACTACGGTGAAGCACTAAAGATTCAAATGGTGAAATTTAAAATTAATACATTTTGTTTAAGGTGGTGACCACCCTAGTTAGTGAAAAAGATATTTATATTCAGATTGATGAATTGTGAAGCTGTAGATCGTGGATGTCATGGTGGGGTTAAGAGAAGGGTGAAGCTAGCCTACATGAAGCAAAAGTTTGAGATTAATTGGATCTCTACTAGCAAAGGAGGATTTCTATTCTCATATCATTATACTTTCTAAATCCTAACAGGTTCTCCAAGAAAATCCCTTAACCAAGTAGATCCTAACAGATCTAGAATTGAAATCCGCTAACCATGTGGCTCTTTAATTAGGGTTCTAAATCCCTTAATCGGGTTACTCATTATAGGGCCAGAGGTAAATCCATTAACCGAGTGACTCCTATTAGGGTCTTGTCCTAAAAAGGCACGTGTAAAGCTCTTAACATGGATAAGGCTTTAACAAGGTGTACTTCACAAGAGTGCAAATATTTGTGGGTACTAATTCCTACTATGTTTTTTCCCTTTAACCAAGGATTTCCATGAGAAAAATATTGGTGTTTTTGTGTTTCATGTTTGGATGGTTTCACTTATTTCATTTTTTATTATTGTGCAAGTTATTAGTAGATGTGTTGGACTACAACTGATTTGGAATCTGATTGAAGAATTCATGATTAAAGATCACTGAGGAGTTGTTGTTTAGATATGTAATATGATTAAATTAGTATTATGTTGTCATTGATGTCAACTAGTTTGACAACACTTATCTTGTAAGTTACTATATTGAGACATCTGAAGAAAGGTGAAAGAGATGAAGAATAGAGAAATCTAAATGAGGAAAAGATGTACATGACAGATGAGGATAAGGAACACATTGAGTAACTTTTTGATGAGTCTATGACTTGATGATATTGACTTTATTATGTTGCATTCATCTATGATGAAGTATAGAGCTAAAAGACACAAAGCAATGTTATTGGTAAATGAAGCATTTCTAGTATACACCGATGGAGTGTAGTGTATATTGATTGTAGTATTAACTGAGCAATGTTCATCGATGCATTTCTTTGTTAACTGAGCAGAACAGAATGAACTAAATGATTAGTTTAGCTGATAAGATTGATGAGCTGTAAAGTACCTCGATTTCAGTGATAACATATAATGTTTGTTATGAAGATTGACGACTAACAAAATTAAAGGAAGATCTAATGGAGCAAATTGAAACATGTTAATGACATGTCAGCCGAGAAAGTTTGAAGTGACAAAATCTATGAATGTGGTTAAGAGGCAAAATCTGATGGTGGAGAAGAAAATGATTTACTCGTCTATATAAGAGACTAGAATTTCATTATGAAGGATGCCAGAAGAAGTAGAAGCTACAGGAATATCACGTGAACAAGGTTTTCATGCATTTTGATCATACTGGTTAAGTAAGAACTGAGCTACAGAACAATTATTGAGCTACAAAGAGCAATTACCGATGGACAATAAGTTGATACAATATTGAATCTAAAGTGTAATATTGGTCAGAAGGATTTGTTAGGACTGAATATTGATCTGTAATCTACAATTGAAGTTTTATTAAGTCAGGTCATTTAATGTTACATATTTAACCATTGTATACAGTCAAAATCTCTTAACCAAGTGGACTCTGAAAGTCTTATGATGTATCATTCATAGAATGAACATTGTTATCCTGTCAACCTCATAGTGAATGCTGGTTGGACAATAACTTCTAGTCTAAAATCCCCTAACAAGGTCACACCTGATAGTGTGTTTGTAAACCTTTAACAGGGTTGGGTCTTAACCGACCTCACTTCAGAAGAGTGAACAATTTTGGGTTGCCGGTCCCAGGTGGTTTTTCCCTTTACAGGGTTTCCATGTTAAATCTCTTGTGTTATGTGTTGATTGTGATATTTGTTTGTTATCATACTTTGCATGTTACATGTTAGATTTGATCAGTAACTGTTATAGTATTTGACTGGTAATCGGTAAAAGCACAGATAGTGAAAGTAATTAGTGTTTACTGAGGAGCAGAATTTAAAGAAGTTGTTCTGAATTATACATTTTGTTGTGGGACATTGGATAACTGATTCACCCCTCTCTCAGTTATTCTAACAATTGGTATCAGAGCAGTGGTTGCTTAGAACAAATTTTTAAGGACTTAAGCAAAAAGGTCTCAAGATGTATAAGAGGGAAGTACCAAAGCTGAACAAAGAGAACTTCATAGTATGGAAAAGCAGGATGAAGCTGCACATATCTAGAATTGGGAATTCTGCATTAGATCTAATGGAGAATGGCTACATACAACCGCCCACTGGTCCCTTAACTCTTGATCAACTGAAGGACAGACATGAACACAATATCACTATGATGGAACTTGCTGCTGCCTATATCGGTGCTGAATTTGAAGACATCAAGGGTTGTGATACTACTAAGAAGATGTGGGACAAGTTAAATCTAATATATAGTGGAGATCTAAATGTCAAAAGAGCCCGAGCTGAAAGCCTAAGAGGCAGATTTGATGATATGAGAATGAAAGAAGGCGAGAACATTGTACAATACTCAAATAGACTAAAAGAGGTGGTACATGCTATTAGAGCATATGAAGGAGTGATTGATGATGAAACAGTGATAAGCAATATTCTCAGAACTTTGCTGCATGTTTATGCAATCAGGATCTCTGCAATTCATGAAACAAGAGCTACATCCAACCTTACTCTTGACACTCTGATTGGTAAACTTACAACTTTTGAATTAAATAACTTTGATAATAGTGTTGTTCCTTCTGTTGAATCCACTTTCATGTCTTCTTTGAAGATTGGAAAGTCTAGCAGGAATAGTAAGAATTATGATAGTGATAGTAATACCAATGATGAACTTGATGAGCTTGAAGCTCTTATGGCCAGAAGATTGCCCAAAGGAAAAGGAAGGTATAGAGGCAAGCTACCCTTGGCATGCTTTAATTGTAAAAAAGTCAGTCACATCGCTGGTAGATGTCCTCAGAAGAAAGATGATGATAGATCCAAAGACCGATTTGAAGGAAGCTATGGGAGAAGAGTCAACAGAGGTTACCGACACAACAACAGAGACAACCGAGATGATAAAGTCAAAAAGGTATGTTACATAGCTGAAGATTTTGAAATTGAATTTGATTTTGATGATGACATAGAAGTTGTATTTGTTGCTATGAAAGATGACTCAGAGGAAGAAGAGAAACATGAAGAGACAACACTAATCTCTAAAATAAGAAGAAATGATACATGGATTATAGATAGTGGCTGTACACATCATATGATCGGTGATGTAGAGAAGTTTGATCATCTTGTTGAATATAATGGAGGATCTGTGAGAATGAGAAATGATGCACCTTGTATGGTAAGAGGTAAAGGTTCACTGATGATCAATGACAAAATACAATGTGAAAATGCATACTGGGTAGATGGATTGAACTATAATCTATTAAGTGTGGCTCAGCTAAACAAGTCAGGCCACTGACTGGCTTTTGAGAGAAAAAAGGTGAAGATCTATGATGATGGGTGAAGACTTGTTAGAACTGGTACACAATCCAGAGGTAACTTATTCTATCTTGATATGGATTAGTCTTCTTGTTTGTTAATAAAGGATGAAGATGCTTGGTTGTGGCACAAAAGGTTATGCCATGTGAACTTTGACAACATGATCAAGATTAGTAAAAAGAAAAGAGTTAGAGGATTGCCTAACTTGACAAAACCTGATCATGCCATGTGCCATGAATGTCAGAAAGGTAAGATGACTAAGTCTAGTTTTAAAAGTAAAGACTACTCAACAAAGAAGATACTTGAGTTGGTTCATACCGACCTATGTGGTCCTATGAGAACTCAAAGCTGTTCTGGTGATAGATATTTTATTCTTTTTGTTGATGACTATACTAGACTAATGACTATTATGTTCTTGAAAGAGAAATCTGAAGCCTTTAAAATGTTTAAGTGGTATAAAGCTAAGGTAGAGAAAGAGACTGGAAAATAAATAAAATGTCTAAGATCTGATAGAGGAGGTGAATTTATCTCTGATGAATTTACTAATTTCTGTAATGAGCATGGAATTAAAAGACAAGTCTCTACACCAAGGACACCTCAGCAAAATGGCATTGCTAAAAGAAGGAACAGGTCTATAATTAACTGTGCTAGAACATTGATGATACAGAAGAATGTTGCTCAGACATATTGGAGGGAAACTATCAGTACAACTGTGTATGTTCTTAACAGAGTACAACTGAAGAAGGACACCAATTGAACACCTTATGAGTTATGGTTTGGACACAAACCTACTGTAAGTTATTTTAGGATTTTTGGAAGTAAATGCTTTATTTTGAAAGATGAGAGAAATGGAAAATTTGATTCTAAAAGAGATGAAGGGATATTTCTGGGATATTCCTCTACAAGTAAAGCATATAAATGTTTGAATAAGGTTACAAATAAGATAGTTGAAAGTACTAATGTTCATGTTGATGATTTTGATGACAAGAACATAGATGAATTAGAAGACTACGACAGATTCACTTACATTGAATATCCAGAGTATCTACTGACACCGCAAGCTGTGACAACCGATCAGTAGGGAAACAATACAGGACAACAAGCAACACAAATCGATGGACAAGATGGAGCTACTGAGCAAGGAAATGACCCTAAACAGGATGAGAAAGAAAGGAGAAATCAAGTTCTGGCTAGTTTTGTTAGAAGACATCATCCTGAGACACAAATCATTGGAGACAGACATGCTAGAATGCAAACTAGAAGCAAAACAAGACAAGGTATATGTCTAGTTTGTGAATTTGAACCTAAAAATGTGAAATTTGCATTAGATAATGAAGAATGGGTTAATGCAATGAAGGAGGAAATAGAGAAAATAGAGAAGAACAAAACCTAGTCCTTAGTACCTCGACCTAAAGATAAGAATGTTATTGGTACTAAGTGGATATTTAGGAATAAATTGAATGAAAATGGTGAAGTCACAAGAAACAGAACTAGATTGGTACGCAAGGGATATGCATAGGAAGAAGGCATTGACTATGGTGAAACATTTGCACCTGTTGCTAGATTGGAAGGAGTTAGAATGCTACTTGCATATGCTACACACAAGAAATTCAAAGTCTATCAAATGGATGTGAAGTCAACATTTCTAAATGGTATACTTGAAGAAGAAGTCTACATCAAACAACCTGAAGGATTTGTTGATCTTGACAATAAAGACATGGTATGTAGATTACATAAAGCTTTGTATGGTTTGAAGCAAGCACCTAGAGCATGGTATGAAAGACTGCACACTTACTTGTTAAGTATTGGATTTGTTAGAACAAGTGAAAACAAAAATCTATATATGAAAGGTGATACTAATGATACTATTATCATTGCTGAAATATTTGTTGATGATATTATTTTTGGAGGCTCAGAGCTTGTATGCAAAACATTTGCTGATGCAATGCAAAAGGAATTTGAAATGTCTATTTTTGGAGAGATTAAGTTCTTTTTTGGACTACAAGTGATTCAACAGAGTGATGGAATATTCATCACACAATCTAAATACATAAAGGAAGTACTGAAGACATTTGGCATGGAAGATGCTAAACATGTGGAAACATCGATGGCTATTGGATGCAAATTGACAGAGGATGAAACTAATGTAAGATTTTTTGCTAATCCTAGAGAATCACATATGATAGCTACAAAAAGGATCTTAAGGTACCTGAAGAAAATAGAGAATTATGGATTATGGTATCTTAAGGAAGGGAAGTTTGAACTAAAAGTTTACACCGATGCTGATTGGGCTGGAAATGTGGATGATAGAAAAAGCACCACCGGAGGAGCATTTTTCTTTGGTGAAAGACTTGTAACATGGACAAGTAAAAAGCAGGCTTGTATTTCTCAGTCTACAGCTGAAGCAGAGTATGTTGCTGCTGCTACTAACTATTCAAACATTGCATATATCAAACAAGTGTTGGAAGGGATGAATGAGGTAATCACTAACCCGATAATTATATATTGTGACAACACTAGTGCTATTAATATTTCAAAGAATCTTGTGATGAACTCTAAGACAAAGCATATATCTATTAAGTATCATTACTTAAGAGAACAAGTGCAAGAGAAGCAAGTGAAGTTAGAATTTGTCACATCTAAAGAACAACTTGCAGATAGTTTTACAAAGCCTCTACCGAAGGACACATTTGAATACTTGAGGACTAGACTTGGGGTTTGTCCCTTGTCTATCGGTCACTAAGGTGATCTGGTTGTTGCATCAGCCTACTTTTATTAGAAGATCATTCATGTTGATACAACATAGTTCACACTTTGAATCATGTTCAAGGTTGTGATTAAGTTTGGAGAGCTTAAACCTATTGGAATATCAATATACAGAGATACAAAAGATGACATAATTGTTTGTTTATTTGTTTCTTTGGCATTGCTATCAAAGGGAGAGATAAATAATATGAAAAGGGACAAGCACCAATGAGAATTATCTAAGGGAGAGACAATCTGAATGAGATAGAGTATTGAAGATCAGTTACAAAGAACAGAAGCAGGAATAGGAGAACTAAAAAGAGAACAACTACAGAATGGTAAAGCTATGTTATCTAATGTTGTTTAGTAACATAGTGATTAAACATATTAAGTCTATTCGACTTACAAAATTTTCTTCACAAAGTTGTAGAATATATGTTTGGTATGTGTATGGTACATTTCATATTACTCGAGTTTCCATTAATGCCAAAGGGAGAGATTGTTGGACTACAACTGATTTGGAATCTAATTGAAGAATTCATGATTAAAGATCACTGAGGAGTTGCTAATTAGATATGTAATATGATTAAATTAGTATTATGTTGTCATTGATGTCAACTAGTTTGACAACACTTATCTTGTAAGTTACTATACCGAGACATTTGAAGAAAGGTGAAAGAGATGAAGAACAGAGAAATCTACATGAGGAAAAGATGTACATGACAGATGAGGATAAGGAACACATTGAGTAACTTGTTGATGAGTTTATGACTTGATGATATTGACTTTATTATGTTGCATTCATCTATGATGAAGTATAGAGCTGAAAGACACAAAGTAGTGTTGTTGGTAAATGAAGCATTTCTAGTATACACCGACGGAGTGTAGTGTATACCGATCGCAGTATTAACCAAGTAGTGTTCACTGACACATTTTTTTGTTAACCGAGCATAACAAAATGAACTAAATGATTAGTTTAGCCGATAAGATTGATGAGCTATAAAGTACCTCGATTTCAGTGATAACATATAATGTTTGTTATGAAGATCGACGGCTAACAAAATTAAAGGAAGATCGAACGGAGTAGATTGAAATGTGTTAATGACACGCCAGCCGAGAAATTTTGAAGCGACAAAATCTATGAATGTGGTTAA
This sequence comes from Chamaecyparis obtusa, assembly GCA_027943335.1. Taxonomy (NCBI): domain Eukaryota; kingdom Viridiplantae; phylum Streptophyta; class Pinopsida; order Cupressales; family Cupressaceae; genus Chamaecyparis; species Chamaecyparis obtusa. The sequence continues at coordinate 85,314 of BSBK01001701.1, forward strand.
GTGGAAAAATCTGATGGTGGAGAAGAAAATGATTTACTTGTCTATATAAGAGACTAGAATTTCATTATGAAGAATGCCAGAAGAAGTAGAAGCTATAGGAATATCGCGTGAACAAGGTTTTCATGCATTCTGATCATACTGGTTAAGTAAGAACCGAGCTGTAGAACAATTACCAAGCTATAAAGAGCAATTACCGATGGACATTAAGTTGATACAGTATTGAATTTGAAGTGTAATATTGGTCAGAAGGATTTGTTAGGACTGAATATTGATCTGTAATCTGCAATTGAAGTTGTATTAAGTCAGGTCATTTAATGTTACATATTTAACCATTGTATACAGTCAAAATCTCTTAACCAAGTGGACTCTGAAAGTCTTATGATGTATCATTCATAGAATGAACATTGTTATCCTGTCAACCTCATAGTGAATGCTGGTTGGAAGATAACTTCTAGTCTAAAATCTTCTAACAAGGTCACATCTGACAGTGTGTTTGTAAACCTTTAACAGGGTTGGGTCTTAACCAACCTCACTTCAGAAGAGTGAACAATTTTGGGTTGTTGGTCTCGGGTGGTTTTTCCCTTTACAGGGTTTCCATGTTAAATCTCGTGTTATGTGTTGATTGTGATATTTTTTTGTTATCATACTTTGCATGTTACATGTTAGATTTGATTGGTAACTATTATAGTATTTGACTGGTAATCGATAAAAGCACATATAGTGAAAGTAATTAGTGTTTATCGAGGAGCATAATTTAAAGAAGTTGTTCTGAATTATACATTTTGTTGTGGGACACTAGATAACTGATTCACCCCCCTCTCAGTTATTCTAACAAGATGAATGTTGTTGAATGCTTAATGAAAATTTTGGAATTGGTAGATTATTGATTCACCCCCCTCCCCTCTTAGTAATCTTGGACCTTGTAATACTAACAATTGGTATCAAAGATTTGGTCCTCTTTATGGTAAGCTTAACAACTTTGGGAAAAGATCCAATTATGAAGAAGTAAGGTCCTAAGTTTACAAGACACAACTACACCATATGGAGCGATCAGATGAAAATTTATCTAAAAGGTATGGGGAAATTTTTTTGGAATCATGTCAAGCGTAAATATGTAATCCCTGTTGGAACTCTTATTGTCGATCAATCAAAGGAGAAACATGAGAATATAGAAGCATTAGAAGTTATTGTAAGTACTATATCTAATATTGAATACATTAATATACATGGACTATAGACTGCTTATGAGTTTTGGAAAAATCTGAAATTAATCTATGGTGGAGACAAACATGTGTGAAAAGCTAGGGTAGAAAACCCGAAGGGAAAATATGATGACATGAAAGTGGTGGAAGGTGAGAACATTGCTTAGTATGGCCAAAGGATAAAGGAAGTGGTTGGCGCTACTAGAAGTGCTAAAGGTAACATCGAAGAAGATGATGTGGTAAGTAAAATGTTGAGAACCTTATTACCAATTTATGTCATTCAAGAGTTGAGAACAATAGATAATATCTCTATTAATGGATTGATTGGTAAGCTTACTACCTTTGATTTGAATAACTATGATAATAGTACTCCTAAATTTGAAGTAGCTTTCAAGGCCTCTTTGTCTATGGCTTCAATGAAGAAGGGTAAAGAGATAAGTCATGAATCAACCAGTATGTCAAGTTATTCCAGGGAACTTGACTCCATTTTGTGTGAAGAAAGAAAGCAAGAAGAACTTGAAGCATTACTTGCAAAGAGACTACCTAGAGGAACTGGTAAGTACAAAGGAAAATTACCTTTGAAGTGTTTCTCATGTAATAAGATATGATATATTGCTTCTTGGTTTCCTAATGGTGAGTAGAAGGAAAAGATCATAAGATTCAAGAAAAAAAGAAATAAAAAATGCTATTGTTGTAGTGGATGAAGGTGTAATTGATGAAGAGTCTGAAGATAATGAAGAAGAAGAAATAGTATTTGTTGCAGTAAAATAACACATCTCGAAAGGTGAAAAGGATTTGGTCTCACACATGGAACCCAATAATGAGTGGGTTATTGATAGTGGGTGCTCACATCACATGACCGGTGATAGAAGAAAGTTAATAAAGCTAGAAGAATTTGATGGTGGTGTGGTTAGGTTTGGATACAACACACCCTGCTTGGTAAAAGGTAAAGGTTAAATTTATTTGAACAGAGAAAGCAATGTTGATAATGTTTATTTGGTAGAAGGTCTGAGACATAACTTGTTGAGTGTTGGTTAGTTGAATAACAAAGGTTATCCCCTAGAGTTCAAAGGAGGTACATAAAGGATAATTGGAAGATCAAGAGATATGATTGCTACTAGGAGGAAAACTGAAGGTAATTTATTCCATCTAAATACTACTATTAATAGTTGCTTGGTTGCTAGAGTTGAGGGTAGTTGGTTGTGGCACAAAAGGTTATGTCATGTGATTTTGATATCTTGATTAAAATTAGTAAGTCAAATGCAGTTAGGGGATTGCCACAACTAGTTAAGCCAAACAATGTAATGTGTAAAGAATGTGAGTTTGGAAAATTAACAGGTTCTACTTTTAGTAGAAAGGCATTTTCATATGAGAATATATTGGATTTGGTACATACTGATCTTTGTGATCCTATGAGAACAAAGAGTTATCACGGTGATAAATATTTTATGTTATTTATTGATGACTATTCAAGGATGATGTGGGTGAATTTATTAAAGGATAAATATGAAGCTTTCTACAAGTTCAAAGTGTTCACGACACTTGTTGAGAATGAAACTAGACAAATATTGAAGTGCTTAAGGTTAAACAGAGGAGGAGAGTTTACTTTATGGGATTTTATTGAATATTGTGAGGATAATGGAATCAAAAGATAGATACCGACTCCAAGAACTCCACAACAGAATTGTATTACAGAAAGGAGGAAAGACAAGACTATAGTAGATGCGGCTAGGAAAATGATGATTCAATGTGATGTACCTAATATGTATTGGAGAGAAGCCATTAGCACTACAATATACACATTAAACAAGGTATAAGTGAAGAAAGGAACCGGTAAGATACCTTATGAATTGTGGTATGGTCATACACCAAGTGTTAAGTATTTCAAAGTCTTTGGTAGCAGATGCTATATTAAGAGAGATGAGTTTGAAGGAAAATTTGATTCTAAGAGTGATGAAGGTATTTTCTTGGGATACTCTACTAAAAGAAATACCTACAAGTATTTCAACAAAAGGAAAAATAAGATAATTGAAAGTACAAATGTGAAGGTGGATGAATATCTTGAAAAATATGATGAATCTAGCAAGAAAGAATCAGAGAATGTCCAAGAGATTATGTATGTGCAACCTGAAGTGCATGATACAAATGAATAGAATAATGAGGAAGAAGTGGTTCAACTAGGAGAAGAATATCTTACACCTGAACTAGTTATTCCAAGGTATGTAAAGTTGAATCATTCTACTGATCAAATGATAGGTGATAAAGATGCATGCATGCAAACAAGAAGAAAAATCAAGGAAAGTACATGTCTGATTTCAAAGCTTGAGCCTAACACTATGAGTGAAGCTTTGAAGAATGATGATCGGATAAAATCCATGGAAGAGGAACTTGATCAGATTGAAAAAAATGACACATGGACACTTGTTCCTATACCAATAGACAATAATGTGATTGATACAAAATGGGTCTTCAGAAAAAAACTAAATGAAAATGGGGAAGTGATTTGCAACAAGGCAAGACTTGTATGTAAGGGATATGCACAAGAGGAAGGACTAGAATATGGAGAGATCTTTGTGCTAGTGGAAAGACTTGAAGGGGTAAGAATATTACTTTCTTATGCAACTTACAAAAGTTTTATGGTTTTCCAAATGCATGTTAAATATGCTTTTCTACATGGAATTCTTGAAGAAGAGGTATACATAGAACAAATGGATGGGTTTGCATTGAAAGAGAACAAGGATATGGTGTGAAAGCTACAAAAGGCACTGTATAGACTAAAACAAGCACCTAGAGCATGGTATGAAAGGCTACACTGTTACCTTGTTAAGATTGGTTTTAGAAGAACAACTGAAGATAGCAATATATATTTGAAGGTTGAAGGTGACAAGTTATTGTTAGCTAAAGTATTTGTGGATGACATAATCTTTGGTGAGAATGATTGAATGAGTTTGGAACTTGTAGAAGAGATGAAGAAAGAATTTGAAATATTAATGATTGGAGAAATTAAGTTCTTTATTGGATTGCATATTTCACAATTGAAGGATGGTATTTATGTTAGACAGTCTAAGTATATAAAGGAAGTTCTCAAAACCTTTGGAATGGAAGACTCCAAGCTAGTTGGAATGCTCATGGTGACCAGATGCAAGATGTCTAAGGATGATGAGTCAAGTATAGTGGATATAACCCTATACGGGTATATGATATGTAAGTTGACATATGTTGTTCATAGCAGGCCATAAATTGCTCAAGCAGTTGAGCTAGTGGCTATATTTCAAGAAAATGCTAAGGAATCCCATATGGTGGCAGTGAAGAGAATATTTAGTTACTTTAAAGGGACTAAAGACTATGGTTTATGGTATGCACATAAAGGTGATTTCTCCTTGAGTGTTTTTACTGATGTAGATTGGGTAGGAAACATCGATGACAAAAAAAGTACAAGTGGAGGAGAATTCTTCCTGGGAGGAAGACTTGTATCATGGAGAAGCAAAAAGAAAAAATGCATTTCCCAATCTATTATAGAAGTTGAGTATGTGGAAATCGCTATCAACTGTACACATATTGCATGGATGAAGAAGATCCTAGAAGGAATCAAAGAGAAGGTAACTAAACTAGTAACTATTTATTGTGATAATACAAGTGCAATTAACATTACAAAGAATCCAGTGATGCATTCTAAGACAAAACATATTGCAATAAAGTATTATTTTTTGAGAGAACAAGCATAGGAGAAAGAAGTTAAGTTGGAATATGTACCAAACAAAGAACAAATAGAAAACATATTTACTAAGCCAATACCCAATGATACTTTTGAGTATCTAAGAGGTAAGCTAGGGGTTATACCCCTACCTGAACAAAATTAAGATGTTTTTGCAACATCAATGCCATAGATTTATTGAATATTTTTCACTGTGCATTGATGTTAAGAGGACTAATCCTTAGGGGGAGTAGTCGAAGGAGAAGAAGATTGTTGCAGTAGAAGGTGACCTATGTTGTGTGGTGCTTTTGGAATTATTTTCAATGGGGGAGAAAACTTGGGAGATGAATACCAGAAGAAGATTAAAGGGAAGAAGAACACAAAGAGCTATCAGGAAGAAAACATCAGCTAAGGGGGAGTAATTATCATTAGGAAGTTTGTGATGTTGCCACGATTATATTGTGATGTTTCCATCAATGCCAAAGGGGGATATTATTTTTATAATTGATGTAGAGATTATTGAGTATTGTGTGGTACAAGTTTGATGACAAGAAGATCAGTTATTGTGTTGTCATTAATGTCAACTTATTATTGTGTTGGTTGATAGTTTTCCTGATGTGTTGCTAAGTATCTAGTATTGTGAAAGGAATTGGAGTGTGTGGTTCTTATTGGAGACGTAGAGTTGTCTCTAGAGGTTGTATGTTGGATCATAGATGTTTTAACCTACAACTAATTGAATATCTTGATGAAGATTCAAGAGGTCACCGAGTTGTTAAAGTGACGTGTAATATGATTAAATCAGTCAATATGTTGTCATTGATGTCAACTAGTTTTGACTATACTTATCATGATAGTTACAAACATCTAAACATCTATAGAAGGAAGAAATGGTAAAGAAATGATATATCTACATAAGGATAAGATGGATATGATAGATATGGATATGGTATACATTGGGTAATTTATTGATGAGTCTATGTCATTATATTGATGACTTGAGCATGTTACAATATTCTATTATGAAGAAGATATCAGAACTAAACAAGTTAATGTGGTCGGTAATTGAAGATTTATGTATACACTGAGTCAGTCTTGTGTATACTGAGTGAAATTATTAACCGATTTAGTATTCACCGACGCACTCTGTATTGACCGAGTAAAGGAGAAATAAATGTTTATAATAGCTTATTGAAATTGATGAGTTGGCAAATGCTTATGATTTTGAGGTAAGAGATAGAGTTTTTTAGGAAGATCAAATGATTGAAAAAATTCAAAGATGATCGAAGGGAAGATATTGAAATGTGTTATTGATACAATTGTCAAGGAAGCTTGAAGTGACAAAATGAATGATGAAGATTAAGAGGAAAAATCTAATGGTTGAGATGAAAATAGTTTACACGTCTATTTAAGAGACATGAGATTCATTGTTGAAGATGCTAGATGAATTGGAACTATAAGAGAATTCATGTGAAGACATTTTTCATGCAGTATTGGTCAAACAGGTTACTGATAGAACTGAGCTAAACTACATGCATAACTAAGCGTCAGAGATATATATACCGAGTGAAGAAAGTTGGAGGATATGATGGAAGTGAAATTGATTATTGATCAGAAGAGTTTTATTGAGCTTAGCATAGATCTTAATACTTGTAAATTGAGTTGTATTTGAATCAGATCACTATTGTATCAGTTTAACCATTGTTACAGCTAAATTTCTTAACCAAGTAGACTTAATAGTCTTTTGTATTTCAATATGAAATTCAAGGAATGTTAATTATTTTCTTGTTGACCCCATAGTGAATGCTGGTTGAGGGAGAATTGTTAGTGATAAATCCTCTAATAAGGTCACACCTTACAGTGTGTTTTGTAACCTTTAATAGGGTTGGCTCCTAACCGAGCTCACTTCAAAAGAGTGAAATATTTTGGGTTACCATTCCCAGGTGGTTTTTCCCTTAGCAGAGTTTCCATGTTAAATTGTTGTGTTATGTGTTATTTGTTATGATTGATTTTCTATCATACTTTACATATTTCATATTTGATTAATCGGTAAATACAGTTTTGGAAATTACTGGTAATCGGTAAATGAACATAAAGTTATTGATTAAAATCTTACCGAGTTAATTGATTTGTTGAAGAAGTTTGAAAAAGTACATTTGAGAGTTTGGGACTATAGGATAACGTGTTTAACTAATTCACCCCCCTCTCAGTTATCTAAAAATTGGTATCAAAGCATATTGGTTTCTTAGAGGAAAGTTTCAAGGACTTGAGCTAAAGATCACAAGATGTATAAAAGGGAGGTGCCTAAGTTGAAAAAAGATAACTTCTCTACATGGAAAAGCAGGATGAGGCTGCACATATCTGGAATTAGAGAATATTCTCTACATCTCCTAGACAATGGTTACTACAACTGACTATTAGACCTTTGACAGTTGATCACCTGAGAGATAGACATGAACACAATATGACAATGATAAAGATTGCTACTACCCTATTTGATGCAAAATTTGAAGATATCAAAGCATGTACTACAAAAAAATAAATGTGGGACAAGCTTGCACTACTTCATGGAGGAGATGAAAATGTACTAAGAGCTAGAGCTAAAATCCTTAGAGGTAGATTTTATGATATGAAGATGAAAGGTGAAAAAATTACACAAATACAGTAACCAAATCAAGGAGGTCATCAATGCTATCAGAGGAGCAGGAGGTATTATTGAAGAAGACATTGTTGTGAGTAAAATTATTAGAACTTTGTTGCTTGTCTATGCTATTAGAATCTCTTCTATTCATGAAATGAGATTTGCACTGGGTAATGTTCTTACACTTGATAGACTAATCGGTAAATTGACTACTTTTGAGCTAAATAACTATGATAATAGTATTGTACCAAGTGTTGAGTCTGCATTGATGTCATCCTTGAAGATTGGTAAGTCTAGCAGTAAACATATCATAAGAAATGAAAGTGACAGTGACATTGAAGATGAACTTGATGAGCTTGAAGAACTTATGGCTAGGAGACTTCAGAAAGGTAAAGGAAGGTATAAAGCAAAGTTACCTTTAACATGTTTTAATTGTAAATAAATTGGCCATATTGTAGCTAGATGTCCTAACATGAAAGATAATGATAAAGATAATGACCAATCTGGTGAAAGAAAGTTTGATAGGAGAGATCACTGAGAACACAGAAGAGACTGAAGATTTGATAGGAGAAACAACCGAGACTACAAAGATAAAGGAAAGAAGGCTTGTTACCTAGTTGGAGATGATGATGTTGATACCAACACTGACACTGATGAAGATATTGAAGAGGTATTTGTTGCTATGAAAGATGATTTAGAAGAAGAAGAAGAAAGGTATTTTTAAACAACACTTATATCTAAGGTTAGCAAGAATGATACATGGATTATTGATAGTGGCTGTACACATCATGTGACTGGTGATGAGGACAAATTTGAATATCTTGAACACTACAATGGAAGATCTATTAAAATGAGAAATGATACACCTTGTTTAATGAAATGAAAAGGATATATCTTGTTGAACAATAAGATTAGATGTGAGAATGCATATTGGATGAAATGACTTAACTATAATCTATTGAGTGTGGCACAATTGAATAATTTAGGTCACCAAGTTGCATTTGAAAGCAGAAAGGTGAATATATATGATGAAACCAAAAAGTTGGTCGATACTGGTGAACAATCCAAAGGTAATCTATTTTACCTTGACAATATTGAAACATATTATTTGTTGGCTAGAAATGAAGATGTGTGGTTGTGGCATAAGAGAACGTGTCATGTGAACTTTGATAACATGGTTAAGATCAGTAAGAAGAGAAGAGTTAGAGGTTTACCAAGTCTAACTAAACCTGATCATGTCATGTGTAATCAATGTCAGAAAGGGAAAATGACTAAATCTAGTTTTAAGAGCAAGAACTACTCTTCTAAAGGTATTTTGGAGTTGGTGCATACCAACTTATGTGGTCCTATGAGAATTCAGAGTTATTATGTTGACAAATATTTCTTTTTTTTTTGTTGATGACTACTCTAGTATGATGACAATTATGTTTTTGAAGGAGAAATCTGAAGCTTTCAAATTGTTTAAGTGATATAAAGCTAAAGAGGAAAAAGAAACTGGAAAAGATTTAAAATGCTTGCGATCAGATAGAGGAGGTGAGTTTATTTCTGATGAATTCACCAACTTTTTTAATGATCATGGAATTAAGAGACAAGTTTATGTACTGAGGACACCACAACAAAATGGTATTGTAGAAAGAAGGAATAGATCTATAGTTGACTGTGCTAGAACACTGATGATTGAAAAAGATGTTGCACAAATGTACTAGAGAGAAGTTGTTAGCACTAATGTATACACCTCGAACTGAGTTCAACTAAAGAAAGACATAAATAAGACACCTTATGAGCTATGGTTTGGCTACAAACCTAATGTGAGTTATTTCAGAATTTTTGGAGGCAAATGTCACATTCTGAAAGATGATAGAAATGGTAAATTTGATACTAAAGGTGATGAAGGAATATTTCTAGGATATTCTAGTAAGAGAAAAGCATATAAATGTTTGAATAAAGTTACTAACAAAATGATTGAGAGTGATAATGTGAAAGTTGATGAGTTTGTTGAAAAAAAAGATGAAGAATGCAAGAAAGAACCAAAAGACTATGGTAGATTTACATACATTGAGCATCTAGACTATCTACCCGAGCCACAGGCTGAGTCTACCGAGTGATAAAAAAATGCTATCGAGTGTTAGCAAATGCAAACTGAGAATCAAGAAGATATTACCGAGGAGGAAATTGAACCCGAACCTAGTGATGAACAAAGAAGAGAATAAGTATTGGTGAGATTTGTGAGAAGACACCATCCAAAAAAATAGATTATTGGAGACAAGAAAGCTGGCATGATGACATGAAGTAAGTTAAGACATAACACATTCTTAGTTTGTGAATTTGAGCCTAAAAATGTTAGAGATGCACTTGAGAATGATGAATGAATTAAAGTAATGAATGAAGAAATTGAATAGATAGAGAAAAACAAAACATGGACATTGGTACCTAGACCGAGTGATAAAAATGTGATTGGTACTAAATTGATATTTATAAATAAGTTGAATGAGAATGGTGAAGTGACTAGAAACAAAGCAAGACTTGTATGTAAGGGATATGCACAAGAAGAAGGAATTGACTATGGTGAAACTTTTGCACCAGTAGCTGTAATACCCCAAAAATGGGCTATAGGTTCATTAACCTCATATATCGACACATCAAACGAAATCAACATCCAAGTCCTAACCTAAGGCACATCTGAACATCATCGAATCCTAACTGATTTTATCTTAAATTTGCATCAGGGAATATTCCTAGTAATATTCCTAATTATCTTAATTGTCTATAATTTAATGATTATTTGGCGATAAATCCAATTTATCCTAAAGTTTGATTAATTGAATATTCTCAATATTTAATTAATTAGAATTAATACTGCCACTTAATTGTTTGATTGAAGTTAATTATATTTATTCCTAAATTGTATTATTTAATTTTGATAATAAATCCAAAATCCTATGAATAATTGATTAAATTCTTATTTAATTAATTAAAGAAAGTTGTCAATTTTTAATAATATTATTTTTGAATAAAGTTTGATTTTAATAATTGATTAACCCATAAATCAATTGTTTTATTTTTCAAAATCAGTTAAGTTGGAAATAAATCACTTTATTATTTAATTAATTCATAAATAAATCATGCACAATTAGAAAAGCAGACAACTATCAATTATCAATTAAATCTAAACTCTATTTTGAGTTAAACTCTGCTTTTGCATGATTTTGTGAATTAAAACTAAAAATCAACTGAGTGATTTATGGATTTTCCCATGCACCTCCAAAGCCCTGGATTTCTATAAAGTCAAGGCTCAGCTCTTCACAAATCATCTCACAAGTTTGCATACTTACTCTGCCAAAATCCATCCATCCACAGAATTTGCATACTTACTTTGGAGAATCAACATCTGAAGAATTGAAGCTTCTTGCGAATCAACAATTTTTGTGAGATCAATCTTATTTTAAATTCATTTTAATTTTATTTCATATCATTGTTAGCTTACTTTGCATATTCATAGATCAATTTCATTCTAGAATAGTTTCATATCTAGATTTCTCATTCATATTGCATAGAAAATCCAAAAAAATAGATTAATTTGCATTCATTCCATATCTAGATTTTGCATTCAAATCCTTCATTTAGGTGTCATCAAGGTCACTGATCTCGGTAGAATCTGAGAATACATACTCGCACCTATTAGAAGACAGTAAATTGCCTGGTTAGTTTAGCTTTCATTTATTGCATGATTTCAATTTCAACTAACCTCTAATGTTTTATTGAAGTGTTGTGTCTATAGAATAGGTACAAAATTGACACACACATTTTTGGCACCCACCGTGGGGCCCTAAAATGGGTTTCCCTTCATTTCTATCAATTTTCTATCTTTTGAGGTTAAGGGTTTCAAGGGTTCTGGTATACTCTGCCCATACAGTGCGATTTTTAATTTTTGTCAGTACAGTTATTGTACGAGTTTTGTCAGAAACTCATACCAGGAGATACCCACTGTTGTACGATAGTTGATTTGATCGAGGCTCGTATCATCAGAAACACATTGTCATTTGAAAGCCTGATTGTCGTATGATCTGATACCCATTGTTGTACGAGTTTCTAGATTGTCGTATGGTCTGGTGCCCGGTGTCGTACGAGTTTCTAGACTATCATATGGTCTAGTGCCTAGTGTCATACAAGTTTCTGGACTGTCATCTGGGAGGTAACCCAGTGTCGTATGAGTTTTTGGACTGTCATATGGGAGTTAACCCCGTGTCGTACGAGTTTTTGGACTATCATCTGGGAGTTGGCCCAGTGTTGTACAAGTTTCTGGACTATCATCTAGGAGGTAACCCACTGTCGTATGAGTTTTGGCACCAGGTTTTAATTGTCATTTCATTTTTCAGGGTAGTTTGTCATATTTGGTTTTTAGATTTCGACTAACGACTAATCTTAACAATTGAAATTCTCTATTTTTGATTGACTCCTGCTGGTTTTGATTGGAAAAAGTGCAAGAATTGCTAAAAATAGATAAAAATCTACTAAGCGCGTTGTGAAGAATTCAGGTAATCTTCTCAGTTGATAAGACTTCGATTTTGGATCTAAAATGAACATCTCATGTGTCTAGCTTGAGTGACTTTTATTGCTTTCTTATCATAGACTTCATTTGGGCTATAAAAATGAACATAGTTTTCTTTCAGCATCTTTGTTACACATAGTAATTAGGCCCCATGAACACTATTTGTGGATCTTGAGAGAGTGGGTTTCCAGTGAAACTCTTCTCAACAACGGATCTCTTGTAGGTGGGGAGGATATTGAGGGAGTCTCACATTCCACTAGATTCGTGTGTCTTCAACTTTTGATCGAGGCATTCTCTCTCCGGAGAGGTTGATAGATCACGAGGGGTTGACATCATAGATCTTTGTGAGATAATCTTAGTCTTAGCATGTCAAATTTATCTGTCTACTTTGTTTGGGTTAAAAGTGAAAAGGCTAGGGGATTATGCTCTACTTCCTTTTTGGATAGTACCAGAAACCCAAATCCTTGAATCTGGAACTAGTCTCCATGTGGTATATCTTGTGAGTCACCTTTAGAGAGGGTTAACCGTAGTGGACATTCCCTTAATTGGGTCAACCACATTGACGAAACCTCAAGCGGTAATAGCCATTTTCGCTGTGGTAGTGACAACCACTATATAAATGTCCTGTTGGAAGAAATCTCCATAGGTGTGGTCTCTTGTTGGGTTGTCATATCTCCCTAGCAGATCCTGAAGATTAAGTTCTCAGACTGTGTCAAAACCCCGGTGCACCTAGATTGGAGTTCGCCCTCTTGGATCATAAAAGTTGCATAGTCAAACCATTACTAAAAACCCTAGTGAGGCCAAATTTTCATTTTCTAGGGTATATGTGCATTATTGCAAAACATTTTTGGAACATACACAATTAGCACTTCTGAGGATTAGAATGAATAAAATCACTTGATTTTTCATGTGCAAGGTTGCTTTTGCCCTTGTTCATTGTTTTCAAACATTCTTGAAATCACTTGCTTGCTATTTTGCATGCTTTTTTATCTATCTGGTTATTGAAAATGAACAAATCTATTACCATCCTCAAATCTAGACATTAAAATTTGCAAACAATTCAAATCTGAAAACTCAAAATTTGCAAAATCTAAAGTAAATTTTTTTCTGGAGTCCACTGTCATCTCAGTCAATCAGAAAGTCGTACGAGTTTATATCAAATGTCATTTCATTACTGCCCAACTATTGTATGGTGAAGAACCCAGTGTCGTACAAGTCTTTCTGCCAGTCAAATTCAAAAAGTCAAATCCTGCTAGCAACTATCATGCGAGTTTTTACAACTGTCATACGAGCTTTTCAATTATCATTTCATAGCATACCCACTGTTGTACGAGTCTACAGAGTGTCATTTGGGAAAATTTTGAAAAGTTGTCAGAAAATTGTCTGAATTGCCAGATACTTAGCTTTTTCAGCCTATTTCCAAAATCTGTCGAACAAATCATTGTGTCAGGAATAGAGCAGTAGCTATTGAGAATCCTATCATTTTCCTAAAGTGGCCTTTTGAATGTGATTTAGCCTTCTATTTAATCGATTTGAGTCCTTTTCATCTAGTGTCAAAACCTTGTCATAACTATCAATCTTCTATCAAATCTTAAAAAATAGACTAAGTGTTGTGAACTCATGTCTGCTATCTTTTGGGCAATCTACCCATACATCTAGGGCACAATATCCTTCACCCACATCTAATCGAATCTTCAAACCAATCATAATCTTGACAAGGTTGCGTCATCTAATTTTCTTGCATCAAATCATTCTTCCGTTGTCTTCATCCTATTCTCTTCGCTTCACCTAAAGGTTAATGGTGGAAACCAGAGCTTCCTCACACAAGAAATTAGGAGAGATGTCTCAGACCTTACCTTTGACTAATATCCAGCGTCCAACTCTTGAGAAACTCATCAATTCTGGTCTTTATGAAGATGATGGTCTTGGCAACTTTCGATTAAAAACTGGTTACGTACCTCCTCCATCAACTCACAAAGGCAATCAACAAAATCCACCTCAATTTATCCCAGGGAGTCCTAAAACTCCTAACATGTCTCAAAGAATCAGTACACATGAGGAAGAAATTCTAATCACCACTATGATGAAGTAGATGCATGCTATGCAAGTCAAGCTTAACAAACTTGAGAAATAAAAGGAGCCTAAAGAGTTCTCCATGGAAGCTCTATGCCTTTTTCCATTTGATAAAGACTTGTACATGTCACCATGCCCCTGGATAGAATGTGAGCAACGTGACAATCCTTATGATACCTCTACCACGGAGAGTGACACATCCATCTTTGATGACTATGATGATGGACAATATAATGATACCTATGACACCTTTGTTCCTAAGAGTCCTCCTCGCCATGTGCTCGTGCTTATTGGAAATGGGACGTCACATTGGATAGATTGTGATGGTGATCCTTATGATTTTGATTTTGAAAGAGACTTTGATGATTTTTGTGAACAATACCTAGATGACACATCTACTTCTATTGAGGAAGAGAAAGCTTACCGAGCTGATTATAAATGTGCATACTATAAGGATCTCTCCTCTAAGAACTCTCATGCTGAAAATAAAGATTACACTCTCAAGCAAGATCATGTTAGTGTTGAACCTTTGTCTTGTGATGGTTCCCTTCCATCCCCTACTTCCTCCAATACCCATACATTTCCTAAAGCTTCCAAGCCTATCAAATCTTTCACAAGTCCTTCATCCACCAAAGGTCCTAATACTTTTCATGCGGTTTCCTATAGTTATCCTCAAGGGCTACCTCTTAAAGAAACTCAAGCTAACCTTCACTTGGCTGCAAATACTTTTGATAATGCTAAACCCAAAGAGCCTAAGCCTTCATATCCTATAATGCCTACTCCAGCTAGTCCTTCCCCATCTCTTCCAAAGTCTTCTATACAATTGCAACATGATCCCTTGTCCTTAGAAGTGGCTCCATGTCAAGAGGACTCTAAAAATGATAAAGAAAAGAACATAAAGAAAGATCAAGATCAAGAACCCTCCATGTTATCCAATCCTTTTCATGATGTCTCTTATCTGTTTCATGGTTCTTTTGATCCTGCACACCCTTTCTCATGCATTCCATTATGTCTTAGGTCTTCTCTTAAGCAAGATCACGATACTACTTACATTGTTGAGATTATTGACCATCAAAATGACCTTACTACACTTCCAATTTCCAAAGATGATACTTCCATTAAGGTTGGTAAAAATGGTGTTTTTACTTCCAATGTTAAGCCTATTGAAAATCAAGAGAAAAATTATGTGCTTATGCTATCCAAAGATCCTTGTCAAGATCAAAGTCTTCCATCTTCTTATTCTACCACTTCATGTTTGTTTCCACTTTCTACTCTTCCTAAGTCTTTGCAAGCTCTAAAAAATCCCATCAAAGAAGTTGCTCCTATTCAAGATGTTCACAATTCTATTGAAAATCCTAATGCTCACTCTAAAGATGTTGATGTCCTTGGTTGTCGCATAGATGATGATGAACTTATTGATTATCCTTTTGCATTTTCCATGTCCATCCTTGGACCTCCTTCACCAAAACTAAGGGCTTTACACCTTCCTTCCATCTTGGGTCCTTATGTCCCTTCACTTTCCCCTCCTAACTCTCCTAATTCGCCATCCATCTTGGGTCCTTACATACCTCCATCTCCCATCTTCCCTCAAGATCAAGATAGATGCATACCCTTGAATCCTTTTCATCCACTCACCCATTTAAACCAGTCATATCCTCCTTCTTCCACAAGTCCCAAGTCTTTTGGAAGTAACTTGAATGTTCAATACAAGAAAAAGAAGTAATACAAGAATCCATCAAAAAGAGAAGATCACCGTGTCTCCTCTAATCGACATAGAGGCATAAAGTCAAAAGAGATATCTAAGAAAAAAACTACAAGACAAGTATGGGTTCCAAAATTAGTCATTAAAGATATTCTCTCTAGATCATCAAAAAGAAATGAAAAGCCTACAGCTATATGGATTCCAAAGTCTCTCTTGAAAGAGTCTGGTATTGAGCAAAAAGTAAAGTTGACATTCAAGCTTCCAAAGGCTTCCACTTCATCTCCTTCCAAAAATATTCTTCCATTTCATGCACCTCCAAAGCCCTAGATTTCTATAAATTAAGGCTTCAGCTCATTCCAAATCATCTCATAATTGTGCAAACTTATGCTAGCAAATTGCTATCTGGAGAATTGAAGCTTCTTTGTGAATCAATCACGTTTTGTGAGATCACTTTTATTTTCATATCATTTCTTAGCTCATATTGCATATCAATTTCATCTTAAATTATAGATTCATATCAGTTTTGATCATATCATTGCATAGAAAATAAAAAAAATAGATTAATTGCATTCATATTTCATATCAATTTTGCATTCAAATCCTTCATTTAGGTGTCATCAAGGTCACTGATCTTGGTCCAATTTGAGAATACATACTCGCATCTACTAGAAGGTAGTAAATCACCTGGTTAGTTTAGTTTTCCATTATTTGCATGATTTTGATTTTAGCTAACCTCTAATATTTTACTGAAGTGTTGTGTCGATATATGAGGTTAATGAACCTATAGCCCAAAGTCTCTCTTGAAAGAGTCTGGTGTTGAACAAAAAGTAAGGTTGACATTCAAGCTTCCCAAGACTTCCACTTCATCTTCCTCCAGAAACATCCTTCCATTTCATGCGCCTAAACCACAACCTCTGCTATCCATTTGCCATATTCCTTCACGTATTCCTTCATTCATGTTTCCTCCATCCTCTTGCCACCCTTCAAGGTGTGTGTTGATGTTGATCTTGCCTTCCTTTCCATCTATCCTTTCACAATCCTTCCATTCATTATCCTTCTACCTTCTATCCTTTTTCCTCATTTTCCTATTCCTCCTATCTTCCAACCTCACTCGCTTTACATAAAATCTTATCCTCCATTTTTCTCTTCCATCTTCCTTTCCCTATCAACATCTTTGAGCATGTATCATTTTGAATCCTTGGCATATCATGGTTTATCCTTTCAAGGAGCACTATCTAAAAAGCTTGCCTTCTTCCAAAAATTCAAAAAAGAAAAAAAAATGAAATTTTTTTTTTTTTTTTTTTGAAAATGTGCCTTGGTGAAAACTTGGAAACAGGCACCTTGGTAGCAAAAGTAAAGAGAAATAAATTCAAATTATGGTGAAAACCACTCCCTTGTGGCACCTTGGATAAGTACCATGATGAAAACCTGGCAATCAGGCATCATGCATAGTTCTTCTACATATTTCATCCATTCCATCTTCTCTCTTTGATCTTGACAATGTTGATCTATACACGAACATTTGGCTATTTTGTGAGCTATCTTACAATGATCTTTCTTTCATTCCATTCATGTTTAGCCTTCATATCTATCTTCCTCCATTTATTTTTGCCTATCGCTATCCTTTTCCCCTTTGGTCTTGATCTAAAAAGAAAAAAAGAAAAAAAGAGTAAAACACAGTGTTGTGAAGTCTCTTGACATGTCTACTCCTTTGGACTACATCCTTTCCTTCTTTGGCATTACACTTTTGTGACTTATCCTATGTTGGCCTTTCATTGCTTGTCCAAATGCGTTTTACATGACATTGTTTTTACCTAGCTTGGGTATTCTTGAGGATTTTTCCCTTAAAGATTTCTTCCCTTCATTCTCCTTCATTCTCTTATCTTCCATCTCTTCCACCAGCTTACCAATCCCTCTTGTTCTCCACCTTGCTAGACATTAGGAATGCATGATATGACCTTGCTTGGGAGTTTGCAATGGAAAAAGAAGCTATCAAGTATGCAAAAGAACTGTCAAAAGTGCCAAGTACATGGTAACTTAATTCATGCTCCAGGGAGAGATCTAATTCCCTTTACTACACAATGACCTTTTCACCAATGGGCATTTGATCTTATAGGATCCATACATCCTCATTCTTCTAATGGGCATACCCACATTATTATAGCTACAGATTATTTCACAAAGTGGGTAGAAGCAGTCCCTTTGACACAAGCAACTGCAAAACAAATATCTATGTTCATCTTGAACTATATCATATGCAGATATGGGATTCCTCAATCTATAGTCATAGATAATGGTGGACAATTCAAGAACAAAGACCTAGATGATTTATGTGCCAAATTCAAAATTACTCAACATTGGTCATCTATATACTATCCTCAAGGGAATGGACAAGTAGAGGCTTCTAACAAGAATCTATTAAAAATCTTGCATCGAACAGTTAATAAGATAGGAAGAGACTGACATCTCATGATCAATCCAGCTCTCTAGACCTACTGAACAAGTATCAGAACACCTACTGGGGATACACCTTTCACTTTAGGTTATGGGTCTGAAGCGGTACTACTTATTGAGGTTGAAATCCCATCACTAAGAATCAAAATGCATGGTCTAGTAACTGATGATGACTACAGAGTGTCTAGGTTGCAAAAACTTGAACTACTAGATGAGTGCAGACAAGCAGCATATGATCATCTCAGAGTGTATCAGAAAAGAATGTCTAGAGGCTACAACAAGAAAGTCAGACATAGAGAATTTTAGGTTGATGATCTAGTCTTGAGAGAGAATCCTAAAAATCAATCACATCCAGAATGCAAGGGGAAGTTTGAACCCAACTGGCTGGGTCCCTTTGTAATCACTGCTACTTTTGGCTCTGGTGCCTATCAACTCTCAACAATTGAATGAGAATAGCCCTGAGAACCAATCAATGTTCTCCATCTAAAGAAATTCTACGCCTAAAGTATTCAGTCTATGGTAAAATGTCCTAAAAAAATATCAATAGGTACCTTGATGATTCACAAAAAAAGTGAAAAATATAAAAAATATCAAAAAAATTGAAAAAATGAAAAATACAAAAAATACAAAAAAAAGAAAAAAAAGAAAAAAGTGCCTTGGTGAAAACCTGGAAACAGGCGCCTTGGTAGCAAAAATAGAATCTCTGCCAAGATGGTGAAAACTCGGCAAATGGGTGCCACTTGCTTCAAAATGCTCCATCTATCAGCACAATCTTGGTCTTTTTCAGCTTTCAGTCTTGCTTTAGTTTGTACATATCTCCTGGTTGGTTCCTATTTTCCAGTTTCCAATAAGTCGGTCTGTACACCAATCAGCTCAAGCATCTGTATCCTATCAATGTTCAAACTTGGGGGCCATAAATGTCATATCTTATGGCCTCCAATGTATCTTAGATGTATCATAGTCAAAATCCTTTGAAGCTTCATTTGATTTAGTCAGTCAGTCTCGTCTCTAGAAAGGATTTTGCATCTACAACACCGCAATCAAACACAAACTAAAAACAATCTATGCTTCACATGATTTTATCTCCTTGTATGATTACTGATTCGCATTGAGATTTTTGCATATTTTGTTCCCACGAGCTCTTTGATAATGTCCTTTACAGGATTTAGAGAGTGATGACTAGGGGCATAATCTTTTCTTTATTTTCTTCTTGTATGTGAAAATCTAACAACTTTGGAAATTCTAGATTGAAATGGTGTTCGACTGTAAGAGCCTCTATCTCAAATTGGATGACCATGCGTACCTTGACCATTGATATCCAAAAAATTCAAAGAAGTTTGATCTAACTATTGTCTTTTTGAGTGAGTTGTTTCTCCTACTGTGAAACACAATCTTACCTAAGGATGTGAATGATAAAGGGTCACTATGGGTAATTCACATTGGATTTAGAATGATCTCTTGACTGCTTGATGTGTTTGTACCACAAGGCATATTTTGGTCATCACGACATTTATGTTTTGATACTTATACAAATTGCTATATCAAAATGGACATGATATTCAGGTCATCCTGGCATTTGTGCTTTGATGCTTATATCTAATCCGACATTCTAAAAACACAATCAATATTCATATGTCCATGGTTTCATAATCAGTGGGTGTTGTATTGATTCCTGCGCATACAAATTGATATTCATATGTCTATGGTTTCATAACTAGTCGGAATTGTATTGATTTATCTGGTTACCTAAAAATTCAATGATGACAAATGACCAACACATGATCAGTGACTAGGTCCTAGGTCTTAGGTTGCATTTCATTCTGCATGTTTCTTTGCATTTTGCATGTTTGCATGATCTCACAATGGCTAAATGAACTTCAATGCTTAAACAATTCAATCAATTGTATCTTCAAATCTAACAAGAGCTGAATCTCACACGAAGGTTCCTTAAATGAAATAACAAGTAGAATCATTTTTCGGGATTAAAATCAAAATCTGAGATCATTCATATTATTAACTATTTGCATAATCAACTTTCATTCATCAAAGAAATCCAGAATTCAACTTAACTGATTATCTTACATCAAACTATCAAACTTTCAACTTGGTCAACCATGGTCAACTCATGGTCAAACCTAGTCAAACTTGGTCTTCAGGACCTTCAAACAATGCAGAATGCATTTTCAAACGTGTATAACCACTTCTCAAATCAATTAACATGCTTCTAAACTATAACGCTGACTTTTCTTGTCAGATTTCAATTTTAATCCCGAAGGGGGCATGGTATTGCACATCATTCAAAGTCTGTAATCTAAATTTGAAATCATATCTTTCCTCAGTAATCAAGACAACAACCACATCTAGTTACTGATTCATCAAAAAGACCTCATCGCTTGGGGCAAATTAATCATCGCTCGGGGCATATCAGATTCATCGAGATCCATATCAATCTGGTATTCTCCTAATCTTGTAAATTGTATCAGTTTTTGCAACTATCGGTTCAATTGTGTTATTTCCTTGATTCTTCGGTAACTGAAGGGTTCAGATGTGATACCAATGTGATTCAATACATGGACAATTGGGTCTGGAATCAGTCACTCACTTCTTTGCAATCATAAGGTTCGAAATCAGGCATTTTGACACTTTTTCGCAATCATCGGTTCATTTGTTGTTTTAGTTAACATTATCTTTGGTCATTCAGGACCTATTATCTTCATATCAAATCTTTCAATCAGCTTCTATTTCATATCAATATCAATTTCAAACATCAGTTTCAACATCAAACACAGACTGTCTTTGAACCACTGTGCTTCACACAGTAATTCAAAGCGGGGCAAAATGTAATACCCCAAAAATGGGCTATAGGTTCATTAACCTCATATATCGACACATCGAACGAAATCAAGATCCAAGTCCTAACCTAAGGCACATCTGAATATCATTGAATCCTAACTGATTTTATCTTAAATTTGCATCGGGGAATATTCCTAGTAATATTCCTAATTATCTTAATTGTCTTTAATTTAATGATTATTTGGCGATAAATCCAATTTATCCTAAAGTTTGATTAATTGAATATTCTCAATATTTAATTAATTAGATTTAATACTGCCACTTAATTATTTAATTGAAGTTAATTATATTTATTCCTAAATTGTATTATTTAATTTTGACAATAAATCCAAAATCCTATGAATAATTGATTAAATTCTTATTTAATTAATTAAAGCAAGTTGTCAATTTTTAATAATATTATTTTTGAATAAAGTTTGATTTTAATAATTGATTAACCCATAAATCAATTGTTTTATTTTTCAAAATCAGTTAAGTTGGAGATAAATCACTTTATTATTTAATTAATTCATAAATAAATCATGCACAATTAGAAAATCAGACAACTATCAATTATCAATTAAATCTAAACTCTATTTTGAGTTAAACTCTACTTTTGCATGATTTTGTGAATTAAAACTAAAAATCAACTGAGTGATTTATGGCTTTTCCCATGCACCTCCAAAGCCCTGGATTTCTATAAAATCAAGGCTCAGCTCTTCACAAATCATCTCACAAGTTTGCATACTTACTCTGCCAAAATCCATCCATCCACAGAATTTGCATACTTTAGAGAATCAACATTTGAAGAATTGAAGCTTCTTACGAATCAACAATTTTTGTGAGATCAATCTTGTTTTCAATTCATTTTAGTTTTATTTCATATCATTGTTAGCTTACTTTGCATATTCATAGATCAATTTCATTCTAGAATAGTTTCATATCCAGATTTCTCATTCATATTGCATAGAAAATCCAAAAAAATAGATTAATTTACATTCATTCCATATCTAGATTTTGCATTCAAATCCTTCATTTAGGTGTCGTCAAGGTCATTGATCTCGGTAGAATCTGATAATACATACTCGCACCTATTAGAAAGTAGTAAATCACCTAGTTAGTTTAGCTTTCATTTGTTGCATGATTTCGATTTCAACTAACCTGTAATGTTTTACTGAAGTGTTGTGTCTACAGATCAGGTACAAAAATCACACACACATTTCTGGCACAAATAATGGAATACATACTCGCACCTATTAGAAGGTAGTAAATCGCCTGGTTAGTTTAGCTTTCATTTATTGCATGATTTTGATTTCAAATAGCCTCTAATGTTTTACTAAAGTTTTGTGTCTACTGATCTTGATTACAATCTGAGAACATCATACTCGCACCTATTAGAAGGCAGTAAATTGCCTGGTTAGTTTAGCTTTCAATTCATTGCAGCTTTCGATTTTAAGCTAACCTCTAATGTTTTACTAAAGTGTTGTGTCTACAGAACATGTACAAAATTCACACACACAGTAGCAAGACTTGAAGGAGTTAGAATATTGCTTGTATATGCTGCTTATAAAGGATTTAAAGTTTATCAAATGGATGTGAAATCTGAATTTTTGAATGGAATTCTTGAGGAAGAAGTCTACATAGAATGACCTGAAGGTTTTGTTGATCAAAATAAGAAGAACATGGTCTGCAAACTACACAATGCATTGTATGGACTAAAACAAGCACTGAGAGCATGGTATGAAAGATTGCATTCATATCTTATCATTATTGTCTTTGTGAGAACAAGTGACAATAGTAATTTATATTTGAAATATGGAACTGATGATAATATACTTATTGCTGAAATTTTTGTTGATGATATAATATTTGGAGGTCATGATAATCTTTGCAAATCTTTTGCTGCTGAAATGAGAAAAGAGTTTGAGATGTCAATGTTTGGAGAGAGATCAAATTCTTTCTTGGATTGCAAAATCTACAAGAGAGTGAAGGTATATTCATAACATAATCAAAATACATCAAGGAAGCATTAAAGACATTTGGAATGGAATATTCTAAGTCAGTTGGAACACCTATGGTTATCGGATGAAAATTGACTAAAGATGATGAATCAACTGAGGTAAATCAGACATTTTATAGTTCAATGATTAGAAAATTGATGTATGTTGTACATAGTAGACTTGATATAGCACATGCAGTTGGGATTGTGGCAAGATTTTCTGCTAATCCTAAGGAATCACATATGACTGTTGTTAAGAGAATTTTGAGATATTTGAAGAACACCGAGCATTATGGGTTACGGTGCAAAAAGGAAGGCAATTTTGAACTACAAGTTTACACTGATATAGATTGGCCTGGAAATATAGATGACCAGAATAGTACTACTGGTGGAGCATTCTTTTTGGGAGAAAGACTTGTAACATGGATAAGTAAGAAACAAGCATGTATTTCTCAGTCAACTACTGAAGAAAAGTATGTTGCTACTTCTACTAACTGTTCAAATATTGCATGGATAATTTTTTTTTTGAAAGGAATGAATGAGGAGATCACTGATCTAGTGATTGTATATTGTGATAACACAAGTTCCATAAAAATTTCAAAGAATCTGGTGATGCATGCAAAGACAAAGCACATATCAATTGAGTATCACTATTTGAGGGAACAAGTACAATAAAAGCAAGTGAAACTGGAGTTTGTGAAGTCTAAAGAACAACTTGCAGGTGAAACTGGAGTTTGTGAAGTCTAAAGAACAACTTGCAGATATATTTACAAAGCCCTTACTGAAGGAGACTTTTGAGTACTTAAGGATCAGACTAGGGGTCCATACCTTGTCTATTGTTCACTAAGGTGATCAGGAGGTTCCATCAATCTGTACTTTATCAGAAAACCAATTACGTTGATGCATGTAGCTCACACTTTAGGATTTCTAAAGTTGTTAAAGTTGTTAAAGTTGTGAAGGATGTGAAGATTATAGAAGCTGGAACAGAGAATTGTATATCAACACATGAAGGTATTTGATCTGGACCAAACAACAAAAAACTATTTGGCTACTGAAGAGTTGACTATATATTTTTCTTTTGACATTGTTGTCAAAAGGAGAGAGATTTTTATGAAATATCTGTTGGAAAGAACATGAAAAGGGAAAGAGAGATTTCAAGGGAGAGAGAATGGAAAATGAAACATCTATCCACTAAAAGGAGAGAAACATTCAAGTGAACTGAAAAAAATCAAATCTACAGGGAGAGTCTACATGAAATATTGTTGTAGTAATGTAGTGATTAAGCATATTAAAATATCAAGCTAGGGAGAGCTTACCAAGCTACAACATTTGTCTATATAGTTATACAAAAAAAGTTTGGTATTCTATGGCATATTTAATATTGTTTGTGTTGCCATTAATGCCAAAGGGAGAGATTGTTAACCTACAACTGATTGAAGATCTTGATGAAAATTTAGGAGGTCACCGAGCTATTAAAGTGATATGTAAGATGATTAAATCATTCAATATGTTGTCATTGATGTCAACTAGTTTTGACTATACTTATCATGATATTTAAAAACATATGAACATCTGTAGAAGGAAGAAATGGTAAATAAATGAGATATCTACATAAGGAGAAGATAGATATGACATATATGGATATGGTATACATTGGGTAACTTATTGATGAGTCTATGTCATTATATTGATGACTTGAGCATGTTACATTATTCTATTATGAAGAAGAGATCAGAATTGAACAAGTTAATGTGGTCGGTAATTGAAGATTTCTGTATAAACTGAGTCAGTCTTGTGTATACCGAGTGACATTATTAACTAATTTAGTATTCACCAACGCACTCTATATTAATCGAGTAAAGGAGAAATAAATATTTATAACAACTAAATGAAATTGATGAGCTGGAAGATGCTTATGATTTTGAGGTAGAAGATAGAGTTTGTTAAGAAGATCAAGCGACTAAAAAAATTTAGAGATGGTCGAAGGGAAGATATTGAAATTTGTTATTGATACAATTGCCAAGGAAGCTTGAAGCGATAAAATGAACAATGAATATTAAGAGACAAAATCTAATGACTGAGATGAAAATAGTTTAAACGTCTATTTAAGAGACATGAGATTCATTGTTGAAGATTCCAAATGAATTGGAACTATAGGAGAATTCACGTGAAGAAATTTTTCATACAATACTGGTCAAATAGGTTACAAACATAACCGAGCTGAACTGTAGGCATAACCAAGCGTTAGAGATGTATACACCTAGTGAAGTAAGTTGGAGGATATGATGGAGTGAAATTGATTATTGATCAGAAGAGTTTTATTGGGCTTAGCATAGATTTGAATACTTGAAAATTGAGTTGTATTTGAATCAGATCACTACTGTATCAGTTAAACCATTGTTACAACTAAATCTCTTAACCAAGTGGACTTAACAGTCTTTTGTATTTTAATATGACATTCAAGGAATGTTAATTGTTTTCTTGTTGACCCCATAGTGAATACTTGTCAAGGGAGAACTGTTAGTGATAAATCCTCCAACAAGGTCACACCATACAGTGTGTTTTGTAACCTTTAACAGGGTTGGCTCCAAGCCGAGCTCACTTCATAAGAGTGAAATATTTTGGGTTACCAGTCCCAGGTGGTTTTTCCCTTAGCAGGGTTTCCATATCAAATCTTTGTGTTGTGTTATTTTTTATGATTGATTTGCTATCATACTTTACATATTTCATATTTGATTAATTGGTAAATACAGTTTTGGAAATTATTGGTAATCGGTAAATGAACAGAAAGTTATTGATTAACATCTTATCGAGTTGATTGATTTGTTGAAGAAGTTTGAAAAAGTACATCTGAGAGTTTGGGACTATAGGATAACTGGTTTAACTAATTCAACCCCCCTCTCAATTAGCTAACAAAAGGCTGAAAATATGTTTGGAGAGAGTTATGATCGATTGGAGGTTGATAGAGAAGCCATAAGAACAAATAGTGATAGAAGATGATTGATTTGAGTGTTCTATCAAATTAGTGTGGATTCATGTGTTGCGGTTTAGTCTTAATTATCTTAAATAAGCTATGAGATTGATATCACAACCAAAAAGATGATTGGAGTAATGTAAGGCATAGTTTTAATAACCACAAGATCGCTCTATGCAAGATGGCAAAGTTTTTGGAACAATTGGTGTTAGATCCTCAACCAATGATGATGCAGTTGGTTGTAGTAAATCTTTTCATGTCCCAAGTGTCATGGTGGCATTGTAGATTTTATTTATAATAATGAGATGAGCTCACATTTTTCAAGGTGATCAAATTTATCGAGGTTTTGATAACATGTTGAAAAAGTCAAGGAGTTTGACTATTCTTGACCAAATCGATGTGCGGGTGCATTTGGAGGCTGACATGGATTTATAAATGCATTTTATTGTTTGGAAACACATTTTGGAGGACTAGAGTGAAGCGTGAAAGATTCAAATGGTAAATTTTAAATGTAATACATTTTGTTTAAGGCGGTGGCCACCCTAGTTAGTGAAAAAGATATTTATATTCAAATTGAAGAATTATGAAGTTGTAGATCGTGGATGTCATGGTGCAGTCGAGAGAAGGGTGAAGATAGCCTACAAGAAGTAGAAGTTTGAGATTAATTGGATATGTACTAGAAAAGAAGGATTTATATTCTCATATCATTCTACTTGGTGAATCCTAACAGGCTCTCCAAGAAAATCCCTTAACTAGGTAGATCCTAACAGGTCTTGAATTGAAATCCTCTAACTAGGTGGCTCTATAATTAGGGTTCTAAATCCCTTAACTAGGTTACTCCTAAAAGGGTAAAGCTCCTAATAGGGCTAGAGTTAAATCAATTAATCAAGTGACACCTAACAGGGTCTTTCTCCTAATAGGATATTTGTAAAG
Source organism: Chamaecyparis obtusa (assembly GCA_027943335.1). Lineage (NCBI taxonomy): Eukaryota > Viridiplantae > Streptophyta > Pinopsida > Cupressales > Cupressaceae > Chamaecyparis > Chamaecyparis obtusa. The sequence continues at coordinate 112,364 of BSBK01001701.1, forward strand.
CTGCTAACAGGACTAAGCCTTTAATAAGGTGTACTTAAGAAGAGTGTAAATATTTGTGGGTACTAATTCACACTATGGTTTTTCCATCTAACTAAGGGTTTCCATGATATAAATACTAGTTTTCTTGTGTTTCATGTTTGGATGGCTTCATATCTTTCATTATTTATTGTTGAACAGGTTATTAGTAGATGAATATTGTTGAATGGTTAATAATTTTTTTGGAATTGGTAGATTATTGATTCACCCCCCCCCCCCTCTTAGTAATTGTGGACCTCTTAATACTAACAAAAAGGATTGAATGTCCTTTAAAATTATAGGAATAGGTATTTTTTCAATTGTTGACACCCTCCCAAGATCAATCCTAACCCCTTCTTTACACACAATATGACCTAGAAACTTACCCCCAGTCACCAAAAAATACACTTCTAAGGATTTAATGAATTTTCATGTCCATGGGCTTCATTTTTTTTCCAAATTCATACAATGATCCTCAAACTTCCTTGAATATGTTGTAAGGTCATGTTGATATACCACTATAATGATATCAATTAACTTTGCAAAGGTTACATCTATAGCTCTTTGAAATGTAGCACCTGCATTTGTTAGACCAAATGGCATTATTACATATACAAATGTACCCCAAGGATTTTTAAAATTTGTCTTATATTGTTCAAACTCCCTAAAATTAATATGATTGTATCCTAATAATTTGTCCATTTTACTCATGAAATCACACCCAGTGACCTTTTACATCATGGCTTCCATATTAGGCAATAAATAGTTATCTTTCAAGGAGTAAATGTTCATATTTAAAAAGTAAACTCATCCTAATATATCCATTATTTTTTCATCTCAAGAACCAAGTTAGACACCCAAAAATAATGCCTAGTAGGTTTAATAATTCCCCCATCCCTCGCATTAACTAATTCTTCTTACATCTTAGGGGTGATGGTAGTATATTGGTCTCTGTTTTCCTAAATTATTTGGTGTCTAGTTTCAAAGGAATCACACATTGGAATAAGTCATCCCTTAGGCTTTGAGGTCATCATATGACCAGGCAAAAATATGCTTATACTTTCATAGGTTGGTAATGAGGGAAGTTCTTATTTGAGGGAAAAATTTCTTTCCTATTTATATTTTCTTGGGGGAATGATTTATTCCTAAATTTACTTCCTCAAGTTATTCTTTCAAAATAGGGGCTTACTTGGTAGATTTATAGTCATTTCTATCAAAGACTCTTTCTAAAGAAACCAACCCTCTTGGGATTTTATTAGTTTTCAACTATACAATTTCATTTCCAAATAGTGTATCTTTTCCATTAGAGCTTTCTATAAAAGCATTAAAGTCTATCTCCTACAATTCATAACCATAAATACATTGTAAAAATTTTAATATATCTTCATCATCATTAAATATTGTCCAACTACACACATTATTTGGGATTGATGGTCTTACTTTGATTTCAACTTTTGAAATTATGACTAGAGTAATATCATTACATTTTAGAGCTACATTGGTTGTCTTGTTTTTATTAGAAACTTAACTTCTTGACCATTCATCAGTATGGTTGCATGAGACAAATCTAATTGAGCTTATCCACCTACAGTAGCAACCCACTACCTAGACAATAATATCCCATAATTGGGAGGAACACGAGTAATAGTTATATCCATCCTATAGGTGGCTTTAGGAAAACTATAAAGTTTACCCTCTATGTCTTTCATAACACCAATAATATGGAAATGAATAAGGCTGAAATGGAATCACCTAATTGGATGGGGGAAATATGAGATCTACATCTAAATCCAAATTCCCAAAGGAGAGATCCAAATTGATCAACCAAAAGGTTAATGCACAATTGAATCAATCTAAAGAGAATATGAATAAAGGAGAAAACCTTATATTTCCCTATAAATAAGATGTGTTTGAAATCTTAAATAATTGAAAGGTAAGTACTAACCTCAAAATAGGGCAGATCTGGAAAATGTTGATTTCTGATGTCTGTGTATAGTTATAGGCAATTCTGCAACCTGTTTCAGAGTGGAAATGTCGAGACGAAGAAAACCAATAAAACTTTTATCTTTCTGATAGTAGGTAGTCTTCAACCCCAATAAAAGGTCAAAGGCTACATTAATATTTTGAAGGTCAACTTTGATTTTGTTACAGATCTTAGAATTTCATCGAAAAGGGTATCCAAATCCAAGCTCAGATCCACAGTTTCGCACCTGTACCTGCAAGAAAAAGAGGGTTTTTGTAGTTTGTATGGGGGTTTTGCGTTGGTCAAACCCCAGTTTGGAATCAACCTTAATATTGAAATTGAAATGGAGAATGCTAGCAAGTAGTAGAAGTAGATCTAATAATGAAGCTATGTAATTCAATAGATATGCAATTGTATTTGAAATGTAAACAAGTATGTTGATATGAAAGCTTGAACATAACATTTAACAAATATAAATCAAACCTCCATGATTTTATGCTTGGAATCCACCTTGGAGGAATAATTAATGGACCTTAAAGATGTACAAAGGATCTTGAAGGAAGATCACACCACCATGATGGATAGATCTAGGGTTTGAATGATGAATCTTGAATGCTTGAGCCAAATCCCTTCAAAGGCTTGAATGATTCAATCCTTGGTATTAAATGGAGAAGAATGGAGAAAAGGACTTGAATGGATGATTTCTTGATCTTTCTTGAGAGAGAACTTGATGGCTTGTGAATATCTCCTTGAGAGCTCTTGATCATGAAGTTGCTTGGTGAATAATGGATGAGAAAATGAGAGAGGAAGGCCTCCTTTTATAGTGATCTAGGGCACAATCCTATAGAGGGGCCACCTTGGGGAATTAAATTCCAATTCGGCTCAACCCTTTAGGAATGGACCTAAATTAAATATAATTTAAGATTTTACCATTTCAGAGACCAAAACAGCCGACCCGAAAGTGAGAAAACAATTCTTTCTAAAACTTGACATCCGGAGATCATGAGACCTTGAAACTTGAACCCAGGGTCAAAGATGAGGTCATCCCTGACCTATGTTTGGGATGAGGTCTTCCTTGACCCTCAAGGTCATCATTGACCTTGAGGTCATAGATCTCAGGGTCTCAGTTAGAGTGAGAAATAGGAGGTCCCAAGGGTGCCCGGAGACCTAGAAATGAAGTCAGAATAGGGTAGAGTGCCAGGGAGAGGCACAAAATCCTATGATGAACATGATGAAGGTTAGGAGGACCTATTTTTAATTCCTACCTAGAAAATAGATCCATAGAAGAGGGAAATTAAGGAGAATCCTCGAGATCCTAACCCTAATTTCACCTAGAATGAAGGAATCAAGTGCAGAAAAGAAGTGGAAATGGGGAAAAAGATAGATCTAAGAAAAGATAAATTCAAGGAATTTGACATGACCCCAAACCACTTACTCAGAGGGCTATATGCTCTTAACATGGAAGTGCTTCCATTCTAAGATGATATAGGAAATACCTATTATCCATAGCATAACATTTCCCAAAAGAAGTGTCTATCCACATACCTATTTCCTTCATGATACCAAATGGCATGAAATTAATGGTCACTCCTGAGTCTATCATTTAGTTCTTCACTGATCTATTATTTCTGAGCAATGAAAAGTAGAAAGGATCAACCTAATAAGGACACTTAGTAAAGGTATTACCTAAGTATACTTTAGGGGGTTTCAATCCTTGTATGTTTTGGTCTGTCTTCTCATCCATACTTCCAGTTATCTCTTCCTTTGGTTTAATAATAGGAAACACATTAGTAGCATCATAAATCATAGTCAAAGCAATATTTGAGTGCTCATCTTTTCATCATTTCTAAGAGTGGTATATGTTGGCTTATGATTCAATAGATTTGAATAACCAAGAGATAAAAAATAAAATACACCTAGAGATCATCTATTTCCCATATTAAGAATACCTTATTTACCTTGGGCCAACTAACAAGGACAACAAATCCTTCTACACTTGTGGCTCTACAAAACCAAGGCGGGTACACCTGGGATTTGGCACTTTTTCTTGACAACCTTTTACTTTACAAATATCATTTAAGTAGATTTAGTTATATACCACTTCTTTTACTGAATGACACAAAGTAGATCATAGAGTAGCTAGGAATAATCTATTTGATCACACTTTTAAGAGATGACCATTCTTTAAGCCCTTCTTTCTTTCAATGATTTAAATTTGATTTTGATTTTACCATGAACAATATTATAATATTGATTTGATTGCTTGAATGTTGACCAATTCCTTATCCATCAATTATTATCACAAAGTCACAGAGATGCAATGAAATTTATGACCTATTTTCTTACTTTGTAAGTAAACATATCAGTTGTTATAAAAAGATCTCATACTTATTGCTATCCTTTACTATATTTTGTGATCTAATCAAATCATATAAGAATTTTACTTTGTTCCTTGAACCAATAGAAACAATGAAATGACATACAACCTGAAAGAGTTGCAGATGAAAGTTAACACTTCCTCAAATATCCATGAAATCAACAAAACATTAATAAAAGGAGACAAGATTTTTGACACAATAATTCTTGCAATGCTCTTTGTATTAATCTCTTTGAGAAAGATACATTCATTATAACTCTCTATAAAAATTTTAAAAATAACTTAAAGACAAATACCAACAACTTTCTTCATTAAAGCTTAGAGTCAAAATATAAATACATTAATAATTCTACTACTATACACTATATGGACTGACCTATTAGGACACAAAAGTGCTTTCAAAAATTGAAAATTTGGACCCTTCTTCCTAGTCTTGGAAACCCTTTATAGAATAGGGTTACAACAAGCTTCAGAACATGGGAAGGTACACTTGTCATAATATAATTGGTTACACATTTCTTTTTCACAAAATGACAAAAGGTCACTTTCAAAATTCTCCTCTAACATAAAAGCAGGCTACCGGAGAAACAAGAGCTTCATTCTTGAATTGGTTCTAGTTCCACATGGACACTTGTCACCTCTTGATTGAACTTTATAAACCACTCACTGAATACAACATCATTAGGCCACCCAAACTACAAAACCTTATGTTCCTCTTCAATTAGGTGCTTACACCTAGCTCTAATAAATTTGGCTCTCTTCTCTAAGGAATCAAAGTACATCCTTGCAGTCACAATCTCCTCAATCACTTTACCAAACAAGTAATTGTCATCATTGACAACAATATCATTTATCCTTGATGTGAGGGTTGCATCCAACTCCTTCATCCATTCTTCCCGGTCCTTAATCTTTTTGAGGCTTTTCAAAATGCAAGGAAAAAGATCAAAATTCTTACTAGAATATTCTGAGAGAAGGAATCTAGGCTCACTTTGCACTGATTCCTTGACAATGTCCAACTCTAATAGACCTATAATGTGATCATATGTCTGCTCCAATGTAGCATCCACATGTGCTTGATCCTTAACCATTGAATAAATTTCCTCCATTTTATTCTCTCTACTAGTCCATTTATTAAGAATCCCACTCAATTAATTTTTATCTTGATCAAAATAATTTAAAATATCAAAAATCTTTAAGATTCTATAATAGACAAACCCAGTATCAATACTACAGAGAAGATGAAAAATTGTACCATTAATTTTCTCTTCATATCTTCTCACCATGTCCACCTCTAAGGCTTTGATTTTTGCCTTTTCATCATGTAATGCCTCCTCAAATTGGGCATCAAGAGCCATGGGAGATGAGGGAACATATATAATAGGACTTGTGCTAGGAGGTGGTGTAGGGGATGATGAAATCATCCTTGTAAAAGACTCACCAACTTCAAATTGTAAAGGTGTTGTATCTCCAAGCTGTGTGAGTCTTCCCATTAATTCACTATTTTTCCTTTTTTCTGCATGATAGGCTTCCATTAGTTTTTCACATTTGAGCCTAAGCTCATACATGATCTATTTATCTTTCAATGCAATGGCCTTGGGAAAACCTTCAACTTGTAATGTTATATTATTCACTCACCCTCTTAACCATCAAGCCACCAACCAAATCATTGCTTATTCCCTCATCTTTCTTTGTTCTTCTCTGTTTCTATAGATACCACATAACCAAAGTTTCATGGTCATCACTGAATACCACACCTTTTGATGCTGCCACAACCTCTTCCTTCATGTTATAAGTAGTGTTAGTGCTCTTCCTAACTACATCAAACATAACAACATCTACTATGTCCCACTCTAATAATATCAAGACACCAGCATCCATAACCATTTTTCTTCCCTCTTCAGGGGTGATCTTACCAAATTATCAAACATTTCTCCTTTTACTTCATCCTTAATCGCATATTCCTCTTTGTTAGGTTTTTCTGCTTTTATTTTCTCACATTTGCTCTCAAATTTTGAAATACTCATCCTCCAGAAAAATTGTACAAAAGCTCTAGATTTTACAAAATTTTCATCAGACAAAAATATACTACACAATTCCTTAATTACTAGATCTAGTTCTTTACCTTTGAACTCTGCTACTGTCAGATCCATTGGAGGGGCAACTAGTTCCTTTGGTACTCCTTGTAGCTCAAACTTTGTTATTACCACATCACCCACATTGTCTAATTGAACCAATTGTTCAGCTACCTCTTCTTCATTCACAAAATGCAATGGGGATTGAGAGGGTGAATAGGCCTCTTCACTTGAATGAGTTGTCTCTTCAATCTTTGGCCTTTTAGGGGAAGGGTCATCTGGGGATTCAACTATATCCCTTTTGTATATTGTGTGCACCTTAGGTGGTGAGAGCCTTTCTTCCAATTTTCTTCCCATGTCATCCACCACCTTCCTTGACCTCACCATACTGTATCTTGTTCTTTTTTACACGGTGTAAGCTCCTGGGGCTATAGTTGGAATGATGGCAATCCTTTTCATTACTGTACTAGCTTGATCCAGATTGGCCTCAACTACCCCGGACTTCTCATTTAAAACACCCATTATTTCTTAGAAATGTGTCATGAGCTTGTTTATTGTTTCTCCAAAAGGCCTTATATCCTCTTAAGGGTTGTATTTACTATCAAAATGGTTCACAAAGTCCAAAGTCCTTTTGTACACTAGCCACTTCTCCTTTTTGATCTCCTGGTCCTATAAAGAGAATTCATTCCTGATGATGTCTTAAGGAAAGTGGAACTAATGGGCCATATCTCTGGCCTTTACCCTCACTCTAAACATCTGATAAAACCCCTCTGGATTGAAAAATATTTCCACGGATGTCCTCATCCCAAAAGGTTTCAAAATCTTTCCAAGGTGCACCCACCCACCTTTTGCAATTACAAAATGGTTGGTCATAGTGAAGGCTTGGAAAATAGTTCCTCTCCCCCTTCCTATCAATTATCTTTCTTGTAGACATCCAATCTACCATAATATTTTAGTGAGGCCAACCCTAAGAGGCACCTGGTATGGTAATATGTGTGGTGTACTCCTGAAACCATATACTCTAAAAAATATAGAGACTGGGTACAATATGATATCACCCCAATTGTGGACAATTTTCAATTCAGGAGAAAAATCCTTGGGTCTGATGAAGTCTAACAAGGCCTTTGGGAGCCTAGGGTTTTCATGTGCAAGGAGTGACCTCAAACCTGAAGCAAATACCTTATCAAATCTCATGAAGCTAGCCTTAGCCCTATCTCAAGATAAATCCATGCTCCATAACTGCACTGGGAGCTCTTCACCATTCTTCTGCTTAACCAAATTAATTTATTTCCCAAAGAAAGATTCTACTTTAAATAAAGACATATGCATCAAAAAATAATACCACCCAAAAGGCTGATCTACCTTGGCCTTTTCTATGCCAATTAACCCATTGTGAATACACTCAGCCAAATATGGTGCAAAGTCAAAATTTACCCCTACCACTAGATGCAAGATTTGAATCATCATAAACATAAAATTTAAGGGCATAGGGTCAGTCTCATCCTCACCAAAGATCTTGCACAAAGACATGTACACACCTAGGGCATGAGAATTGAATTACTTCCTTAGAAAAGGTTCTGGAGTTTTGGGTCCTGCAAGCATTAACCCTACAATTACTGCAAAGTGTTCCCTTAACTGACCAATCCTGACAAAAACCCTCTGAGCCTCATAATTTTCCTTTAACTTGTCAAAATCCATTGGTTCATAGAAATATGTAGGTGCACTCAACCTAAAAGCTGACCTAATTTCATTTGTAGTGATTGGAAGAAGAGGAGTCCCAATCTTACTTCTGACAACCCTAGTCGTCGGGTCATAAGATTTTTCTATCAACAACAAGTTTGTGTCCATGAATACTCCTGGGACAACCAATTTTCCCATGTATAGCTCCCACAAATTACAATGCAGAGCATATGAATTTCTTTGGCTGAACCAAATCTTGAAGATGTTCAAGCCACTCACTGTTGTTTGGGCATCTCTCAACCAATCTCTTTTGTCATACAACCCCTCATCAACCTTCAGCCTAGGTGCAATTGGAATTAGTTTTTTAATGGTAGCCATGTCATTTTTGGAATGGTCTAGCTGAACTAGAAAATCATCATAGACTGCCCTATCCTTGTATTTAATTTTGCCTATAAAATCTCTTCGTGGTGCCATGACTTCTACGACTAGGGTTTCTTCTCTTAATTTTATCTCACACAATCTACTCAAAAACCTTCATGGCTACACAACTATAGAAAGAAAATTACTTGTGACTTTCACTGTATCTATAATTCTAAGACCCTTAAAGCCCTGTCTTACTGCACATTCTCATCTTTAAAAGCGCTCAAGAAAATAATCTCGCTCTGTAATCGATGAATACTTTGTGAAAAGAAAGATCCCATCAAATAGATATTTACATAATAGCTACAAAATATTACACACTTTACAATAAGTTTCTTAGAGATTGAATTGAATGTCGTCAGTGGTCAAATGTTCTTTTCAAAAATTTGAATCTCCACCATCGATGAAATCTTGTACAAATAGATCCTATAGTTCAAATTATACCTTTTAAGATTGGGTCCACTTAAAAATCCACCCTGTAAAGTTGACCAATGACATGGCAACCAATTGGCAAAGAAACATCAACATCTCCTTTTACTTTTCTACCTTGTATATGTGTCACTCAGTCGCGAAGCTACAATTACTAAAAATATTACAACTTCCAATCACGGGCTTGCGACAACCATCAGATCCTCCTTGATCTAACCATTCATTAAACATCTTGAGGACCAAGCTTTGTGACATCATCAGTGACATTCATCACACCATTTTGAAGCTGCAATTGATAAACACCTTTTAACTTATTATCATTGTTTCACACCAATCGTCAGATCTTTCTAGATTTGACCATCCTTGATTCTTCCATATGAGAATACGTGGCACCTTGTCGTGAAGCTGCAATGATAAAAGACCATGCATCTTTTGATCATGGGCTTGTGATGACCATTGGATCTTCTTTGATCTAACCGTTCAATTAACTTTATTCATAGATGCCATGTGACATCATTAGGGACAAATGTTACAAGGTCACAATGCCATGAAGGATAAAGTTCACACATCTTTTCACAATGACAATACGATAGTTTTTAGATCAACCTTGATTTGAATGATGCGTAATCTTTGTTAGAGGCTCATACATTAGACCCACCATCTGCCAAGTTTCACACTGTCATGATTCTACAAAGGATAAATTCTTTGCATCTTCTATAAGTGGGATCATGACAACCATTGGATTAATCCAAGATCTGATACAGTTTAATACACACTGAGACTTAGGGAAATAATATACCGTTGGGAACTATAGAGTTAGGAAAAATTAAAGAGGGACCTGCTAGACTTAATAACTTTGAAAAGAACTTGGCCCCACTCGATAACTTAAAACACATGACTTTAAGTGGCTTAAGTAAAAATAAAAAGGTAATGCCTGGAAATAGAATAAGGTAGGGTTTTCTTGATTTAAATGAGAATTTTTTAAAACACTTTGTCAAATTAATAAAACCTATTTCTAAACTAGGTCATTTTCACATGATATTGCATTGAAACATGAAAAATGACCAACAATATAGACAACTTAATTTGAGATAGAGTATGTACCATATCAAAAGGTTGGAACATATAATTGGATGATGTTGCTATCTTTCTTAATCCTCCCTTTTGAACCTTTTCATTTTCAAGAACCATAGGAAGAAATGGGTCAACTATAATCATTGGTTTCTCATCTTTAGGTATCTTTTGTGCATCTCTTGTATTTCCACTGGAAATATCAAACTGGAGCCTTTTGTTCTTATGCATTTTAGCCTTATTTTATTCTTTGAGAGGTGTATTTATTTTCCCTTTATCTATTATTGCATTCTCCTCGATAAAAAGGCTACATGTTTCACGTGTTTTGATCCCACTATTCTTCTTCTCAAATTATAATTGCTCCTAGCTTGAGCAATTATAGAAACAACTAGAGATTGTATCTCCTTTTCAGATGGTCTTCTTAAAGTCACATATTGGTCCTTGTTATTTGAAAAATGATCCACTATACTTTCACTGTCATTATCATCATTTTTCAAAAACACCTCCTATAGATGAGCATTTTTATTCATACTCAACATGCTCATCATATGAGGATGAATAATAATCAACATCTACAAGATTCTTAAAAGTTAATGTATTCACAACCTGATTATCACAATAATTTTTATAATCTTGACTAGAAATATTAGTATCCTTTTGCAATGATTGTGCTATTTCACACCCGATTAGAGAATGAGGTAGTTGACAAAATACACACCAAGGGACATCATATATACTATTCATGGTAGGTCTCCTTAAAGGGTCGGGAGTTTTTTTCTAGAAGAAACCTTCTGACTTTCAATAACTGTTTTACCATCCTTCCAAACAATTTTACAAGGCACACCTATTAAATTAGGTCTATTATTCCTCTAATTATTTGGCCTCTCATTCATTAACCATTTTCCCCTTCTTTCTAATCTATAGTTAATATCCTTCAATCGACTCAACACATTGTCCATTAGGTTATCCTCTTTTGGAAACTTGGCTTTAGAGGCACCAAGGTTCTATTAGATTTTAATAGCATCCCTTTTCCCAATCAAATTAGAAGTTTTTATATTATTCTCCATATTCACAGTGAATTAAAATGCTTCTCTTAAGGTCTGGAGGTCTTGGTTCTTAGTTCATACATCATCTTGGGGTCAAACACATTTGTGTAGAAAATTAAACACAAAATTATTAGCCTTTAGATGTTGGGGAATTTTATAATAGATCTTCACGAACCTAGTATTAAAATCTATCATACTTTTATTATACCATTTTCTTATAGATTTCAATTCATTAACAACAAACCTAGGGTCAAATTGATCACCATACCTCTCTTTGAAAAATTCTCAACAATTATTGTAGTTTCTGATTGCCCCATTGGGTAGTGCTATGAACCAATCTCTAGCATCTCTAGTTAATGATTGCATAAACATCATCATCATCACATCTTGATGGATCACATCAAAATTACCTATGACATAGTGGAAAGCCCTAAGATGTTCCTCCCCTGATATAGCATTATTTCCAACAAATATAGGTCAAAGTTTCCCTGCTTCATCATTTAAGGGGTTAGGGTATCCTAGAATACCAGTGAAATCAATCTAATTTCCCATGTTTATTGGAAATTGTGGTCCCATATTGTGAGGCCTCACCCCAACCTTGTCATAGGTTTTCTATTGATCTTTATGATAGACCTAGTAATTGGGTTAATGCTTTGATGACTTAAGAGATTTTACCTTTTGATAGGGATTTGATTACAATAGATTATGATACTTTATATTTTATGACACTTTCCATAGTCATGATGCTGATTTTATGATACAATTATGGATTTGCATTATGGTTATTTTGATTTAATGAATTCTATGATGATGCAATGGATTATTTGTGCTTGTGATTAATTAGGAAATGGTGATTTGATTCAATTATGATGCAACGATATTTCTACTGAGAATTGAAAGAAAATACTTAAATGATGTTTTGATTTCATGAGTGAAAAAGCTAAATTGATTATGAGATGTGAAATTTCAAACTAGTTACATGATGATGTGGATGTTTTGTAAAAGTATGAATGATGATTATTTCATATATGTTGTATATTATATTCCTTGGATTGCTGATATGTAGATTTAGTATGCAGGGAATATGACCATGGTAATAAATTGGGGAAACCAAACATAGACCTATGTAAATTCAGTGCGAGCCAAGGTTGTGTCTAATGAGAGGTAAAACCTCATTGTATTGCATTTTATTTGTGAATGTAATGAACATTTTTGTCTGAATTAAATGTTTTTTATTGTAATTGTAAATTTGTTATGTGAGTTCTCAAGTGGACATGCCATGTGACCATGACATGTTCCACTTGAGGATTGGTTGTCCACCAACCTAGGATAGTACCCCTTTAGGATCCCCATGTGAATCCCTTGGTTAGGGAGCTTGAGGTAGAGTCATACCATTGAATTTCGAATTGAATCTCATAATGGACTTTTGGGGGGTTAGAAATGTGTCTAGGGGTGTGTTTGGGTCATTTTTAGTAAGCCCACTTGGTGTGCCTATGGGTAAGGGTCAATTTTAACCATAGGACAACCTATAGTTGACCAAAAGACCCTTCCAAAAGTTGGATTTTTAAAATGGCCGAAAATAACTTTTGAAGCAAGGTCTTGGAAAGAACACCACACATTTAGATGCAAGGTCTTGGAAAGCGCAACTTTTATAAGAGCCAATTTTTAGAAATTTTGTAAGGGGCTTAGGGAAGACCAACCAATGAGAAAAGAGACTTATCCCTAGGGGTTGTGGGAAGTTGTGTGGAGGTCTTTTTAGTGGGGACTCTTCATTGTTTAGAGTTTGAACACCCACTCTCTATCTTAGAGACTAGGCTAGATTTGGAGAGGCTTGGAGAGAAGGAAGGCTTGGACAAAAGGATCTCTTTCTCAACTATCTTTCCACAAGCTTGGACTTAGGTTGGTGGCACACACCCCATTTTCATGTTGTTAATCTTGTGTATGAGCAAAATGGTTGTAGTATGTAGAACATTTGAAATTATGTTGTTATGTAAGTTATGTTGTTCTTTATTGTTTGTATAGTAAGTTTATCTTTTGTGTTGTGATGCATTTACTTGTGTTTGGGGAGTCTCAAGGTCCACTCATCCTTGGGAGGGAAGAGTAGCCTTGGGGGTGAAGGGTTTTTGGATGGCCCATGGGTGTAGAGTCTCTTCTCAAGGAGGGGAGGGAGAAAACATGGAGTATGGGCTCCATGAAGCCATTATATTATTTGCATTGGAGGTCATAACGGTGTAGATATGGCATGTTGCCTTGGGGGTCATAAGGGATTGATATTGTGATAGTGGGAGGTATGCTTGAGGTGTTATTTTGAATGCCTTGTCAAGGCTTGATCTTTGACATTTTATTTGGGTTTCTCCCCATAGGGTACTTGGTCCACCTTCACCCCAAATTTAGGGTCATTGTGAGACCCATTGTGGAAGCCTTGGATGGGAGTCCTCGTGGTGAGTTAATTGTATTTTTTTTTGGTTATTTACATGTGTGTAACCCACCTATGTTTGGTTCCCCAAGCTCGAGGGTGGCCTCTTAGAGGCCTAGGATGGGAGGTGAGCATACCATGGTCTTGTGTATTATTGTTTTGTGCAGGACTCTTGATGCAAGAAAGGAAGAGCTTGTGGAAATGGAGAATTTTTTCTCATGTATTGCTGATATTTCTTGTGAAAAAGTATTAAGAAAATATATTTTGCAATAGGACAAAAAAAAAAGATAATGTTATTTATCCTTAAAAAAAAGATATATTTGTAAAAGAATGTTCCTTATTAGTGAGACAAATATGGAAAATGCAATATAAAATTTCTAATTTTTATAAATTGTAGATTTAAGAAAAAGCTTAGAATTGAAGAGTACATCATTTGTTCAAAAAAAAAAATATAGTATGTGCTTTCAAATGGTTTTTTTTTGAGAAGTTCCTTATAAATTTGTTTCCTTTTTAGATAGGCATTATATATAATTCAAATTTGTAAAAAGTAAATTTTATTGTATATAGAACATATTTTCTTAAAAATAAATATATATACAAATTTAATGTAGAAGACCAACGGTGTATTGCTTTTTTTCATATTCTGGCATTTTATTTTAAGTATATTGTTGTTATAAAAAAAAAAGATCATTGTTGTATTTAGAACATAATGTAGAAGGAGCAATGTTGGGTGGTTGCCACAGCCAAACCCTACCCCACATTGGTGGGAAGGGCTGGCCCCTAGCTCTGCCACAGTCGAGGCAAGTCATCGCTTGTGGTACCGCCACCGCTATGGTAGATGCCACAGGAGGGGGTGACTCCCACAGCCATGTAATCCACAACTTGTGGGGAGGCTGCCACCACTGTGGTGAGCCACCACAGTTGTGGCCATGACCACAGCTGTGGCAGCCGCCATGGGAGGGCATGGTGGCATGCCACGCCTCCTGTGGCTAAGAAGAAAATAAAAAAAATAAAAAAATAAAATGATCCTTATTTTTATTAACAAAAAAAGGGGCACATGAAATCTAACAAATTTGAGAAACGTGACATTAAAAAAGAAACACCATACCTAGGGTATGGATGCATGTTTTTAGTATATATATGTACATATTTATATATACACACAAACATATATATACACTTAAGTGTGTGTGTGTGTGTGTGTGTGTGTGTGTGTGTGTGTGTGTGTGTATATATATATATATATATATATATATATATATATATATATATATATATATATATATATATATATATATATATATATATATATATATATATATATATATATATATATATATATATATATATATATATATATACGCACTTCTTGTTAATCCCCATTCTTGAATGTACTCTTCAAAACCTAACAAAAAAAAACCACAGTGGAAGAAAAAGAAAGGAGAAGAAGAAAACACCTCTTGGGTTTGGTAGAAAACCTAGGAAAAAGAGAGAAAATAAAATAAGAAAGAAAGAAAGTGTTTAGGGGTGTTGTTATTTTCACCCTAACCCTAATTTCAAATTAGGGTTAGGACAAAAGTCAACTCCTTTGTTTTTTTTAATTTTCTTTTCCCTCATTTTCTTTAAGTGGGAATTTACTTTTAGCTAAAATAGAAAATTGCTTAACTACCTTTATCTACCTTTTTGTGTGGGGATTTTTGGTGGGATAAGTTTCCACCTTTCTTTATTTTTTTTAAATATAAGTTTGGAAAATTTTAATGTATTTTAGTAATTAATTTGATATATTATTGGTTTAAGAGTTGAACTGTAAACAATAATATACGATAGGGAAGGAAATTTTCCTATGAAATTAACGAATGGATTATTTTGAGAATATAATTTAATTTGAAAAGATTTAATGAAATAAATATTAAAGAGTTTATTATTAACAAAGGTTATGTTTAATTATTAATTAATTGTAGAGTGTTGGAAATTAAAATTTAATGGTGGAATTAAAATTAAATTTATTACTTGAGACCTAGGAAGGATATGATAAATTCTAGAGACGTATTTTATATTGAATTAAATTTATTTTTAAAAGTTTAACTTGAATATTGAACATTTTGAGAATGTGATTTAGTCAATTAAATTAAATTAGGGGAAGATGCTCCTAAATGTTAAATTAACCTAGTCAGATGGTAACCCTGGACCCTTAACATTTTGTAAACTCTCGATTGAGGGATGTTGGCAAGTACGAACCCATCTTGTCATGATACTCCTTGTTCATCTTTTTCAACTATCACTCACCTTACCTTTGGATATCATTTTACTAGTTCGTGTACTACCATCTTGGATTAAACCTTTGGTATCACTTGAACATTCTTGTATGCAACATTAGTTGGTTTTATCCTTTGTAATGTTTTAATTGCAATTGTGTAACGATAGTAAGAAAACATTAGGTTTTTTAATAAAAAAAATTGTGGTGTGTTTTGCTCTCAGATTTTGGGCATGACACATATACAAATGAGAAACTTGGTATTGTAAGCCTTGGCCTAGTTACTGTAAGTGTTGTTGTAGTTGTAAAGTATGACATTGGATCTATTTTTGGTATTGTTGTTGTAATAATTGTTGTTGCAACTATAATTTCAAGCTAGGTTGGACTTAATGCTGGTGTGGGGGTGGTGGAGGATTATCAAATACTTGAGCTTAATGATCAAGCATTTGGTTATATTGGTTTTGCAATTGCTAAATGATTTGTTGTAATTTGGTGACTTGGGAGTTATATTGGGGTATTGACTTCCCAACAAAAGGATTTAAGTTCACATTTTTTCCACTTTGGGACACAAATCTATGAGTCTTTCCAATAGATGCAACACTAGTCGTCAAAATGTGAGGCACACAAATAAGTATTGAAAGTGCAACATTTGTATTTTGAGTAGCAATATACAGTTGGGTCATCACAAAAATACTTTGGGTATGAATATTTGTAGATATAATAGATGTTGAACTTGACACAAAAAATATTCAATATTCAAAGTGATCATAGATAGTGATCCCATAGATCCCAATGATATATTTAGAAATTTAGGAGAAAGAAATCCCATAGAAGTAAAAAACCCACTGTAGACTAGGATTTGAGCGTGCACCTAAACCTGTTTTGAAGGCCAAAGACAAACAAACGTCATAGCATATTATCAAATCAAATTTAATGGTAAACAAACTAAAATCAAAGCCACCTCAGTTTAAGCCTAAAACGGATGCGCCCATGCACCGTTTGATATGCTTGGATATAAATGGATGTGGGTGTGCAAACTCAAGCACTTGGAGCATGCAAATAGGATGATTTGAGGATCAAGAAGACCCAAAATGACACAAAATAGGTATGAGGAACCTATTTTGCCTCAAAGGCCTCAAGAACACACAAATATGCAAAGCTAAAAGATGAACTAAGATTGATTAAACAAGAAATGAATCTATGTTAATCCAATTAAGCTAATTTAAATGTGATTTAAGCTTGAAAATGATCTAAAATGATGAGTTTATGCTTATGCTAGAATGAAAATGGCATTATAACTTTGCTATTGAGTTTGAGAGTTGAAAGATGATTTGCCTTAGGAAGTGAGGGTATTTATAGGAAAAGGGAAGGGCTTGGTTAAAAAGGATGAGTCAGAGTTAGGGCTAAGGTTAGGGTTGAGTCAAGGACAAGTGTCCTGACAAGTGTCAAGGGAGGATTGAGTTGAAAGTTTGAGGGCATGTGCACAATTTGGTAAATGTGCCCAAGGCCAAGAGGTGGCAAGGAAGGGATAAGAAGGTCTTAAATGCATAATGAATGCATGTAAGAAAGATAAGGAAGGCTTAAATGCATCCTTAAATGCATTTGCAAGAGGTGGCCAAGAGGTGGCCATCTTTGTTGACTAAGGAGGATGACTAAGAGGAGGTTAGCATAAGTTTTGGTAAACCTTTTGCTAATGGAATGTGACAAGATTAGAAAGGGGATTAGGATTAGGATTAGAGGATTTTAGGATTAGGATGGGTGAAGAGGTTGGGTTGAGAAGTTTCTAGAAGAGTCTAGAATTCTCTTAGGTTTTATGGAATAAAAGTTTATTCATTCCAAAAGCTTAAGTTTGGGAAAATTTATTGAAATATTTTCAATAAATATGAAAATTAAATATTTAATCTTAATTAAATATTTTGAGTTGAGATTAGGGTTAGAAAAGATGGGATTAGCCTTTTAATCGAAATTAAGAAGGGATTAGAAGATTTTGGAAGAGGTTAGTGGTCTTAAGAAAATTGGCCAAGTTTTGGTCAAAAAATAAATTAATTATTTTTTTGGGGGTTTTTTGGTCAATTTATTAATTAAAATAATTAATAAATAGGGGATTAATGTTTAAATAAGATTTAAACATTTTTGGGAGGGATTTCTTAATTAAATATTTTTAATTAAGAAAAAGGGATTTAATGACATAAAAATAAATTAATTAATTAATAAATGATGATGTCATCAGGGATTTTTCAGAAAATAAAAATACTTTATTTTCTAAAGGATTTTTAGGTGTCTACATTTTGCCCCTCTTTGATGCGATGCCGCAAGTGGCATGGCTTCAAAGACAAGAAAATAAGATGCCCCAGGCTAGAATTTAGAGGAATAAGGGATTGTGCCCCCTCGAGAAAATAACGCAAGGAGTAAACATTGTGGAATTTTCTCGAAAGGAAACAGAGAAGGAACGACTGAGGAAGCAGGGGAGATAAATTACCAAGCTTCCAAGAGCAAAGATGGGTGAATGCAAGATGAGATGGAAATGCAAGATGCAAGATGCAGCTATATGTAAAGATGCAAGATTAATCTATATGATGAATGCAAGGGACCAGATAGCTCCAAGTGCAAACGGGAGTGCACAACCTAGATTTAATATAGCTATGTTAGAGACCTGCCAAAGATACTGAGATCACGAGGCCTGTCAACAACGTCACAGAGGACTGACGATGACTGACGCTAAATAAACACATAGGGTTGCCCCAACATCACACATGAAGCGCAGAGGCGACATGGCGGATCCGATGCTGAAGGAACCACAAACACACAACTGACTCACAGGCAGAAGCGAAAGATCAAAAGACCTTGCCCCAGATTATCCGCACACGCAGCACACCGTGATATAAAGAATCGTGGTGACCCTGGTGGGATAAAGAGAAGCCAAAAAGATTAACAAGACCCAAAGGACAAAAAATCCAAGATCAAAATGATAACTCCAAAAAGACATCCTTTGCCAAGGAGAGAGATTAGGTTTTATTGATGGTGGGAAGATTGGTCGGACAGGAGGAACGATATATCCTCAAGGACCATGATGGAAGATTAGGTCAGACAGGAGGAACGATATATCCTCAAGGACCCATGGGTTGGTGAGAGAATAAGTGTAGTTGTTCGCTGGCAAAAAGCTGAAGTTCAAGGAATAATCAGGATGAGCAAGGATAAGTCATCAATTGATGTTGCTGAAGCACAAGGCCTGAGTGGGACTACAAATTTTCTGAGGCTGGGGATGGGACAAGATATTTGATCAAATGCTGCTGCAGGACAGACAAAGGTTATGTACAACAAGGAGGAATGATATGCATAAGGGATATGTACAGAAGCTCAAGATTGGGGATAGGAAGATCACACTCGGCGGGACTCTCACTAGGACGGAGACAAGAAGGATAAATACAGGGAGGAAAGCGCTGTACAGGAAAGGGAAAGGGATATGGTACAAGATATGGTACAAAGCTTTGGAATAGGATATGGATTGCAGATGGGTTGGAGGAAGATGGAAGCTGAATGCTTGGAGGATAGGGGAGATGGAACTGCTGGGAGATCTGTTATGGATGGAGGAAGAGGACGGTAGCTGAAAGGACAACTGAATAGATAAATAGCCCAGTTTACTATGTTGGCGCCTGTTTACCAGATTTTCACCAACATACTTGTCCAAGGCGCTTGAATTGCCAAGTTTTCACCGTTTGGACGATTATTTTCTCTTTCTCTTTTCTTTTTTGCTTTTTTGCTTCTTTTTTTTTTGCTTTTTTTGCTTTTTTGAATGTTTCTGGATTTTCTGATATATGCAGGATCAAGTTCAGGCATAGAACCTCTTTAGATGGATGATGTTGATAGGATCATTCAAGGGCTCACCTTGTAGTGTTGATAGCTGATAGGCTCCCGAGCCGAAGGATGCGGTGACAACATAGGGGCCCAACCAAGTAGGCTCAAACTTGCCTTTCTTTTCTCTATTTGCTAGGACCTTCTGATTTTCTTTAAGGACCATGTCACCGACCTGGAATTGTCTAGGATGGACCTTTTTGTTATAACTTCTTTTGAGTCGATTTTGGTATGCCACCAGGTGATCGTAAGCTTGCTGTCTCTTTTCATCTAGTAGATCTAGCTGTGTGAGCCGGGCCACACGATAGTCTTCATCAGTTGTATAGTTCTTCATGGAGACGCGCAAGGATGGGAGCTCAACCTCGATCGGTAGAACGGCTTCAGCACCATATACAAGAGAGTATGGGGTGGTGCCTGTGGGAGTGCGATAAGAAGTGCGGTAGGCCCAAAGGGCAGGATTGATTTGGAGGTGCCAGTCACGACCAGAATCATTGACAACCTTCTTGAGAATTTTCAAGATAGTTTTGTTGGTTGCCTCAGCTTGGCCGTTTCCTTGAGGGAAATATGGACTAGAGAAACGGTGATGGATGTGGAGCCTGGCACACAGATCATCCACATGCTGGTTTTCAAAAGGTGTGCCATGGTCTGTGAAAATGGTAGATGGTATGCCGAAGCGGCAAATGATATGGTAGAGGATGAACTTGGATATTTGGATGCCAGTAGTAAGGGTGAGCGGAATCGCTTCAACCCATTTGGTAAAGTACTCTGTGGCTGTTATGATATACTTGTGTCCATCCGAAGAGAGGGGGGTGATCAAGCCAACGAGGTCGAGGCCCCAACATGAAAAAGGCCATGGTGGTGCAATAGGCTGTAGATCCTGTGCTGGTGCATGTATCAAATTGGCATGCTGTTGACATGGGAGACATTTCTTGACAAATTCACACGCATCATGTTCCATTGTTGGCCAATAATATCCAACTCTAAGCAGCTGCTTTGCTAGAACCATGCCACTCGTGTGGGCACCGCAAATTCCAGCGTGAACTTCTTGTAAGGCCAGGACGGCCTCGTTTGAATCTAAACATCTAGATAGGACATTGTGATACCCGCGACGATATAGGGTGTTGGCTACAAGAGTGTAGCGGGAAGCTCTGCGAATAAGGTTTTGGCGTTGGTTATTGGTGAGATGGGGAGATATGATACCATTTTTTAGATATGCATGGATGTCGTGGTACCATGGGGATTGGGGACCAACCAAGACACACACCATGTTTGCATCGGTGTTCTCATAAGCTGGCAAGTGTAGCTGCTCGACTAGAAATTCATATTGTGTTGCATCACGTGGGATTTCCAATAAGGATCCGATGGTTGCCATTGCATCTACTGCTTTGTTTTGAAGCCTTGGGATCTGATTGAATTGTAGATGTAGGAAATGCTCTTTCAGTTTATCCACCAGTTGCTTGTAGGGTAGCAATTTGTCATCCTTTGTCTGATACTCATCAAGGACTTGCTTGATAATGAGCTGTGAATCTCCAAAGACTTGTAGTTCTGTGATGTTCCATTGGATAGCTGTTTTGAGACCTAAGATGAGTGCCTCATATTCTACAATGTTGTTGGTACAGGGGAATCCCAACTTGAATGATTTTGGAATATAGTCACCTTGAGGTGTGACGAATAGGATTCCTGCCCCAGAGCTATGGGATGTGTTGGAACCATCAAAGTATAGTTTCCACATGGGCTGCTCTTCAATCATGCATAGATGTTCATCGGGGAATTTCATGATTAGTGGATAGGCATCCACCAGTGGTGCTTCTGCTAGTTGATCGGCAATGACTTGCCCTTTGATTGCTTTACAATCTACATACTGAATGTCAAATTCGCTGAGTAACATGACCCATTTTTCCATACGGCCTGTGAGGGTTGTCCTTGATAACAGATACTTAAGAGGGTCCACCTTTGATATGAGCTTGATTGTGTGGCTAAGCATGTAATGTCTAAGTTTTTGAGTGGCAAAGACCACTGCTAGGCATGCTTTCTCCATGGGTGAATAGTTAAGCTCATAGCCCACAAGAGTGCGACTGATGTAGTAGACAGCTCGTTCTCTGTTTTCATCATCATGCTGTGCTAGGAGTGCCCCTAGTGCTGTAGCTGTTGTTGAGATGTAAAAGATGAGTGGGCATCCTGGAACTGGTGGTACAAGGATCGGAGCGTTAGCTAGATACTCTTTGAGCTTATCAAAGCTTCTTTGACATATGGGATCCCACTTGAAGTTGGTGTCTTTGCATAAGAGATGTGAGAAGGGTTGGCACTTGTCTGCTAGTTGAGAGATGAATCGCCGAACTGATTGAAGCTTGCCCTGTAGGCTTCTGAGCTGTTTGAGATTTCTTGGTGGAGGCATCTCCATTATTGCTTTTACCTTTTTAGGATCGATCTCTATGCCTCGTCTAGAGACGATGAAACCTAGAAGCTTGCCAGATGTAACACCAAAGACACATTTCTTAGGATTAAGCTTTAAGCCATAATGATTCAGACGATCAAATACACGCTCTAGGATGTTGAGGTGCTCGTCTCTTGTTTTGGATTTTGCAAGGATATCGTCCACATAGTCCTCAAGGATCTTGTGGATCATGTCATGGAAAATGGCTGTCATTGCTCGCTGATATGTTGCTCCTGCATTCTTTAGCCCAAATGGCATTATGTTGTAGCAAAAGGTACCCCATGGGGTTGTGAATGCTATTTTATGTTGATCTGCTTCCGCTATATGAATTTGGTTGTATCCTAAAAAGCCATCCATTAATGATAACATCTCATGACCCGCTGTGAGGTCTACAAGCATGTCTATGTTTGGCAATGGGAAGTCATCCTTAGGGCATGCCTTGTTCAAGTCCCTAAAATCAGTACAGATTCTGATGTCGCCAGAAGGCTTTGTGACTGGCACCATGTTAGAGATCCACTCTGAATAATCTATTGCTCTGATGATCTTAGCTTGGAGGAGCTTCTCAAGCTCTGCTTTGACGAGCAATGCTACCTTTGGATGCATTTTCCTTAGCTTCTGATTCACTGGCTTGATTTTTGGATCTACTGATAGATGATGAACAACAAGGTTTGGATCAAGCCCAGGCATGTGGGCGTATGACCATGCAAAGTTGATGATGGATTCCTTGAGCAAGGCACTGAGAGCCATTTCTTCTCCTTCTGTTAGGTTGACTGCAATGTAGGTGATCCTTGGACATTCTTCTGTTCCCAAGTTGATTGGCTTGGTTTCCTCTATGATGATCGGTGACTGCTCTGGTCTATAATCTTGGATAGGGGGAAGAGGCAAGGCTTCATCTTCTAGCGCCTGAATTGCCAGGTTTTCACTAAAAGATACGCCCTTGATTTTTACTATTTTGGAATCAGAATGTGCCCCAAGGGGGTTTTCACATAAAGACTCATGATGTTCTCTTGCTATTTCATTTTTGTGACTAAAGCTTGCCTCTTCCCCAAAATATCCTTCTGGGTGAAGTTGATAGACAGAGGTTGATGTTGGATCCTGTTTGCTTGCTGGATCTGATGCCCCCATGAATTCTAAGAGTGCTTGTGCGCTTTGGAACTCATCGATGTGTGTGATGCTTGGTTGGTCCCAATCTATGAGGTCGGGGTTTGTGAGGGGAAGATCTATGAGGTTAATGGAGAGTTGTTGGAGAACAGAAGTCCCCAGGAGGGTGTCGTCAGCAAAGATATCATCGTAGGATCGGATGTCTTTCTCTTCGGGGATGTCTTCGATTTTCACAAGGTCATCCTGGCTATTCGAAAAGTTCACGTTGGTCATGTTAGTGCCCGCAGTTGTGGTATTGGGCTCTTGTTCAAGCAGGCGAGGGGTATTAAAGCCAAGTCCTTGCTGTTCTGGATTCTGGGATGGTATGATAGGAAACAAATTTCTGTCCTCTTGTGGTCCTAGACCACCACCTTGATAGTTATATTGTTCTGTGACATTCTTGTAGGGGATTGGATATTTCTCTTTGAAGTACTCAAGAAGTTGTGTGTCACGTGATGGGGGATCTTTGTATAACCATTTGTTAATATCTGGATCTATCTCTTTGCTGTTGATGGTACCATGAGACTCAAAAGTCATGTTTCCGATTTGCTTGAGCTTATAATGTTCCTCAACAGGCTTGTTTTGACAACTTGGGCATCCTTGAGTATGTGGATCACGTGGAAGAGCCCCTACAACAAATGCATCACTGAGGCTGTATTCGCCACAACCCTGGTTGTTGATCTTGATGGATGATAAGGTGGAAGAGAGGATGGTCTCTGGATCGCGATGGGATCAGGATGAACTAGCAATAGAAGTACCAATATCGGTTCCAGGACAATGAGTAAAATGAGGGAAAGATGCTTCCATCCCACGGCAGTATGCGAAGGGGTTAGGATCAGCGTGGATGGTAACCTCAGTGCCTTGATGTGGAAACTTGATGCACTGATGGTAAGTAGATGGTACAGCCCTAATGGAATGGATCCATGGGCAGCCGAGAAGAATATTAAATGGTAGGTCGAGATCAACAACGTGGTAGATAGTATCTTGCGTTGCTGGGCCTAACTGGATAGGCAAGGTGATAGTACCTTCAGAGGTACGCTCCAAGTTATCATATGCTTTGATGGTGATCATCTCATGTTGTATGTCGGCCTCCGTGAACCCGATCTTCTTGATGAATTTTAATGTGCACAAGTTGAGGGCTGAGCCATTATCTATTAAAACCCGTTTGATGGCAAAGTCTCTGACCATGACGGCAATGCGGAGAGGGAGAGTATGGTAGGAGCAACATCTGGTATATCAGATTCTTTGAAAGATAAGGCACATGCTGCTGATAGGTGTCCCACAAGAGTTTCAAACTGAGTTGTGTTAATGTCCGTGGGGACATGGCCTTCTTTTAGAGCTTTGTCCAGGATCTCCTGATGGATGGGTGATGTGCGGAGCAAATCCAAGATAGATATTTGGGCTGGCATGTTCCCAAGATGCTCTATGATATTGTATTATGCACTTGGTGCATTATGCTGTGTTGCACGTGCATTTGATGCTGGCCTGGTGTTAGACTGTGCTGTGGATGCAGTAGACGTTGGCCTTGGAGGAGCAGCTGATCTCGGAGGAGCACCGGCAACAGTTATCCTACCACTGCGGGTAGTTGCAGCACATTGTCGATCCGGCCCTCTGACATGGATGGTATTGATGGTGGGCTCATCTTGGATGGGCTCAACTTGAGTTATGCATCCGACATACTTGTCATAGTTGATGTAGGCCGTTGTGTGATCTTCTTGCTTGCCTTTGCCACAATTTTGGGGCTGATTGGCGCTGGCTTGATTCTTCCCGGCATTGTGTTGAGGGAACACATTTTGATATATTTGCAAACTGGCGTTGGGTGAAGCTTGAGCTGGTGCATCGACCTGGATCTCCTTGCGATCAATGAGATCCTGGATGTAGTTCTTAAGCCGCATGCACTTCAATGTTGTGTGCCCCTTCACACGATGGTAATCACAGTATTCATTTTCTTTATACCAATCAGACTTTGGTGCGTTGTCATCCTTCTGTGGGATGGGCGGATATGTGATCATATTTGCTTTGGCTAGCCGATAAAAGATCTAATCCAGAGGCTCACCCAAAGGTGTGAAAGTCCTCTTTGGATTGTTCTGATTGTTGGGCTTGTTCTGCCTTGGGGCAACGTTAACTGTGTTAACAGGATTGCCTTGACGTGCTGGCTGTTGCTGTTGGTATTGCTGCTGATACTGTTGCACAGGTGGCTGATGAGCTTGAGGAGGCTGCTGATAAATAGGTGCTTGATATGCGGGAGCTGGTGGTTGCTGATAGATGGGCGCTTGTGGCGGTTGGTATGTTTGAGCTGGTGTAGGACTAGCCACAATGAATTGTACATTCTTAGTGTCAGTGGCTCCATCTGTAACAACATTCTTGTTACAATTCCAGTAACGAGATTTATCATTGTTGGGTTTGTTCTTGGAATCATCCTTGAAGTGACGAATAGTGCCTTCGTCTAGGAGAGCTTTCTCGATGCCTATGCCTTTGCTCTTGATGTCTTGGTATGTCTGGAGATAGTTCATTCGCATGTGATGGGATAGCTTTGGATGCAGGTTATCAATGAAGATCTTTGTTAGATGCTTCTCTGGCGGCTGATATGATAACCTGGTTGTAAGATTCTGCCATCTTTGCAAGTATTCTGCAAGGCTTTCTCTGTCTTTTTGCTTTGAGTTGCATAGGTCTAGCAAGGACAACTCATTCTCCACATTATGGGCATAGTGTGTGATGAACTTCTCAGAGAGTTCAGCAAAGGTTTTTATTGTCCCATGTGGTATTTTGTAAAATCACTCAACAACAGTTCCTCCCAAGCTCTTGGGAAACAGGCGCAGGAGATAGTTATCACTGTAAGCCACTTCTTGGCATGCCATGTAGAACTCTTTGATATGATTTACTGGATCTCCTTTCCCCTGATACTTGTCGAACTTGGGCATCTCAAAATGCTTGGGGAAAGGGATAGTTGCTATGGACCGATCGAAGGGATATGAGCACACCTCTTCGAACTTGTATGTTTTATTCTCTGTTCCGCTTTGTAGCTCCTTTAGAACATTTTTCATTGCTTCCCACTCAGCATTGAGTGGCGAGGGAACTGGGACTTCTGCTTGTGATGGAAGTTGTGGAATTGGATATGGCGCTTGCTGTGGATAAATGGGTTGGAACTGATTTTGGGGCAATGGTTGCTGGGGATATTGCTGGTGTGGCATAGGGGGATATTGTGGTAAATGATATGGAACCGCTTGATGTTGTTGGGCTGCTTGCTGTTGTTGACCTGGCGGTTGTTGTGGGACTGCTTGCTGATATTGGACATTTGAAACTTGCTGTTGTAACTGATGGGTGGGAACTTGTTGTTGCTAGGGGATGATAGGGTTTTGTTGCTGAGGCTGATAGCAAGGGACTTGCTGTTGTTGAGGAATGATGGTTGTTTGCTGAAAGGGGACATGTGGTTGCTGTGGGGGAGGCTGTTGGAATGATGCTGCTTGCAGGTATGATGGTGGTAGTTGCTGAGGTTGGCTTTGGGTTTGGCTGATATAAGCTGGGTGCATGCCTGCGTTACTTAGAGGTGGAACAGATGTGGGGAAGCTAGAAGCAAAGGGTGATGAGGTAAGATAGCTGGGGAAAGTTGGCTATTGAGGTGGTGGAACTTGCTGGAAGGTATTTGGGATTTGGGACGAATAGCTTGAAGCCGGCGGTGGTTGGGGTAGTTGTTGCTGTGCTGCTTGGGCGAAGGCGGTTTGTTGACTTGCAACCATAGATGTAGGGGATTGAGATGGGATCCCCCATGCCTTCATTTCTTCTTGTGTAAGGCCCCACTGAGAGCTTGTGTTAGGGTGCACTGCAGCGGATGATGGAATGGTAGGAGCAACGGGAGCTTGGGACACGAATGATGTTTGAGAGAAAGGAGCTTGTTGAGGTTGTGGTTGAGCGGATGCTTGTGAGGAGGAAAATGAAGGAAACACCCAAGAGAAAGATGAGGTTGGAATGGGAAGCGATTGCGCTAACCCCAAAGAAGAAGGTACGGGTGCTTGGGGGGTGAAGGGTGACGGTGCTCCTTTGATGGTGAAAGGCGTTGCTTGACTTGCGGATGGCGATGGTGTAAAAGCTTGTGTGAGAGGTGGAAGCTGACTTTGGGTTTGGATTTGGGCTTGGGCAGCCATAGCAGATGATGAAGCAAAAGGGGTAGGAGATGGAGCGGATGGCGCTGCAGCTTGTGTTGTGGGACTGGCGAGGCTTCCTTGCAAGAAAAGGGGAATGGTGGAAAGCTCTTAGGGTGTTTGCATGATAGGATCGGGAAATGATTGGACAAACGGAGAATACGCTTGTGCTGGAACTTGGATAGTTTTGATGGGGATGCGTGGATAGAGAGATGGTGGGATGGAGGTACTTTCTGGCAGATAGTGGGCAAATGTGCTTTGCTGATGTTGCGGTAGAAGGGCATTGGTCGCTGGTGGGCTTTCTGGAGGATTTACAAATGCTTGGTTTGCCAAGGGGGATGAAGGGATGTTTGGATCTTCACATGGGTTACTGGCTTGGATGTGGGGATTGTAGGTCATCATGGCATTGGTGAAAAGTTTGGGATCAGATGAGGTTGTTGGTGGATAAGGATTCATGCTTCTTCTTTTCTGAGATCTGGTCTCAACAGGCATGGAGATAAAAGTGCTAAATGTATGCAAGATGTTTGGCTAAAAGATGTTGATGGATGCAAAGTTGATGAACTTCTAAAGATGATGACTTCTAAGATGCAAATGCAAAGATAGGGATCAAGATGGCGATGATGGAAGCTGGATGGAACGGATATGGATCAAGACGGTGGAGGAAAGATAGGTTGCTGGTGGAAAGCTGGTGAAAGATTACTGAGCGGTCAACAAATGAGCTGCTATTTTTCCCAAATGGAGGATCAGAGATATGATGGGGTCAACCTAAGATAGATTGATGATCTTCGGTCAACAAGTGTCTTATCAATGCACTCCAATCTCTTGCTCGAGATGATGGCTATGCAAGGACAAGGTTTGATTTCTTTATGACAACACGTTGTGTCAAAAAAGAGGATGATGGTCTCTGATCTTGGATATAGGATAGGAACAACTCAAAAGGTAGAACACTAAGTGTTGGTGGATCTCTAGATTTGGAACAAAAGATGATGGATCTGCTGGAAAGATATGGAAAGATGATGGGGGGAATGCTGGTGGAAAAGGTTTTGAAGGGTGAAGGGACAATGCTCTAGAAGGATGATGCAAGTGCAAATGACAAGGATTGATTCTAAAATGCTGGTAGGAGGATGAATGCAAATGCAACTAAGGTTTTGATTAATGATGCAAAGATGAAAGCTAGAATGAAACTAAGATGCAAGGGTGTTTGAGACAAGATTTCAAGATCTGAAGATGGAACAAGACATGAACAAGGATTTGGCTAATCTTCTGGCTCAAGGTTGACAAAGTGATGGTTAACTCGGAAATGGAAGGTGAACTGTTTGATGCGGGCGTTATGGGCAATGTTCTCAAGTCTGGCTTGGGATTTTTCCTCTGCTTGGGTTGCTTGGATAATGGATTGATAGGTCTTGGTGTTCTTCTTGGCAACTTTTCGCTCTTGATAGGCTTGGGATTTGGGCAACTTCGCTTTAGGATGTTTGCTCTTGCTGGGCATCACTTTGGAAAAGAGGCTTCTGATTTTGAGGCAAAGGTTTCCAATGGCAAAAGTTAAAGTCAAAGCAATCTCCGCAAGGGACAAAGCAACCCTACGGGATACAAACAAAGACAACTGACTCTGACAAAGCTTTGAAAGTGTATGTTTCAACAAGTGTTTTCATGGAGTCTTTGATTATCAAGCACTTCAAACAGATCTACCTAAGGAAGGTGAGTATCAAAATCGCTTGCCCACAGCTTGGTATCTCCCAGAAGGGAATACAAATGGTGAGTAATCTTGAGGTGACCCGGTAAACCCCTTGGAATCGGTCCTTGCACAAGGATTTTGATACTTTCGGATGTAGATAGGGTAGCCTCTATTTTATCAGGTTTTTAATAGTTCCGTGGTGTCTCCATACCCGGTTTTGCTGATCATCCGTGACTCACTTAAGAGCCTTGCCAATAATGCTGGGGGAGAGGAATGTTTACCATCCCCAGACATGTGTTTGGCACGAACGCCCGGCGATTAGGAGATATAAGTGATTCTTTTGGACTTCACTTATTTGTATACCGGCCGGAGGGGATACCGGTTTGAGGTCGTTCTCCGAGGAGGAAGCGCTTCTCCTTGGACAGGCCTCGCTAAAAGTAGAACAGGTGAACTTGTCCAAGTTCAAATGTTCCACGTTGCTTACTCTAACAAGGATTATGCAAGAATTGAAAAACTCCTACATGCACATCAAGCAGATTTTGTTCATTTTCCCAAATTTGATTAAGTGATGCTTGAACTTTGAAATGAAGACACTCATGATTAGATTTTGATTTGTTCCTTTCTCCAAAAAGTAAATCGAGCGTTTGCAAGTTTTTTGACTTGGGCATTCAAGATTGAGTGTGCGTGTTGATTAAGAACTTTTTAAAAAAGCTTTGTTTTGATCTTTAAGGCATTCAAGATTGTGTTTGCTTTTCAAATGGAAAATGACGCTTTTAGGACCTAAGTTCTTCCTTTTAGCTTCATTCAAGATTTTGTTTTGACTCATTTGAATGCAGATTTGATGTTCTTTTTATGCCCAAAAAGATATGATCATTCCTACTTTGCATGAATGCATTGTTAAAAATCCTTGATGTTGCAAGGATGCAAATGCCTTGATTAATTTTTTTGTTTTGTTTGTTAGAACAAATTTTGCAAATTTTAGTCCTTAATGCATTCAAGAATGATTTGGGGGTTCATTTTAAGCACTAAAATAAGGTGTGTATGATTTTGCTTCCTTATGGATTTTATTATTATTTTTGAAAAAAAATGGCCATGACCTCCTTGCTAGAAGAAGAAGAAGAAAGGAGACGGAATAGAAGAAGAATATAGACAAGAAGAGGAAGAAGAATATAGACAAGAAGAAGAAGAATGGATCTAAGTGCTACGTCCACCTATAAGCTTTGAAAAATCTAAAAATGGTCTAAAACTCATCAGAATGTTTGCAAAGAACCCGTGAAGTGGGTCCCATCGGGCGTGCCAGAATGTAGACTAAGATTTGAGCGTGCACCTAAACCTGTTTTGAAGGCCAAAGACAAACAAACGTCATAGCATATTATCAAATCAAATTTAATGGTAAACAAACTAAAATCAAAGCCACCTCAGTTTAAGCCTAAAACGGATGCGCCCATGCACCGTTTGATATGCTTGGATATAAATGGATGTGGGTGTGCAAACTCAAGCACTTGGAGCATGCAAATAGGATGATTTGAGGATCAAGAAGACCCAAAATGACACAAAATAGGTATGAGGAACCTATTTTGCCTCAAAGGCCTCAAGAACACACAAATATGCAAAGCTAAAAGATGAACTAAGATTGATTAAACAAGAAATGAATCTATGTTAATCCAATTAAGCTAATTTAAATGTGATTTAAGCTTGAAAATGATCTAAAATGATGAGTTTATGCTTATGCTAGAATGAAAATGGCATTATAACTTTGCTATTGAGTTTGAGAGTTGAAAGATGATTTGCCTTAGGAAGTGAGGGTATTTATAGGAAAAGGGAAGGGCTTGGTTAAAAAGGATGAGTCAGAGTTAGGGCTAAGGTTAGGGTTGAGTCAAGGACAAGTGACCTGACAAGTGTCAAGGGAGGATTGAGTTGAAAGTTTGAGGGCATGTGCACAATTTGGTAAATGTGCCCAAGGCCAAGAGGTGGCAAGGAAGGGATAAGAAGGTCTTAAATGCATAATGAATGCATGTAAGAAAGATAAGGAAGGCTTAAATGCATCCTTAAATGCATTTGCAAGAGGTGGCCAAGAGGTGGCCATCTTTGTTGACTAAGGAGGATGACTAAGAGGAGGTTAGCATAAGTTTTGGTAAACCTTTTGCTAATGGAATGTGACAAGATTAGAAAGGGGATTAGGATTAGGATTAGGGGATTTTAGGATTAGGATGGGTGAAGAGGTTGGGTTGAGAAGTTTCTAGAAGAGTCTAGAATTCTCCTAGGTTTTATGGAATAAAAGTTTATTCATTCCAAAAGCTTAAGTTTGGGAAAATTTATTGAAATATTTTCAATAAATATGAAAATTAAATATTTAATCTTAATTAAATATTTTGAGTTGAGATTAGGGTTAGAAAAGATGGGATTAGCCTTTTAATCGAAATTAAGAAGGGATTAGAAGATTTTGGAAGAGGTTAGTGGTCTTAAGAAAATTGGCCAAGTTTTGGTCAAAAAATAAATTAATTATTTTTTTGGGGGTTTTTTGGTCAATTTATTAATTAAAATAATTAATAAATAGGGGATTAATGTTTAAATAAGATTTAAACATTTTTGGGAGGGATTTCTTAATTAAATATTTTTCATTAAGAAAAAGGGATTTAATGACATAAAAATAAATTAATTAATTAATAAATGATGATGTCATCAGGAATTTTTCAGAAAATAAAAATACTTTATTTTCTAAAGGATTTTTAGGTGTCTACACCCACCTCAAGTACTTTGACTAGAAGTTGCACATGTATTGGCATCATAAAAGTGAGCATTAAAAGTGGGAAACACATTGGAAGACTATGGTGGATTATATGCAAATAGAATCTCACCTAGCATTCTAGTGGTGAAATGACAAGAAGACTGACCTTGTTATATATTTATTTGCAACCTAGCAATATTATCCTCAAGGTTTTCCTTTTCTTGTGTTAATATTTTTTCTTCTTCTATCCTATTAAAGGATCATGTATTAATTTGTGAGTTTCCTTGAAATGGAAACATGTTTTAAGACTTATATAACCTCAGGAGTAACCCTAGGCTCTTGATTCAAATATGGGAAATGGATTCTTTACTGCTCAAGTTAGAATCACTAAACAAAGGGTTTGGCCTTAAGTCACTAAACCAAATATCAAGTTTTTATTTTCCTTTTCCAATTGAAGGGTAAACAGGGGTTCAAATTGGCTCCCAAGAAGCAACTATTGGCATAAGCAGCTATTACATTGTCAAATAGCTATCTAATAATTATAATAGCCTATAACTACCTGCCTATTATGTCATTTTAGGTAATTGTTTAACAATTTTCTTTGTATATATTCAGGCCATTTTGAATGCATCAATAGACAAGTTGGTCTTGATATATCTCTCCTATGCTTTCATTTAATATCATAGTAATGATTTTCTGAGCATAGCATTTGGGCTAATAGAGGCTTGAAATTCATCAATTTTTTCATGTGTGATTGAAAAAGTAGAATGTGGGCCTGCTTTGTGAATATTTCCATTGAGCACAATTACCACATATGGATTCAAGAGTCTAGGGGATCTCTGGGAAGTACCTCGAGTATTAAATAGTTGGGGACACAGATATTGGGGCACTCAAAAGGAGTTCTATATGCTAAATAATAATGGAACTGTGTTAGTGATTTTTGTGATTGGATTATCACCATCTATGATTGTATTAATGACTTCGTTGATGTTGAACAAAGATGATAGAAAGAAAAGTTTGAAAGTTGATGCTTCCTAATGCATCTCGGCTAGAATCCTCAAGGAGATTAATAAGGTGCTTCATTACCCCCAATGTACATGTAATGGTGAATGTTTGGGCCATAGAAAGAGATCCTAAAGCATGGGAGAAGCTGGTAGAGTTTTCTTTCTTTGTGGTTAATCCCATAAATAGAGATGGAAGATATTTTCAAATAATT
This sequence comes from Chamaecyparis obtusa, assembly GCA_027943335.1. Classification (NCBI taxonomy): domain Eukaryota; kingdom Viridiplantae; phylum Streptophyta; class Pinopsida; order Cupressales; family Cupressaceae; genus Chamaecyparis; species Chamaecyparis obtusa. The sequence continues at coordinate 145,291 of BSBK01001701.1, forward strand.
TTGTTTGACGCAGGGAAAAAAATGTACCTTTGCATGACTCATTTTGCACTTGCAAGATTTATTCATGGATTTGATTGGTCACTACTCTCACTCTCTTCTCCAATTCTCATGAATCTCCATATATTCTAGAATTATTCTTTGAAGTTAGTTAATTTACCAAGGAGAGAGGTGATACAGCTCATGAATTGGTAAAATCTTCTTGGAAACAACTCAACTTTTTCTCTAATGCAAATATAAAAAAGGTATAATTTATTTTAACATCTTTGGTAATATTTGGAATATAGAAATGTGTCATTTGAAAGGGCCTAACACTTCATATAGAATGTGGATGAAGGAGATACTATATATGAAACATGAATTGTAAAGTCTTCTTATCAACACATTTATATTTTGTAAAAAGAACAAGGAGCATTATTAGGTCACATAAAAAATTTCAAATATTTAGAAATGTCAATAAATTAGAATCTTTTTCATTAGGACCTAATTTAATGTCACCAAGGTTATTTATGAGAAGTATCCTATGAATCTTGTTGATTGGGTTCTTAGAGGTTGTATTACTTCCTATGGTGCTACTTTGAAAGTTAAGAGTAACAAGGTTGGTCTGGAGGTTAGCTTCTCACTTTGAGATGGTATTCTACATGAAAGGTGTTTTTGGCATTTTTTATTTTCTATTTTGACTTTCTTTCTAATGCTGACAAATTTGAAGAATACATGTCTTGTGAAGAATCATTTTGGAGACAGGTTTGGGTTTTCCTATTGCAATGAATTTGGATTTTTGTCTAGAGAGAATTATATTATATGATCAAGAATTATACCCTTTCATAGTCACTAGACTATGATAGAGGTCCATCGCATCTCTTAGAGATAATTGTTGAATAATTCAAGACTGTGATTTGGGAGTTTAGGGCTGAGAGCTTAAAAACACATCTTGAAGCTACACCTTTCTGAGGGTCAAGAGATATCTTGATGGAGCCTTGATTGGTTCAATATTTTCTACTTCAGAAGAATATTTTCTCAAAATATGTATTCATATTATGTAATCAACATGTTTTGTAATGTATGCCTTAAGTGGGGGTCCCTAAGGAAAGGTTTTTTTGGTGTTTTTTAGGATGAATGTAATAAGGTCAGGGTGGGGGGGGGGGAATGTTGGCATAAACAACTATTACATTTTCAAATAGCTATCCAATAACTTTAATAGCCTATAACTACTTACCTGCTATACCATTTCAAGTAACTCTGTAACAGTTTTCTTTGTATATATTTCTCCACTCTAAATGCATCAATGGACAATTTTTTTTTTATCTCTCTCTCACACACATGCTTTCAACAATAGGTTTTGATCTAATTTCAACCCTATTTACAAATAAATTATAAGAGTGGAGAGAAAAAAAATTACCTCTATATTTTTCTATCCACTTCTCTTTATTTGGTTGAACAGTTCTTGGAGGAGGCGTTGACAATGATCTTCTACTATACATATCAATGACTGCTCTCAAACACCCATAGATCTTTCTAATTTCATGATCACTTTTATTTTCTTACACAAGAATGCATGATATTATTCCTCATTCACTATTCTTCCTCTTTAGTCAGAGTTTCTACTCCTTTGTAGGAGACAAGATAATACAAAATTAGGAACCTATCAACAATTTATTGACGGATTGGCTCAAGACCAAATATAAGACACTGGTACAAAAATGTTCTACAAACAAACTTCAAATCTCAAAGTACCTGACAATGCCAATCAATCTTTAAAACCTTTGACAATGAACATGAGCTCTCTCTTATTTTTCATTCTTAGGACAATTCAAATAAAAAATTATTATCAAACATTAATGCAATCCCCCAATATAGATTCCATTTTTTTAGTTATTTTCTTGCTACATTCAATCCTAGGTGACATTTACAAGGTGTGGACTATGGGGTTGAAAACTTAGATAATTCATCTAATTATATTCACTAATTGAAGACAAGAAATTACAACATCGATAAGGCACATAACTTTCTTTACTTTGAGTACTACCAAACTTAGGAGAGTGTAACTATGACTTAAATTTGTAGATATAATAAAATTATGACACATAACTCATTATAGGCATTTGGTAGTGGATGATTCTCAGATTAATTACAATGGGTTTATTTAATATACCAGTTCTATGCTTAATCCCATTGTAGCTTAAAATGTTATTGAGAATGAAACTAAACAAAACTTACTCCTACACCAAGATGTAAATTGACTTGATTTAGAATTTTTCCCATCAAATATACTTAATTTCACACTAGACTAGTGCCTTATCTAATTGGTAACAGAGTCAGAAAAACTATGAAATACATTCAATTCAATGAACAATTTTGATGATGTTTTATTATTTAACTAACCTATAATGCCTTGCATCTACTTAATCCCATAATATGAATCATTGTCACATTCATATTGTATAAAAACATTCACAACTACCATTTTAAGCAATTTTAATTCTTCCCTTGGAAAAAGTACAAAAAAATGTCACATATTCACAATTAGAAGAGATGAATAAAAAATATGCTTCATATTCTATTCACATTGAAATGTTTTCATATAGTGTGAAGACAATAACACAACTTATAATATCTTGTAATCCCATCATCTCTATTATATCATTTAATTTCACACATCTCACAATATCTTCCTATGAAAATTATGGACCTAAGATGCTCTATCTATTATGCCTTTATAGATAATATTTTCTAAAAAATGTATTACATGATCCTGGTATTCCTTTTATAACATAAGTAATGCAACAAGCTTTCGATCATTTATAGAATCATATCTTAATAGAAAAATATTTATGTTCCAACTATTCTTAGAAAAGCCACAACTGCCTACGAGATTCTTATAGTTCTGTTGTTTTTAAAGGAACCAAAAATATGATATGTGCAATTGCTAGAAAAGTCATTGCAATTGCTTGTGATGTGGCTCTCACAAGTTTCAAGAAAATCAGATAAAAATAAAACTGGAGAAGAATGTAGGGTGCTAGTCATAGCATGTCATCTTTAGATATGATATCAACTTGAATCCCTAATATGTAGTACACCCATAACATAAATGAGATGAGAAAGGTGTCCATTTGGGTAACTACATAACTTATCTGTAGTTTGTATATGGATCTATCATCACATGAGAAACAAACCTACAAAAAAAAAAGACAAAATTGTAGGACCTCTTTCTATTTACTCTTCTTCTTCCTCAGCTTGTTCATCCTTTTCTTGGTAAAAGTATCCTATATATCCACATCTCTATCTAATTACCAATTATAACTCTTCAATGCCTCGACATGTGCAACAACTTCCCTCCACTTGGCATAAATTATTCCATGAGAGTTAGAGATAAATTTCACAAAACTACTTTCAAATTGAACTTTGTATCAATGATCTCATTAAACTCAAAGATTTTAATTTTCTTATCAATTAATATTATTATCTCAATATTGAGAGAAATGAGGTCAAATTATCCCATCCAATCATCAATACCCTTCAAATTTCCAACTTCACCTAGAATGTGAGGAAAATCATGATATAATCTCAAAAATTATTGTACTTTACCTTTTATCATGTGTAGCTTTCCCTCAAAATATGACAATAATTTATGCACTTTGGTTATTTCTCCCTTGGTTTCCATGATGGAAGGTGGAAAATGATCTATCTAAACTACTGCAATGTTCCATTGTACCATGAGCACTGCCTTAGCAAACCATTTATTGTAGAGTACCATCAAAAAATAAATATAATCAACACATTTTTTTCAAATTGAATAAGAGTAAAATAGCATGGGTGGACAATATTAGCTTAGTCTTAATCTTTTCAATGCTATGTTCAAGAAACTACATTAATACAACTACAGTTTACCTTAGGACATCTTCTTCCAATTCCTCAATTCTCCCACCATATTCATTCAACTATTTCAATGTGTTTTGAGGCACAATTGCCTATTAAAATGTTGATTGATCCATGGTCCCTTCATCTGCATAGAGTGCATACAAATGTGACTAAAGTTTCTTTATATTATCCTACAGTTTTACATTCTTTGTGCATAAGTCATCATGCTTTTGAGACATGGCCATAATGTCAACATACATTTCCTTCTACTGCTTCTCCCTATCTTCCACAATGACTTGATTCATGAGTTAAACATGTGTCATCATGTTGGAAATCTCTAGGGAAAATGTGGATTTTATTATTTTAATTATTGCATCCCCTCTCCTTTATTTACTGATTTTAATGACACGAGGTTTGTGAGTGGAAGGGGCTAATGCGCACATGGATAGAGTTTCTGAACTAGGGTCAAAACCATACCCTCTTATAAATTTACAAAACTCAAATTCACTAGAAAATATAGGATTCTTTTAGTTTCTAATTTGGTTAATAATGAAGACTATAAATCCCATCCTAGGAGTAAAAGCATACCACTATTAACAAATAGTTCTCTAGCTTCCTCAACTATTAACTTAACTAACCTCAAGTCATATGATTGCAGGGTGGTAAGGGTAGCCTGATGCTGCTAATCAAAGTTTCCAAACTATTCTTGTTGTTCAATCATCCTTTTGATTTCTCTTCCTTTCAATTTAATCGAGAAACTTCTTAATTCATTAGTATTAATGAACTTTTCATCCTTAAGGAACTCTTGAGCTGTAATTTCTCTTTCATTAATCATCTTGCCCAAAGGCTTATCTTTATAAAGCTCAAGTCCATCACCAGGACCTTGATCAAACTTCTCCCTTAATCTACTAGTGAGTTAATCTACCTCATAATAAATACTTTTATCCACGCGTTCATATGCAGAGTAATTCTCTATGAATTCAACTATATTCCTTTTATGTGTGGTGCCTTCATGAGTTGGGTTGGCACCATGGACAAAGACACATTCCTCCTCTTTAGTGTTAAGAATCACCAAACCCTTTATTTTATTTTGTATAGGGGCTCTGTAATGTAGGCTTTTCTTCTTCCACCAATGGCAACTCTCCCATCAAATTATCATAGTTATTCATCATTGCTTCAATTCATAATGATGGTGGATTATTTGGATAAAATCCAGAAAAACTATTAGCCATATAAATCAATCTTCTTTTTGCAGAAATCAAATTATTCCACTATTGTATGATTGAATGTACTTATAATTTTTAAACAAGAATATTCATGATTTCTTCATCATATACAACCTCATGTGGAGGGATGTCCTTTATGCTCAACAACTTGAGAATTGCATCTTTTACGAAACCCTCATGATGAAAGAACCTTATTGGGCCAATTCCTATCTTGTATTGTTTGAGGAAAAGATTTAAGGAATATAGTACCTTCTTTCCAAAACTAAACTCACCTATGTGAATCTACTTGGGAAAAGAGTTCCCCTCTTCATTCCTTGTAAATATTCCTTCTCAACTAGGAGTTTCCATAAAATCTCCATATCAGCAATTTGATTTGGAACAAATAGTGGCAAAACATGTGGAGTTTGTGGGCATCCATAAACTCTGATTAATGTGATCTCATCAAAATAGTATAAGTCCCCCCAATTATAATTATAATTCTCCTCCTTCAATATTTATTTTGGCATGAGAATATTGGTTATTTTGGGGACAACCGAGGGTGATTTGCCTTCCCAAGAAATGTTAAAATAGGATAAACTCTAATTCTTAAAATATAAGAATTTCAGAGAGGGATGATTCATATCTTAGTCCCTAGTCCAATACTAGATTAGAAACTTCTCTTCATTATCATCAAGATGGTAAATCCTTAAAATTTCATCCACCTTATCAACATTATACTATAGAATCAAGTGCAAGAGGAAAGAGTAATGTTTGAAACTAATATTGTTAGGGCTTCATTGAATAGCCATTAACCCCTTGAGTAAGGAATTCACCAAATACCCCACATAATCATAATTAATGTTCACTTTTGGGTTTTATGTGGCCATTACCATACACATGATCTCAATTGACACTTTCTCATCAACACCCCTTCCCAAAACATGACACAACCCATGCAAAGTGTATATAAGATATAACTAAAAATCTTTAAGGTCAAATGGCTCTTGAATATGGACAAAGATAGGAATGGGAACCCTATCAGACCCTCTTTGCCTATGCATTGGTACATCTATTCTCCTGAGGCAGTCTTGTGAGCCTTATACATCTTCTTTTCTCTTTCAAAATCAATGTTTGTGCAAGTAGCTCTAGTAACTTCAATATCTTGAGAAATGATTTGTCTATTTATTTCCATAATGAACCTATTTTTTTCCCCTCTTATTGTCCTTGTTGTTGGGTCATACCATTTTTTCCAATTCTCTACAGAATTCTATATCCATAAATACATTTGTGATAATCAACTTAGCTAAATTCAAACCCCATGGGTTGCACATGGGTAGGGGCTAACTCTTATTTTTTGAATGTACTTAAACAAATCCCACCCCAAGGAAGGTATATTAGATTTTCTACATGCATGACAGAGATCCCCCTACTTAGTCTCACTGGTTAATTGCAAATTGGAAGACCTTGGCAATATTTATAATAAATCTTGATAATAGGGCCTATCTTGTCCTTTCTTAGTAGGCCTTGATCTAGATGGTTCCTCCCCACACATTTTATCTCTAAGAACAACTTACAGACATCAAAATAAAGTAATTAACCACTCTTGAAACATAAACTATCATTTTTCAAGCATAAATTTAGTCTTCAAATTACGAGGAGGAAAAAGAAAGGAAAACTTGCTAATATTACACCCTTCTTTAACTGTTCAACTTTAAATTATCTCCATAACTCACTCATTTACTCAAAATTTGACCTTTATAAATTATGATTTCAATTTTTATGATTTAATGATAACATCTCCCTCTTTATTTCATAAATCTTAAAGTAAACACACCCATATTTTCAAAATTTAATTTGCATGAGTTGGACATAAACTTGACTAGTCGTGCACCTTTATTCCATTTTGAATCTGGGTTTTCAATCTTCTTCAAGTCAGTGAGCATGGCGTGGTCAATTTTTTTTGACTCATACATATCAACAAAAGTCATCTAGCTAAGCTCCATATGGCACAAATTTATTTTTTGAATCTCATATTAACTACACATGTCTTTGTTTGGCCATGGGACCAAACCAAAATTCTTTCCTATATTGACATTCCTAGACACATGTCACCTCATCACATCTTCACAAGTATTCTAAAGCCCATCTCTTAACTGTTACAAAGAAATAAAGACCATTTTATGTTACCCTTTAAGGTTTACTACAAGTTCACAACCTATTCCTTCAAATTCATCTTCAACTTTGAAACTACGAGACTAGTATGTAGTGACACGTGTATGAATCATGTGTCTTTATAGGCCTCAAACATGTGTTCCCTTTAATCCAACAGATGAACGAATCTATGCCATTTATTATTCCCTCTAATTTCTATCTTCTAAAAAATACATATCACAACCACACAAATGTACAAGATCCTATGACCTAATCATTAGCTCCCTACAATCATGTGGATGCATAACACATGTCATTTTTATTTTTCACCCACAAACATATCACTCCTTTGCAACATTGCAAGCAAAAATTGCAACCCACACAAATGGTCATGAAGTTGTGAACATCCATTGAATTAAAAAATTTCATCTAATCAAAGCTTTGCAAGCTACCAAGGCTATCTGCATTAGCCACTGTAAAGCAATGAAAACATTATTTGTAACCTTCAAAAATCTAGTTCACATATTCAAAAGGTAAATTGGTGGTCATTGATAACTGCTACAAAGCATGGAAGACAATTTTTATTTATTTATTTTTTAACCTCCTTCCTAAAGACACATTGTATTCATTTGAATCCTTGCACATTGTTGTGTGCTAACATCACTTTCCCTTGCAAAAATGCAAGAGTCATTGATTTCTCCATATGGACCATCTAAAATAGGTGGCACCATCTTGCCATTTCGTAGGCAAGTCATTCTCTTTCTCTAATAGGTTGTGGATGCGTAGAAACCACTTAATGTATTTGTTGAAAGATGGCTCACAAGTTCACAATTGCCAATAGTCAAAGACTTAACCATTGTGAATCTATGATAATGATTTGATGTAACTACAAAAATACCTTTCACCACTTTGCAACCCTTGACAACTTCGATCATAAATTGTTGCAAACCTATGATAAACATTTTCTTTTACTATTAGTAGTTGTTTGCAACCTTGCAACCCTAAAGGTTACATTGAAAAAACTATTGTGAGGTTGTAGAAATACTTTGATTGGTCAACAATAATGTGTGCATAAAACATATGACTTAAAAAGGGGGTTTTTCACTAATACTTAGCAAATTATGCGACCAAAACACTTCAAGACCCTTAAAAAAAATAGAACAAAGGAAATCATAAGGTCTACCAGTCAAACCAATATACACAAAAGGAGATGATGAATTTCATGACCAGAAAGACATAATTTATAGAACTTCAAACATAAAACTAGGTTGACCAGTCAACAAAAAAATAGAACTTAGAGATAGATCTAAGGGTAAACGACTAAATTTATTCAAATTTTGCAATCCACAAGCAACAAAATAAACACTAAGGCACAAAGAAATTTTTGAAACCATGTTTATTTTGTAGGTCCAACATCATTCATGAGGGTTTTCATCCTCATAAACCTTTGAAGAAGAACTTCTCCAACATTTCATTAATTTCATATATTTTCCAAAACATGCTAAAAAGAGATCTTCAATCTCTTTGATAATGTTCTCAAGATAATTCATTCGTTCACCTTGCTAGTGTGAGATAAACAAAATCACTTTTTATCGTTTCCTATTTTTTCAAGAATTTTCTTTTTCTTTTTCCTTAGTTTTTCATGATTATTTTCCCACTAATTTATCACAATCCATATTTTTTGCAATTCTTATTTTTTCACAATGTTTTTCCTTTAATCTTAATTCCCCAAACATTTTATATCACCAATGAGTTATTAAATAAAGAGAATTAAATTATATTCCACTCAACTATTGTCCCACATTAATAAAGTTAAATATTTATATTTAACTTCAATTAAATTTATTAATGGATAAATAAATCATACCAATGATTATATAATTCTTCTATTGATATTAGACATTTGCCATCGATATGAAGTTGTCACTAAAGATCTTGACGATGCCTAGTATGACTTTCTATTAATAGTAACTACACCCAAAACTACATCCAAACACCTCGAATTGACCTAAAATAGAAATTGCCTAGGCTAAATGGCCTCAAGATGCCTCTAATGTCCTTATTAGCCTACAAGACCATGAAAAAATAGGCTAAAAAAATGTCTAGTGAATAATGATAGAAAGGGTACATTACAAATAATGATGGGTGAATGCAAGGGTATGAATGTGTGGGAATAGGGGATGCACATCTAAGCCATGAAGGAAGGGTAGTGAATAGATAAAGACATATGGACAACGGTAAATGGATTATAATGAAGGATGATGAAAAATGTGGAATGAAATGGATAAGTTACCATATAGATGGTGGATCAACTAACTACACATGACACCTAAAATATGTTTTCACTATGGTACTTGACCATAGTGCTCCCAAAGTGGTTTTTATATATGGATGGATTTATTTCTCTTTACTATTTTTGGGACTTTAGTTTTTAATTTTTAATTTATTTCTTTTAAGTATTGGGTACCTTGAAGGCCTACACATAGAAGCACTTAATATGGACAATGTTCATAGTGTCATGTGACAACCTTCCTTTTGATGTAGCAAGTTGATGAACCCCTAAGCCATATTTAGCTATGATAATGTAGAGTCATAACCAATTAGGCTCAAATTTTCCTTTTTTTCCTCAACTTTGGACATTCCTCTAATTCTATTTAAGTACAAAGTCACAAAATTCAAATTTGTGGGGTTTGATCCTCTTGTTATAATATAAGTGTAGGTGATTTTGATAATCATAAATGGTTCAAGGTGTTGAGGTGCCTACCTGATACTCTCCATCCGGTAACAAATTATGAAGTGAAACTCTTGGGGATAGGAGTTCAATCTGTATTGGAAAAATGACTTCTAAACCAAAGACAAGGGAGTATGGGGTGGCTCCAGTAGGAATACGAATGGAGGTAAAATAGGCCCATAAGGAGGGATTGAGTTGTAGGGTCAATCACAAGAAGCTTCATGCACTATTTCTTTAAAAATTTAAGGAGGGTTATTGAACAATCTCACAATAGGTAAAGATAATCATGTCATTGTCTCTCTTAGGGGTAATCTATCTATGCTAAGCATTACCCATTCCCATCATGAAATGCATTTAAATTGTCAACCCAGGGACGTAGACTTGAAATGGGACAACATAATTTGTGCACTAAGTTCCTTTAGGAGTCATAACATCTATGTTGTAGGAAGATAAAATGCATGAAAAGAATCTATGCTATTGCTACAGGAAAGTAAACACACTTGACTACTTAATGGAAATATGACAGAAAGCTTGTAAAATGAATCTAAGCTTGTCTAACAACTCAAAACATTCACTATGTCTATCTTCTACAAGTGCTGCAGGAACATCCACAGTAGTAATGTTGCAGGAGTAAAACAGTAACTCTACTTGAAAGCAGGGAAAATGTAGGAAGAAAATATAATGTATCTTAATCTAATCCACCTCCCAAGTGGGCCCCCTTGGTTGGCTTCTACTAACTACCAACATAGAAAATAATCCAAAATCACTCTTCCATTAAATCTTCTTAATTGGTTACATAACAATTGAACAACTCATGAAGAACTGAAAGGAGCAACTTCTGCTATATTGAAAACACCATTCTATATTTTCTCATTACCTAACTAAGTCGATCAAATCCCTTTATAAAGAGGTCTAACACTTATTGAAAACATAACATTAAAGTCTAATTAAACCTTGCCAAATAAGGAGGTGGTAAAATAACCATGACATATTACAATTATTGAAGATAATAGAATAACAATTCAAAGGAAATATAGCAAGACTTATTTCCTATATTCTCTGGAACAACAACTCCATTCTAGGCGTGACATATCCTTCGGAACCATGTGTGGACAAGGTTTTTGAGGATACCTATTTTGAAAGACTCAAGCCAAACAAAGATTAGATGTTAGTCTAGCATGAAATTAATCCAAAACAAATAAAACTCTAAACTAAGCCACCTCAGATTGAACTTAAACAGGTGCACCCAAGCACTGTTTGATTTGCTCTTGCTTAAGGGGATGTGGGTGTGCTCTCTAAGAACTTGGAGCATACTCTAATGCATTCTAAGATAATTTGAGACTCATGAAAACCCCAAAAAGTGGCACAATATTGGGTAGAACACCCAAAATTGCCCCTAAGGCTTCAAGAACTCAAAATAATACTTTAATGGAGATTTGATGCTATATGCTATTTTAAATAAAGAAAGAAACTATGTTAATCCATTTATTGCTTAGCTATGATGTGCTAAAAAGCTTGAAGAAAACAAAGAAATCTAAGAATTAGTTGATTTTAAGCTATGATCTAACATGAAAATGGCATTATAAGATTACTATTACTTGAAAATAAAAGTGTATGGATTTGCTCTTAGAAATGAGAGTATTTATAGGCTTTTGGAAAGGTTTGGGTTAAGAGGATAGGTTAGAGTTTGGGGTAAGGTTAGAGTTGGAGTCAAGGGGATAAGGATGAAGACTTTCTAGAAGAGTCTAGGCTTTGGATAAGGATAAAGACTTTCTAGAAAAGTCTAGGCTTTCTAAGGATAAATATGGAATTTAGGAAATAAATAAAATTTTATTTATCTCAAAGGCTTTAATGAGTTTGAAGCTCATTAGGGGTAGGGTTTGACTAGGAGTCAAAGGGATAAGGATGGAGACTTTCTAGAATAGTATAGGCTTTGGATGAGGATAAAGACTTTCTAGAAGAGTCTAGGCTTTCTAAGGATAAATATGAAATTTAGGAAATAAATAAAGTTTTATTTATCTCAAAGGCTTTAATGAGTTTGAGGCTCATTAGGGGTAGGGTTTGACTAGGAGTCAAAGGAGACTTAGATTAGCTTAGGGAAAGTAGGTAATTTCCTCTAAATGGGTTTAGGGAAGGATTAGGAAAGTTCTAGAAGAGTCTAGAGTTTTCTTAGGGTAAATTAGAAATTGAGGATTGATATTTAATCTTAATTAAATATTCTTGAGTTGGGATTAGGATTAGGAAATGATGGGATTAGCCTTTAATCGAAATTAAAGAAGGATTAGAAGATTTTGGAAGAGGTTAGTGGTCTTAAGAAAAGTGGCCAAGTTTTGGGCAAAAAATAAATAAATAATTTATTTTGGGATTTTTGGTCAATTTATTAATTAAAATAATTAATAAATAGGGAAATAATGTTTAAATAAGATTTAAATATTTTTGGGAGGTATTTCTTAATTAAATATTTTAAATTAAGATAAAAAAATTTAATGGCATAAAAATAAATAAATTAATTAATAAATGATGATGTCATCAGGGATTTTTCAAAAAATAAAAATACTTTATTTTCTAAAGGATTTTTAGGTGTCTAAATTTTGCCCCTCTTTGATGCGATGCCGCAAGTGGCATGTCGTCAAAGACAAGAAAATATGATGCCCAAGGCTAGAATTTAGAGGAATAAGGGGTTGTGCCCCCTCGAGAAAAAAATGCAAGGAGTAAACATTGTGGAATTTTCTTGAAAGGAAACAAAGAAGGAAGGACCTAGGAAGAAGGGGAGATAAATAACCAAGCTTCCAAGAGCAAAGATGGGTGAGTGCAAGATGAGATGGAATGCAAAATGTAGGATGCAGCGACATGAGAGATGCAAGATGCAAGATTAATCTATATGATGCAGGATGCAGGGGATTGGGGGAAGCTCCAAGTGCAAATGTGGAGAGCACAACCTAGTTTGATATAGCAATGCTAGAGACCTACCAAGGATATTGGGATCACGAGGCCTGTCACCAGTGTTGCATATGATTGACTCTAAAAAGACACGCAAGGTCACCCCAGCATCACGCATGAATCCCAGAGGAGGCATGGTGGAAACGATGCTGAAGAAACCAAAAACACACGACTGACTCATAGGCAGAAGCAAAAGATCAAAAGAAATTGCCCCAGATTATCCTCATTTGCAGCGCACCATGATATAAAGGATCGTGGCGACCTTGAGTAGAGAACAATGAGAAGCCGTAAAATATTAACAAGATCCAAAGGACAAAATCCAAGACCAAAATGAGAACTCCAAAAAGACATCCTTTGCCAAGGAGAGAGATTTGATTTGACTGATTGAATTGATGGTGGGAAGATTGGTCTGAACGTGTGGAAGGATACATCAACACAGACTGGGTGTGAGTGGTGGAAGATTAAGTTTGACAAGAGGAAGGATACATCCTCAAGGACCCGCTGATTGATGGGAGAATGAGTGTTGTTGTTCGCTGGAAAATGATGCAGTCAAAGAAAATAATCACAGTGATCAAGAATAGTCAACAATTGATGTGGCTGAAGTGCGAGGCTGGGTAGGACAAAGTGTTCTGATCAAAGGCTGCTGCAAGACTGACAAGGACTATGTACAACAAGACACAAGGATATGTACAATGGATGGGAAAAAAGATACAACGGATATGTACAGAAGCTCAGGATTGGGGATAGGAAGATCTCACTATACAGGATATGGGACAAGATATGTGCAAGATATGTGCAAGATAGGGTACAAGATATGGTACAAGTGGGATTGTGGATTTGCGTGAGGATCATGAAAAAGAGGAATGCTGGGGGATGGTGGATGGGGATGGGGATGGTAGAAAAAGGATTGAGATGTTGGGATGGGGGGATGGGAGTTTGATAGATAATGACTTGGTCCACTATGTATGGCACCTATTTGCCAGGTTTTCACCAACATACTTGTCCAAGGCGCTTGAATTGCCAAGTTTTTACCATTGGATGATTGTTTTTCTTTTCCTTTTTTTTGCTTTTTTTGTATTTTTCTACTTTTTCTAATTTTTATGGATTTTCTGAATATGTAGATCTAGTTCAAGCATAGAACCTCTTCAAATGTATGATGTTGATTGGATCATTCAAAGGCTCACCTTCTAGTGTAGATAATTGATAAGCGCTAGAGCTGAAGCATGTTGTGACAACATAGGGGCCCAACCAAGTAGGCTCAAACTTGCCTTTCTTTTCTCTGTTTGCTTGGACTTTCTAATTTTCTTTGAGGAACATGTCACCGACTTGAAATTGTCTGGGATGGACCTTCTTTTTATAATTCCTTTTGAGTCAATTTTGGTATGCAACCAGGTGATCATAGGCTTCTTGTCTCTTTTCATCTAACAGGTCTAGTTGTGTGAGATGGGCCACACGATAGTCTTCATTAGTGGTGTAGTTTTTCATGGAGACTCGCAATGATGGGAGCTCGACCTCGATTGGCAGAATAGCTTCGGCACCATATACAAGGGAATATGGGGTGGTGCCTATGGGAGTGCGATAAGAAGTATGATAGGCCCAAAGGGCGGGATTGATTTGGAGGTGCCAGTCACGACCAGAATCATTGACAACCTTCTTGAGGATTTTCAAGATAGTTTTATTGGTTGCATCAGCTTGGCCATTTCCTTGAGGGAAATATGGACTGGAGAAATGGTGATGGATGTGGATTCTAGCACACAGATCATCCACATGCTGGTTTTCAAAAGGTGTGCCATGGTCAATGAAGATGGTAGATGGTATGCCAAAGTGACAAATGATGTGGTAAAGGATGAACTTGGATATTTGGATACTAGTAGTTAGGGTGAGCGGAATCGCTTCAACCCATTTGGTGAAGTACTTTGTGGCAGTTATTATGTACTTGTGTCCATCTGAGGAAAGGGGAGTGATTAAGCTGACAAGGTCAAAGCCCCAACATGAAAATGGCCAAGGTGGCGTAATGGGCTGCAAATCTTGTGCTGGTGCATGAATCAAATTGGCATGCTGCTGACATGGTAAACATTTTCTAACAAACTCGCAAGCATCATGTTCTATGGTGGGCCAATAATACCCAACTCAAAGCAACTACTTAGCTAGAACCATGCCACTCGTGTGGGCACTGCAAATTCCAGCGTGGACCTCTTGTAAAGCCAGGATGGCCTCATTTGAATCTAAACACCTAGAGAGGATATTGTGATACCCTCAATGATAAAGGGTGTTGGCTACAAGAGTGTAGCGGGAAGCTCTATGAATAAGGTTTTGGCGTTGGTTATTGGTGAGATGGGGAGATATGATACCATTATTTAGATATGCATGGATGTCGTGGTACCACGGGGACTGGGGACAAACCAAGACACACACCATTTCTACATCAGCATTCTCATAAGTTGGTGTATGTAGCTGCTCAACTAGGAATTCATACTGTGATGCGTCATGTGGGATTTCTAAGAAGGACCCAATAGTTGCCATTGCGTCTGCTGCTTTATTCTGAAGTCTGGGTATCTGTGTGAATTGTAGATTCAGGAAATGCTCTTTCAATCTATCCATGAGTTCTTTGTAAGGTAGCAACTTGTCATCCTTTGTCTAATATTCATCTAGGACTTGCTTGATAATCAGCTGTGGATCGCCGAACACTTGCAGTTCTGTGATATTCCATTGAATGGTTGTTTTGAGACCTAAGATGAGTGCCTCATATTCTGCAATGTTGTTGGTACATGAAAATCCCAATTTGAATGACTTTGGGATGTAGTCACCTTGAGGTGTGATGAATAGGATTCCTGCCCCTGATCCATGTGATGTGTAGGAGCCATCAAAGTATAGTTTCCACATGGGCTGCTCTTCGATCATACATAAGTGTTCATTAGGGAATTCCATGATTAGTGGATAAACATCCACCAGTGGTGCTTTTGCTAACTGATCGGCAATGACTTGCCCTTTGATTGCTTTCTGATCTATGTACTAGATGTCAAACTCGCTGAGTATCATGACCCATTTTGCCATACGGCCTGTGAGAGTTATCTTTGATAGTAGATATTTGAGGGGGTCCACCTTTGAAATGAGCTTGATTATGTGACTGAGCATGTAATGTCTAAGCTTTTGAGTGGCAAAGACCACTGCAAGGCATGCTTTTTCCATGGGTGAGTAATTAAGCTCATAGCCGACAAGAGTTTGACTAATGTAGTAGATGGCTCTCTCTTTGTTTTCATCATCATGCTGAGCTAGGAGTGCCCTCAGTGCTGTAGTGGTTGCTGAGATGTAGAGTATGAGAGGGCATCCTGGAACTAGTGGTACTAGGATTGGAGAATTGGCTAGATACTCCTTGAGCTTATCAAAGCTCCTCTGACATATGGGATCCCATTTGAAGCTTGTGTCTTTGCATAAAAGATGCGTGAAAGGTTGGCACTTATCTACCAGTTGAGAAATGAACCGACGTACTGATTGAAGCTTTCCTTGTAGGCTTCTGAGTTGTCTGAGTGTTCTTGGGGGAGGCATTTTTGTTATTGCTTTGACCTTTTTAGGGTCAATCTCTATGCCTCATCGTGATACTATGAAACCTAGGAGCTTTCCAAATGTAACACCAAAGACACATTTATTTGGATTGAGCTGTAACCCATAGTGCTGCAGGAGATCAAACACACTCTCAAGAATGTCGAGGTGTTCATGGCGTGTCTTTGATTTTGCAAGAATATCATCCACATAGTCCTCTAGGATCTTGTGGATCATGTCATGGAAGATTTCTATCATCGCTCTCTAATATGTGGCTCCTGCATTCTTTAGACCAAAGGGCATCATGTTATAGCAAAAGGTACCCCATGGAGTGGTGAATGTTGTTTTGTGTTGGTCTTCTGCTGCTATATGAATCTGATTGTATCCAAAGAAACCATCCATTAGTGACAACATTTCATGGCCCGTTGTAAGATCTATGATCATGTCTATGTTAGGTAGCGGGAAATCATCTTTAGGACATACCTTGTTTAGGTCCCTAAAATTTGTACAAATTTGGATGTCACCGGAAGGCTTTGTGATAGGTACCATGTTGGAGATCCAATCTAAGTAATCTATAGCTCTGATAATCTTTGCATCTAGGAGCTTTTCTAGTTCTGATTTTACCAATAGAGCTACTTTCGGATGCATTTTGCGTAGCTTCTGCTTTACTGGCTTAACATTGGGGTCTATGGCTAGATGATGAACAACAAGTTTAGGATCAAGTCTAGGCATGTGTGCGTATGACCATGCAAAGTTTGTAGTAGCTTTTTGAAGGAGCACAGTGAAAGCCATTTCTTCACCTTCTGTCATGTTGGCTGCAATGTAGGTGATCCTCGGACATTCCTCTGTACCTAAGTTGATGGGCTTGGTTTCTTCTATGATGATAGGTGACTGCTCAGGTCTGTAATCCTATATGGGAGGAAGAGGCAAGTCTTCATCTTCTAGCGCTTGAATTGCCAAGTTTTCACTAGAAGATACGCTCTTTATTTTTACTTTTTTGGAATCAGAATGTGCCCCGGAAGGGTTTTCACATAAGGACTCATGTTTTACTCTTTCTATTTCTCTTTTGCAGCTAAAGCTTGCCTCCTCTCCAAAGTATCCTTCTGGGTCAAGCTTGTAGATGTGAGCTGACTCTAAATCTTAAACTGAGTGTGGGCCTGATGCCCCCATGAATTCTAGGAGTGCTTCTGTGCTTTGGAACTCATCGATGTGTGCAATGCTTGGTTGGTCCTAGTCTATGAGTTGAGGGTGAATGAGGGGAAGTTCTATGAGATTGATGGCAAGTTGTTGGAGGACAGAAGTCCTCAGGAGGGTATCATTGTCAAAGATATCATCGTAGGATCTAATTTATTTCTCTTCAGGGATGTCTTTGATCTCTACGAGGTCATCCTGGCTATTCAAGAGGGGAATGCTAGTCATGTTGGTGCCCCCAGTTGCGGTATTGGGCCCTTGTATATGCAAGCAAGGGGTATTAAATCCAAGACCCTAATGTTGTGGGTTTTTGGATGTTGTAGTTGGGTCTTTGCTTCCACCTTCTTGTGGTCCTAGACCACCACCTTGGTAGTTCCATTTCTCAGTAGTGTACTTGTGCGATTGTGGGTATTTATCTTTGAAGTAGCCAAGGAGTTAAGTGTCAGGTGGTGGGGGATCTTTGTACAACCACCTATTAATGTCAGGATCCATTTCTTGACTATTTAATGTGCCATGGGATTCAAAAGTCATAGGTCCCATTCTCTTGATTTCATGATGCTCTTGAATAGGCTTGCTTTGGTGACTCGGGCGCCCTTGAGTATGTGGATCAAGCGGGAGGGCCCCTACAACAAATGCATCATGTAGGCTATATTCACCACAACCCTGGTTATTGATCTTGATGGAAGAGAGGGTGGAGGTGAGAATGGTTTCTGGATTGCAATGGGATCAGGACGAGCTGGCAATAGAAGTACCAATGTCAGTTCTAGGACAATGAGTGGAGTGAGGGAATGATGCTTCCATCGCACGATAGTATGCGAAGGGTTGGGGGTCAGCATGGATGGTAACCTCAGTGCCTTGATGCAAAAATTTGATTCACTGATGGTATGTAGATGGTACAACCTTGATGGAATGAATCCATGGTCAGCCTAGGAGGATATTGAATGGTAGGTCAAGATCAACAACATGGCAAATAGTATCTTGTGTTGCTGGGCCTAGCTGAATAGGAAAAGTAATAGTACCTTCAGAGGTACGCTCCAAGTTGTCATAGGCTTTGATAGTGATTACTTCATGTGCTATATCGGCTTGTGTGAACCCAATCTGTTGAATGAATTTCAAAGTACACAAGTTTAGGGCTGAGCCATTATCTATTAAGACCCGTTTGATGGCAAAGTCTCTAACCATGACGGCAATGCAGAGAGGGAGAGTATGGTCAGGTGCAACATCTGGCATCTCAGATGTTTTGAAGGATAAAGCACAAGCTACAGATAAATGTCCCACAAGGGTCACAAACTGGGTGGTGTTAATGTTTGTGGGGACATGTCCTTCTTTGAGAGCTTGGTCAAGGATCTCCTGATGGAGAGGTGAAGTGTGGAGAAGGTCCAAGATGGATATTTGGGCTAGTGTATTCCCAAGATGTTCTATGGGGTTATACTATGCATTGTGTACTGGCCTTGGATGGGCACCAGCAATAGTGATCTGACCTCTATAGGTAGTAACAGCACATTGACGATCCACTCCTCTGACATGGATGGTATTGACTGTGGGCTCAACTTGGGTTATACATCCAACAAATTTATCATAATTGATGTAGGAAGTAGTGTGATATTCTTGCTTGCCTTTACCATGATTCTAGGGATGATTAGTATTAGCTTGGTTCTTCCCAGCATTATGTTGTGGGAACACATTCTGATAGATTTGTAAATTGGCATTTGACGAGGCTTGAGCAGGTGCATCTACTTGAATTTCTTTTTGATCAATGAGATCTTGGATATATTTTTTGAGTCTCATACACTTCAAAGTAGTGTGTCCTTTGACACGATGATAATCACAGTACTCATGATCTTTGTACCAATCAGGCTTGGGAGTGGTATCATCAATTGGCTGAATTGGTGGATATGTAATCAAGTTGGCCTTGGCCATTCGATGAAATATAACATCCAAAGGTTCACCTAGTGGTGTGAAGGTCTTCTTTGGATAATTTTGAGCTCTGGGTTTGTTTTGCTTGGGAGCAATATTGACAGCATTGACTTGATTGTTTGGATTACCTTGATAAGCTTGATGGGCTGGTTGCTGATAATTCTGTTGATTATTCTGAGAATGATAGTGTTGCGTGGGTTGCTGATGGACTTGAGGAGGTTGTTGATGGATGGGTGCTTGTTGTTGTTGGTATGCAGGAGTTGACGGAGGACTAGACACAACAAATTGGACATGCTTGGTATCAGTGGCTCCATCAGTAACAAAATTTTTGTTACGATTCCAGTAACGGGATTTATCATTGCTGGGTTTTTGGGCATCATTTTTGAAGTGTCGGATTGTGCCTTCATCTAGGAGGGCCTTTTCAATACCTATCCCCTTGCTCTTGATATCTTGATAGGTTTGGAGACAATTCATCCTCATGAAATGGGATAGCTTAGGATGCAGATTATCAATAAAGATTTTGGTCAATTGTTTTTCAGGTGGCTGGTATGATAACCTGGTGATAAGGTTTTGCCATCATTGCAAGTATTCTACTAGTCTTTCTCCTTCTTTCTATTTTGAGTTGCAGAGATCTAACAAGGTCAACTCATTCTCAACATTGTGGGCATAGTGGGCAATGAACTTCTCAGAAATTTCAGCAAAGGTTGTGATAGTCCCACATGGTATTTTGTAGAACCACTCAACAGCGGTTCCTCCCAAGCTTTTGGGGAATAGGTGTAAGAGATAGTTATCACTATAAGCCACTTCTTGGCACGCCATATAGAATTCTTTAATATGATTGACTAGATCTCCTTTCCCCTGATATTTATCAAATTTAGGTGTCTCAAAGTGCTTGGGGAAAAGTATAGCAGCAATGGATCGGTCAAACGGATAAGGACACACCTCCTCAAACTTGTAAGTTTTGTTCTCAGTACTAGTTTGAAGCTCTTTAAGAGCATTCTTCATTACTTCCCACTCAGCATTGATTGGTGTTTGAGTGGGTACTCCCATTTGAGGTGGGTATTGTTGAGTGGGATATGGAGATGGCCCAGTGGGATAGGTAGATTGGAGTGGATTTTGGAGTGATGTTTGCTGGGGATATTGTTGATGTAGCACAAGGGGATATTGCGGTGGAGGATATGGGACTGCTTGTTGGCGTTGTGGGATGATTGGGACTTGCTGTTGTGACTGATAGGAGGAAACTTGTTGCTATTGGGGAATGATGGGGGTTCGTTGCTGTGACTGGAAGTATGGTTGCTGTGGGGGTGGTTGGTGGAATGATGCAGTTTGTTGATAAGATGGTCCTTGTTGAACTTGGCTCTGTGGTTGACCGATATAGGTCGGGTGCATTCCCATATTGCTTAAGGGTGGAACTGATGTAGGGAAGCTTGAAGCAAAGGGTGGCTAGGCAAGATAACTTGTGAAATGGGATGAAATTTGCTACTGAGGTGGAGGAACTTGCTAAAAAGCATTGGGTGTTGGGAATGGATAGCTTGTGAAGGATGAAGTTGGTGGAGGTTGAGATGGTTGTTGTTGTGCTGCTTGTGAGAAGGTGGCTTGTTGGTTTGCAAACACGGATGTAGGAGAGTGAGTTGGTATTCCAAAGGCTTTCATGTCTTCTTGAGTGATACCCCAACGAGGACCAGTGTGAGGTGGGATTTGTGTTGCAGTGGATGTCGGGAAGGTAGATGTGATGGGAGTTGGGGGCATGAATGGTGGATTTGAAAAACCCATGGAAGGCATTCCTGTGGTGAAGGCATTTTGCTGGGCTTGTGCCTGGGTAGATGTTTGTTGGGGGGGAAATGAAGAGAATGTTTGCGTTCCCCATGAAAAGGGTGATGTTGATGCAGAAGCTTGCTTGGTATGAAAGGGGAGCAGTTGCGCTACCCTCAGAATAGATGATGCTGATGTGGAGGCTTGTTGGGAGAAAGAGGGAAACAATTGCATTGACCCTGGAAAAGATGGTATGGATGCAGAAGCTTGTGGAGTGAAAGGGAAAGATGATTGCGTCCCTCCTGTCATAAAAGGTGTGGATGTGGAAGCTTGTGAAGTGAAGGGGAAGGATGATTGCATCCCTCCCGGAGTCAAAGTTGCTGCTTGGCTTATGGAAGATGGTGAAACTTCTTGTGCAAAGGTTTGTGTGAGAGGTGGGAGTTGATTTTGGGACAAGCGTTGGATTTGTGCAAGAGCTTGAGCAGCCATGGCAGATGATGAAGTACCTACAATAGGGAATGGAGCAGATGGTGTTATAGCTTGTGTTACGGGATTGGCAAAGCTTCCTTGCAAAAGAAGAGGAATGGTGGAGGTTTCTTGAGATGTTTGCAAGGTTGGATCAAGGAATGGTTGGATGAATGGAGAGTATACTTGTGCTGGGATTTGGATAGTGCTTATGGGAATGCGAGGATGGAGATATGGCGGAATGGAAGTCTATGCTTGTGCAAAGTTAGTGAACATGTTTTGCTGGTTTTGGGCCATGAGTGTATTGACTAGTGGTGGATTCTCTGGATGATTCACAAATGTTTCTATTGCCAAAGGAGCTAAGGGGATATTGGGATCATCCCATGTATTTCCAGTTTGTATTTGGGGATCATAGGCTATCATTGTGCTGGTAAAAATTTTGGGATCACACGAACTGGTGATTGGATAAGGATTCTTATTCCTTCTTTTTCTAGATCCAGATCTTGTCTCGACAGGCATGGAGATGCAGATGCTTAGATGGATGCAAGATGTTTCCTAAAAGACTCTAAAGGATGATGGATGCAAGCTTAAGGAACTTCTAAGGATGATGAATTTCTAGAATGCAATGCAAGGATTGGTGAAATGCTTGGATTTGGATTAAGGATGGTGGAAGATTGATGGGAGATGGTGATAGATTGGTAAAAAAAGCTTGGTGATAATGGAGGCTTGATGGGATGCTCTGATTTGGGTCAAGATTAGGTGGAGGATTGGTGGGATGCTGGTGGAAGATTACTAAGTGTCAATAATGAGTTGTTGTTTTTCCCGATGGAGGATCAGTGGTAGGATTTGGCCAACCTAGGATAGACTAATGATCTTCGATCAACTGGATTCTTATCAATACAAGCCAATCTCTTGCTCGAGATGATGAGGCTATGCAAGGACAAGTTGGATTTCCTTTAGACAGTGCTCTGTCAATAAAGGGGATGATATCTGACTTAGGATAAGGGATGGAAACAACTCAAAGGTTTTGAACAATAAGTGCTTGTGGATTTGGATCTCTAGATTTGGTGCAAAGGATGGTGGATTCTATTTTGGATAATGGATGTTGGATTTGGATCAAGGATTTGGGATTCTGATTGTGGATTGTTGATGGAATGATAGTGAAGGATAATGGAACAATGCTCTTTCTAAAAGGATGATGCAAATGCAATTGACATGGATGATCTATGACTTTGCTAGGAAGATGATGATGAATGCAACTAAGGATTTGATGATGATGCAAGGATGAAACTAAGATGAAGGACTGCCAAGATAGGATTTTGAGATCTGAAGGTAGAATGGGACATGCAATGGATCCAGCTAATTTTCTCTTTCAAGGTTGACGTAACAATGGTTCACTCAGAATTGGTAGGCAAACTATTTGACTCTTGCATTATAGCCAATATTATCAAGCCTTTCTTGATATTTGTCTTCTGCTTGGGTTGCTTGGATAGAGGATTGATGGCTTTTAAGGTTTCTTTTTGCAACTTTCTTCTCTTGATAAGTTTTGGATTTGGGTAACTTAGCTTTCGGATGTTTGATCAAATTGGGCATAACTCGAGGAAATTCTGATAATTTTGGTTTGAGACAAAAGGTTCTTTGGATATCTGATTCCAAGGGTTTCTCTGCAAAATGTCTTGAGTATCTCAAACTGGGTTTGTTGTTCAGTTTGATGTTTTCCAATGGCAAAGGATAGATTTCAACAAAGATTTTTGGAAAAGCAATCTCCACAAGGGACAAAGCAACCCTATGGGATACAAACAAGATAACTGACTCAGATAAAGCTTTGAAAGTGTATGTTCCAACAATGTTTTCATGGAGTATTGACTGTCAAGCATTTCAAATAGATCTACCTAAGGAAGGTGAGTATCAAAATCACTTGCCCACAGCTTGGTACCCCCTAGAAGGGAATACAAATGGTGAGTAATCTTGAGGCGACCCGGTAAACCCCTTGGAATTGGTCCTTGCACAAGAATTTTGATACTTTTAGATGTAGATAGGGTAGCCTCCATTTTATCAAGTTTCTTAATAGTTCCGTGGAGTCTCCATACCTGGTTATGTTGACCGCCTGTGACTCACTTAAGAGCCTAGCCAACAACACTGGGGGAGGAATATTTACCTATCCCCAGACATTTGCATTTGGCACAAAACACCCGTAGATTAGGAGATATAAGTGAGTACATTTTGCCTTCACTTTATTTATATACCGGTCGAGGGGGATACTGGTTTGAGGTCATTCTCCAAGGAGGAAGTGCTTTTCTCCCTGGACAGGCCTCGCTAAAAGTAGAACACGTGAACTTGTCCGAGTCCAAATGTTCTACGTTGCTTACTTTAACAAAGATTTTGCAAGAATTTGAAAAACTCCTAAATGCACATCAAGTAAGTTGTTCTTTTTCCCAATTTGATTAAGTGATGTTTGAATTTGAACAATTGAAGACACAAGTGTTTAGGCTTTGATTTGTTCTTTTTCTAAAAAGTAAATGATTTGAGTGATTGCAATTTCTTTCTTTGAGCACTCAAGATTGAGATTGGCATGTTGTTTTAAGAACTTTGAAGTGCTTTGTTTTGATCCTTTAAGGCATTCAAGATTTGAGTTTGTTTGAACTGAAATTCAAAGAGGAAGGAATAGGGATGCTTTGTTTTTTCAATTTATTGCATTCAAGAGTGTGTTTGTTTTTGGAAATGAAAGATGACTCTTTTAGGACTCTAAAGTTTGATTTTAGGATGCTTCCTAAGATTAATTTTAGAACCCAAAATGAAGATGATCTAAAGCAAATTTGTGGTTCTTTTTAGGCCTCAACATGAAGTGTGTTTATCTTTGCCTGAATGCATCTAAAACCTTGATGTTGCAAGGATACAATTGATTTGATTAGTTTTTCCTTTGTTTGTTAGAAGATTTTGCAAGTTTTAGTCTTTAATGCATTCAAGAGTGATTTGGGGATTCATTTTAAGCACTAAAATAAGATGTTTATGCCTTTGTTTTGTTCATTTTTACCCCAAACTGAAATGATTTTGTTGTCACCCCTAATCTGAGCTTTCTTTCCTAGATATTATTATAGACCTCTAAAACAGCTTTCCAATGCTTTTTGAATCACCAAAAACGGAGTTCATATGCAAAAGTTACAAGGTTTTTCGTGGAAGTGCCTCGTTATGGATTTTAAAGAGGAGAATATGCCAAAATCTCTTAAGAAGTAGAAGAAGGAGTAGATAGAATGGAAGAATTATAAGACTAAGAAGAGGAAGAATATTTCCACAAGCTCCCTCCACCTTCAAGGTTCAAAATTTAGCAAAAAATCCAAAATCGATGAGATGTTGTCAAAAGACCTGTGAAGTGGGTCCCACCAAGCGTGCCAGAATGTGGACAAGGCTTTTGAGGATACCTGTTTTGAAAGACTCAAGCCAAACAAAGATTAGATGTTAGTCTAGCATGAAATTAATCCAAAACAAATAAAACTCTAAACTAAGCCACCTCAGATTGAGCTTAAACAGGTGCACCCAAGCACTGTTTGATTTGCTCTTGCTTAAGGGGATGTGGGTGTGCTCTCTAAGCACTTGGAGCATACTCTAATGCATTCTAAGATAATTTGAGACTCATGAAAACTCTAAAAAGTGGCACAATATTGGGTAGAACACCCAAAATTGCCCCTAAAGCTTCAAGAACTCAAAATAATACTTTAATGGAGATTTGATGCTATATGCTATTCTAAATAAAGAAAGGAACTATGTTAATCCATTTATTGCTAAGCTATGATGTGCTAAAAAGCTTGAAGAAAACAAAGAAATCTAAGAATTAGTTAATTTTAAGCTATGATCTAACATGAAAATGGCATTATAAGATTACTATTACTTGAAAATAAAAGTGGATGGATTTGCTCTTAGAAATGAGAGTATTTATAGGCTTTTGGAAAGGTTTGGGTTAAGAGGATAGGTTAGAGTTTGGGGTAAGGTTAGAGTTGGAGTCAAGGGGATAAGGATGAAGACTTTCTAGAAGAGTCTAGGCTTTGGATGAGGATAAAGACTTTCTAGAAAAGTCTAGGCTTTCTAAGGATAAATATGGAATTTAGGAAATAAATAAAGTTTTATTTATCTCAAAGGCTTTAATGAGTTTGAGGCTCATTAGGGGTAGGGTTTGACTAGGAGTCAAAGGGATAAGGATGGAGACTTTCTAGAAGAGTCTAGGCTTTGGATGAGGATAAAGACTTTCTAGAAGAGTCTAGGTTTTCTAAGGATAAATATGGAATTTAGGAAATAAATAAAGTTTTATTTATCTCAAAGGCTTTAATGAGTTTGAGGCTCATTAGGGGTAGGGTTTGACTAAGAGTCAAAGGAGACTTAGATTAGCTTAGGGAAAGTAGGTAATTTCCCCTAAATGGGTTTAGGGAAGGATTAGGAAAGTTCTAGAAGAGTCTAGAGTTTTCCTAGGGTAAATTAGGAATTGAGGATTAATATTTAATCTTAATTAAATATTCTTGAGTTGGGATTAGGATTAGGAAATGATGGGATTAGCTTTTAATCGAAATTAAAAAAGGATTAGAAGATTCTGGAAGAGGTTAGTGGTCTTAAGAAAATTGGCCAAATTTTGGGCAAAAAATAAATAAATAATTTTTTTGGGGATTTTTGGTCAATTTATTAATTAAAATAATTAATAAATAGGGAAATAATGTTTAAATAAGATTTAAACATTTTTGGGAGGGATTTCTTAATTAAATATTTTTAATTAAGATAAAGGGATTTAATGGCATAAAAATAAATTAATTAATTAAATAATTAATTAATTAATAAATGATGATGTCATCAGGGATTTTTCAGAAAATAAAAATACTTTATTTTCTAAAAGATTTTTAGGTGTCTACACCATGCTGAATTCTTTCATCATGACTGGTCTTCTAACACTCCTTTAATGCGGTTGCACCACTCTTCGAACTGCTCCTTGTTTACCTGAAAGGTTAGTAACATTTGGTACACATATGCAAGTCAACATTTCAACCCATACTCAAATGTTAGAACACAACTTAAAATAACTATATGAAGTACTACATTATATTTATAATAGTCAGCAAAACATGTCATTCAAGCTACCCATAGGATTTTGTGGCTTTAGTTGTACTTAGCATAAGTTCACATAGGTATAAGTCATAAATGTTTTAGAAATGTCTATTAGAGCATAAAGAGTGTCAACAAAGTATGAAGATTATAATAAAATTGAGACATTAATTTGTCTCATCATCTGCCCCCTACTAACAAAATGCTTGTCCTCAAGCATTGTATTTCTTGGCTATGGTCCTAAAATCACCGACAGTCATCTTCCCCTTCTTTCCACTCCTAAAAGTGTAGTAAAATCCTCTTGTTCTTTCTAGGTAATCTCCTCGATGCTCCTCAACCAATTGATCCAATCTAGTAGCATTGATGTTGTATAGGGGCCAGAGGAGTGTAGGTGGTTGGAAGGATAAAGACATCCATAATTCCCTTATAACCTGTCATCCCAACTGCATATATTTAGTCACTCTGTGCACAGCTGCTTCGAAGTTAATTGGGTTGTGTGGCTCTGCTTTCCTGAAAGCTTCTGGAAATCTATTCCACCGTCTTCTTACCCTTGTAAGAGCTCTTTGGGCTGTAAAATTGGGCAATGTCTGATAGTCTCTATAGACCTTATCTCTCATTACAAATACTTTCTCCTTGATTTTAGGTTTCTATTTCCCATAGGTCAAATTGAGCCAATCCCTCAAAAGGACATCAGGCTTATGTGACTCGGCCCTTAATGGAAAGGGTTTAGATTTTTCTAGATCCCTGTAATTGTTCAACTATCTATCATAGTTTGCTTCATTATGCATCCATTCCATCAAAGCCCTTAAGTGAATATCCCCTATATAGAGCAGAGGATTCCACTCTGTTTCATGTGGGATGATAAAGTTGTTCAAATATATCTCACATAATAAATTATGCTGCCATGGGGGAAGTGTTTGATATATTCCATAAAAATCTTGGGTTGACTTGAACTCAAAAACAATATTCTTCATGGTCATCATAAGTTGAAACAAAAGAAATTGTTCTTTTAAACAAATAGCATATACCCTGGGTGGCGGTCTATAAGCTATGACCTGATCGACTAGTTTTAGAGCCTTGTCCATTTGTTGTTTTTGTTTCTTTAGCTACTCCCTAAGAGATTCAATTTCCTCATCCTTATCAAATATCTCTTTCTGCATTTGATCACTTTCCTGTCTCCACCAGGTCTTTTGAAAAACAAAATGATTGTATAAGTTAAAGAGTACAGTCTAAATTGTTTGTGAGGGAAATTCTTGCAACACAACTTTCTTTTTCTTTTCTTTGTCAGCTTGTTGAAAATACTCAGTGAACCATGTAGATCTATAGGGTATAATGGAGACATTGGAATATACAGGGTGTTGCAGAGGAGTAGGTTGATCATTCACAAGAATGTTGTCTTGTACTACATATGGGCTTGGCTCAAGCATTCCTTGATCATCATGTGGCATGCTACTATCAGGTGCTTGCACATTTTGAGATTCTTCCATATTTTGAGGTTCCGCTCGCAAAGGGGAGTCATCAGGAATATTTTCAACAAAGGGTTCTAGATTAGGTTTTGGTACTAAAACATTTGGATTTCCAAGGGAAGGTGAAGGCACTTGTCCTTGCATGTGAGGGATTCTACGTACAATTGCCTCTTCAACCACTGCAGTTTTAGTTTGGTGGGATCTTTTTGGCCTTTGTGCTGCAGGAGTAGATGCTCCAAGAACAAACACTACATGACTCAACCTTTTTATTTTATTTATTTGGACTGTAGGGTTTTGAATTTCACCTTCTAGGTTAGGGATTTCTTTTTCAACTTTTTGTTTGCCTTTCTTCGTGGAAGAAGTAGGTATATCACTCTCTAGAGTGGGATCAATAGACTTGTTTTCTGGGGACAATTATGGTTCTTTTCCTTTTTTAGTTGTTTCTTCACTAGGCCTAGAAGACTCTACTTCATTCCCTAGAGGTTGAGAAATAGGGTTAACTTGGGGTTGCAAGGTTTTAAACTGAACAAATTCCGCCCAGAACATGGGAGAGACATCCCTAAGGGATTTTTCAACCAAAAGCTTTATTAGGGCATGGTGGCTTATGGAATTTGCATTAACCTTTTGTGTTTCTTTGGCACTAATGCTTAACATATTATAGAGAAAATTAGGAACATTGACCTGAAGATTATGCCTTAAATAGCTAAGCAATTTGAAATGGTGGGCATGTAGGTTTGAGAATCTTCCTTCACAATTTAAATACCTGATAATGTGGTTAGACAATTTTGGAAATGGTGGTGGAAGAGACAACCTCTTGCATCCCTGCTTAGTGATTTCAAGCAAAGGATCACTCGGTTGGGAGAATTGAGCTTGAGATGACCTGGTGTCATGCTCATTAGGATAGTGCTCTCCAACAATTGGTAATCTAGTGACCTCTGCAATTCTTTCCTCAATAGAAACAACTATTAAACCCCACATAGTTGCTTGTCCCTCTTCAAAAGTGCCCATAAATTTTGTTGCAACCTCCTCATTGAATTTTGTCAACTGAAGGAAATACCCTAGCCAGTCACTTGCATTAAATCTGCGAACTGCTTCAACATCCGTCAGTAAAATACCATGGATGACTAGTTCATGTCTTTGTAATTTCCCCCCCATCTTAATAATGCCCAGTCTTCAATTTTTTTGCTCTCCAATTCACTGCTAATCTTTGGTCTTCTTACACTCTACAAATACCTTCTTCTTGAAATCCCAATTGCTATTCTTAAGAATACCGATTTTCACTTACATTACCTCCGTTATGCTTGACATGAACAATAATAATGGCATTGATTATAGAGGACATTAGAGTCTTAAGTGGGAGTTATCTCATAATTTAATTATGGTCCTTTCAAGTCATGTCAAGCTCAAAAAATTAGAATTTGAAAGTATGACAAATGTGTAAGATTAAAAGAATTAATAGAACGCAGCCTAAGTACAACATTGATGTGACAGGATGTGACTAGAGTGACTAAGGAATAACACTTGGAAGTTATTACACTTCCCCTACCCCCTACAAAATTTTGACAAGTGTCCTCACTTGATAAATTTGGCATGAGAATGGGAAACTAGCTTAATGCACATATCATACATGTAATGCAGTATTATATATAATTATTCAAACCTATGCGCTAAAAGTGAGAAAAGAGTTAAAAATTTGTACCTGGTGATTTGTTACCATACACATGAATGTGAGCTAATGAGAGTGTCAAGTCTGGTGGCCACATGAAAGTGTTGACATGGTGTTTTATTGAAAGCATTAAAATAGAAATTCTGGGTGATGTGGAGTTTGAGTAGGTGGTAGACATAGAAATGAGATGAGTTGGTGAGAAGAAGAGTGAAAAGTGAATGAATAAATGTACCTCATATGAAATAAAGTTTTATTATGGGTGTTTTCAAAGGCATGTTATGGTGAGGATCGAGGAGGAAGGCTTTCACCTTCTACTGCAGGAACTATTACTTGAGGGGTTGTTAAACTTTGTGTGCTGAACCGCTTCAAGAATTCTTCCTTGGTTTGAGGCTTGTTATACAGGCACAGGTGGTGTCCTTTGAAAAGTAGCTTAAATTGGACTGGATCAAGTGTGGTCAGTTGGACTGCCCCATTATCAAAGACATATTCATATGGCCTGAGCCATCTGGTCTGCAACTTTCCTAGGATCTCCTTAAATCGAGAATCATACAATAGAGCCCAATCACCTACTTGAAAGTGTTTATTCTTGATATGTGAATCATGCCACCTCTTCCTTTGGTTCTAGATTAGCTCTATTCTCTCCAATGCTGACTTTCACATTTCATCCAATGAGTTGAGGTGGAGAAGGCACTCTATTTGTGCTACAGGAAGATTGATGTTCAACTCTAGAGTTGTGCACAATGTTTTGTGTTCAAGTTCTATGGGCAACATTACTACCTTTCCATGCACTAATTCAAATGGCGTGAAGCCTATTGTGGTCTTCCATGTTGTATGATAAGCCCAAACTGCTTAATTTAACCAGCTACTCCAATCCTTACGATGCAATTACACTGTCTTTGTTAATATTGTCTCTATTTCTCTATTTATCACCTCTGCCTGTCCATTCACCTGTGGATGATAAGGACTAGAATCCCTATGTCTTATGCTATACTCCTTCATCAGCTCAGTGATCATATTTGATGTGAAATATGCTCCTTGGTCTATTACAAGCTCTTTGGGGACTCCATACCAGGTAAAAATGTCCTCATACAAGAATTTTACTACTTTTTGATCCCTTGCATTCTGCATAGCTTTCACTTCCACCCATTTTGTTAGGTAATCTGTGCAAACCAAGATGTAGGATTTTCCATTTGATGGAGGATCAATTGGTCCTATGAAGTCCATACTCCATTTGTCAAAGGGTGTTCTTACTATTTATGGATTAAGTGGCATCTCATCTGATCTTGTTGGATGACCCATCCTTTGGCATTTATCACATTTTTTGTATAACTGGCTGCATCTTTATGTAATGTTGGCCAATAATATCCTGTTGTTAATATTTTCAGGGTTGTTCTCTTTGTTGCAAAGTGACCTCCACATGGCTCATCATGACAAGCATGGAGTATGTCATATATTTCATCTTCTCTCACACATCTCCTCATGATCTAATCTGGACTAGTGTAAAAGAGATTGTTATCTATCCATGAAAATTGAAAGCTTTTCTCTACAAGATTTTTCTTGTCCTTCTGAGAAAAATGTGAGGGCATCTTATTTGCTGCAAGATAATTGGCTATGTTTGCATACCATGGGTTTTTGATTGCTATGTGGAACTTTGATTGCTATGTGGAACAAGTGTTCATCTGGAAATGTATCTTCCACCTGAGTGGTGTCTTCATCAACATTTTGTAGTCTAGACAAGTAATCAGCAACTACATTTGCCTTCCCTGGCTTATCAACAATTGTTATATCAAATTCCTACAATAGTAAAGCCATCTTGCCAGTCTATTTGTTATAACAAGTTTGTTCATTAGATATTTTATTGCTGAGTGATCAATGTGAACAAAAATGGGATAGCCCATGACATAGTGTCAAAATTTGTTCAATGCATAAACTACAGCTAGGAGTTCCTTTTCAGTAACTGTTTAGTTCAATTCAGGGCCATGGAGGCTTTTACTGATATAATAAATTACATTCTCAAGGTTAGTAGGCTTTTTTCCTAGCATAGCACCTATGTCATAATCAGATGCATCTGTATGGATGTGGAATGGAATAGACCAATCTAGTCCTTTGAGGAGTGGTGCAATTTTTAGAAGTTTCTTTAGCTACAGGAAGGACTCATCACATGCTTGTGTCCATATAAATTCAGCTTTTTTTGTAAGCAATGTGTACAGAGGACTAGCAATTTGACTGAAATTTTGAATAAAATGTTTATAGTATCCAGCATGTCCTAAGAAAGATCTTACATCTTTTTGCTTAGTAGGGGTAGGTAATGTGAGTATTACCTCAACTTTAACTGGGTCCACTTGAATTCCTATTACTGGAATAAAATGCCCAAGTACTACTCCTTCCTACATCATCATAAAGCATTTCTCACTATTAAGGGATAGATTATGTTCCTTACATTGGATTAGCACCTTTTCAAGATTCTTCAAAGCCTCTTCAACTGTCACTCCAAATGTTGAAAAGTCATCCATATATATCTCCATACAATCATGTGATATGTTAGCAAAAATACTAATTACAGCCCTCTAGAATGTTGTTGGTGCATTATACAACCCAAAAGGTAGGAATGAATATGAATATGTCCCCCATGGACATGTGAATGTAGTATTCTCTTGGTCTTATAGAGAAATAGTTATCTAATTGTATCCATTATATCCATCACGAAAGGAAAAATACTTCTTACTGGTTAAAGTATCAAGTACTTGGTCAATGAATGGTAATGGGAAGTGATCTTTCTTTGTTGCTTTGTTTAACTCCCTGTAATCCACATAGATTCTCCATTTACCCCCCTTCTTGGGTACTATAACCAAAGGTGATACCCATTTACAATCAGATATAGGATATATAAAGCCAGCATCTAATAACTTTTGTAATTCAATTTTGACTATCTCCCTTAATGCTGGATTAATCCTCCTTTGAGGTTGACATAGTGGTAGACTTCCTTCATTTATATAAATCCTGTGAGTACAAGTGTAGGGCTTAATCCCTTCATGTCCCCATAGTCCCATACAAAGGATTTCTCATGTGTTTGCAACAGTTTGGTTAGTTGCTCCATTTGTTGTGAAGGTAGCTTATTATTCACATGGAGATTATGACCCTTAGAAAGCTCAACAGTAGTTGTAAGGTCAAGCATGGACACTTCAGTGATAGGACTTGTGTTTACTTCACTAGGTAGCAACTGATGATTAATATTGGGTTCTGAAGGTAATAGACAATTCTCAAAATTATCTTCATATGTAGTTAACTCTAACACATAACTTTTAGATATATCTTTGATTACAACATAGTCATTATTAAGAATGCTATGAATGACTTCATATTCTTCTTGCAGCTTTAGAAAAGATTGTCTATGTAACATCATGAGCTAAACCATAGAATTTAGTTCTTCTTCTCCATCTCCTAAATCTGGCCATATAGGTGTACTTAAATTTTGCTGCGGTTGAGCTGGAGGATACAATGCTAGTTTCTTAGTGGCTTGCCCATTTGATATTGTCATGTTCCTTGATCTACAACTTATGTTTGCATCAGTTGTTGCCAACCATGGATGTCCTAGGATAATAGGGTAAACAACAAGATTGACCTTTGGTGATAGAATCATGAAATCAATAGGGTACTCCCAAGAACTATTGTGTCTTATATCCTTCCATCAAGGGTGACAGTAGAACTGTCTGCTAGTTGCAATATTGTTGGAGTAGTTCTCAACCCTTCAATGCTCAATTTATTCATAGTATCCTTAGTCATTACATTAATGGTAGCACCTAAGTCAATTAATGCATTCTTAATAGACTGACCATTAATGATGATGTTTACAACTGGACTCCCTCGATCAGAATATTTAGGAATGACCAGTTTTCCTAACATGATATCAACCAATTGTCCTATAACATGAACTATTGTAAGATCCTTTTTCTTTCTTCCAGGATTTTTAAGACAAGCTTCTTTTATTGTTTTTCCATAAATTGGAACATCCTTTATTGCTTGAAACAGGGGAATCTAGACATGCATGTTCTTTAGCTGGTCAATGATATCAAATGGCTGGTCTTCTTTTGGTATGGGCATGTCCATGCTGAGCCTCTGAGGAAAAGGTGGTTTAACTGATGTATGAGCATTAGTTGAGTTGGAAACATTCTCTGGGGCAACAATATTTGGCAAAGCATTCTCTGGAATTGGCACTGATGCTGCAGGAAGGTCTGGCACTTCAGTGATAAGAGGTGGTTCAAGTGCAGACAAGGTAGTACCTGATCTTAAATGTATATCAGCTATGTTAAGTGCATAGGTAGGGTACTGCTGAGCATTGGTAGCATACATTTTCTGTTGTGGTTGTTAATTGTTGGGATTTGGTTGTGGTTGAGCAGGTAAATGCGCTTGCTTTTGAGGACTTGTATTTGCAGGTGGTGGCATTATTGCAGGTATATTTGTTGGAGGTGGTAAAGGTGGATATCTAGGATTTGGATTAGGCCATTGTTGAGGTCTTCTCCATTGATTAGTGGGCTACCAATTCCCTTGTGCTTGTTTCCATTAGTTTGGAAATTGTGGCCATTGGGATTGTTGTGGAGGATACCATCAATTCTGTTGATTATTTGGCCAAGCATTATTCCAAGTGGGTTGATTATACTATGGGGGACTTTGGACATTGCAGTTTTTCCATTGACTATTAATAAGGATTTGAAATTTGTAATGGGTCTTGAGGCATATCTTGTCTTGTGGCCCATGGATGATGTTGAGCAACAAATAATACTTGCTCATCCTCTCCTATCATTAAGTATTCAGTTGGAAGATGCTGATTTTCTAGGTTTGCGACTAATTTTCACTGAAAATCCTTCTTTTATTTATGACAATGAGGATAGTATTCAGCTAGATGCACCTCCACGTTTGCATGCTTCTTCTTGGTAGTCATCATGTCTAGGTGTGTAGTGACATCATTTATGATGTCTTGCTTGAAGTCTGACAACAAGTTTGAAATCTCCATCTTTGAAATACCAGAGCTACTTCCTTTAGCCACCGCTGAGCGAAATCCCCTTCCTTTCTTGACTACCACTCTATAATAGTTCATACAAATCTTCTGAAGGTCATCCCAGGAAGACTGAGATATATCTCCTCCATCCATGAGGTCCAAGGATTCAAGACAGTTTTCATTCAGTCCTCTTGGAAAAATCAGCTTCTATGAATCCTCCTGCAATGCATGTTGAGGGTTCTTTTGTAAGTTAAATAAGAAGCATGATATGTAGTCCTCTAATGTCTCATCTTCCCTTTGTGACATATGGAAGATGTCATCTCCTTTTGAATCACTTCCCTTGCAGTATTCCTTATACTTCCTTAGAAATAAATCTCTCATCCTGTCCCAATTTGCTACTGCATTTGCTCCTAAGCCCATGAACCATATGAGAGATGACTCCTTCAATGTTGCTAGAAACAACTTAAGCTTATGACTATTAGTATTATAGTTAAAACTTTGACACAATATGTCAAACTTGAATAAAAAGGTGTCAGGATCCTCTGTGATGAGGCCATAGAACTTTGGTAGTGCTGAAACAGGTATGTTCTTGAGATTAGGATTGTTGATAAGACTTGGAATAGGAAATGGAAATGTAGGAGTTTCCATTACTGGAGGTGTTGGATATTGAAACTATGGGTGGAAATTATTGTTGACTGGAAGGTTCTAAACAACAGGTGGTCTTGGACTGTGATTATTATGGAAACTAGCTAATATTTTTGCAAAGGGACGGAGGTCAAATGTTTCATGAGTGTCTTCTTCTATTGAAGATGATGCAGCAAACTCAGGACTTGCGTCAAGAAATGGTAACTCAAGTTCTTCAAATTCTTCTTTCAGTTTAACAGGTTCTTTTGGAAGAAATCTACCATGAACATCTCGCCTTCTTCGATGCATGCAAGTAAGTTGATGACTTGTGAAGCAAGCTCACAACCACCCTATTTTGACTAAAAAATAAAAAACTAATCTGAAAAATAAATTACTCATTAAGGTTCCTAGTTCGACACCATCCCCGGCAACGGTGCCAAAAATGAATAGTCTCACAATAGGTAAAGATAATCATGCCATTGTCTCTCTTAGGGGTAATATATCTATGCTAAGGATTACCTATTCCTATGATGAAATGCATTTAGATTGTCAACCCAGGGACATAGACTTGAAATGGGATAGCACAATTTGTGTACTAAGTTCCTTTAGGAGTCATAACACCTATGTTGTAGGAAGATAAAATGCATGAAAGGAATCTATGCTATTGCTGCAAGAAAGTAAACACACTCGACTACTTAATGGAAATATGACAGAAAGCTTGTAAAATGAATCTAAGCTTGTCTAACAACTCAAAACATTCACTATGTCTATCTTCTGTAAGTGCTGCAAGAACATCCACAGTAGTAATGCTGCAAGAGTAAAATAGTAACTCTACTTGAAAGCAGGGAAAATGTAGGAAGAAAATCTAATATATCTTAATCTAATCCACTACCCAAGTGGGCCCCCTTGGTTGGCTTCTACTAACTACCAACATAGAAAATAATCCAAAATCACTCTTCCATTAATTCTTCTTAACTGGTTTCATAACAATTGAACAACTCATGAAGAACTCAAAAGAGCAACTTATGCTATATTGAACACACCATTCTATATTTTCTCATTACCTAACTAAGTCAATCAAATCCCTTTATAAAGAGGACTGATGCTTATTGAAAACATAACAATAAAGTCTAATTAAACCTCACCAACTAAGGAGGCAGCAAAATAACCATGACATATTACAATTATTGAAGATAACATAATAACAATTCTGAGGAAATATAGTAAGACTTATTTCCTATATTCTCTGGAACAACAGCTCCTTTCTAGGCATGGCATATCCTTCAGAACCATGCTGAATTCTTTCACCATGACTGGTCTTCTAATACTCATT
Organism: Chamaecyparis obtusa; assembly: GCA_027943335.1. Lineage (NCBI taxonomy): Eukaryota > Viridiplantae > Streptophyta > Pinopsida > Cupressales > Cupressaceae > Chamaecyparis > Chamaecyparis obtusa. Next base: position 182,205 of record BSBK01001701.1, read on the forward strand.
CTTTAATGCGGTTGCACCACTCTTCAAACTTCTCCTTGTTTACCTGAAAGGTTAGTAACATTCGGTACACATATGCAAGTCAACATTTCAACCCATACTCAAATGTTAGAACACAGCTTAAAATAACTATATGAAGTATTGCATTATATTTATAATAGTCAGCAAAACATGCCATTCAAGCTACCCATAGGCTTTTGTGGCTTTAGTTGTACTTAGTATAAGTTCACATAGGTATAAGTCATAAATGTTCTAGAAATGTCTATCAAAGCATAAAGAGTGTCAACAAAGAATGAAGATTGTAACAAAATTGAGACATTAATTTGTCTCATCAGTTATATTCAAAGCCTCACCTTCATTGTTACTTTACAGGTAGTTTGGGGTGGAGAAATGGTGTTGGATATTGGTTTGTTGGTGAATCTCATGGACATATTGGTTCTTAAAGGATTTTCCATTTATTGGTATGTGGAAATTGATTAGGCAAGTACTATACACTCGCCATGTAATTATTTTAATTAGGGTTAGGGTTAATTTTGTTAACCAACTTTATAATTTGCTTTAAAAATGGCTTCATAAATTAGTGGTTGTGTGTAGTGCAAAACTCATCAGTTGTAATTTTCTCTTTCACTAGATAATAAATTAATTGGAGGATTATTTTATTTGGTGGATGTAGCTCACATTGGGTGAACCACATTAAATATATGTGTTATTGTTTTTATATCTTGTTTTTAAATTTTTGGATTATCTTAATATTATTTATTTCTTATATCTTCCAAAACCCTAATAGCTGGTATTAGAGTGGTGTATATTTCAATGATTTGGTAGGAATATCATATTCGAGTCAGAGAAATGGAAGAGGAAGGAAAGATTAAGGTTGATAAGTTCAACGACCAAAACTATCAGCTATGGAATATGCAAATGGAAGATTATCTATATTAGAAGGATCTTTGATTGCCGCTAGGTGGAAAAATAAAGAAGTAAGTGAATATGTCAAATGAAAAATGAGAATTTATTGATAGGAAGGTAGTAGGAACAACATGGTTGTTCCTAGCATTGTTGGTTACTTTCAATATAGAAAAAAATGACAACGAAGGGTCTAATGAAGGCATTACACAAACTGTATGAGAAACCCTCAGCCTCTAATAAGGTATTTCTTATAAAATATTTCTTTAATGTGAAGATGGAAATAGGTGGGTTTGTTAGTGATCATTTAAAAAAAATTTAACATGGTTACTAGTCATCTAACTTCTATAAAAGTAAATTTTGATGATGAGGTTACAACTCTCTTGATTTTATGCACATTTCCTAAAAGTTGGAATGGATTGGTCATGGTTGTAAGTAACTCTATCTCTAGTTCAAACACTTTAAAGTTTGATATTGTTGTTGGTGTTATCCTTATCAAGGAAATACATTTTAAAATCACATGTGAGACATCAGGTAATTCTTTGATTGTTGAGAACAATGAACAAAAAATAGAAAGACAAAAGAGCCAAAGTAATAAGGGGAAATCTACTAAGGGCATATCCAAATCTAGGGTAAATATGGAGTGTTGGAATTGTGGAAGGAAAGGACATATAAAGAAAGATGGTTGGTATCAAAAGGGAGATGAAAAACAAAAAAATAACTAGGAAGAAAATGTTGTAGGTGATGTCCTACAAGATGTTTTGGTTATGTCTTTAGATAATATTATTGATTCTTGGGTATTAGATTCAGGGGCTTCTTTACCTACCACACCCCATATAAAATATTTTATAGACTATGTTCAAGGTGATTTTGGACAAGTTTATTTAGGAGGTGATGATGTTGATCCCTAAGTTTTGTTATCTATTAGTGTCTTACACTAGTCATTTTCTAGGCAACGTTGGTCAGTCATCACTACGACCGAGCCATCTAGTAAAGGTCAAGTTATGTCTAGAGTTGTATCTTGTACAACTATCGAGCATTAGTTACTGTCGAGCAAGTAAGAGGTCACCAAGTACTTTAGTAATAGTCGAGTAGTTTATATTGAGTTATGTAGATATATCAGTGTCGAACGCCAATATAAGAAGAACTATTAATGCCGAGTGTTAGAGACTTCATATGCTGAGCAAGCCATATTTAACATATGTATTTGTAATAGAAAAAAAACTTAGGTAAACCATTTTGGCCAACATCTATACAATTTTTAATGTTTGTTGAAGGAATCATAGAGGTAATTATGCCTTAGATTGTAATCATTAATCCCTATGTAAGCTACGTAGCCTATTAGATTTAGGGAATGCTTAAGAGACATAAGTAGAGAATCTAGATCGTTGATCTTGATGTAGGAAGTTATTTTGTTATCTATATAAGATGATATCTGAACCCTAAAATGATGTATGATTGAAAGAGAGTATGGGAAGAGTATGAAGGATCTCATATATAGAATAGAGAAGCATTTTGATATAGGCAGAGATCAATAAAAGTGATCGAGCAAGGCAGTGAAAGACAAAATAAAGATATATCTGATTGAGGAGATCAAATAAGTATTGGAAGGAGAAGATATGTTATCATCATCATAGTTCAAACTGAAGGATCAAGTATTGATACATATAAATAGGCGAATCAGGGTAAATCTCTTAACAAAGTGGTCCTAACAAGCCTAAGTAAATTTCTTAACTGAGTGCTTACTTTGATGTAAGTTTAAATCCTTTTACTAAGGTAGATTGTATAAGTCTTTAAGCTCTTAGTAGGGCAAACCCCTCACAGGGTAGATCGTTAGATTATGATCAAAACTTTGTAGCCCTAATAGAAAAACTTTAATACTACAGTAGTGAAGATTTTTGGGTGTCATCCCCACCTCACTTTTACCTTTCAAGGGTTTTTGGGTAACCAAAATCTTTGTGTTATGTTTCAATTTCATTGATGAAGATTAGATTGTTAGATCTACTTCAGTATTGAATTTGATGTTTATGTTGTGCAAGTGAATTTATGTCAAAATGGAGTTAATAGTAGATATCTAATTCGCCCCCCCTCTCAGTATCTCACTTTCCCATAATAGATTTCCAACAATTGGTATCAGAGCTAAGTCTCTTAAATAAGTCTAATCACTTGTGAGTTAAGGTCTTGGAGATGGAGATTTATAAGCTGGGAAAGATCATAGAGAATCAGAAGATAGACATTTAGATTGCACTACATTAGCTTGAAGCAATCAAAAGTGAATTGAAGAAATCCTTAAGCAAAAGGATAGAATTGGAAATTCAATAGAAAGAAACTCAATATCAAGAAGAGGATACTAGAGGTCTATTTGACAATGGTAATTCTACTGAAAGTGACAAAGCTATAACATATCTGTTAGATAAAAAAACAACATAATGAGTGAAGATATCAAGAATCTCAAGAGAGAACAGGAAAGTCAATTAGTAAGATTATGTGAAGTAATTAAATAGAAAAAGAAATTTGAAGAAGACAAGACAATCGATGAAGAAGACAAAAGACAAATGTCTATAAGACTTGATGAAAGGACATGTGACATGCATAGGCTGAAAAATAATGAGTTGGAAATGGTGAACCAACAGTTACTTGCTAATCAAGAGTTCAGCAGGAAATATGTGGAAATCACAAATCTAAGATTAGAAAACAACCAACTGAAGAGTGAGCTAAGATATGAAAAAGAGCTCAATGAGAGGATGAACAAGCCTAATGAAGCTGTGAAATACTTTGAAGAACTGTTAAGGTCACCTAAAAGATCCAGTCATACATCTGGACTTGGACATGATGAGCATCTTACATCCACTGAGGAAGGAGAATCATCAAAGAGTGGAGAACAGAGGAATGCAAAGTCAAAGAACAAGAAACCTATATGCCATCATTGTGGAAAGCCAAGACACATAGAAAACATCTATAGAAGCAAAAATGGTAGGCCCAATCTTAAACAAAAGTTCAATGAAAATTGTTTTAATTGTAAGAAACATGGACATTAGGCACATGAATGCAGGTCAAAGGTTAGTAATCCATCTACCTCACCTAGATTTCAAGGACATTGTTTTAACTATCATAAATATGGTCATAGAGCACAAGAGTGTAGATCCAAAGCTAAGAGGACATCCAATAAGTATACTAAAGCACCTAGGAAAGGTAACACATATAATTGGGACTACAATACATGGTATAGTTATCATTATTGTGGAGAATATGGTCATATTGGAGTAAATTGTTTGAAGACACATTTTAGAGATAAATACAAGAGTTGGATGAGTGGAAGTCTGGTCTATTACAAATACAATAAAATTGGTCACACAAAAAGAGATTATAGAGCACATATATCGAGCAATGAACAAGTCAAGAATGAAGAGACTATTGAACATATGAGAGACCAGATGAACAAGACATGGAAAAAGAAAGAGGAAACAAGAAGTAGTGGAGCTAATGAACCTAAGGTCACCTCATCCAATGGATCAGGTGATCGTACTACTTCAAACTAAGAAAAGAAGGTATGTGAAGAACTAAATCTTACAATACTTTATTTTACATCAGTTTCTAACATTTGATAGGTTAAAGTCTATATCTAGATAAATTAAGATTCATTAGGACATCTTTGAAAAAGAAGTCATATTGTATATTTGATGTCGAGCATAAGTATTTTAGTCCATAGTGATCGATTCACTAGTGTATGTCGAGCTCTTGTGATAGCCAAGATGTGATATGTACCGAGCTGAAACTAAATGGTAGTATTGACCAAGCTCATGTTTACCGAGTTAACATAAGAAGGCTGAGACAACTGTATACACCTACTCAATGTATGGATCATTTAATGAAGCCCTAATTTGACTGTTTGGTGTTTATAAAATGAAATGTTACCATTTATTCTCATTTCATCGACGATTTGAGAACTTGTAGAGCGATTTCAAAGTGATTAACCAAATTTATTTGTGCTAAGGGTAATTTGCAAAGATCTTTACAGCGTGTCATTATAAAACATCTAAGAAATATTGGAACAAGGTATTTACCAAGCAACTTGAATTTTTTATTTGAACCCTAAATTTTGGAGATATGACATCTTCATTATCTGTTGTAGTCAAGAAGCAAGGAAAATAAGTATTAAACATTCAACTTGTAAGGAACGATGTGTACAAACCACATAAATTTCAATCTGTTCCTAAAAGTGTGATGAAGGGAGATCTCATGGGTACCCTATGATTGATCCTACCTAAGGTCTTGATGATTAGCAATGTATGCACATGCTACATATGTAAGATTAGATAAATATGAGACCATGAGCTAAGGGAAGCATATGACAAGCTATGTGATAATAGAGTGTTGAAGGATGAACACCATAAGGTTGCCGAGAGAGGGTTAGTACATGCCCTTGAATTCCCACAAAATTTTAAGGTTGAATGGATAAAGATTATATTGAGCTGAACATATGACATGAAGATATGGCTGGAGGGTGGACCGGTCAAGATTACAAAGGAGATGATACGCTGAGTCACTAGTTACCCTAGTCTTATAGGGAAAAAGATAATGAGATTCCAGACTAAGGAAATTATACAAGAAAACACTTAGATGGTATGGAACAAAAGAGGGATGACTATCTCTACAATCACCGATCCATAAATAGATTTTGCAATGAGAGTGATTGCTCACAAATTCTATCAATCTAGTAGGATAGACAGTGTTCCTTGTATAGTGTTTGACCAAGAATGGAAGATGGTGAAGAAAGATCATACTTATGATCTTGCTGAGCTACAATTGACCTAGCTTTTTGAGAACCTCACTTCTATCAGGAAGGCAAAAAATTAATGTGTAAGTTTGGTTCTCTGCTTGTCTATTCTTCTATGTTCATAATAGTTTTCCTACTATTGGAGATGTAGTATGGAGTAAGGACCAATGAGTCACCCAATAGATAAATGAGTTTATTGATAAATTAGGAGAGAATTTTGAGAGTGTGATGGACAATTACTTTGTAGAGTTCAAAAAGAAAATGAGGAAGAGGAGTAGGATTCCTATATTCCTAGTGGAGAAGTATTATAATGATATATGTTTCCTAGTGGATATCGACTTCACATATGCTTAGGTAGTTACACCGAGGGTATCATGGCTTAGGCCATTACCTTATGAAGTCAATATATATGAGAAAGAAATAATCATAATTTTCCTACGAGATGAGGAAATTGATAGAAAAGATAAAAATTTTGGGACTTATGAGGAGGCTAAGTCTAAGATAACCATGGGATTGAAATCTGTGACCATGGAGAGAAAAAGGAAGAAGTTAGTTAAGAACCTAGAGAAGATGCTAGGAGAAGGAGAAGAGGAAAATGAACCTCTTGATCTAACAAAAGGGTTAGGAGAGGATAATTCTAGTGAATCAGAAGGAAGTGAAGATGAGGAGATTGAAATCACAAAGAAATGCAAGAAGGCATCATATGCCAAGCCAAGCAAGAAATAACAACAAAAAGAAAAACCCACTCCTCTTGTAGTACTTAGACTGAGAACAAGGGTAGCTTCTATTGTCACAACTGCTGAGCCATAGAAAAAGACACCAACATCAAGAAAGAGGAAACCAGTTCAGGTAAGGTTGTGCCAAGCAACATAAGGAAGAAACCAAGAAGGAAGCTAATCTTGGAGAAGGATGATGATGATGAGGAAACATATACTGATGAGAATAAAAAGAAGAAGGTATCATCATAAATAAGATAGTTGAATGTGGATGAGATATGCCACAATATCAAGAGCACTGTTGGATTAGGAGACTTTAAATAAATAAAGTTTGAAAAATTGAGCAATGCAGATAAGGAGAAAGTGGAAGAGGCTATGATTGAGATGTTTTATACATTCAAAATGATACCATTACAGATGTGGAATCTTATCTGTGATGAGCTATATAAAATAATAGATCATAAATCCTAGTATGTCATGATGACTGAGAAATAGATAAGGGAGAGTAATTTAGCTCAAGTAATGCCCGATCTATCCCCTAAGTACATACAAAAATATATGGAGCAATATAGAAATAGGCTTGTTCCCAAGCTCCGAGCATATTCTATTCTATAGCACAAGATTGAAGATATTGTGTAACAGAGCATAAGGTTGTGGAATATCATCTTTGGATTAATAATTGACAAGAGTTCACAACCGACTGAAGGTACATCTAGTCGAGTGTAGTTGGATAATAAGGAAGATATTGATGAACCATGGATTGCAGAAGAGGCATGAAAGAAGGTTGAAGTAAGTGGATCATAAGATGTGATCACAATTGTGGATATCACTAAGGATACCCTAGTAAAATCAAATGTATTAACTAAGGAGGAAATTTAGAAACAAATACTTGCAGAGGCAGCCTTAGATAAGTTTCTACCAAGCACCAATCTAGTACTAATTCAAGTATAAGATTATCCAAGGATTGAGAGTACATCAAATATGGACACTACACTGATAAGACCTCATACGGTCACAATTAAACATCAAGCCTCATAGAGTACCAGTGCCGAGAAATAGGACAAGTCAGCACTCACACCTAAGAATACACCTGCCGAGGAGGAAAAGAAAGAAAAAGCTGAGGAGAGTCTTAAAGAGAAATAAAATAAGTTTGCATTAGTTATAACAAGTCCAAATGTAGAGGAAAAGGAAAATATTGAAGAAGAGATAGCAAAGGAAAAACTAGAGCCTAAGGAGCAAGAGGCCATAAAAGCTCTTATATAGTTGTTGAGTGGGAATACACCGAGGAAGAAATCACAGAAGAAGAAGGAGAAATCTCCTGGCACACAGGTTACACTTGATGAAGTTATAATGATTCCTAAGTGAGACACTGATAACTTAACATATGTGAAAATGTAGATATTGCAAGATCTCCTAAAGAAGAAGAGAAAACAAGAAGAGCTAAGAAGAGAGCATCAACAGAAGCAAGTCTTCCATAAAATAAAAAGTATCTTTATTGAAGCTTTTGAAATGGATGATGTGAATGAGTCAACACCTATCTTGGATCAACTAGTAAAAATTTTTAAGAAGGTGAATAGTGATGACAATGAGTCAAATGATAAACTTATGTAGTGGTATAAGAGAAATTTTGAGACCAAGGTACTAGAAAAGGTTTCCACTGACATTGCAGTGAAACAGGTAGAACTTTATGCTTTAGTGACAAACTTAGAGGAATTTGTGCAGAATGCTCATTCTCTGCATAAGAAGTTATGTAATGTTGAAGAGTTCACTAAGGATAATCAGGATTTGATTGATAAAATACAATTAGAATTAAAGTCTACTAGACATTCATTGAGCATGGATGCAAGTTCCAGCTCCATCCACTTCACTAGATTGTTGCATGCATAAGGAAGATTAGCCGAGTTGATGGCTAATGATGGATGAATAAGGGAAAGGCTAATTTCAATACTAATGATGATGAAACCTCATCTTGAGGTTATGCATAAGGAGTTAGCCATGACAAAGGAGTTAGTGTAGAGAGACCCTCATCTTTCTATTGATGAGAGCCTAGTGGATCTAGTGTCCCAGCTAGAAATTAAGTCATAGGTTTTGGAGTCTGTAAGGTCCAGATGGGAAAATGCATTAGGTATGATAATTCATCTCCATAAACTATTTTTGGATAAATAATTTAAAACCCCTACCCTTAGCAACTTCAAGTGACAAAAATAAGGGGGAAATAAATTCCATGACAGTTCAAAGCGGAAACAAGGGAAATAACAAAAATGCTACATATAGAGAAATACAATAAGGGATGTATGTCACGGTACACCATACTATTTTTTAATGTGTTTATATTTAGTTGTATGTCAAAAAGAGTCTTATGTATATATATGTGTAGAATCTTTTGAAGACCGAGTCAAAGTTTTAGGGGGAGTTTTCATATTACTAAGTACTCATGTAATGTAAATGTCATGACAAAGTGTTTTTTCCACTAATGTCAAAGGGGGAGATTGTTGATCCCTAAGTTTTTTTTGTCTATTAGTATCTTACACTTAGTCATTTTCTAGGCAATGTTGGTCAATCATCACAGTGACCAATCCATTTAATAAAGGTTGAGTTATCTCTAGACTTGTATCTTGTACAATTACTGAGTAGTAGTTACTGCCAAGAAAGTTAGAGGTTACCGAGTACTTCAATAATAGTCGAGTACTTTATGCTAAGTTGTGTAGATATATCAGTGTTGAGCACCAGTATAAGAAGAACAATTAATGTCGAGTGTCAGAGACTTCATATGTCGAGCAAGCCAGATTTGACATACGTGTTTGTAATGGCACAAACACTTAGGTAAACCATTTTGGCCGACATCTATAAAATGTTTAATGTTTGTTGAGGGAATCACAAAGGTAATTATGCCTTAGATTTTTAATTGTTGATCCCTATGTAATCTATGTAGCCTATCAAATTTAGGGAATGCTTAAGCAGCATAAGTAGAGAATCTAGATCATTGATCTTGATCTAGGAAGTTATTTTGTTGTCTATATAAGATGATATCTAAACCCTAAAATAATGTATGAGTGAAAGAGAGTATGGGAAGAGTACGAAGGATCTCATATAAAGAGCAAAGAAACATTTTGATATAGGTAGAGATCAGTAAAAGTGACCAAGCAAGGCGGTGAAGGATGGAACATAGATATATCTAATTGAAGAGATCAAATAAGTATTGGAAGGAGAAGATCTATTATCAACATCACAGTGTAAACCAAAGGATTGGGTACTGAGACATTCTAATAGGTAAATTAGGGTAAATCTCTTAGTAGAGTGGTCCTAACAGGCCTAAATAAATTTCTTAACCGAGTTCTTACTTTGTTGTAAGTTTAAATCCTTTGCTAAGGTAGATTGTATAAGTCTTTAAGCTCTTAGTAGGGCTGACCCCTTACAGGTTAGATCATTAGATTATGATAAAAAAATTGTAGCCCTAATAGACAAACTTTAATACTACAGTAGTGAAGATTTGTGGGTGTCCTCCCCACCCCAGTTTTACCTTTCAAGGGTTTTTGGGTAACCAAAATCTTTGTGTTATGTTTCAATTTCATGGATGAAGATTAGATTTTTAGATATATTTCAGTATTGAATTTGATGTTTATGTTATGCAAGTGAATTAATGGAGTTAATAGTAGATATCTCATTCACCCCTCTCTCAGTATCTCACTTTCCCATAATAGATTTCCAACAGATGAAGCATGTACAATTTTTGGAAAGGGAAACATACAAATAAAAGTACCAAATAGAAATAAATTTCTATTAAAAGAGGTGAGACATGTTCCTTATTTGAGAATAAATTTAATATTAGCAAGACAACTGGAAAGTAAAAGTTTCACAGTCATATTCAGTAACAATTTGTGGAAAGTTATTAAAGGCTCATTGAAAATAGAAAAAGAGGAAAAGATGGGTACATTATATTTATGTACCAATAATACCGATTATTCTATTTTCCTAGCTTCTATAGGAATGGATACAACTCTATAGCACAATCAACTTGGGCACATGAGTGAAAATAGGATGAAAATTCTCCATTCAAAGAATATATTTTTAGGTATGAAACAAGTTGATTTGGGTTTTTTGTGAAAACTGTATTTATGAATGTATCATCCTAAAAATTTAGTACCCATAATTGGATTCTCTATGACCTATTAGACCCCATTTTGATGATTTTGAGGTATGAATGTCCATTATTATTGATCACAAAAACCTTCATTTTCTCCCTCCATTTCATTTCACCTTCCCCGACATCCCCGTGAAATTTGAGCTAATTTTTCTTGGTACAAGTCGACTAGCCGACTTGTCCCTCAAATTTTGGGTCCAAATTTTGTCTGGAGCCCTATGGTAGGGTCTTCCTCTAAGATCTAGATTTATGGTTGGCCTAGATCAATTTTGGATCCTTACTGGAGGGAGTTAAGTATAAATGGACCTCCTCTCCACTTATTTGGAATCCTTCATTCATGTGCAAGCTATATCTCATTCAAGTGCAAGCTATCCATCAAGCATTCATGTATTCAAGAAATCAAGTTGTGCAATTAGGGATTTATATTCAATATTTGAAGGCAATCATCCAATTCTACATCTCCAAGTCTCTATTTCTTCAAGATCCATCCATTAAAGGGGAATCTTCTCTAATTGATGAAATTTTTTCTCCATTATGGCCAAGTAGAGGAATTCTCAATCAATAAAGAAGATCCATACATCTATCTTTCTATGTCTCTCTCTCCTCCTTCATGTGCTTATTAAGCATACATACATTCAAAATCTAAGAGAGAAAATCCTAGATACATGCATTTGTAAGGGCATCCTTGATTCTACATTTCATTCAAAATTTAATTCTTTGAATTATAAGCACATTCAAGCATGTTCATGGATTTGAGTGATTACTACATCTATTCATGTGGGTTTTATACAAGGTGAATCAATAATTTACCTTTCACGTTTCCTTCCTTTATGCAATTTCTATCATATTTTAAGGTTTATTCCTAAATAGGGGTTTGACCAATGCAAACCCCTTTCCACAACCCTTTTCCTCATTTTTTTTGTGAGCAAAAATAGGTTATGGAGCTATAATTTTAGATTTGGGTAGAACATGTGTAGTTCTAATCCCTAGAAAGTTTCATCAAATTTTTCCAAGAACAAGTCAACTACCCAACGTGTTCCCAAAACATTGACTTTTCCTTGCCATTTTTTAGTGAGAATTCCAAGATAGAAAGATTCAAGTCCCTAGCATCCATATCTATAACTATAACAAGATTTAATATTCTGGTAATTCAAATGTAGATTCAAATGCCTACCTTCTCCATCTTGTTTCTAGGTGCACTTACTCTTTCTTCTTTTCCCTTGCACTTACTTTACTATATTAGATCTATCTTCTATGCTTTATCATATCACACTTCATTCCCCTTAAGGAATCCAAATCACCCTTGACATAGATCTTGCATTAGCACTCATTCTCCTTTTGGTTGTCCTAATTAGATTTTTCTTAAGGGTGGGTTTGTATTCCAATGTATACCACAATATGTTGGTGAGTGATCTACATCTTAGTATTGCTCACCATTTTGTTCTATGTGTTTTGGTGAATCCAACTTATGACATTTCTAATTTTTATTTTATAGCTAGATCCTCTTTGCATGATCTCCTTTACATTGTATGCATCTAGATCTATAGATTTAAATCTTTATATCTAGATCTATATTATATGCTTTTCATTTTCATAGTTACATCTATTTGTGTATGTTTTATATTTCATGATTAACTTTGATAGTTAAATGTGTTTTGATAAAAGATTCTCTTTGTTTGGATTGCATATTTCTTTCAAACCTTACAAATTCCATTATATTTCTCTTTAATCTCATTCTCTTGTGCATTAGTGTTATCACTTTGAGTCCTACTTATAGAATTTCAGTTAGGAGAAGTCATAGACTTATGGGTTCCTTTGATCCCAAGCCTTCTCTCTTTCCTAGGAATCTTGATGAGACCAACATGTATATTAGTGATATCAATCCTACCATGGAGAATAAATATTTCTATTATTCTCATGATGATGAGGCTTTAAGATTCTCTCCTATGCAAGTCCAAAAACTTTCCAATGACTTTTAGAAATTTGAACAATGTCTAGGAAAATAAAATTCTAATCCTAAGGTCATTTATGTTGTAGAAGGTTTAAGGAAGCTAATTCATAATGATGAACATGTTTTTTACATCTTTTGTAGTATATGTCATCTCATTGATACCAATGTCAAACCTATTAGGGATTGTGCTCAAGATTTAGGTCTTATTCCACCTACTAGTGTTGAGACCTCTATGCCTATTTCTACCTCCATTCGTAGTGTTTCCACTTATGCTCTACCTATCATAACAAATTTAATTCAAAATCTCAATCCTAAAAATGTGAGTATTCTTAATCTTATTGTTCCTTCTATTGCTTCAAGTGTGCCATGTGTTTCATTACCTTTATCAATGCCCACTTACCATAGTGTCCCTTTTTCATATTCAACTATTCATTCTATTTCTAATAACATTCCAAACATTTCCATCATCTCTCCTCCTACCGTCCTTTCTATTGATTCTACCATTAATAGCTTGGATCAAACTGTATCTTTTTTCAACAAAAAATTTCTTCAATAACTCAATCCAAGTTTAACATCCCTATTTGTGATATTTCTATTCCTTTGTTTTGGGATATCATTCATGTTGTTATCCCACAATACATGGATATTCCTCACCTTGAGACTTATAATGGTAAGGATGATCCTTTGACACATGTCAAAGCATTTCAAACATTGTGTAGTGATTTAACACATGACCATAGGTTCATGGAAAAGTTGTTTACTAGAACCTTTTGAGATAGAGCCTTGCAATATTATTGTTCTTTGCCTGCTTATTTTATTGATTTCTTCCAAAATCTTGCTAATTCCTTCATTCAATAATTTAAAAATAACATTGGTACTAATTTTTCTTTGACTAATTTAATGCATTGTAAACAAGGTGTTAGAGAAAAATCAAGTGATTTCATTGGTAGATTTAAGCATTTACATGCTCAGATTTATTATCTTGTGGCTAATATTCATGTGCAATACATTTTCATTGCTAATTTATAAAAATAATTTGAGATAAGATTTTAATTTTTTAATTCTCTTCTTTCACTCAATTATGTGCAATGCTTCATAATTATCAGCTTCAAGTGAGTCAGTTTGAGAGCACCACTCTAATGGCTCTGGTTGATAAGAGTGATGTCATGTCCAATAATTTCAAAGAATTTTAGAAACAAAAACCTTCATTAAAATCAACAACTCATCCAACAATATTGATGAACAAGTGGCAACAACATCCAAAGGTATGGCTCCTTTTTCATCTATCTTTAGACCTTCTCGTAATTTTACTCATCTTTCTAAATATTTTTATAATGTGATGTTGAAGTTGATTAATTCTAACGTGTTAAAAATTCCTCCTATAAAACCCATTGACACATCCAAACCGCTACCCAAAAAAATTGATCACAAATCTTTCTGCCAATACCATCATCAACGAGCCCATGATACTAAAAAGTGTTTTCGCTTGAAAACTATTATTCAAGACCTTATTGATTGTAATTATATATCTGTTAAAGGTTTCAATGATCAAGGAAACAAATTTGTTACACCTCCTAATCAAAATGTGCAAATCTACACGAACCCTTTTCCATCTCATTCAACCAATTCCATTGATTATACCCAACCTTCCTCTTCCTCTTTCACTCAGTTTATTGACTATGATGATAAAGTTTACAAAGCTAATCATGCTATCAACCTTATTTATCAAGTCAAACCTAAGACTAAGCCCAATCCTTGCATTAACTTTAACCCTACTGAGATAATTAAAGCACTTGATGGTCCTCTCTATATTGTTGCAAAGGTTAATGACCTTCATTCTCGTGGTGTCCTTATTGGTCCTACTTGCATGGTGAATGTGATAAATGAAGAGAATTTGTTTAGTAGACAATTTCAATGTGATTTTTATGACAAATTTGATGTCATGATCCAAACCTTAAATAGTTTCATTTATCCTTCCCATGGTTCTATCTCATTTATTATTAAAGTTTGTGGTAAAGTTTTAGATTTCACCTTAAGTGTAATCCCAAATTATGATCAATTTTAAGTCAAACTTGGTCTTCCAGGATCTTACCTCCATGAAATCTGTGGCCTCTTGTATTCATAAATTTCTTAAATTTCCTCACAATGCACAAATCATGATTGTCAACCATAGTATTTTGTTAGAATAACTGAGAGGGGGGTGAATTAGTTATCCAATGTCCCAATTCAAAATGTATAATCCAAAACAATTCTACTACTTCTGCAAGTCGGTAAACATAAAATACTTTCACTGTCTGTATATTTACCGATTGACAATCTAAACTCTGTAATAACTACCGATTAAATCTAACATGTAATATGCAAAGTATGATAATCACAATCAACACATAACACAAGAGATTTAATGTGGAAACCCTGTAAAGGGAAAAATCACCTGGGACCGGCAACCCAAAATTGTTCACTCTTCTGAAGTGAGGTCGGTGAAGACCCAACCCTGTTAAAGGTTTACAAACACACTATTAGGTGTGACCTTGTTAGAGGATTTTAGACTAGAAGTTATCATCCAACCAGCAGTCACTCTGGGGGTTGACAGGATAACAATGTTCACTCTATGAATGAAACATCAAAAGACTTTCATAGTCCACTCGGTTAAGAGATTTGACTATGTACAATGGTTAAATATGTAATAGTAGATGATCTACCTTAAAACAACTTCAGTTTGCAGTTTACAAATCAATGTTCAGCTCATTCAAATATTTCTAACCAATATAACACTTCAGATTCAATATTGTATCAACTCACTGTCTGTCGGTAATAACTCTCTGTAGCTCAGTAACTGTTCTATAGCTCTATTCTTATTAACCAGTATGATCAGAAAAAATTCTCCACGTGATAATTCTACAGTATCTTCTTATTCTGACATATGTTCCATAATGAAACCAATGTCTCTTATATAGATGAGTAAATCATTTTATTTTCCTCCATCTAATTTTGCCACTTAATCATATTCATAGATTTTTCTGCTTTAAGCTCCCTCTACTGATGTGTCAATAACACATTTCAATCTGCTCCATTAGATCCTTTTGATTTATGTTAGCCATCGATCTTTATAACAAACATTATCTGTTACCTCGATTTCATACACTTTATAGCTCATCACTTTATCGGCTAAACTGATCATTTAATTCATTTCTATTTTTCTCGGTTAACAAAGAAATGCATCGATGAACACAAGCTTGGTTAATATTGTGCTTGGTATACACTGCACTTCGTCGGTGTATACTGAAATGCTTTATTGACTAACAACACTATTTTGTGTCTTTCAGCTCTATTCTTCATCATAGATGAATGCAACATAATAAAGTCAATTCCATCAAGTCATAGACTCATCAACAAGTTACTTAGTGTATTCCTTATCCTCATCTATCATATACATCTTCCTCATGTAGATATTTATGTTCTTCATCTCTTTCACCTTCCTTTAGATGTGTTGGTATAGTAACTTACAAGATAAGTACTGTCAAGCTAGTTGACATCAATGACAACATAATACTGATTTAATCATCTTGCATATCTAATCATCAACTTTTCAGTAATCTTGAATTATAGGTTCTTCATTCTAGTTCTAAATTAGTTGTAGTTCATTAGTATTTATCAACCTTTAGTACCTAGAGACTCTTTTTGCCTTCCATGCCTCAACCAACCCAAGCTCATCCTGATAATTTCTTCTGATCATACCAAGCCTAAAAGGTTCAAAATATTTATGAGCTTAGTAAATATAAGGACATTCCATCTCATTTTCTTGGACATGGACTTATTCCTACACCACCTACACCTCCTATATATGATTTTGTTCCACCTCTTATAGATTATACACATTATCCTGATAGTATCTCTCAACCCATTATGGTTCCTTCCATTCTTCCTCAAGAAGCAAAGGACCCGATGTTGATTGATCCTTAACCAAACCTGATTTCTAGAAAAACCAAATGTAATCATCATATTCGTGACCACCACCATAAATGTTGTGCTAGAGCTCACCAACATCCTTCCCAAAACATTAAACACCAACTGAGACTTGATTCCCTTTAACCAACCCATGTTTGAGCCAAAGGAGGAAGTTAACTTGAAAATTTTTAAATTGAATGAACATGATAATTCTATTTGTATCTTAGATTCTATTACAATTAATTTGGATGAGGAAGACACTCTTGATGATGATGTTCCCAATGCCACTAACAACAATATTCATGCTAGTGATTCTGATGACATGTATGAGTTTATTGATGTTAATTATGTCTTTCCATCTATGTTTTTACAATAATTATTTATCACTACTAGTGAAAAACAAAGTGACCCATCTTTACAACATGGTCCTTGTTTGGAACTAGTCATTGTTCCATCTACAAGTTTCCCACCTACCCTAAACAATACAAACTGAGATGGGGGGAAGGTGATACTGTTATAATTTATAATCTTTCCTTGGTGTTTTATTGTAAATTTGGATAAGCCAAGGTATCCTATTTATTTTTTGTCCTCTAGTCCAAGTGAGAGGACAACTAATATTTTTATATTTCTTTTATTAAGGAAATTAGTTTATTCCTCCTTATGAGGATTCTCACACTTGACACACACTTAGTATGAATGTGGCATTCATTTACATGGGAGTTACATTCTAACTCCATCACTCATCTCTATTTAAGAGATGCTTCTCCACACACTTTCAACATTATTTTCTCAATTTGTCTCACTTTTACTCACCTTCTCATCTTAGCTCTCTCATTATTGTAATGAGATTATTTCTCATATTCTCTCTCTTTTTATAGTCCCTTTTTCCTCATTCATTTAGATTTACAAGGGATTTTCTTTGCTTTCCCCTTTCAAATCCTTGTCTCATTGTGTTGATCTTGGAGCATCTTTGTGGTTTTGATAAGAACTTGAAGCAATCTCTTTTTATTGTGTTTATGGTAATACTCTTCCTTTTGCTCACTCACTTGGATTTCTTTCCTTTAAAGTTCTTTTCATTTCTTGAATATTTCTAACATGGTATCAGAGCTATCTAAATCCTTATTTTGAGTGTTTTATGAAGGTGTCATTTGAAGGATATCTCGTTTGAGAATAAGAAATTTTTTGTTGAGATTCACTTTTTTGTTGCAGGGTTTTCATTGTTTATAAATCTAAGATTTGTTACAGCTCCTTATTTCCTTGTTATTTTAGATCTAGTTTTGGATAGCTTGCCGCCAGATGTAAGTTTAATAATCTTCATTTCAAGTTTTGTTTTGTAAATCTAACATTTAACTAGTTCTGGATTGTTTACCGCTAGATCTAAGTCTACTAATATCCATTTCAAGTTTTTTTTAAGCTCTAGCCTCACCCTCTATCAGGAGATCACAAGGGTTTTATTTCTTTTTGCATGAAACAATTTCTACTTGGGTATTATCTTATTGGTTTGATTTTTCAAGATCGTTTAATATAATCTATGTTGATATTAATTTTATCTCTCTTCTTTCTTTGCAGGTTTAATATATCTTTTCTCATATCTTTGTCTTATTCTAGCTTTTCATTTAAATATATCTTTTCAAATCTAATATATTGTTATGTTTGATTAATATAGATATGTCTTCCGTTGTTTATAATATATATTTAGTCTATTGATCTGCATCTCTTTCCTATTGTTTTTATCTTGTTTATATCTATTAATATATCTCTGGTTACACATATATTTTTACCATGTTTATTTATCCTTGTTGTTTATCTTATTCTCACTCAGCTCTTTGTTGTTTAACTTATTTAAACTCCTTGTTCCCTTGTGCAGGGTCCTCTTTTAGTCTCCCAATTGCCTTCCTTGTCTCATGCGCAACCCATCTTTCCATTTTTTGTTTATTTGCACCCTTTGCACAACCAGCTTTAATCTCATTTGTCAACTATTTCCCCTTGTGTGAGCCTCTATTTTGTCTGATGCTTGTTGTTCCTTGCATGAGCCTTAATGCGCAACTATTCCTTGTGCCAACCTTCTCACATTCACTAGAGATTATTTGAGTTTTGCTTTGCATGGGGATTGGCTGGGTCTTGACCAACATATCCTTTCTCCTTCGCATCCATCCGTTCATTCCTCAACTCATGCAACCCATCACTTTTGGAAGCTTTTACATCAATCTAGCTTAAGCGCAACATATTTAAAAGCTATTATATTCTCTGTTATTATTCTCTATTATGTTATTATTCTTTGTTTATAATAGGTTCTTTTTTGAAAACTAACCCCCATGTGTAGCATATTTGACCATTCATTATAACGTTTACTTGAGTATTGTTATTATTGCTACTATTTTAGTATTCTTATTATTGTTATATGATATTGTAATCACCTGAAATTGGACAAGATTAATCATGTGAGAAACCAAGGCAAAATCAAGGCAATTAAATCAAATCAAGCTAAAATCAAAGCTAATTTGTGATCAAGCCATAATCCAAATTTAATTGAAAATCAAAAGCCATAAAATCAATTCAAATCAAATAAATCATGATAAATCAATTAATTATGCAATTAATCTAATTAATTTCATAGTTCATTTAAATCAAATCAACCCATTTAAGGGGTACACATGGCTAAACATATTAATTAAATTCAATTAATAAATCATATTTTCCCTCAACCACCAAATGGGAGGAAAATGCATCAACCAATAGGATTTGAGAACCAAGCTCACATCGAATCTCCACCACTGATAGGGAGAAAGAATCTTGTCCACCCATTTTGTCTCTTTGTCCAAGGCTATGAGGACAAAATATTTAAATGGTCTCCAAAGGTGGAACTATGGACTTAAGCCTAACCCAACCATAATCAAATCAACTCCACCCCCTACCCTTACCAAAATCTATAAAAGCAAGGCTAAAATCAATCAATTCTCATCCACAATTATTTGAATAGCATCAAACCTCTTGCAATTTTAAGCTAGAAAGACAAATCTAGGAGCTAATTAGACTATTTTTATTTGGAATTAATTGTTTTAGCTTCGTTATCCTATTTTCTCATATTAGGATTGTCACTAATGAAAGATTGTTGAGAGCTTTGCATTAGAATCCCTAATTAGAGAGCCATATAGTGCTCATTTGTCATTTATCTTGCTTAATTAGATTCCTAGTTATGGTAATTTAATTGTTATTTTGAGTTATTTGATGAAACTACCCCTATGAAGGTACTTACACTAGTACACAAAATGGCACCCACCATGGGGCAATAGGCCTCACTAATTTTTAAATTCAGAGAAATTGATTTTTTCTAGTATATCTTTCTTTTGTTCTCTGTTTTGCAGGTTTTTCAATAGTTTTACCAATTTCTGCAGGGCGTATAAGGTTTGAATTAGTGCTTCCACAAAAAATTTATGTGCCTTTGCATAGACTTTCAGTGCTTTCAATCCTTCTATCTTTCTGTCTATCTTTCTTTTAGCGCGTGTGCCCTGACTCCAGAGTGCATTCAAGTTGTTCTACAATGCATTTGATATTTCCTTTGAACACCTTTTCTGTTCAAAATAGCACGTTTAAATTATGTTTCAGTGCTTTTAAGTTTTTCCTACAGCACATTTAAAAGTTTTAACATCACTTTTAAATAATTTAGCAATGCTTTCAATTAGTTTTGTTGCGCTTTTGATTAAATTGCAAATTTTTAGAATCTAACTGTAATACCTAAAATGTAGTGTTTAAGAATACTAAACTAAACTAGCATTCAACAAAACAAAGAAAATAAAAATTTAAGATTAGACCTACAAAATGAAAGCAATAAATCACAAGGGAAGGCAAACCTCAAAACCCAAAGAGCCTCCAAAGTTATAGAGGATTTGTCCAAGATGGAGAGATGTGTGCTCAAATGCTATTACTCAAGCTTCAAGTGTGGAGGAAAGTTGGCATCATAAGGTTCCCTTTGATTTTTTTGGCTTTCAAATGGACATGATAACTTTTCTTGAATAGTGGATGAAAATGAAGGAGATGAGGGATCAATTTATAGGCAAGAGGAGGGATGAATGAACGGTCATGATGCAAACCTAAGGAAGGGTCAAGATGCATTTGAGAGAGAGCACATGGATTGTGATTTCTCAAATGCATCTCATTGTGACAAGTGTCACAATGGGAGAGGTTGGAGGAAATGGGGGAACGTGACAATTTTAGGAGATGTGAGAGGGGACAAATGTGTAAAAGAAGGATGGAGTGTGTAAGGGATGTGTAAGAGCATTTAAGGTTGACATGAGGTGAGGGAATTGGAGGATGTGAGGATGTGACATGAGATTTGACTTGGGTTGGTTTAGGATTTCTTAATCCATGGATTATGATTGTGCAAATGTTTAGGAGGTGATTAGGCTTAGATTAGAGGGCAAGTGGGAGGTTTAGGAGGATGTGATGGGAGGAGAGAGAATGAGTGGAGGATTGGATTAGCTAATCATGGGTAATTAGCTAATTAAGGGTGATTAGTATGTGTGAATGGGTTGGGTCGAGTATGAACTACATTTTAGGAGTTTGAGATGGGTTTGGTTAAGGGTTAGAGTTGGGTTTAAATATTTCATTTAATTCCAAGTGGGAGGAAAATGAGGGTTTATAAATTAATTTAAATAGATAAGTATATCCATTTAAATTAATATAGGAATAGGGATTAATTAATTATCAAACTATAGGTTTGTCATTTAGATAATTAATTGGACTATAGTTAATTAATTAAATTAATTAACTAGGGGATGTCATAAATTAACCAAATAATAATATTTAATTAAAAGAATACCTTAGGAGAAAACTAAATAACATTACTTAATTGCATAATCAGATTTAGGTGTCTACATTTTGCCCATGTTTGACATAGTGTTAAAATAATGTTATTTTGAAGACATTCAAAAATAATAGACGACACAAATAATTGACTAGATGATGAAAATGCCCCAGATTATGGGTTAGGAAGTTTAGGTTGGGTGATGCCCCCTCAAGAGGGTGGCAGGGAAATAGAAAAGGGCCTAACAATGTCTCAAAAAGAAAGGCAAGGAAGGGGTGCTACGGGCAAAAAAGAGCGTATGAACGAGGAAGAAGGGGATGAAAAATTCAATTTTGTGGCAAGAATCGACATGGGAGGAGGAAAGGGTGGATGAAAAGGAGCACATGAGGAAAAATAGGGCTCGGTAGGGCCTTGATAAGGGTAGTGAGGGCCAAAAATAGGTCATTTATGCACCAAAGACCTTGAAGAGAGAAATTTTGGAGCTCTGAGTGAAGACAACAGAATGATAGATAGAGGGTGACCAACTCACCGATCAGATATCATGAGATGTGTCTGATGACATGGGGTCCCTAATCCATAGGTAGGATCGAAAAACCCACCCTGTCCTTTAGTCTTTTTAGCATTTATTTCATGTTCTAGGGGGAAAACATGTGATCCCGCTAGTGTGAGATCGGTGGGAACACATTCACACCAATGGGAATGTGTTCCCACAAAAAATGAAAATGGGAGGGTGGGGGAAAAGGGTTTGGGACTTTTGTGGGATTACAAGAGTCTGAGGAGCAGGAAGAAGTCTTGGTGGGACCACAATCCCGCATGAACTTTATGTGGGATCTTGTTCCTGGAGCAATGGGTGGTGGGGTGCATGAGAAATGCATTCTTGAGGGGAGGAAGGGGGGCTTAGACAAGTGGTGCAAAAATGCATTCCCACACCCAGATGGGTGTGGAGTACAGATAAGATCCCGCGATGGCGGGATCGCTAGATAAGGAAATCTCTGTGGGAATGCAGGAAAGGGGTAGATGGTGGGAATGAGGGAAAAATAGGGTTTTACAGTAATGTGGGGAAAAAGGGGCTTTTGGTAAAGAGGAAAGACTAACAAGATTGACTTGTTGTGGGTGTAGTGGTCATTGGATCAACTGACGAGTCGGGAGAGACACAGGTGGTGTTGTCAGTGGGAGATCATTTTACACCGGCAGAGTGGGCTCGAGTGGATGCACTGGGGTTGGGATATTTGGCTAGCATGTCATGGAGGTAGACTTTTATGATGCTTGTTACAACTTTGTGTAAGTGATTGCATTCAGAGACAAGCACATTTCACTTGCCTATAGGGAAGATGACTGTTACATTGGAGGACATGTACCAAATTTTTTGACTATCAGTCTGGGGTACACCAGTGGTGGCAGGGACCTATACACAACAATAGGTGGTGGCCCCAATTTTAGGACCAAGTGTAGTGCTAGTCTTATGCCATGGATAGTTGGCCTTGGCACACCATGCAGCAACAGCGCCGCTAGCATGATAACTCTATTTTTATGTATGCGGTCTAGTTTTGAGGTACATTGCCCCGAACATAGGAGGGACAAGAGTGACACTAGAACTTATCCCAGGG
Organism: Chamaecyparis obtusa; assembly: GCA_027943335.1. Classification (NCBI taxonomy): domain Eukaryota; kingdom Viridiplantae; phylum Streptophyta; class Pinopsida; order Cupressales; family Cupressaceae; genus Chamaecyparis; species Chamaecyparis obtusa. Next base: position 205,049 of record BSBK01001701.1, read on the forward strand.
ATTGTGTAGATAGTTGATGCAAATGTCCCAGTAGCTTGGGGCACTTTGATGTTAGCTGAGATGTACAGGGACCTACACCTGATTGTTTACCATGGTGCAAATGAGATGGGGATGAGCTTTGGCTTTGCCTCCCTCCTACAGGTATGGGCATGGGAGCACATAGTGGTGCTAAGACCACTAGGCTAGATTGACAGGCAGGCACATGATCTAGTTGTGTATAGCTAGGGAGATCTACTGACCTATCAGGTGGTAGATGAAATTGATCACTAGAGGGAGAGATTGGATGGGATCTAGGATAGGATCATTTGGTGGCCATACCTAGGGCAGGCACCATGTGCAGAGGATGTGAGGGAGTTTTCATATGTCATGATGTCGACATAAAATACAGGGTGATGGGAATACATAATCAAGTAGTACATGCCAGCTAGGGTCTCCAGACAATTTGGTTTTATCCAGGATGTACCAGACCTTGCACACTGGTATCAGAGAGTGACATGAGAGTGGGTGATAGAGTTTGGGGGGAGAGTGGATAGGGTGAGGCTGTTGGAAAAGTGGCAGGTGATACAACCATTACTGTGGGACTAAGTGGGAGGACAGGTAGATGTGGGGACTACCCCAGCATATGATGCATGGTTTCAGCCACCGAGGGTGTTGGGGAGGTTAGGGTTACCTACCGGTAGAGGGGGAGTGCCAATATATAGGGGCCAAAGGGGGAGAGGAGGGAGAGCAGGAGGAGGAGGTGACAAAGGAGATGGAGATGGGGGGGAGGAGACAGGATGGACGTGGATGGAGGAGGAGGAGATGGGGGACAGGTACCACCACCATCATCAGGACCACCACTACCAGTGCCACCATCAGGGGCTCTAGTAGGAGTAGGGTCGTTGAATGGGGGAGGAAGAGATATAGCAGGGAATCTCGCCTCACTACATGCAACCTTTGATCAGACAAGCTAGATGCTCCGTGACACATAGGGTGAGCGAGATGCCCTGGTAGCATAACTAGCTTAGGCTATACAAGATGGGCTTTTGACAATTGATGAGAGAGAGAAGCTGAGGAGAGAGAGGGATGGGCTAGTGGAAGAAATGGATTAGCTAAGAGGGGCAAGGGACAATCTATAGTTGGAGCAAGACCATCTATAGGGGGAGAGGCATATGGTTGTACAATAGTTGATAGTGGAAAGGCAAGGCCCTAGAGGAGACAGGGTGGCACGGGGCTCCTAGGAGCGATCAGGAGAGGTGTCCTATTTGTAGAGGGAGATGGCGAGGCCGAGTGAGAAGATAGTGTGGTACATGGGCATTCATCATGCGTTAGTGCCAGCAGAGTGATGCCAACATTATAGGCATGTTAGCTTCTCTGGGGCCACAAGGTTAGGGACAGGTGGGAGCTCGAGTACAAGGGTTGGCAGTAGCCAGAGGACATGGGGAAACTGTAATGCCCACAATACAAGGACAAAACACAACAACATTTTATTTTTTAAAGAACACTAAACGACAACTATGGTTACACACAAAGCTCACTTAATGTGAAGCTTGAGACATAATGACTAGTCACCCAACATCTCATAAGGGAAATCATGACATGTGTTGGCGTGTCAACATCCCTTATTCATCGGATGACATTAGGTGGCATAATAATCCTAACTAGGGTTGGCATGTAGGATTCATTAGGTTATATTTTAGTTCAAATTTCAATTAAGAAATAATAATATTCCCTAACTCAAACAAGGGTAAGGGATCTATAAAGTCGTCAATTCAGGATAGCTCAAGTTTTAGGGGGACATACCCCCTAGGAAAGAATATATACTGTAATAACAAATCAAGTTAAAATATAAATATTTTTCCTAAGAAATTTTGGAAGAATTAACTAAATCCCCACAAAACCCAATTATTGGAAGGAGATAATGAGGTCATTATATAAATATTAAACAAATTGAAATATCCCTTAATTTAAAATAAATAGTACTATATACCCTATTAATTACTCAAGTCTCAACTCAATACAAAATGATTTAGAATTAAAAGGATAATTTAAATATCTTATTCAACACTAACTTCTTAATTAAATTTAATATTACCATATTCGACAAGATAAAAGGATTTATTTGATACTAGATTAAATGAAATATCATCACTATAAATTTAAATTAAAACATAACCCACTAAATAGAATAATCCATTTTGACATTATTTTAATCAAAATTAAAAGTGTTAGGCATCAAATTCACTTAATTAAAAATAATAAAAGAGGGCTTATGGAGAGAGAATAAAGTTAAAACAAAGATAATAAAATAAATAAAACATGATCAATTTTATAAGGGGGAGGATTTCAAAGTGGGAATACCTAACCCTAATTTGGATTTAGGGTTAGCCCCACTTTAAAGCCCTCCTGAAAACCTAATTTGGTCATTTGCATGTGCAGGGATGAGCTAGAGACTAAGGGGTAGCTATGGGGAGAAGATTTTTTTCTATATAACATTTTTAATGTTATTGTTTTTCTATTATTTAGTATAAATATTTTCCAAACTACAAATACATATGTAATAAAAGTTTTAGTCTTCTTCTGTGATTATACAAAGAACTGGTTTAAAGAACTAACACATAAATATATATTTTTTAAATAGGGACATATTCGTGTACAAATATATATATATATATATATATATATATATATATATATATATATATATATATATATATATATATATATATATATATATATATATATATATATCAACTATTTAAATGCTAGGTAACATGCAAAAGATCTTAGGTATAAAAAAAAAAAAACTGTAAAATGTATCTCAGCATATATATAAATATATAAATAAACAGAGTAAATGCTAGGTAACATGCAAAAGATCTCAGGTATAAAAAAAAAAAATTGTAAAATGTATCTCAGCATTTTTATGTATAACAAAGTCACGAGTTTTTTACTAATATGGATAAATGAACTATTAAGTTTAAATTTACATTTATTATAGATATATTGTTTACATCTATTCATTTGCAGATCCATGCATGTTTTCTAATTTTGATACAGTTTACTTTGATAGTGAATTTTAATAAATGCATTTGCAACTTATTTCTAATTCAAATAATAATAAATACTACTTTTAGGCAAATGAATTAAGACAAATAAAAATGAACATTCTAATTAGTATTTCTTTTTCAGTAAATTGGATAAATGTATTGCAACTTAAATCTAGCTCTTTTAACAGTACATACTATTTTTATGAAAAAGATTAAAGACATAAAATTGTAAACAATCTAATAGTATTTCTTTTTTTTCTCGGATTTATTAACTTCAGTAATGTGGAATTTTAATTTAATATGATCTCATGTATTTTATTTCATAATGGATAATGGACTAAAGAACAAATTCATAAATAGATTCATATAATAAATTCACATTTCCAGAAAAACTATAATGAGGAATTTTACACCCATTTAAGAAAACAAAACTAAATAAATATTAATTTTCAAATACTATCACATTATAAAATCCTTACTTAAAGAATATTTACATACTACAAATTCCTTTGATGCAGATAATTCTCAAATCATTCTCATACAATTCAATCTAATTCCCAAAATTATTACAATAAAATTCATTCCTTACAATTTGAATTATACAATAATTAATCTTCAATCATATGATTTCAATCCTTAGTTTTAAGGGCCTCAAACTTCCATAGGAGCATATCAACTTGAAGAATCTTCAATTCAATTATAAGCAAATCTGCAAACCAAACTTTTTCTTTCATGACCATGGAGGCTCACCTCCCAGCTAAGGCCATTACATGGCCACCCCCGAGCTATGGGAAACAATGAAGGATAGGAAACTGAATAGTTGTAATTTGGAATCACCACTATTTGTGTAAGTGTGTGGGGAAAATGTAAGATTCACTCCTAAATCCAAATTCCCAAAGGAGAGATCCAATTTGATCAACCAAGAGGTTAATACACAATCGAATCAATCTATGAAGAATATGAAAGAGAGAGAGAAACCCTATTCTTCCTTATAGATGGATTAAGCTTGAAATTTGAAATAATTGAAGTGCAAATACTAACCTTGAATTAGGGCAGATCTAGAAAATGCTGAATTCTGGCTTCTGTATGAACTTTCTGAAGATTTTGTCACCTATTTTGGACTAGAAATGTCGAGGCGGACAAAACCTAGAAATCTTTTCTCCAAATTCACACAAGTCAACTTTGACCTTTTAAAAGGTCAAAGACCACATTATTTATTTGAAGTCTGATTTTGATTATGTTCGCAGATCCTGAAAGATTGTTGAAAAGGGTATCTGAATTCACTCTTAGATCTGAGATTCCACACCTGTGCCTGCAAGAAAAATGGTTTTGTTGTTTGTTTGGGGGGGTTTGCCTTGGTCAAACCCCGGTTTGGAATCAACCTTAATATTGAAATTGAAATAGGAGAATGCTAGCAAGTAGTAGAAATGAATCTAACAATGAAGCTATGCAATTCAATAGATATGCTAATGTATTTGGAATGTAATCAAATATATTGATATGAAAGCTTGAACATAACATTATCAAACCTCCATGATTGTATGCTTGAAATCCACCTTGAGGAAATAGTGATATGGATCTTGAAGATGAACAAAGGATCTTGAAGGAAGATCACACCACCATGGTGGCTAGATCTAGGGTTTGAATGATAGATCTTGAATGCTTGAGCCAAATCCCTTCAATAGCTTGAATTCTTGAATCCTTGATCTTCAATGGAGAACTTGGATGAAGAAGAAGACTTGAATACTTGAATGAATGCTTGCTTGATCACCTTGAGAACTTGAGAGCTTGATTGCTTGGATGAGATGTAGAAAATGAGAGAGGAAGGCCTCCTTTTATAGTGATCTAGGGCACACTCCTCTAGATGGGCCACCTTGGAGAATTAAATCCCAATTAGGGCCTCACCTTTAGAAAATATACCTTGATTAAATACAATTAAAGGATTTACCATTTCGAAACCCGAAACAGCCGACCCGAAGGTGGGAAATAATATCCAGAAAGCTAAATTACCGGAAAATGAGAATTTGAAATTGTTAAAATGATAAAGAACAAATAGGAAATTGTTTAATCCAAGAGCAAGGAGTTAGGAAACAATACCATGAATTTGCACAATAACTAGGAGCATACACCAACAAAGTAAAGAGGAGACAAGAATTTGAAAGGGGAAAGCTAAGAAAACCCCTTGTGAATTATGAATGAGGCATGAAAAGCCTAAAGAGAGAGAGAGAATATGAGCACTTAGCTCAATACAATATGATAGAACTATGAAAGAGATAAATTAAGAGAGTTGTGCAAAAAAGATTGAAGAGTGTGTGGAGAAATATCTCTATATGTAGAGATAAGTGAAGGAGTTCAAAAAGTAACTCCCATGTGCATGTAAGCCACATTCATAAGTGTGTGAGCCACTTGTGCTAATTCCTCTTAAGGAGGAATCTAGGAATAAAAGGAAATTACAAATAAATATTATGTCCTCACACATGGAAAAGAGGACAAGTGTTCATGTAGGGATTCTATAGGAATCTCCTACTTACATAATAAATAAATTAAACTAAACTACCTTGGTTTATAATATTTCACCAAGGAAAGATTACATATTCTAATAGAAATCCTAGCAGGGGGAGGTCGAGGTCGAGGTCAACCCTGACCTGGTCAGGGTCGAGGTCAACTTTGACCTCAGACCCTAACTTTGTTAGGTTCTGCAACAAAGATCCCAGAGATGCTAGAAACTTAGAAATTGATGTCTGAACAGGACCCAGTGTCAGGAATAGATAGAAAATCCTCTGAATGATGTGATGAAGGACTAGGAGGTCTCATTTCTAAATCCTACCTAGAAAATGGAGCCATGGAAGAGAGAAAATTAGGAAAGTCCTTAAGACCTTAACCCTAATTTCACCTAGAATGAAGAAATCAAGTGCAGAGAAGAAGTGGAAGCCAAGGGAGAATGCAAAGATGCCAATCATGACCCTAAACCACTTACTCAGAGGGCTAAATGCTCTTAACATGGAAGTGCTTCCATTTTAAGATGATACATTAAGCCCCCACTTTAGCAAGAGTATGGATTCAATGCAAACTCTTGGTAAAGGAGAAGAGAGAAGAGATCCCAGTGGATTCAAAATGAGATAAAATAACACTTAGCTGAAGACACAAGCCCCTAGACCAAGGATTCTAACTCAACATACATACATGAGAGTATACAAAAGAATAAGGGTTAGTACTGAACAACCCAAATCAATTAGCTTAAGAAACCTTGCTAAGAAATATTTCTCATACCAATATCATATTTGGAAAGCTATCATAACAACATAAATGATTACATAAGAAAGACAAGAGCAACACTATAGACAACATAGCTTCATGATCCAGTCCTACTAGCATGAAAGCAAAAAGAGAGAAAAGAGAAAGTGATTACCTCACCTAGTAAGATGCCTACCTTACCGTGAATCACCCTGGAGGGAGAGCCCAACAGGTTCACCCATAAACTATGCTTGCAATTGTAATGCATCTTCTGACAGCTTCTGGAATATCCATAGATCCACCTTCTTGTATCACTATGAATATGAAATGCGTGTCTCCTCAAGATTTAGCAACTTATGTGCATTACCTTCAGAAGATTGAGCATATGAATGCGTGTCTTTTTAGGATTTAGCAACTTATGTGCGTTACCTTCCAAGATTTAGCATATTTGAAATTGGAAATGCGTGTCCCTTTAGGATTTAGCAACTTATGTGCATTACCTTCAGAGGATTTAGCATATTGAAAATTTTGAAAAATGCGCATCTCCTCAGGATTTAGCAACTTATGTGCGTTAGCTTCGGAAGATTTAGCATATGAATGCATGTATTTTTAGGATTTAGCAACTTATGTGCATTACCTTCCAAGATTTAGCATATAAAAATAAAAAACTATAGTACAAGGGAGACCCTGTATAGGTCCCCCTCCTTAATATGGAAAAAAACATACTATTTTGTCATGTTAAGGAAAGAAAGAACAAGGATAAAGCCTTCTTCAGCATCAAGACAATATCAATAGACAACACCCAGTCCAAGCCAAGAAGGTCACAGCTCCTATGAGGCCATGGAAGGGATGAATGTAAAAGATATTATGCAAGAAGTGAAAAGAAAGTAACCCTTAATGAGGGATAGCACACTATTCAGTTTCCAAGGTGAGAGATATATCAACCATGGAAACCCAATGTCAAACAACAAATAAGGTTTGCATAAAGGGCATAGGTCTGCAAATGCAAACCATAATTTTTATGTATGATTGGATATCACATAATAGATAGATACTGCTTAACCAAGGAAAGAGGTGAATCCCTAGAAAATAAGAGAATACCGGATGAAATAACAATGCATAGATTTGAATAAGATAGAAAAGCATAGCAAGCCTCCAAGGCTAAAGTACTTCTACCAAACTCACAACCCATATTTATGACTCCATGTGTGAATGTTTGAAGATAGAAAAGAAGGATAAGACATATTTGCCCCCCAAGTGTAGGAACAAAGATGGAAGAGGATACCTACTTCACAAAGCAAGGAGATATCCTGCTTACAACAATGTATAGTATATCCTTAGCGAGAGATATTGACCCCTACATCCAAGAGTATAAATAATCGTGAGAAGAATATGTCACTTATGGAAAAGGACCCTCAATGAAAAAGATCTTATCACCAAGATCTCCACCAAAGAAGAGTGTGTTTAGATAAGATATCATCTTTCAATAGGTGGGAACAAAGATTCAATCATCAAGCCCCCGGTGAAGAAGAGCAAGAGGAATCTTTGGAATGAAGGAAAACAATTTTAACACCAAGCCAGAATAAAAGTTTATATTAAACATAATTTGCAACATAGAGAAGAAGTGACGATCGAGGACAACAACTTCACATATAAGAAGGTTATCCATAGTCAAAATATCTATCAATATGATGAAATAATATTGCAATATAAACTAATACCACTAAGCTAAGGAAAGAAGTTCCCTTAGAAACAGAGAAGGAAGAACCTTGCCCCCTGAGGGATGAAAGACAAGGGATATTTTTACAAAACACATGTCTTAGAAAAGATTTCCTAAGAAGAAAATATAATTCCTAGGAATGGATAAAAACATCATGCAAGACTATGGAAGAAGGAAACATAAAGAATACCAATTAAATCTTAATAAAAAGACCTAATGGATCCTAAAAGACTGGATAAAATTATGCCTCTTGCCCCCTAGTCATGAGACAAGAGGATAGGAACATTTACTCTAGCTCTAATGGAGGGGAATCCCCTATATCAAAATTATGAAGAAGGTGTAAGACTGCGCAAGAAAAAGGTATAATACTGCGCACAACCCTATCCCTAACATATAATTTGAAGTTGTTACAATTGACAAGCAAATGAGTATTACGATAGTGGAAAGGGCATTTAAATTTGTACAAAGCATCAATAGGCATAGGTCTAAATCTTTCCTTCTTAGAATTCATTAGCTCCACATATACTGTTTTAGCATTTTCTTGACGAGTGTTAGGATTATCCATTAGAGATGTAGAGAGATGAACATTAAGGGGAGGACGAAAATCCACACCTCTTAACTTGACTTGAGATTTAAAAGTTCAAACACCACACATATCTAGTTTAGGAGGTATATTAATGGGAAATTTAATACCATGTTCATTAACTCCTAACCCTAAACCTTTATAGCCTTGTTTAGTCACCATATTATATCCAGTAGTGTACATATCATGTAAAGCTTCTACAGGAGGTGATTGTTTATCATGTTCATGAGTAAAGGTTGTATAAGGTGGGATAATAGGTTTGGAAGAAGTTTCCTTACCCTTTCTTTTAAGATCATCATGATTAGGAGGAGAAGGTAAATCAAAGAAATCTTGCACATCCGCATCCTGCACTATAGCTTGAATCCCATCATAAGTATGGGAAGAGCGAGGATTAACAGATGGAGAATCAGGTATCAGAATAGGAAGATTAGGATAAAGAGGAGGATGAAGATTAGGAAGATTAGGAGATGGTGTATCATCTACCAAATTCTTCACATAATCCAAAAGATGAATAAGGCTACCACATAAATCCCTAAAAAAAGTTTTAAATGTAGGTAGACTAGTATCAGTCAACTTCACAAAAGCATAAGCAAGAGCAAAGTGAAGGGTCATCAATGTTATGAAATGAATAATACCCTCATAAACATCATATGCATTATAAACAGATGCTAGAAGAAGAGTAATAACAAACATGATTATGCACCAAAACATCTTAACAATCTTCATGATAAATAAAAATGCAAAAAATATGTTTTTGGACTTTATTCAATATATAGATTTTTTTGAGTTTTAGAAGTATAGATGCAAGAGCAAAATGTAAATCTAACACCAAAAAGAAAGAGAGTAAGCTAGTCGGGTTCACCAAAATGAATAGTGAAGGTGAACACACAAGATAATAGAAAGGGAGATCTAAAAAAATAGAGCATCTAAATCCACAAAAGAAAGGAGGGTAGGCATGTCGGGTTCACCAAAATGAATAGTTGTAATTTGGAATCACCACTATTTGTGTGTGTGGGGAAAATGTAAGATTCACTCCTAAATCCAAATTCCCAAAGGAGAGATCCAATTTGATCAACCAAGAGGTTAATACACAATCAAATCAATCTATGAAGAATATGAAAGAGAGAGAGAAACCCTATTCTTCCCTATAGTTGGATTAAGCTTGAAATCTCAAATAATTTAAGTGCAATACTAACCTTGAATTAGGGAAGATTTGAAAAATGCTGAATTTTGGCTTCTGTATGAACTTTTTGAAGATTTCGTCACCTATTCTAGACTGGAAATGTCGAGGCAGACAAAACCTAGAAATCTTTTCTCCAAATTCACACAGGTCAACTTTGACCTTTTAAAAGGTCAAAGACCACATTATTTATTTGAAGTCCGATTTCGATTCTGTTCGCAGATCCTGAAAGATTGTCGAAAAGGGTATCCAAATTCAATCTCAAATCTGAGATTCCACACCTATGCTTGCAAGAAAAATGGTTTTATTGTTTGTTTTGGGGGGTTTGCCTTGGTCAAACCTCGATTTGGAATCAACCTTAATATTGAAATTGAAATAGGAGAATGCTAGCAAGTAGTAGAAATGAATCTAACAATGAAGCTATGCAATTCAATAGATATGCTAATGTATTTGGAATGTAATCAAATATATTGATATGAAAGCTTGAACATAACATTATCAAACCTCCATGATTGTATGCTTGAAATCCACCTTGAGGAAACAATGATATGGATCTTGAAGATGAACAAAGGATCTTGAAGGAAGATCACACCACCATGGTGGCTAGATCTAGGGTTTGAATGATAGATCTTGAATGCTTGAGCCAAATCCCTTCAATAGCTTGAATTCTTGAATCCTTGATCTTCAATGGAGAACTTGGATGAAGAAGAAGACTTGAATACTTGAATGAATGCTTGCTTGATCACCTTGAGAACTTGAGAGCTTGATTGCTTGGATGAGATGTAGAAAATGAGAGAGGAAGGCCTCCTTTTATAGTGATCTAGGGCACACTCCTCTAGATGGGCCACCTTGGAGAATTAAATCCCAATTAGGGCCTCACCTTTAGAAAATATACCTTGATTAAATACAATTAAAGGATTTACCATTTCGAAACCCGAAACAGCCGACCCGAAGGTGGGAAATAATATCCAGAAAGCTAAATTACCGGAAAATGAGAATTTGAAATTGTTAAAATGATAAAGAACAAATAGGAAATTGTTTAATCCAAGAGCAAGGAGTTAGGAAACAATACCATGAATTTGCACAATAACTAGGAGCATACACCAACAAAGTAAAGAGGAGACAAGAATTTGAAAGGGGAAAGCTAAGAAAACCCCTTGTGAATTATGAATGAGGCATGAAAAGCCTAAAGAGAGAGAGAGAATATGAGCACTTAGCTCAATACAATATGATAGAACTATGAAAGAGATAAATTAAGAGAGTTGTGCAAAAAAGATTGAAGAGTGTGTGGAGAAATATCTCTATATGTAGAGATAAGTGAAGGAGTTCAAAAAGTAACTCCCATGTGCATGTAAGCCACATTCATAAGTGTGTGAGCCACTTGTGCTAATTCCTCTTAAGGAGGAATCTAGGAATAAAAGGAAATTACAAATAAATATTATGTCCTCACACATGGAAAAGAGGATAAGTGTTCATGTAGGGATTCTATAGGAATCTCCTACTTACATAATAAATAAATTAAACTAAACTACCTTGGTTTATAATATTTCACCAAGGAAAGATTACATATTCTAATAGAAATCCTAGCAGGGGGAGGTCGAGGTCGAGGTCAACCCTGACCTGGTCAGGGTCGAGGTCAACTTTGACCTCAGACCCTAACTTTGTTAGGTTCTGCAACAAAGATCCCAGAGATGCTAGAAACTTAGAAATTGATGTCTGAACAGGACCCAGTGTCAGGAATAGATAGAAAATCCTCTGAATGATGTGATGAAGGACTAGGAGGTCTCATTTCTAAATCCTACCTAGAAAATGGAGCCATGGAAGAGAGAAAATTAGGAAAGTCCTTAAGACCTTAACCCTAATTTCACCTAGAATGAAGAAATCAAGTGCAGAGAAGAAGTGGAAGCCAAGGGAGAATGCAAAGATGCCAATCATGACCCTAAACCACTTACTCAGAGGGCTAAATGCTCTTAACATGGAAGTGCTTCCATTTTAAGATGATACATTAAGCCCCCACTTTAGCAAGAGTATGGATTCAATGCAAACTCTTGGTAAAGGAGAAGAGAGAAGAGATCCCAGTGGATTCAAAATGAGATAAAATAACACTTAGCTGAAGACACAAGCCCCTAGACCAAGGATTCTAACTCAACATACATACATGAGAGTATACAAAAGAATAAGGGTTAGTACTGAACAACCCAAATCAATTAGCTTAAGAAACCTTGCTAAGAAATATTTCTCATACCAATATCATATTTGGAAAGCTATCATAACAACATAAATGATTACATAAGAAAGACAAGAGCAACACTATAGACAACATAGCTTCATGATCCAGTCCTACTAGCATGAAAGCAAAAAGAGAGAAAAGAGAAAGTGATTACCTCACCTAGTAAGATGCCTACCTTACCGTGAATCACCCTGGAGGGAGAGCCCAACAGGTTCACCCATAAACTATGCTTGCAATTGTAATGCATCTTCTGACAGCTTCTGGAATATCCATAGATCCACCTTCTTGTATCACTATGAATATGAAATGCGTGTCTCCTCAAGATTTAGCAACTTATGTGCATTACCTTCAGAAGATTGAGCATATGAATGCGTGTCTTTTTAGGATTTAGCAACTTATGTGCGTTACCTTCCAAGATTTAGCATATTTGAAATTGGAAATGCGTGTCCCTTTAGGATTTAGCAACTTATGTGCATTACCTTCAGAGGATTTAGCATATTGAAAATTTTGAAAAATGCGCATCTCCTCAGGATTTAGCAACTTATGTGCGTTAGCTTCGGAAGATTTAGCATATGAATGCATGTATTTTTAGGATTTAGCAACTTATGTGCATTACCTTCCAAGATTTAGCATATAAAAATAAAAAACTATAGTACAAGGGAGACCCTGTATAGGTCCCCCTCCTTAATATGGAAAAAAACATACTATTTTGTCATGTTAAGGAAAGAAAGAACAAGGATAAAGCCTTCTTCAGCATCAAGACAATATCAATAGACAACACCCAGTCCAAGCCAAGAAGGTCACAGCTCCTATGAGGCCATGGAAGGGATGAATGTAAAAGATATTATGCAAGAAGTGAAAAGAAAGTAACCCTTAATGAGGGATAGCACACTATTCAGTTTCCAAGGTGAGAGATATATCAACCATGGAAACCCAATGTCAAACAACAAATAAGGTTTGCATAAAGGGCATAGGTCTGCAAATGCAAACCATAATTTTTATGTATGATTGGATATCACATAATAGATAGATACTGCTTAACCAAGGAAAGAGGTGAATCCCTAGAAAATAAGAGAATACCGGATGAAATAACAATGCATAGATTTGAATAAGATAGAAAAGCATAGCAAGCCTCCAAGGCTAAAGTACTTCTACCAAACTCACAACCCATATTTATGACTCCATGTGTGAATGTTTGAAGATAGAAAAGAAGGATAAGACATATTTGCCCCCCAAGTGTAGGAACAAAGATGGAAGAGGATACCTACTTCACAAAGCAAGGAGATATCCTGCTTACAACAATGTATAGTATATCCTTAGCGAGAGATATTGACCCCTACATCCAAGAGTATAAATAATCGTGAGAAGAATATGTCACTTATGGAAAAGGACCCTCAATGAAAAAGATCTTATCACCAAGATCTCCACCAAAGAAGAGTGTGTTTAGATAAGATATCATCTTTCAATAGGTGGGAACAAAGATTCAATCATCAAGCCCCCGGTGAAGAAGAGCAAGAGGAATCTTTGGAATGAAGGAAAACAATTTTAACACCAAGCCAGAATAAAAGTTTATATTAAACATAATTTGCAACATAGAGAAGAAGTGACGATCGAGGACAACAACTTCACATATAAGAAGGTTATCCATAGTCAAAATATCTATCAATATGATGAAATAATATTGCAATATAAACTAATACCACTAAGCTAAGGAAAGAAGTTCCCTTAGAAACAGAGAAGGAAGAACCTTGCCCCCTGAGGGATGAAAGACAAGGGATATTTTTACAAAACACATGTCTTAGAAAAGATTTCCTAAGAAGAAAATATAATTCCTAGGAATGGATAAAAACATCATGCAAGACTATGGAAGAAGGAAACATAAAGAATACCAATTAAATCTTAATAAAAAGACCTAATGGATCCTAAAAGACTGGATAAAATTATGCCTCTTGCCCCCTAGTCATGAGACAAGAGGATAGGAACATTTACTCTAGCTCTAATGGAGGGGAATCCCCTATATCAAAATTATGAAGAAGGTGTAAGACTGCGCAAGAAAAAGGTATAATACTGCGCACAACCCTATCCCTAACATATAATTTGAAGTTGTTACAATTGACAAGCAAATGAGTATTACGATAGTGGAAAGGGCATTTAAATTTGTACAAAGCATCAATAGGCATAGGTCTAAATCTTTCCTTCTTAGAATTCATTAGCTCCACATATACTGTTTTAGCATTTTCTTGACGAGTGTTAGGATTATCCATTAGAGATGTAGAGAGATGAACATTAAGGGGAGGACGAAAATCCACACCTCTTAACTTGACTTGAGATTTAAAAGTTCAAACACCACACATATCTAGTTTAGGAGGTATATTAATGGGAAATTTAATACCATGTTCATTAACTCCTAACCCTAAACCTTTATAGCCTTGTTTAGTCACCATATTATATCCAGTAGTGTACATATCATGTAAAGCTTCTACAGGAGGTGATTGTTTATCATGTTCATGAGTAAAGGTTGTATAAGGTGGGATAATAGGTTTGGAAGAAGTTTCCTTACCCTTTCTTTTAAGATCATCATGATTAGGAGGAGAAGGTAAATCAAAGAAATCTTGCACATCCGCATCCTGCACTATAGCTTGAATCCCATCATAAGTATGGGAAGAGCGAGGATTAACAGATGGAGAATCAGGTATCAGAATAGGAAGATTAGGATAAAGAGGAGGATGAAGATTAGGAAGATTAGGAGATGGTGTATCATCTACCAAATTCTTCACATAATCCAAAAGATGAATAAGGCTACCACATAAATCCCTAAAAAAAGTTTTAAATGTAGGTAGACTAGTATCAGTCAACTTCACAAAAGCATAAGCAAGAGCAAAGTGAAGGGTCATCAATGTTATGAAATGAATAATACCCTCATAAACATCATATGCATTATAAACAGATGCTAGAAGAAGAGTAATAACAAACATGATTATGCACCAAAACATCTTAACAATCTTCATGATAAATAAAAATGCAAAAAATATGTTTTTGGACTTTATTCAATATATAGATTTTTTTGAGTTTTAGAAGTATAGATGCAAGAGCAAAATGTAAATCTAACACCAAAAAGAAAGAGAGTAAGCTAGTCGGGTTCACCAAAATGAATAGTGAAGGTGAACACACAAGATAATAGAAAGGGAGATCTAAAAAAATAGAGCATCTAAATCCACAAAAGAAAGGAGGGTAGGCATGTCGGGTTCACCAAAATGAATAGTTGTAATTTGGAATCACCACTATTTGTGTGTGTGGGGAAAATGTAAGATTCACTCCTAAATCCAAATTCCCAAAGGAGAGATCCAATTTGATCAACCAAGAGGTTAATACACAATCAAATCAATCTATGAAGAATATGAAAGAGAGAGAGAAACCCTATTCTTCCCTATAGTTGGATTAAGCTTGAAATCTCAAATAATTTAAGTGCAATACTAACCTTGAATTAGGGAAGATTTGAAAAATGCTGAATTTTGGCTTCTGTATGAACTTTTTGAAGATTTCGTCACCTATTCTAGACTGGAAATGTCGAGGCAGACAAAACCTAGAAATCTTTTCTCCAAATTCACACAGGTCAACTTTGACCTTTTAAAAGGTCAAAGACCACATTATTTATTTGAAGTCCGATTTCGATTCTGTTCGCAGATCCTGAAAGATTGTCGAAAAGGGTATCCAAATTCAATCTCAAATCTGAGATTCCACACCTATGCTTGCAAGAAAAATGGTTTTATTGTTTGTTTTGGGGGGTTTGCCTTGGTCAAACCTCGATTTGGAATCAACCTTAATATTGAAATTGAAATAGGAGAATGCTAGCAAGTAGTAGAAATGAATCTAACAATGAAGCTATGCAATTCAATAGATATGCTAATGTATTTGGAATGTAATCAAATATATTGATATGAAAGCTTGAACATAACATTATCAAACCTCCATGATTGTATGCTTGAAATCCACCTTGAGGAAACAATGATATGGATCTTGAAGATGAACAAAGGATCTTGAAGGAAGATCACACCACCATGGTGGCTAGATCTAGGGTTTGAATGATAGATCTTGAATGCTTGAGCCAAATCCCTTCAATAGCTTGAATTCTTGAATCCTTGATCTTCAATGGAGAACTTGGATGAAGAAGAAGACTTGAATACTTGAATGAATGCTTGCTTGATCACCTTGAGAACTTGAGAGCTTGATTGCTTGGATGAGATGTAGAAAATGAGAGAGGAAGGCCTCCTTTTATAGTGATCTAGGGCACACTCCTCTAGATGGGCCACCTTGGAGAATTAAATCCCAATTAGGGCCTCACCTTTAGAAAATATACCTTGATTAAATACAATTAAAGGATTTACCATTTCGAAACCCGAAACAGCCGACCCGAAGGTGGGAAATAATATCCAGAAAGCTAAATTACCGGAAAATGAGAATTTGAAATTGTTAAAATGATAAAGAACAAATAGGAAATTGTTTAATCCAAGAGCAAGGAGTTAGGAAACAATACCATGAATTTGTACAATAACTAGGAGCATACACCAACAAAGTAAAGAGGAGACAAGAATTTGAAAGGGGAAAGCTAAGAAAACCCCTTGTGAATTATGAATGAGGCATGAAAAGCCTAAAGAGAGAGAGAGAATATGAGCACTTAGCTCAATACAATATGATAGAACTATGAAAGAGATAAATTAAGAGAGTTGTGCAAAAAAGATTGAAGAGTGTGTGGAGAAATATCTCTATATGTAGAGATAAGTGAAGGAGTTCAAAAAGTAACTCCCATGTGCATGTAAGCCACATTCATAAGTGTGTGAGCCACTTGTGCTAATTCCTCTTAAGGAGGAATCTAGGAATAAAAGGAAATTACAAATAAATATTATGTCCTCACACATGGAAAAGAGGACAAGTGTTCATGTAGGGATTCTATAGGAATCTCCTACTTACATAATAAATAAATTAAACTAAACTACCTTGGTTTATAATATTTCACCAAGGAAAGATTACATATTCTAATAGAAATCCTAGCAGGGGGAGGTCGAGGTCGAGGTCAACCCTGACCTGGTCAGGGTCGAGGTCAACTTTGACCTCAGACCCTAACTTTGTTAGGTTCTGCAACAAAGATCCCAGAGATGCTAGAAACTTAGAAATTGATGTCTGAACAGGACCCAGTGTCAGGAATAGATAGAAAATCCTCTGAATGATGTGATGAAGGACTAGGAGGTCTCATTTCTAAATCCTACCTAGAAAATGGAGCCATGGAAGAGAGAAAATTAGGAAAGTCCTTAAGACCTTAACCCTAATTTCACCTAGAATGAAGAAATCAAGTGCAGAGAAGAAGTGGAAGCCAAGGGAGAATGCAAAGATGCCAATCATGACCCTAAACCACTTACTCAAAGGGCTAAATGCTCTTAACATGGAAGTGCTTCCATTTTAAGATGATACATTAAGCCCCCACTTTAGCAAGAGTATGGATTCAATGCAAACTCTTGGTAAAGGAGAAGAGAGAAGAGATCCCAGTGGATTCAAAATGAGATAAAATAACACTTAGCTGAAGACACAAGCCCCTAGACCAAGGATTCTAACTCAACATACATACATGAGAGTATACAAAAGAATAAGGGTTAGTACTGAACAACCCAAATCAATTAGCTTAAGAAACCTTGCTAAGAAATATTTCTCATACCAATATCATATTTGGAAAGCTATCATAACAACATAAATGATTACATAAGAAAGACAAGAGCAACACTATAGACAACATAGCTTCATGATCCAGTCCTACTAGCATGAAAGCAAAAAGAGAGAAAAGAGAAAGTGATTACCTCACCTAGTAAGATGCCTACCTTACCGTGAATCACCCTGGAGGGAGAGCCCAACAGGTTCACCCATAAACTATGCTTGCAATTGTAATGCATCTTCTGACAGCTTCTGGAATATCCATAGATCCACCTTCTTGTATCACTATGAATATGAAATGCGTGTCTCCTCAAGATTTAGCAACTTATGTGCATTACCTTCAGAAGATTGAGCATATGAATGCGTGTCTTTTTAGGATTTAGCAACTTATGTGCGTTACCTTCCAAGATTTAGCATATTTGAAATTGGAAATGCGTGTCCCTTTAGGATTTAGCAACTTATGTGCATTACCTTCAGAGGATTTAGCATATTGAAAATTTTGAAAAATGCGCATCTCCTCAGGATTTAGCAACTTATGTGCGTTAGCTTCGGAAGATTTAGCATATGAATGCATGTATTTTTAGGATTTAGCAACTTATGTGCATTACCTTCCAAGATTTAGCATATAAAAATAAAAAACTATAGTACAAGGGAGACCCTGTATAGGTCCCCCTCCTTAATATGGAAAAAAACATACTATTTTGTCATGTTAAGGAAAGAAAGAACAAGGATAAAGCCTTCTTCAGCATCAAGACAATATCAATAGACAACACCCAGTCCAAGCCAAGAAGGTCACAGCTCCTATGAGGCCATGGAAGGGATGAATGTAAAAGATATTATGCAAGAAGTGAAAAGAAAGTAACCCTTAATGAGGGATAGCACACTATTCAGTTTCCAAGGTGAGAGATATATCAACCATGGAAACCCAATGTCAAACAACAAATAAGGTTTGCATAAAGGGCATAGGTCTGCAAATGCAAACCATAATTTTTATGTATGATTGGATATCACATAATAGATAGATACTGCTTAACCAAGGAAAGAGGTGAATCCCTAGAAAATAAGAGAATACCGGATGAAATAACAATGCATAGATTTGAATAAGATAGAAAAGCATAGCAAGCCTCCAAGGCTAAAGTACTTCTACCAAACTCACAACCCATATTTATGACTCCATGTGTGAATGTTTGAAGATAGAAAAGAAGGATAAGACATATTTGCCCCCCAAGTGTAGGAACAAAGATGGAAGAGGATACCTACTTCACAAAGCAAGGAGATATCCTGCTTACAACAATGTATAGTATATCCTTAGCGAGAGATATTGACCCCTACATCCAAGAGTATAAATAATCGTGAGAAGAATATGTCACTTATGGAAAAGGACCCTCAATGAAAAAGATCTTATCACCAAGATCTCCACCAAAGAAGAGTGTGTTTAGATAAGATATCATCTTTCAATAGGTGGGAACAAAGATTCAATCATCAAGCCCCCGGTGAAGAAGAGCAAGAGGAATCTTTGGAATGAAGGAAAACAATTTTAACACCAAGCCAGAATAAAAGTTTATATTAAACATAATTTGCAACATAGAGAAGAAGTGACGATCGAGGACAACAACTTCACATATAAGAAGGTTATCCATAGTCAAAATATCTATCAATATGATGAAATAATATTGCAATATAAACTAATACCACTAAGCTAAGGAAAGAAGTTCCCTTAGAAACAGAGAAGGAAGAACCTTGCCCCCTGAGGGATGAAAGACAAGGGATATTTTTACAAAACACATGTCTTAGAAAAGATTTCCTAAGAAGAAAATATAATTCCTAGGAATGGATAAAAACATCATGCAAGACTATGGAAGAAGGAAACATAAAGAATACCAATTAAATCTTAATAAAAAGACCTAATGGATCCTAAAAGACTGGATAAAATTATGCCTCTTGCCCCCTAGTCATGAGACAAGAGGATAGGAACATTTACTCTAGCTCTAATGGAGGGGAATCCCCTATATCAAAATTATGAAGAAGGTGTAAGACTGCGCAAGAAAAAGGTATAATACTGCGCACAACCCTATCCCTAACATATAATTTGAAGTTGTTACAATTGACAAGCAAATGAGTATTACGATAGTGGAAAGGGCATTTAAATTTGTACAAAGCATCAATAGGCATAGGTCTAAATCTTTCCTTCTTAGAATTCATTAGCTCCACATATACTGTTTTAGCATTTTCTTGACGAGTGTTAGGATTATCCATTAGAGATGTAGAGAGATGAACATTAAGGGGAGGACGAAAATCCACACCTCTTAACTTGACTTGAGATTTAAAAGTTCAAACACCACACATATCTAGTTTAGGAGGTATATTAATGGGAAATTTAATACCATGTTCATTAACTCCTAACCCTAAACCTTTATAGCCTTGTTTAGTCACCATATTATATCCAGTAGTGTACATATCATGTAAAGCTTCTACAGGAGGTGATTGTTTATCATGTTCATGAGTAAAGGTTGTATAAGGTGGGATAATAGGTTTGGAAGAAGTTTCCTTACCCTTTCTTTTAAGATCATCATGATTAGGAGGAGAAGGTAAATCAAAGAAATCTTGCACATCCGCATCCTGCACTATAGCTTGAATCCCATCATAAGTATGGGAAGAGCGAGGATTAACAGATGGAGAATCAGGTATCAGAATAGGAAGATTAGGATAAAGAGGAGGATGAAGATTAGGAAGATTAGGAGATGGTGTATCATCTACCAAATTCTTCACATAATCCAAAAGATGAATAAGGCTACCACATAAATCCCTAAAAAAAGTTTTAAATGTAGGTAGACTAGTATCAGTCAACTTCACAAAAGCATAAGCAAGAGCAAAGTGAAGGGTCATCAATGTTATGAAATGAATAATACCCTCATAAACATCATATGCATTATAAACAGATGCTAGAAGAAGAGTAATAACAAACATGATTATGCACCAAAACATCTTAACAATCTTCATGATAAATAAAAATGCAAAAAATATGTTTTTGGACTTTATTCAATATATAGATTTTTTTGAGTTTTAGAAGTATAGATGCAAGAGCAAAATGTAAATCTAACACCAAAAAGAAAGAGAGTAAGCTAGTCGGGTTCACCAAAATGAATAGTGAAGGTGAACACACAAGATAATAGAAAGGGAGATCTAAAAAAATAGAGCATCTAAATCCACAAAAGAAAGGAGGGTAGGCATGTCGGGTTCACCAAAATGAATAGTTGTAATTTGGAATCACCACTATTTGTGTGTGTGGGGAAAATGTAAGATTCACTCCTAAATCCAAATTCCCAAAGGAGAGATCCAATTTGATCAACCAAGAGGTTAATACACAATCAAATCAATCTATGAAGAATATGAAAGAGAGAGAGAAACCCTATTCTTCCCTATAGTTGGATTAAGCTTGAAATCTCAAATAATTTAAGTGCAATACTAACCTTGAATTAGGGAAGATTTGAAAAATGCTGAATTTTGGCTTCTGTATGAACTTTTTGAAGATTTCGTCACCTATTCTAGACTGGAAATGTCGAGGCAGACAAAACCTAGAAATCTTTTCTCCAAATTCACACAGGTCAACTTTGACCTTTTAAAAGGTCAAAGACCACATTATTTATTTGAAGTCCGATTTCGATTCTGTTCGCAGATCCTGAAAGATTGTCGAAAAGGGTATCCAAATTCAATCTCAAATCTGAGATTCCACACCTATGCTTGCAAGAAAAATGGTTTTATTGTTTGTTTTGGGGGGTTTGCCTTGGTCAAACCTCGATTTGGAATCAACCTTAATATTGAAATTGAAATAGGAGAATGCTAGCAAGTAGTAGAAATGAATCTAACAATGAAGCTATGCAATTCAATAGATATGCTAATGTATTTGGAATGTAATCAAATATATTGATATGAAAGCTTGAACATAACATTATCAAACCTCCATGATTGTATGCTTGAAATCCACCTTGAGGAAACAATGATATGGATCTTGAAGATGAACAAAGGATCTTGAAGGAAGATCACACCACCATGGTGGCTAGATCTAGGGTTTGAATGATAGATCTTGAATGCTTGAGCCAAATCCCTTCAATAGCTTGAATTCTTGAATCCTTGATCTTCAATGGAGAACTTGGATGAAGAAGAAGACTTGAATACTTGAATGAATGCTTGCTTGATCACCTTGAGAACTTGAGAGCTTGATTGCTTGGATGAGATGTAGAAAATGAGAGAGGAAGGCCTCCTTTTATAGTGATCTAGGGCACACTCCTCTAGATGGGCCACCTTGGAGAATTAAATCCCAATTAGGTCCTCACCTTTATAAAATATACCTTGATTAAATACAATTAAAAGATTTACCGTTTCGGAACCTGAAACAGCTGACCCGGAGGCGGGAAATAATTATCCAGAAAGCTAAATTACCGGTAAATGAGAATTTGAAATCCTGGCAAGGGGAGTTCAAGGTCAAGGTCGACCCTAACCTGGTCAAGGTCAAGGTCGACTATGACCTCAAACCCTAACTTTGTTAGGTTTTGCAACAGAGATCCCAGATATGCTAGAAACTTAGAAATTGATGTCTGAACAGGACCCAGTGTCAGGAACAGATAGAAAATCCTCTGAATAATGTGATGAAGGACTAGGAGGTCTCATTTCTAAATCCTACCTAGAAAATGGAGCCATGGAAGAGATAAAATCAGGAAAGTCCTTAAGACCTTAACCCTAATTTCACCTAGAATGAAGAAATCAAGTGCAGAGAAGAAGTGGAAGACAAGGGAGAATGAAAAGATGCCAATCATGACCCTAAACCACTTACTCAAAGGGCTAAATGAGCTTAACATGGAAGTGCTTCCATTTTAAGATGATACATAAACAATCAAACAACACACACTCAACAACATGAAACATAGAACAACACAATTACTCCCATTCCCAAGTAATGCACATAGGATCACAATTGATCAATCAATGGGAAAAGGTGGAAACAATCCTTAGAGAAGCCATACTCAAGAACTACAAGTCTTTTTTTCTCAAATACAACATGCCTTGACAAGGCTCAACCCAAACAAGCTAGCTTATCTCATTGAGCACAATTTCAACTTCCCTTATGGCCCCAATAAGCAATACAAGTAGGCTTTCATGGATGCCCATACATCCATGCTCTACACAAAAGATTTTCCCAACTAATCCCTTCACCCCAAGACTCTCTCAAATCCTCCCAAGGATGAGTGGAGTCTTGCAATCCCATAACATACACACAACAAAACAAAGAGAAAACAAAGATAAACTTCATGTAAACAATTTTAAAGTATAACACAACATAGTCTCACAACAATTCAACTCAACAATACAAATACTTAAACAAGGCTTCCATGATAGGAGCACCTACCTTTATTCAAGGCTATGGAAATGGTGAATTTGATGAAGAGCTCAAACTTCCTTTTCCTAGCTTTTCCTTCTCCTTCTCTAAGCCTCTAGATCTCCTTAGGTGATTTCTCCTCCAAAATCTAGATTGCATAATCTAGAAGTGTTTTCTTTCTAGTATCTTTTTCCTATTAGCAAAAACATTCCTTCTCTTTCCTACCCTCATCCCAAAGCAAGGTAGATATCTTGGTTCTTGTTAATTTTCCACATGCCCCTAACTAAGGAATGGAAGGTAATTCAAGACATAGGGGAAGGAACTAATCTTGGAAGCATACTCAATTTTGTCACTCCCAAAGAAGGCTCTCTTTAAGAGGAAATTTGGAATCTTTGGGTGAAGAAAAGGGTAAAAATTGACCCCCAAACCTATGCACATGCCTTGGGGTACTTAAAACTAACCCTAACCACTCTCTAGAGCTCAATTTAACCCCCCAAAAACCCATGTGAAGTTAACTCACGAAAATGGGGAAGTGATGTGACTCTTGCCTTGGTTCCCTAACCCACTAACCACACATAGGGACTCACAAGGTGACCTAAGGGTGAGGTAAGGTCAACTTTCCACTTAGGCATGCCAAAACATAACATTAGTGTCAAGTGACACAATAAAAGAAAGTACACATCACATCACTAATTTACTCACATGGCATGCCTAATGGATATTCACATTTCGCCTTAGCTCATCATATATCTGCACTTCAAATGGCCCATTATCCATTCGAAGTGCGATTACCAGGAGCCAACCACTATTATAGATTACTCCCATAGCCATACCCTGGGATTTGTTTACCCTCTATAGGCAATGAGATGGTAATGACCATCTCATTCTAGAGGGGACCGACTTCATTGGGAACCATATTTTTACACATTTAAATTTACATCAAATTATGCACTTACAAACATTTAAAATTAACATTCACCCATGCATCACACTTACGAAATTAAAATCACATAACAATGAGGTCGTTCTCTTCCTAGATTTGACCTTAACCAAATACTATTTTCACATTTATCCATCCTTGTTTCCCCGCATTTAAAACCATGGTCATAATCCTGCACACTTGATTCAGATATCAGTACCACATGAAATCATTTCATATAAACATAATGAAAGAGAAACAAGATCTATAATAACATACAAATATGAATACATTTGAGAAACTGCATTTCATGATTTCAATCATAAACATAAACCATATTGTATCATATTTCTATAAGCATCACACGTAAGCTCAATTTCACTTAAACAAGTAACCCTAAGTCAAATGCAAAACCATTATATAAGGAAATCAATCATTATAGCTAGCTCAATATCCTATTCCATAAGATAACATAAATCAATATGCAGAATCTAGGATTCAATTATCTTTCTATATCATAAAGTCAGTATGAATCTAACATAAGCATGTAGAGGTACGTCTAACATCATGATCCATATAATCAAGTAAAATCATCACATAATGTCTAATGATATAAAGTCATAATCAAAATAGGTCTAATATCACAAAAAAGTGTATCATCAAGATAGTCCAAGTGTCAAATTATCAGTCGAGCTAAGCGGGGTCGGGGTGGGACCTCACAAAAACACACCCATGATCGGTACCTCTCAAAGGATAGGACAAGAGAGCCATCGGTCAGGGCATACATAGAGTCAACAACAGTTGGCTAGTGGATCTGTGCAAATGGAAGAGGCAGACGGGTCGGGAGCAAGTATAGAGGTGGATTTAGGGATAGGGCATAGATCCACACAGGTGTAGAGTACAGGGATACATGATCTAGCACAAGTTGACCCCCTAGTTGATGATGTTGATAAGCAGCCCCCCTCAGGAGAGGTAGATAGACAGTGATATGATTTGATTTTGATTATGTATTTTAGTGATTCTTTGATGGAGGGCACGGTCCCTATGTATATTGTATTTGTATTTTTTATGGACACAGACTGGGACATACATTTATTCTTTCATTCTTTTGGGATGGGACAAGCTTGTACTCTTATTCATGATTATATATACATGATGAGCTAGGTGGGATATGATGTGTTATGATAAATGTATGGATGTTTATGATGCACTAACATGGGTGATGTAGGATGTGATGTTGTTTACTATATGATGTGGGACTAACATGTGTGTGATGCAGGGCACGAGGTGCCTATGTGATTTTTGATATGATGCAGTTATTGATGGTTTATGGATGCAAGATGTGATGTGATGCCCTATATGTGATGCATGATTTATTTATGTATGATTTGATATGTATATGGATGTATGATGTTTTAACAATGCAAGAAAAAACTGACTTAACAATGCAAGATAAAATGAACCTTAACTATGCAAGATTAAAATGAACGTAAAATGAATCTAAATGGATAGAAATGAAAGATGAAATGAGCTTAACTATGAAAGATTTTAATGAACCTAAAAATGAATCTAAGTGGATAATAATGCAAGATGAATCTAAGCACGACTTATAATGAATATATAAGGATGAAGGGAAAATGCAATCTCTAAAATTAATCTGAATGATAATGACAATGTAATCTAAAATAAATTTGAAATAGAATGAATCTAAGATGATGAAACTAAATGCTTAAATTATGCAAGACGTAAAATGAATCTAAATGCAAATGAACGTAAGATGGATAAAAAATGCTTAACTAGGATAGAGTGAATCTATAATGAATGGGAATGATTAACAATGCAAAATGCAAATGGATGTAAAAAATGAATTGAGATGATTAATGATTCATGATGAAAATGCATCTAAAATGAATGTATTGATGCAACGAGGGATGAGGAGGCAAAAATAGAATGAGACAATGCAACCTAGGATAATGACTAAATGAATCTAAAAGGTGATGTAATGCATGTAGAATGGTAAGCGGATGGTTAATGAAATGGTGAAGGTGAAAATTCCATGTGGATAGTGTGGGTGAGAGGGAGATGCAATAATGCATATGGGAGATATGAGGTGAGGAATGAGGATGAGATGGCATAGCATATCACTGCTTGACTGAACTCTCACTGAGGGATGGGGGGGTGGAGTGGTAGAGGGGATGGTCAAAGGGGATATTTGCACAATCAAAATCCATGGGTTAGGAACATGAGTCGAAGGGGAATGAGGTAGATAGGTTTGCATCAAGATGAGGCTTATGGGGGGATAAAGGGAAATGTGTGAAAAGGATGTGAGGGTGATGTTGTTGGGGATCTTTGAGAATGATTGTTGAGATTTAATAGGGATATGGTTTTAACTAGGAAGTTTGATTGGGGGGGGGGATTTATTGAAGCTTCAACGTGGGGTATTCCAAAGGGGAATACCACCATGTAGTTTGAGCACTTAGTTTGATATAGCAATATAAGGGACTAGCCAAAGTTACTAGGAACTTGAGGCCATGTTGCTAGCATTGCATAGGACTAACTCAAAAAGAACACGCAAGGGTTGCCCCAACATCACGCATGAACCTAGGGGGAAGCATGGTGAATGATGAAGAGGAACCCACAAATAAACAAAACTTCCTGAAGGCACCATGTGACCCAAAAGATCACATGTAGACCATGTCGGGGTTGCATCAGACTGACTCACTGGTAGAAATAAAAGAGTGCAAAAAGACCTCATCCCAACAAACATCTATCATCGTCGCGCACCATGATATAAAGGATCGTGGTGACCTTGAGAAGAGAAGCAAAATGAGACCTCAAAAATAAATAATAAATCCAAGCAAACATTATGAAATTAATGTGATCAAACCAAAAGATGTCCTTTTCCAAAAGAGATCGACTAACTATGGATGGTGGGATTTAGGTCAGACAAGAGGAAAGATGCATCCTACAAGGACCTAGTTAGTGGGATTGGTTACAAACTGACTTGGTGATGGGCAAAAGGAGAACCTTGGAGAATCATAGTGACAATAAATGTTTGCTGAGGAGAATATTGATATTGTGATCATGATGGGTTAATGCTTTTGGGGTCAAGATACTACCAAGAAAACAAGGTGATATGTAAAAAATAACCAAAGAAGTGAGGACACGATATACAGTCAAATATCTACAAAAGCTCAAGTGATTAGGATAGGTCAACAAGTGACAATTATGTACATAGCTCAGTGTTGCGGGGATAGGTCATGTCTTGGTATATACATGAAGCTCAAGATGCGAGATAGTAGTTCTTGTCTACTGGTGTAATAGGAATGACACCTTGGGAACAAGGGTGAGAGAGATGGATGAATGATGAGATGATAGGGGATGATGAGTGGGTTTGGGAGTTTGATATTTGTCTTGAGAATAATGTTGAAAATTTTCAATTTACTATACATACTCTTAAAAATCCTACAATTTTCAATAAGTTTACCTCTGATTGTTTCAATTTGTGTTTTAATGAATGGTATTCTCATATCTATCATTTTTTGAAAGATGGTACTTTTCCTGAATCAGCAACAAGGAACATGCGTAATCATATTAGGAAGCTTGCAACACATTATATCATTTTAGGAGATACGCTTTACAAATGCTCTTATGATGGTTTGCTATTAGGATGTCTTGGTAGAACCAAAATTCTAGTAGCTTTGATAGAAGCTCATTCTCGTTCTTGTGGGGCACATTTTGGTGGAAAATCTTTAGTCAATAAACTTCTTAGAATGGGATATTATTGGCAAACAATGGAACAAGATTCTTTCATGTTTGTTAAAAAATGTCCTCAATGTCAACAGCATAGTAATTTAATTCATGCTCCTGCTCGTGTGCTTCGTAATCAAGTTGCTCCATGGCCTTTTAGTATTTGGGGTTTTGATCTTGTTGGAAAAATCTCATCAGCTTCTTCTCAAGGACATACATACATCCTGACAAATACAGATTACTTTACGAAGTGGGTGGAAGTTGTCCCTCTATGTTCAACTACTGTAGATGCTATTTGTGATTTCATCCTTAACAATATTATAACACGATTTGGTATTCCTTCGACGATAATTTCAGATAATGGTACCTCATTTAAGAATAAAGAAGTCATGAAATTCTTGGAGAAATATCAAATTCAACATATATTTTCAACCCCTTATTATCCTCAATATAATGGTCAAGTTGAAGCATCAAATAAAGTCATTGAACAAATTTTGGAGAAAATAGTTAATAAGCATGCGAAAGATTGGCATACCCAACTTACCTATGCTTTATGGGCTTATAGGACTAGTGTTCGTACTGCCACAGGTACTTCTCCTTATAATCTTGTCTATGGTACTATTGCTATTATGCCTTTGGAACTGGAAATACCTTCTTTATGTGTTTCATTTCATGGGATAATTGACAAAGATACATTTCGAGAACAATGATTACAAGAATTAGAAATGTTGGATGAACAATGAATAAATGCTTTGGAACATATAAAGGCTTATCATAAATCACTTCAGAAGTAGTATAATCATAAGGTAATTGAATGATCATTTTTAGTGGGTGATTTAGTATTATATGAGAATCAAAGAAATGTGAATGCTTTACCTGGTGAAATAGGAAAGTTTAGCCCTAATTGGCTTGGACCTTTTTTTGTAATTGAGGACTTTGGTTCAGGTGCTTACAAAATTGTTGATATGGATGGGTGCCTTTTAAGGAACCTATCAATATTATGCATCTCAAATGTTATTATCCCTAGTACATTTTTATTTCTTTATTTATTTATGTATTCCTTATCAAATAGTTTTATAGGTTATATGATTTTAACAAATTACATTTGAATACATTTATACACGTTCTTTCTTTTTGTTAAGTTTTATGTTATTGGTGAAAATATAGTAATCAATCATAGAACTAACTAGCAAAGAGAATGTTTTATTTATAAATTCTTTTGAGTTTGATAAATATGTGGCACAATGTCCTATCTATCACTCTCTTTATCTCTATGATTTGGTGGTCGATGGCTCGGAGAGATCTATGATGAGAAGATGAGGATCTATGTACAGTAGTCTATGAGTGGCTCCTTGATATGCTTAGCTCATATATGCACTCATGTGATATTTGTAGGTCAGCCATCAGCCTCTCCTCTCTCTCTCTCTCTCTGCATAACCCCAGCTCTTGCTGGACACAAGCAAATATATTGGCATACCTATCGGGATCTCTGTGACCAATGGGGAACTCTCACTCATTGGCTGGTAGTCAGTAGGAAAGACATGTATCCTTCAGGACCTCAGTTACAAAGCTCCTCCACTCTACCATGCTAGCTGCAGAATTAAAATATATTTATCTTTTAGTACTCTTTCTTCACAAATCAAGTTAAATATTTATATATCAAATGCATGTTTTATACTTGGATCTCCCTCATGGGCATCACTGAAGGGTCTAGATGGTGGGGGCATGGAGTGACTACTCTCTCCATGCTTGTTGTGTCTAGGTCTCAAAGGTGGTGTCTCTGTATGGGCATGTGGAGGTCATCATGATCTCAGTGGTGATGCATGAAAAACATGCACATTCACATGGGTACTATCAGTTGGGAGCATACTATCTTCTATATCCTTTGATCTCTCCTCCTACATGGGATCTCCTATGGAGGTGGGCTCCTCCTCATCTCTTTGATCCTCCTCCTCCTCCTCTGGTATACTACTATCTTGGTGTGTTTTCTCTGAAAGGCCTGGATCACCTGTAGGATAGTTATCAGGGAAGATGGGGTGGGTTCCCTTTAGACTCCAGTATCTGATATAGTCCCTACTAATGCTTGAATAGGCCGTATCGGGGGCTACCTCTATATCCTCTCTCTTGTCTATGTCACTTTCTACAATGTCTGCTACTAATGACCGACTTATAGTTCCAGGTCTCTAATAGGATCTTGTTGGATGTGAGTATCGAGGTACTGCTCTAGGGACCTCCTGTGTAAGACCAAACTATCTCATCATTTGGTCATAGTAGTATGGCATCACTATGTGACTCTGATGACCCTCTAATAGCTTGTGCTATTATGAGGGTCTCACTTGATGTCGTGTATCTGGCCACTCTGTCATGTGATAGTATGGTCTCCATATCACATATATGTCTAGTATATGGTCTAGACATACTCTCCAATAGAGGATATATATGTACTGCTAGACATCTCCTAGTGGATAAACAAAGGCTCTTAGTCTGCTCGCATCTACCATCATAGGAACACCCTATGGTCATTTACATGTGAAGTTCTCAAACAACCAAATTTGTAAAAGTGTGCATATTGTGAGACTCTCTCACTGATATCTCACCAACTGACATAGCTTGTGGTATAGATGGGATAGCATGTTGTGGTCCTATGCGAAGATAGTTCTATCACTCTCTATCATGTGTACGAGATGGGTAAAGGGTGTTGAAAATATTGTACCTTTTATGTTGGGTACTACAACCAAAGTAAGTATACACAACATAACCCTCCATACCAAGGGTGTCAAACCTGCCAGTATGACTGATAGGGTGATTTGGTTTGCTCAAGTTTGCATCTATGGAACTCATCCTAAGCAATACTTTGCATCTGCATGGATATCCTTAGGACCTTGATGTACTCTTAGTCTAATAGGCTCACCTAGAACTAGAAGTCTTAGGATCCTGTACATATCCTCCAGTGTCACTATGATCTCTCCTAAAGGAAGATGAAAGGAACATGTGCCCTCATCCTACCTCTCTATAAGAGTCAATAAAATGGCTTGGTGGAGTCTCATCTATGGTAGGATTTTTACCTAGTATAGTCCTACATCTCTGAACAACTGTATCTCATCCTCACTCAGCTCGTACAGTCTCTCTTTGATGATCAATAGTGGCCCTCCAAAGGGGTGCTCTTGGAGATGAACCAGGTCCTGTAAGCACAAACTGACATCATATCAGAACTATAGAACCAAAAGGATGTAGATCTAACTTGACCAAGTCAAGGTTGACCTTCTTGGGTTAGGGTCGACCTTTTTGGGTCGAGGTCGACCTCACTCCTAGAAAGGTGTAGACCTTCCCAGTTTATGTCGACCTTAAAGGGTCAAGGTTGACATAACCAGTTTAGGGTCAACCTTTAAGGGTCAATGTAGACCTTTCCTATAAAAACAAGAATTTGAGATTGCAAATACCAACAATAACAAACTTACCTCGGGAAGCGGTTGTCCTGTAGCTAGGCACTATCTCGGGATCTCCATTTGTGTCGCTCAAAGTTCCTCTCTGCTCGGCATCTTGATTTTTCTTCTAAACTCTGCAAATGGTAAGAATGAGTAGGTATGTGCTCTCTTCCCTTATTTATAGATCAAAATTAGGGTTTTTATTAGGGTTTTTGTTAGGGTTTATTTATGTTAAATTTGAATTTCTCTTCATATGCATTTACATAGACATTCACTCTTTTCATCATAGCTTGAGTTCTGTAAATCCATTTTCAATGTTGTCTGTGATGTTGGAATCATGATTCAAATACCTAACTCCTTGAATTATTTTAGGAAGGGTAGGAATCCTTCTAACTAGTTTAGGAAAAGGCATTTTCAACAAATTGCATATCCAGTGTATAAGGCTATCCTTATCACCCTATTTCACCATTAAGAAGTAGAAAGTCAAAACAAGGGGGCATAAGGGGCTCTATGCACTTCTCAATTTCATTTTAGTAAGTCTTAGGTTATTTATGGATTTTCATTAACCTTGTGTGCTGCAAGTTGCAGGTACTAATAGTTTTTTGCAAGATCTCTACATTGAGGACTTGGTTATATCCTTTTTATTTATTATGATGTTTTCTTACTTTAGCTTGCATATCCATGTAGTATCATATATAAGCTAAAGTGGTGGCTAAATATATCATCTTAAAATGGAAGCACTTCCATCTTGGTAGGTTTAGCACCCTCATTTAGTGCATTTTTCATGATAGATTTGTATTTAGGATGCATTTGCACTTGATTCTTTGTTTCGACATGAAATTAGGGTTAGGATCCTAAGGTTTCTCCTTGATTTACTTCTTTGTGGCTCTATTTTCTATGTAGGACCTATGTATTGGTCCTCCTATCCTTCATCACATCTCTTATAGGCATTTGTGCCCTTTTCCAGCATTCTATTATATTTTCTCGTCATTCTAAGTCTCTGGCCGACCCAGAAACTTCAATGTTTTCTATGTTGACTAGCCTGAAACCTTGGGTCAGGGTCAAGGTTGACCTTGACCTTTGTCAATTTTTGGTCCCCGCTTCCAAATTTAGATCATAGCGGGGCCCGAAATTAAAAACGGGCCTTCATATCCGAATGCGAAAGGGTTTTTTATTTAAAATTCATTTATTATTGTTAGAGTAAAGTATTAATTATGTTAATTAATATTTACTCCCTTCTTAAGATGTCAACGTCCTTTTGCTTTAGTTAAAAATCACATGCACTAGTTGTTCTAAACTCATGCATTAGTCATGTAATAGTTAAACTGATTATTACATGCACTAGACTCTACCTTTCAAGGCTTTCGATCTCCTTTATAAGGATGATCCATTGTACATTCTATTCATTCATTAATTGAGGATATTTTCTTCTTCATATTTTTGAGTCAAACCCTTGCCCTCTTCTTGTCTCTACTTCCTTGTAATAGGTTTTTGTATGCAGGTCATCTTCGGGTTTTGTGGATTTGTATTGCTCAAATCCTACATGGTATCAGAGCCTAATCTGCTACAGCTTGTTCGCGTTTGAAGGATTTAAATTAGAGATTTTTTTGCTGATTTGAGAGGTTTTGGTATTCTCTGTAGGACGTTATTTTTTGTTTTAGTTGTAATTTGTGAGAAAAAAAATTTGCAATCGACCCCAACATGGATCCCGAGGTGATTAGTATTTTTTGGAGCACTTCTGGCCCAAACGGACCTCACGGTTGCGTTCGGAAGACTCGAGTTACTCAAAAAGCATATAAAACTTGTCAATCTTGGACAAGTTTCTCACTGAGGCAAAAAAATTTAGCCTCCAAGCCGTACGACCTGGCACGCACATCGAGGTAGTAGGGTACGATGATCTTCAAAAAAAATTAATAATTTTTTTTTTTAGGCGCAACCACCAAGCGGCCTCCAGCGGTTCCCACTGGTTCCACCACAGTCTGCGGCTCCTTCGCCGCCACCGACGCAGTGGTCACATCGCCGCTCACTGCGCCCGCCACCGCGCTGCCCGAGCTCCACCACCGAGCTCTCCTCCTGAGGTCATATGGGGGACCAGCCCCTGGCCCCCAGCGCCCAACACTTTGCCCTTGGTCACCCACGTGACTAGGGTTCTTGTTTTTTAAGCCCCCAATGCTTTTGAGTCGTGACGTCCATTTGGTCGTCAAATTTAGGCTCGGAGATTGCATACATCAGCAATCTTTGCACCATTTTTTGGTTTTTTAAGGGTACTTGGGCATTTTTTTGCAATATCTCAGGCATTTGGGATCGTCATTGGGCATGCGATATATTGTCGGAAAGCTAGTTCCAAGCCCGATTTGAATTTTCTAGTATGGTTTTGTGATTTTGCCATTTTGATGCTATTTTTTGCTATCAAAGTCAGATGTTCTTTGTGATCGTGGCATTTTAGACCTCCTGCATTTTGGGATTTGTTTCTCTTGCATCCGGGCTCTGTTTTTGACAAATGAGATATTTTTGAAAATCTCTTTCTGAGCTTTTATTAGATCTAATGGTTTCATCAGGTTTTGTGTCCTTTTTATAACATCACCCATCCTCAGATCCTTGCAGACACCTTCTTTGGGCCCTCCAGCGCAGCTGTTCATTTTTTGCTCATATCTTGAGCATATGATGTTGAAATTTGGCAAAAACAGATATCGTCGGAAAGCTGATTCTGAGATCTTTCTAGATCTGGAGGTTATATTTTTTGGTTTTATTTTTTTGATGGTTTTTTTCTCTGTCAAAGCTAGATCTTCAGTTCTGCACTTCGGGAGCTCTATCTTGCACATCTGGACTCCATTTTTGGAAAATGATATATCATTGGAAAGCTTGTTTAGATAGATTTTCATTGCTATGAGTCATTTTTATAGATTCTACTCTAGGTTCATTTTATTCATATTCTTGCTTTTTTGCAGTCTAGTGGATATCTTAGTTGTTTCAGGTCCTAGGATCTCTTCCCTTTGAGGGATGGCTCGTCTTAGGTTGTTCTTTTGTTTCAGAAGCCTTTGATCTTTTTGAGTAGTGTATACTTCATTTTTTGTAGCATTTTTTTATGCACATGCACTGAGATAAAGTGCCATTCTATTGCTTTGATGGGATCTTGCACATGTTCGTGCTATTTGTACTTGCACTCCATTATAAAGTGTTGGGGGGGTTTTGATGTTTGCCTTTGTTTTCCATCAACCTTTGTTAACTTGAGTGTTCCTTCCATGACATTAGCCTCAGGTATCTCTATATGTGTTTGTACTCTCTCTGCACATTCGATGTTCCAGATTCTTCTTCATCATGCAGTTCATATTGGATGATCTTCTCAGTGTACCTATCATTACTCCCTTGTCAGTAGTATGGGAGGGGGTTTCTACTATTGGTTCTACTACCTCCTTGGTTCGATTGTGTGAGCTATGTATTCAGTATTTGATCCTATGTACTAGGCGGTTGCAGTGGCTGGGTACCTATGCATTCTGGTGAGATGGATCATTTACCATATGGACACTCTTTTATTTCCTATTTTTGGATGCACTCTTCTAGCTTTGATTGATCAGCTCTTCAGCCTTTTGGTGTTTATGCCATCTGTATCTTCAAGTTCAGGTGTTTGCCTTTGTTTGCCTCTTGATTCAAGTAGTGTTATTTGAGGGCACTCATGCAGATTATAGTCTTCTCTACCTGGTCATATTTATGTGGAGGATCTTCAGATCATCAGTTTCTTCTTGACAGATTTTGCAATTTCATGCTTCAATGATGTTGTACATGTTCAACTTTGTTCCTATTTTCTGGAACATTCCTAGTTTTGGAGGCTTCTTTAGTCCTTCAGACTAGTCTTTGTCTCTTTTTGGAGTAGAGTTTTTCCCATGTGGTTTTCTCTATTTCTTCACTTTTCAGAGACTCTTTTTTGTACTTGGGTACCTGATCAGGCCTTTGTTGTCGGGACCCATTTGCTTTCTTTTTGCATTGTTTGTAGCTACATTATTGCTCATCTTAAGGGGGGGTGTTAGAGTAAAGTATTAATTATGTTAATTAATATTTACTCCCTTCTTAAGATGTCAACTTCCTTTTGCTTTAGTTAAAAAGCACATGCACTAGTTGTTCTAAACTCATGCATTAGTCTTGTAATAGTTAAACTGATTATTACATGCACTAGACTTTTCCTTTCAAGGCTTTCAATCTCCTTTATAAGGATGATCCATTGTACATTCTATTCATTCATTAATTGAGGATATTTTCTTCTTCATATTTTTGAGTCAAACCCTTTCCCTCTTCTTGTCTCTACTTCCTTGTAACAGGTTTTTGTATGCAGGTGATCTTCAGGTTTTGTGGATTTGTATTGCTCAAATCCTACAATTATTTTCCCTCCTTAGTTGGTTATTGTGATTGGACCATAATTCAAGGTGAAATTTGAATTATGGGTCCTTACACTTCCCGAGGATCCTTGCCTTGAAATCTCTATATAAGCACTCTCTTTTGCCTTCATTTTTCCCCATCAAGCTTCAACAAGGAATCAAGTAACAAGAAAGAAATTGTGATGAGATGATGATGCAAGATTGCAAGAGGATGCTATAGGAGAACAAGATGTGATGATTCCTTGATGCAAGCAAGTATTTTGTGGACAAGTTATTGTGGACATTCATTTGGAGCAAGAAATATTCCTTCTTCCTTGATCTACCATTTTCAACATTCAAGCATTCTAAAGATACAATCATGGGGTAGCAGCTACGGATTATGAGTTTGGTAGGAGCACTTTAGCCTTGGAAGTTTGGTATGCTTTCTTTATCACATTAGAATCTATGCATTTCTCTCTCATTTCAATTCATGCGAGGGTTTCAATCTAGAAGATTAGATCTTGGCATTGCACATTCAAAGCTATCCCTATGAGCAACACACACACATATTCTATTACATTTGAATATTCATGGAGGTGGAAACCACCAAAATGGGGGTTTGACTAAGGAAAAACCCTATATAGCCACCCCAAAACACCATTTTCAGATTTCTACAGTCGCTATTTCGGGAGTTGTAGAGCAGATTTGGATACCCTTTTCAATAAAATTTTGGGATTCATGAACAAAACTTTTGTCAGAGCAGTGCAGGTCAAGGTCAACATAAAGGGGTCAAGGTTGACCTGGCCTAGAAAAGAAATTTTTTTTTGGGTCTTCTCTATCTTTGTGTTTCCGTTCTAGATCCAGTTGCAGAATTTCCAAAAACTTGATACATACACCAAAAAATAGGTATTTCCATTTGCTATATTATGAGGTATGTATTTTATTTTATCTGATTTCATTATTCTTTGCAAGCATTTCTAGATTTATATTCCATATCATTATAATTTCATGTATGTGTGAAATATTGGTTTAGGGTCTCTTTTATGTGCAAATCCCCCAATTATTCTAAACCCTATCAATAAATTTCACCACCTTACATTTTGGTGATATATTTTATACATTACATAACCATATTACTAACCTCCCTGTGATTGTAGGTTTATTCACAAGATACTTAATTGTTGCATGATCAATGTGTACAAAAATCTCATACCTAGTAATATAATGCTTGAACTTATTGAGAGCATAAATAATTGCTAACAACTCGTTTTATGTGACAATGTAGTTTAACTCAAGTCCGTGCATATTTTTACTAATAAAGTGAATGACATTCTTAATTGATTCTTCTTTATGGCCCAATACTGGTCCTATGGCACAGTCGAATGTATTAGTGTGAATGTGAAAAGGTAAAGACCAATTAGGTCCCCTAAGGGCCAATGCTTGAGTGAGGACTGACTTAAGTTGCGGGAAGGCTTCTTCACAAGATTTTATCCAATTGAACTATGCATCCTTGGTCAATAGTGTAAATATTGGTCCTTCCATTTTAATAAAGTCCTTGATAAACCTCCTATAATATCTCACATGACCCAAGAAGCTTCTAACATATTTTTGTTTTGTAGGAATAGGAAGGTTAAGAATAACTTCATTTGTTTCAGGATTAACCTGAATACCAGCCTGAGAGATATGATGGCCTAACACGACTATGATGTCCCCTTCTAGGTAGAGACATCATTCTAGCTATTGATTAGCCTATCATTGGACCCTCTTAGGCTAGAAGAGATGGATAGAGGGTCAATTTGTGCACAGAGGAGAGATGCTTATCTGATGGTTCAACTTTTGCAGAGCTTAACACCCTTAATTTGGTATGGAGAGGTTTCAGACTCTGTTTGTTTGAGTTTTGCTATTTTTAGCAACCTTTAGAGTCATAGAGATGGACCCCTGCTATTTTTAGAAATATTATTTGATCACATGGAAATTATTATGCCAACTCCAGTTCTAGACAGTTAAGCCAGATTCTCATTTTTGAGGGAGTTATTCAGTTTTCAGTGATTATATATTAATTAAATGGCAAAGGATTTAATATTAAGTTGTAAATTGACTTTATATTAAATCACTTAAGTGATGGGTCTTAATATCATGAAGGGGGGAAAATTAATGTATTCATTTATTGGCATGTTTTCCTAAGTCTAAATCATTAAATTTATTTAATGATTATATTTTTAATGCCTTGAAGAAATAAATCGTAGCTTTTCAAGGAATTGCGATTTAGGGTTGGAAAGCCTGTTTATGCTTGCTAGGGAAAGAAGGAAGGCATCCATTGTTATTTTATAAATTGATTATTGTGATTTTGAGCTCTAAGAAGGGTTTCAACTTTTCCATTGAAGAACGTAGTTCTTCTATATGTATCCATTTGAGCTGGTGAAATATCCAGTGAATTTAGAATTTCAGAGAGTTTCATCCAGAGACTATTTGTGCTTCAGCAGTATTAGTTTCGGTGGCAGGAAGAAGAAGATAGTATTTAATTGTGACTTTATGGAGGAATAAGTCACGACCATTATCCTCTTTCAGATTTACAGCCACAACATTGTAGAGTTGAAATACATAAGTTCTTGCAAGTGTATTCTCCCAGGTTTTTTTTATGCATTTTGTAGTTGCCTTTGTTAATCATTTTCCAATAAAGAATTGTCTTGATTTCCTTTTGTATTTCATTTAGAAAATAAATAGAAGTTGCAATAGTTAATTGAATAGTTTCAGAATTTCAGATTATTGCATATTTTCTTTTTATTTCTAAAACCCTTGAAAATCCCAAAAAACATAAACTTTCAAACAACAAATTGAGATAAACATCTGAAGCAGTTAAGGACCGATTTGGGGTTCTTACAACAACTCCCTCTTACATCATCATGAAACACTTTTTACTATTTAAGGATAGGTTATATGATCTTCACATATTTTTAGCACTTTTCCCAAATTGGTTAAGGCCTCCTCAAATGTTATGCCATATGTGGTGAAATCATCCATGTAGATTTCCATACAGTTATCTGAAATATTAGAAAATATACTAAGGACTTCTCTTTGGAAATCTAATATACTGTGGCAGTGGGAAATATACTATGATCCTTATTGGTTATAGTATTCAATTATCTGTATTCTATGCAAAATCTCCACTTTCCTCATTTCTTTGTAAAAATAACAAGAGGTGACATCCACTAACTGTCTGAGATAGGATAGATAAAACCAACATTTAGCAATCTCTGCAACTCAACCTTTACTATCTCTCTTAGGGAAGAATTTAATCTTCTTTGGGACTATCTAATTGGCATACTATCATCTTTGATGTAGATTCTATTAGTGTACAACTTAGGATCCAACCCTTTCATGTCACTATAATCCCAAGCAAAAGATTGCTTGTGAATTTGGAGTAGCTTGGTTAGTGACAATTGTTCCTCTTGACTGAGTTTATTATTGATATTCAACAATCATCATGGTGAGACTTATATTTGATTTGTTAGGTCAATCATGGATTCTTCAGTGAAGCATGACATCTAAATTTCATGGGGAAAACATTTCTGAAAAATTTCTTCAGCTGCAGGAAAGCTTGATGAATCAAGCTCGGGGAGGAGAGACTATAATGAGCATTTCTAACTGGATGAACAACCAGAGGGTTTCTCACTTAGTCCACAATTTCTTTTCATAATGTTGGTGAGTATATCATCCTCTTTTTATAGCTATAGAAAAGGATCTATGTCCAACATCATAAGTTGTACAACTAAGTTGAATTCCTCTATTTCTTCTCCTTGGTCTAGCCATACTGATTTCACTATTTCAAGTTGGGGCTGGGCATGAGGATAAAGGGAAAGCCTCTTTGTAGTCACACCATCTAAGATAGTCATATCCCTTGACTGACATCCTATATATGCATCTATTGTAGGTAACCAAGGCCTTCCTAAAATGATATGGTATCCCCCCACTAGTAAATTTTAGCTTGATTTTTGATGATGATTAGTCAATTTTTTGATGCAAATTGGTCGACTAAATAACCATTATTGTTGTTGAATTTTCTTCATCGATTATTAGACACATTATATTGTTGTCAAATATTTGACCATTAAGTTGTCAAACTGTCGACTAATCTGGCATCAAAATAATCAATTCAATCTCGAAGAATGTCCGACATA
This sequence comes from Chamaecyparis obtusa, assembly GCA_027943335.1. NCBI lineage: Eukaryota > Viridiplantae > Streptophyta > Pinopsida > Cupressales > Cupressaceae > Chamaecyparis > Chamaecyparis obtusa. Next base: position 244,720 of record BSBK01001701.1, read on the forward strand.
TCTTTCATCATTTTTGACCAATGTTGGTCAAAATTATCGTATAATGTTGGTCGAAATAATCATAAATAGCTAACATATCTTTTTGCATTTTTGACAAAAATCGATTGATGAAATAGGTCAACAGTATAGCATTGTCATCAAACTTAAGGTCGTGGTGTCAAAATATCGACCACATATGGTCAGAAAATTCATCGAGAGTATAGCATTCTCGTTGAATGTACAGTCTTTGTTGGTCGAAAAATCGACAACAAATTCAATTTTTTTAAAAAATAAAATATATTATGAAATATATTAATATATTATAGTGATTTATGGGTGTCATCTATACATGATTTGGCTATTATGGGTGTCATCTAATGTTTTCTTCATGTTTTAGTATGTTTTTATTGTATCTCTTTCTATATTCAAGGTCCTAAGCCTTTCAAAACTCTTCTTACCTTAGTCAAATACATATTCATGTTAAATGGAATAGTCATATTCCTTTTGTTATACAATTATGTGGCATTATTTGTTGAACAATAAATTTTCCATGTTCATTTTTAAATAGTGAACACTTATTTAATGTATTCCACTTCTTAGCCACTCTAGTCATTTAAAAAATTAGTGCTCTCGCATGCTTTAGTCTCTTTTCTTTAACAATAGAAAAATCATCATATTACCTATTGTTCTCAACAAAATATAAGATAAATTTATGTATAGTAATCTACTTTTATACTCATTTTCATTCAAAAATTTCTACTAATAAATATGGACTCAATTGATTTTTTCTTATCCATATAATTTATCTCCTAAATCATTTGATTCCTACTTTATGTTATGCAATTTCTTCCTACATCATAAATAATCTTTACATTCTTTATTAGTTAACTTCTAACCTAATATTATTACTAAATTTTTAAAATACTCTCATACCCCATTAGTGATCTTTGTTTTGATACACCAATATTGATATCATCCATGTCACATGATTATTAATTGAGTCCTACATTTCACTTCTCTCGATTTCTCACTAATATCCTAGCTTTAAAAATTCTACTTCCCTTTGGTGTAACATGAATTTTGAACATTGTACTCAAATTATTTTTTAAAATTATCTTAATATATTCCATTAGATAGATGACATGGTGACTTTGACACCTTTATTTTCCTAATCCAATCACTATTATACTTTATCCAAGCTTTACCCCATTGATATACTTCATCATCCCTATCAATATTATCTCTTTCCATTGTTATTTTACTTTCTCTACTATTATCATTTTGTTGTCTCTTATGCATATGCTTCTCGTTATATATGAATCATGTCACCTTCTCCTTTCCCTTTTTTTGAGTTTATATATATTCATCCATTACCTTAAAAAAACAATCTAATCAAGATTTTATTTCCTATAATTTATTGTCATATTTATAATCCTTGTGATTATAATTTGTTACATATTTCACCAAACAAATGGGATGAGCACATTTATTTAATTCTCATTATAGAAATAATTATACAACATTTTGATTCAATATTAAAGTATTTTTTTTACAAGTAGTAAATAAATTTTAAATTAATGGTATATTAACTAACAATGTGATAGATTCACATATATATTTTCTTATCATCCTTTATCTTCAATTATATTTTTTTCTATATTAAATGTATTGTATTATTTTCCTCTTCAAATATTATCTAATTATATGATGTAAATTGTGTCCAATTCAATTTTTATTACATGATCTTAACCTTTAGTTATAAATGAAGAAATTGTGAACCTTAGACGTTAATCCTAATTTGTCAACTATTCTTCCTAGCTTCTACAATTGACATCCTCATCATCAATTCTAGATGGAACTATAAGATGTGTACACCATAAATACTTTTTCATGACTTCTAGTAGTGTCATTGAAAAATACAGAACTAAGTTTCTCGTTAGAACATAACACTCATCGTATTTGGTAGTGTAATGCTATTGTTTGACCATAATAATATTGAGGATGATTAAGAGGTCCATAAACGTGTCCCTTAATTTTATTTTCTCTTGAACATTCACCAATGTCTCTTGTAATTTATGTAATTATTAAACATTATTATTATATATTAGTGATAAATTGTTGCATACTTTTATGGACAACTCTATTTCCTTGAAGTTTGCACTTGTATAGAGTAGAAAAGACCTATAGTGAAATGAGATTTATTTGAACTTTTGATATATAAAAAATAGAAAGGTAGCTTGATTTTATACCTATCTTGTTCATTTTGCGTGCAAAACTCAAAGATAAATACTATGGGTTTAAAAACCCTAATAAATCAAATTGACTATTGTATGGTCCCAATTCGGAGCTAGAGCATGGAGAACTAGATGATATTCAATCCTTGTTTTGAGAATGGGTTGATCAAGTCACAATATTCCTCCAAGACAGTTCTGAATATGGACTAGATATTGAAATTTGAAAGATACTATCTTAAATATATATAAAATTTGGCTCAATCAAGCATATTATCCTAAAAAATAACCAATAAAATACAACCTGATTGAAAAAAAAGTTGCACAATCGATGGTCCCATGAATTTTGTACTACAGTTTAAGCTTAAAAATTTAAGCTCTAAAATATATGGAAGTTGGTGGTCTCACGAATCTTATTTTTAGCATATTCAATTCAACGGAGTAATAAAATACAAAATAGTAAAATAATTAATTGCTAAAAGTTGCAAAAGTTGAAATGATTGACAAGTAGTAGACAAAAGCCTAAGCTAGTGGGGCACTTTCTAGCCCCCTACCTTTTCGACACCACTACCTTAAGTTTTGACGCCAATGCTACCAGCAATGCCCTTAACATTAATAGGAATTATCTGCAATTATAGAGTAAAATAGAGTGGGTGCCTTATAATTGAGCATATATAAAACCAAAAATCAAAACATTTGAATGGAATCTTTCATAGATGGGATTTCTAGGATGTAGGGAAATTGGACCAAGAAGGTCAACACCTAAGATCAAAGTTTTAGAGCATTATAGAAGCTCAATTTCTACATTACCAGACATACCAATGTGCTTTTATATTGATAAGTTTGCATAAAGTATGATTACTTTGGAGATGGTAATAATGACAACTTTAGCCACTAGATCCCATACACTTCCTCAAAATTTTCAAATTGTTTCCTTAATGCTAAATATTATACTGGGTAAACCTCAATTTTCTGAATTACAAAATATGCCCAAAATCTGGGTCTTTTCCAAAAATATTTCTCAAGTTTAAATTGGAGAAGACATACCTCAGACATAATAATCCATGGGATGGCCCCCATACAAATAGAGAAGGAGATAATGCAAGCATGTGTTAAAGAGAAACAATCATTCAAATTGATCACTAGGCATTGACTATAATGGAAGTGATCATGTTCTTTCAAATCAGAAAACCTAAGAGGTAACTTGACCCCCAAGCTTACCAGTAAACCAATTAAAGCCAAAATACTGGAAAGATAAGAAGCTCCCAGCACGTGATTTTGCAAGAATGAAGCATGAGATCAAACTTAAAAGTGGGGAAATACTTAAGTTTTATAATTCGGGTCATTAAAATAAATAAATAGTTCCAACAATAAGCATTTGTTATTTTCCTATTTGTCCATAGAAAATGCACAAATTAATGCCTACAAATGTCTTGCATTTGTGACAAAAGAAATGTTGTGGTAGTTAAAAAGAGTACCTTTAGGTAGAATGCAACGCCTATGAGAAAAAGGTTGGTTGTCATTCCTGCAGATGAGATCTGAGAAAGTGAAAGAAATGATATGTAAATTTCTTACAAGGAGTCAATTAAATCTATGAATTTTCCAATGTGGTAGCATTAATATAACTATTTAATTTATTTACCATGAGGAGAAGACGCCTACCAGCCCTATCCATTAACCATGCAATGAATCCAATTATTAGAACCTGTATGACATCATTGTACAAGATGAAGGCTATTAGTTCTGTATTAAAAACAATAAAGGCCTTATTTCAAATCTTTTGTCAATACTTTTGAGTTGCATCTAACATCTAACAAAATGTTCTCTGCATGTAAAAAAAATACTCAAACAACTTCTATATGTCATTATGTATAACTTAAATCTATAAAGTTTATTTGAAAAATGAGTCAATACAAAGCATTAATATCAATATGGAGGTTGATAGACCATACCTGAGGAGTTTTGTCAACATGTGTGGTGCATATTAGATCAAGTTCAAACATCTTATAACTCTATTTTGCAATTTCATATTGACTATCCTGTAGGGACACATAGATTTGTGTTGTTTTCACCATAAATTTGTAAAAAGATTCAAAATCCCTCACTGTTGTATTGGTAGGATAGTGCATGACTGAACAGTTTGGCAAAGGAGAAAAAATGGTTGCAAGGATGGATTGAGATGTTCTAATTACTAGAAAAAGTAAGTTTTGAAGGGGCCCCAAAACCCTTTACAAAGCTAGCAACAAAATATCAAAAGAAGAGAGCACAAAAAAAAGAGATAACAACAATGAACAACCCAAAGAAGGGCTACAAGGGCACTAGCACTAAAATACCAGCCCTAAAACCAAAAAAACCAGCACGGGATCCAATCTAGATGACCGAGTACATAATCCTAACTTTTTCCTCATGAGACTTCTCGAATTTGGCCTAGATATTGTCCATCTAACCAATGACACTTTTCAACTCATCCACATTTTTCTTTGAAATAGGAGACTTCTTCTTGGTACTCCCATGGGTTCTAGAGTTGGGACCGCTAGTAGCCTCTGGGGAATTCTTTTGATCACTATCCTCCTCAGGACCACTATCCAGCAGGTTAACCAAAGCCTTGAGATTGGTACTAGATTCTTTCATGTTGTCCTTGATATGTTGGAGAATGTCAATGACGGTGCTCTCCATTTTCTCCATTCTTTTTTGAATTTCAGCAGAAGAAGAAGTAGGGTTAGTATTACCCTCCTTGAGAAAAGTGTCCACTTTCTCCTGAAGGCTGGCATTCTTCACTTCAATCTTCCTGCACTTTAGATTAAGCCTTTTAATTTCATGGAAGAACCACTTATTAAATCTAAAGGATTATAAGGCTTCAACTTTAGCAATTTGCAGAGCCCCGATAGTAACTTCCTCTTTATCATCAAAGTCATCCAACATCATCTTAATAGAGGATTCTATGATTCTCCTATCACTGTAATTCTCACTACCATCATGAGTGTTCTCCTGAGAATCATGGGAAACTATCACATCATGTCTCATACCAGCCACAAAATCATCCAGCATGGGGACCTCTTCTTTGTGAAATTCTTTGTTAGCCTTCAGCTTCTCAGCATATTGAAGAGCAGTGTCCACCAAATCTTCCAGGATATGAGAATTGTGAGCCATGGCTTCTTTAGAGTTTAAACATTCAGTATCTTTGCCTTCTAGATTGGTATTAACCCTTGTATCCTTGTCATCTAGATCCTCCTTTTCCATATTTTTTTAAACAAAATCAACCTCCCTATTTTGAGAATCATCAGTATTCCTCTGGTCCTCGGATTGGTTTTTAGTCTCTGCCTCCATCTCAATGTTCTTATCTGAACCCTTATTGTTACTCTTCTTATTTTTTCCCTCTTTCTAGGGAATGACATTATCATCAGATTATTTGGTATCCTTTGCATCCTTATTAGGGTTCTGCACATTTTGGTTCACACAATCTTCCTCCTCCTCAGACTCCTCAGTTTCATTACCCTCACCACAGTCCTTAGAAATTTCAATCTTCCCAGTCTGGCTTTTCTTAGAGTTGCTGCCAATATTTCTTTCATCCTTTTGCTTACAAGAGCCATCAATGGGAGAGTTAAAGCTCCGTTTCCCCTTCCCTGAGATGGGGGTGGAGGTAGGGTTAGGAACAGTTTTCATAATATACTCATAAATCAATAAAATTAAACCCTCATGCCAAATGGCCTTCTTAGGCTTTTTCTTGTGCTTATTTAGGCTTTTAATGAGAGAGAAATGAAGGTAATAAGGGATGTTAATAGTGTCCGTGTACTTGAAGTGATTAAGGAATATAAAGTGGTGGGAGTGAGCCCGAGTAAAATGCCTATCAAGGGTGAAGTACTCCATAACCACCTGCAGAATGTTACGCCATATCTCTTTGATTTTGAAGACATCTATGAAGCCATTGGTGTGAGCCTCCTCAAAATCAATATGCTCCTTCTCAGCTTTAGGAAACTTCTTAGTAGCCATATCAGAAATATTATGATTGCTATAGAACTTCTGACCCTCATTGGGCATACCAATGACCTGAGCAATAAGCTCCACTGAGAGTTCGACGGTCTTACCTTCCATAGTAATGGATTGAGATGTTAATGAGTGGATGATTGGAGTTTATTGGGATCCTTAGAGGAGTTAGGGTCACCATTGGGAGCATAGTTCATGAGTGACTGGTTGGAGTTTGAAGGAGTGAATGGAGAACCAAGGTGTGGAGTCTAGTGGAGTTTAAGGAGTTTGAAGATTGACCTATGAGTTTAAGGAGTTAGAGGAGCAATCCAAGACCTATAAGGTCTATAATCAATGTAACATGGATAATAGAGCCAATAAACTGATGGAAAAGCACTTGAAGTGCTAAAATATGCAAGTTGCCTAAGTTGGCAAAATAAGCTTATGAGGCTCATTTGGGGTTAAAGGGTTAGTAGGACTAATAAGGTTGTTTAAAAACCTTTTGAAAGTCATAAGAAGGGGTAATAGATTCAAGTTGTCAAGTTGAAAACATTAGTTGTCAACTTGACAACATATTTAAATCACATATTATTGAGACAGTCAGTTTTAGACTGTTTAGAGACAGTTTTGGGGTAGTTAGAAATGGTTGCAATCGGTTTTAGGGAATTAGAAGTCTATATCAATGTTGATCCACGGGTTTGGAGACATGATGTAGAGTTGGTGATGTAATGGGAATTTTTTGTAATGTATCAAATCAATAAACACCAGTGATTCCTACAACTATGTCTCTGCCTGTGGGTACAGTCCACCATAATAAGGTAACAATGAATTCTCATGTTCATTTAAAACGTAATCTTGATGGGATGATAATGTAGAATCACGGACTAGTTTTTTATTTACATGTTTAAGAAACTATATCGTGTTTGGATTGTTCTTGAGACAAAAAGATTGACTAGTATTTGGGTCTGTGACTGATTTTTGGGTATAGTTAGCATTACTGGGTTGAAATCCTTTAAGTTGATGTAACTCTCCCACCCCTGTGGCCATTGTGATTGGTGGGAGAGGTTTAAAAGATGTATATTATCCTTATATTATAATTTTCTTATGTAGGGATAAGGGGTGTTGATGTTGAAGACCACATAATAGTGGAATTTGTTGAGTGAAGGAGAGCCAGTTTGACACCAGTCACTTGGGAAGCATTTTCCATTAAGAATAGTTGCATTGGATGATGGAATATGGATGTTTGTATCCATAATGATGTGTTAGAACCAACGAATTGATCTGGAGATGATTATGAAGTTGATTTTGCATAGGTCCTAGATAAATGACCCTGGGAACAAGGGTTTGATGATTAGATGAATAGGTGGAGAGTAGTTGTCATTTAGCAACTTTTGCAACAAATGTTGCTGACAACATTTTGCAATGTTGTGCAAAACTTGACAAAATTACTCCTAGGGTCTACCCAAGGTGGATCTAACATATTTTGATGTTAATAACATCAATTCCACCATCCCTAATACAATTCTACCCACCCACTGTCCTATCAACCTTAGTGAGCCATAGAATTCATAAAATGTTATTCTTTGTTAGATGTATATTTGAGATTTTCTATCGAGCTTTACTTTGCAGTTTTCACTCTCTTATCTATAAATCTAATTCGATGAACATGGTGATGCAGATTGGTTGATGAACATGTTTAAGAAGTAAAATATTTCTTAAAGTGAATGAGAAATAATATGGAATAAGAAGTAGGTGTTTTTGACCATTGAATCTACATCATTGGTTTAGTTTGAGCTTCACTTGGTTTTGAGAATAGTTAAATATTCTCTACTTAACAAGTCCAACCACATGAAGGTGGAATCTCATCCCCCCCCCCCCCCCCCCCCCAACATCACTCTAAATTCCCCATTAATATCTAATAACATTCATTCATTCATTCATCTATTTTTGAAATATAAAATTCAATAATTATAATCACATAACATTCATTAACACATAAAATTTATTAACTCACAACATTCATGAATAATTCATTAACACATCATTCATCAACATTTACTAGTACAAAATTACATCCATTAAGAACGTTTTCTTTCATTAGCAAAAAATGTTAATTGCAATCATTTCTTTTTTTGTTTCTTGCTCATTTTTCTAAGGTGACGGCTAAGCGGAGCATCAATATCCTTGCCATTCCCCTCCTTTATGGGTTATAATGTCAACACATGTCTCCTCCTCACTTGTTTAGGAACAGGAGGTTGTTGCGCCAAAGGGGGGTCTACTGCAATAACAACTACATCATGGGTTAAATTCACACCATTTTATATTAGTGTTACAAGTATTTCATTAATTAAAAGAACTATAAATCAAAAAATAAATTTAAAAGAACAAAACATAGATTTTCTTTACCTAAATGTGCCACATCATCTACATGGTGATCACTTTGAACATCCTCCACTTGTTCAGCATGACGTTCTGTATGCTCTAAAATATACACAAAAAAGGTTACACCAATTTCAATTTAAGATGTTAAATTATATTAACAATTACATAATTAATTTTCAATAGCAAATGAACACCTCCATCGACACTGCAATGCACATTAGGGCCTTCGTCATGCGGCGTAGGTTCTATGTTAGGATTACAAGGCTGCATTGCAATGTCATGCACATTATTATCATTGTTTGTTTTTTTAAAAACAAAAATAGTCAATTTATGTTCGAAATTAACATCAAATAGATTGTTGCTCAAGTATATTCAATTTCAAATATTTTTCATTTGGCATATTTACCTGTTCAACCGATGCAGGAGACTCTTGGGTTGGGCCAGTGGAAGCTTGGCATAGGCGTTCAACCATGACTTGATATCCTTCCTTGAAGGAAAAATTTTTGTGCTCTGTCGTGGCCTCTAAATTAAATTCTGAGCCCTGCATTTTTTTATTAAATAATATTTTTTTGCAATTTATAAATAATTTTGATTCGGAATTCATTTACTGCTACTTACAATTTGTGCTTGAATTTTTTAATATCAACGAGAGCCAAGTTTGTGCTGCCCAATCTTTTGCAGTCTGGCCTTTGTTGCCTTTGATGTGTCCTGCAACCTATGAAAAGTTTGAAATATGTTAGATGATATAGATATAAAGATCACTAATTAGTGCATTATTACATTCTACTAGTAGTTAATACTATCACATACCTTCTTCTCTCATTTGCTGGTGTAATTCCTCTTTGAGCATCCCCTTTCTCCTTTGCATCCAAAATGAACTCATTCCAATGCCTCACTAAAATAAAGGGAGGACGCTCATATTTTGGGTTCTGGATGAGACTCCTATATGAGTCCCTCATAGTCTTAAGATGTTTGGCAACTTTTTCTAAAATTTTCTTCTCCTAAAAAATGTTACTACCAAACTCATGCTCTAAATCTTTTACGAGCTGATCTTTTAATTTTTTTTCTTGTAAGTTCCACCTTTTTAAGAAAAAACTTAAAATTGTTAGATAGAAAACTTAACTAAAGTTGTGTACTTTGAATATAGTAAAAGAAGAGGCCTGAATGAAAGGAAAAATATTGTACCAATTAATGATATGAAATAAAAATAGTGGGATAGGGTTAGTTCACTTATGATGTTCCACCTTGTACGTATGGTGGGCCCGAATATCTTCAGTGTGAAGTCATAAAGAAACTTATAAAAAGAATCATTTCCTGCAAAAATGTCATGGGGTCATCAACCCAAAACTTGTTATGAATAGGCAAATACATATTACAATATAAATAATAATAATTTTTAAGTACATGGAAGCTTAAGACATTTTAAAGGCATCAATTCTTTATCGTTAATCGACAATGATGTCTGCATAACTCACGTGCTAGAAACACGGGTAGATCCAGGAAATGATGGTGAATTATCACCAATATAGGTACTTCGATCTTTATCTAGCGTAGCAGATAGTGTCGGTGTATCTCCTACTCCACAAAATTAATCCACTATGAGATGCACCCAAGATTAAAGTACAAATTATCAAATCATAATTAACACAAAACCAAATATAGAAAAATAAGGATTTACCAAGCATAGACCATGAAGGCATCGATGTTTGCATGCCCCTTGTTGCCGACATTGCACTTGACAATCTTGGATGGACGTCGATCGACCTTCTAGGAGGAGTCGCCTGCACTTGATGACTTGAACAATACATTGTTAGCAAAGACATTCTGAAATAATAACAATAAGAGTAGCTTTCAATAAATTTTGAGTGAATATTTTCTTAAAAATTTTGAATCAGTTGTAACTGTACCTTTTCCTATAGTTGTATCCATAATATCAGTAAGTCTAATGAAAAACATACACTTTTGATATATAAGTCCAATGAAGTTTTTGAATGTTCCAAAGAAAAAATTCCTTGTAACTTGTTAACTTAAGGATTATTTTACCTGAGGTGGCTAGAGTTTTGCTAGTACCAGCCTCACTACGATGTCCATGACCAGGTACTTGAGCAAACAAAAAATCCTGTAACAAAAACACATACATATTTTAGTTCATGACATAAAAGAGTATAAAATATAAACTTTTATTGAACTTTTGTTATAACTAAAGATTCATTACTGCTTACTTCAAAACAATGTGCTCGCCGCATCAATTCCTCTTTCCTCACCAGTGTCTCCTTAGTTGGATTTGGATCAACCAAAATGGCAAGAATTTTTGCACTAACTTTTTTTAGTTTTTTTCTTCACCATATTTACAGGATTAGGGATATCTGGGATATCCTTATTCGTATCTATAGCTATTTCCTTTGTTGTTGTAGGTTCTTTTCCCCTATACTAAACATCAATTTGTGATAGGAATATCAATAAAACTATCAGAATAACTCCAAAACCCTAAATAAAATAACATAATAATATAATATTTTTCAACTATCTAATTTATACAATTACAATAAGGTTCACCATTGCTGAAGAATGGGTGGGAGGAGCATCCTCGTGGCCTCTATCATGTGGGGGATCCATGCCGTCCTTTGACAAAGATTAAATATAAAAACTTCAATGAACTGAAAGCAATAGAGATAGCAAAAAAAACTTATTAAAAAAATGGTATATTGGAGTCATAAACTTGAGGTTAGTTTAAATGGTATATAGTACTTATCACCCCCATGATAGTAACTTTGTTTGTATCCATGCAATTTAAATGGTAATCTATTAGCAGTTCTTCCCCTGCACTTATTGATTTTATCGCACATACAAAAACATGATTCCCCTCACGTGCCTCAAATATGCAATTGGGTTGCTTATTAGTTGAGGACGGTCATGTACTATTTATAAAACCAACAATATTTTCTATTGCTTTTGGTCTCCCATCAATGTACATAGAAAATATTTTACTTTGATCATTTTCTTTCCATTGTATATAATTTGTTGACAGTGCATACCTACGTATACTTTTTTATATTAAACAATCTGCATCCAATCATTGTAATAGTAACAAGGTCCAACATACTCCATCAATTCAACAACTTTTTTGTAACATACATTTATCACATCCATTGAAAATAGGCCCAAACCATGTAATGAGGATGGAGCTATGCGATATATCCTCTCGTTAACACAAAAAATAGTGTTAATTGGAGGTAGCTCATTGGGTACCCATTCTTTCTCAAGATGTGTGTACAGAAAGGGCACCTTGATGTCACCTTTGGTCTCATCATCATAAGAACATGACCCCCATTGAGCAAGAAAAAATTGCATGCGTTTATTGAATTTTTTTATAATCTTTTGACCTCTAGTTGATCTCCCTATTTTAGTCATACTACATGTCAAACTTTCATCCACCATTCCCACATTTCCCTCATTCAAGGAAGATATATTTGACAAGTACCCATTTGGTGGTTCCTGTAATCCATCAAATGAGATATTGTCATGTCCCCACTTCAAATAGAATTTTGATAATAATTAAATAATATATATAGAATAATCAAATCTTGAATAGAGTCATGACCCATACCGTTCCTCTTTGTCTATACATAGGAGATATAAAATGTAAGTTGAATCATATAAAAGGATCAGAAAAGTGACCAAGACAAGTCATATCCTTAGCATAGCACAAAGGAAATCAGAGTACGTGCTCAGTGATAAACAAGAAGAATATAAGAAAATTATGTCTATTTATTAGTAAACAATGAAAACAAAATTTTATATCAATTATGTATTATATATATAGGGCGTATTGACTTCTACCTTCTGATCCATGTCACTGTGCAGGATCCTTATCAAAGGGGTTAAATTTCATGCATATTTTAATCATTTATCTTAAGTTAGCTAAAAATTACATGATACATATGCTACAAATTACGTAGAAGATAACATGAATAATATGCAAGATCGTAAACATGAACAAATTACCTTTACCTTATATATGGAATGTAAGATCATCAACAGAAGGGGTGACAATGTGTGTAGTCAATTGCCTATTTCCCAGAAAGGGTGACAATCAAACAAAATATATACATGTATCAGCAACAATTAATTAAGCATCATAAGCAATACATTGTTAATTGTAAATCACATATGTTGTAACTAAACTAAGGGAGTTTCACTAATGCATATGTGAATCATTTATCTTAAGTTAGCTAAAAATTACATGATATGCATGCTATAAATTATGTAGAAGACAACATGAACAATATGAAAGATTATAAACATGAAAAAATTACCTTTACCTTATATATGGAATGCAAGATCATCAACAGAAGGGGTGACGATGTGTGTAGTCAATTGCCTATTTCCAGAAAGGGTGACAATCAAACACAATATATACATGTATCAGTAGAAATTAATTGAGCATCATAAGCAATACATTGGTAATCATAAATCACATATGTTGTAATCATTAGAATTGAACACAATAAATATGTAATCATTGGAATTGAAATCAATAAATCAATATTAAATATATATACTAATCAATATAAATATATATAAATAATTAAATCACATACCTTTTACATTTCAATCATGTCATTGATCATCTTCTTCGTCCATCTTATCATCATCATCATCACCACCACCACTATCATCATCGTCGTTGTCATCGCCATCATCATCATCATCATCATCATCATCATCATCATCATCATCACCATTGCCGCCATCAGCTTCTTCTTCGACATCTTCTTCTTCTTCATCTTCAGTATCTTCCTCTTCCATCACATTGTATTTTATCGGCCTTCCTCTTAGATCGTGTCTAACAACAAATGACCAACCCGGTTTATGTGGAACCTCTAAGTAAAACACTTGCTCACATTGGCTTGGAAGAACATAGGGCTCATCTCCAACTAGCTCAAATGACCTTGTATTAATCATTTTAAATCCATTATCATGTTGAATAATAATTTTATCAAGATCATTTTAATTCAATCGTAGCTTGTACCATTTGACGACAAATAGAACTAATTTGAAAGAGTTAAAGTCACACTCAATTATATCATCCAAGATTCCATAGTATTAATTTTGAGATTGTTGAGGATATATGTCATTTCTAGATGATATATTAGTGACTTTGAAGATTGTAGTTATCCCAGAATCACAAGTTTTCTTTGTGTTGTCCAACTTTTTTATGCAAAATTTGTGGCCACGATAGTACATAGCTTTGTGGTGCTTAACCTACACTTTTTCAAGCGTGTGAAAATTATTTGCATCGTGAGTTGATATGAAACATATGGCTCATGATCATTAATAAATTTTTACGTGCCTCTCTACCTCTTAAACCATATGCTAGATCAATTACCATTGGCGTAACATTGGAATCTTCATTATGATGAGCTTCTCTAACCAATGAAGCAACACCTGCCCATGTTAATGACCAACCATTTTGTTAACATCATTCAATCCATATCGTTATCCAATCAAGATTGTTCGCAATATATAAATGCATTGCATCCCACTCTTGACCAACTGTATAAAAAAATAGACCAATTACAAATAACTTATATTGAAGATTTATAAGAATTAATTAACAAAAATAACATCTTATAATTACCTCTCACTTTCATCAATATATCTTTCCCCATCAAGTACTTCCCTTCGAATTTGTTAATGGAGTTGGGATCCCAAATACGATCTACATGGATCTTTGCTGCAAACTTAGGAAGATATTCACTAATGTGCACCATGGTTTGGTATACCATACATCCCTCCACCATAGAACCCTCAAGATGTGCTCTCTATCAAACCAAGCCCTTCAAAAATTTCAAGTGTCTCTGAACGATCCACATTAACCTAGTTTTTACAAGTCTACACAATTCAATCTCCTCAACTTGATGTATGAGGTAGTGTTCTTGTGCATTGAAAAAAGTTGAAGGTAGACATTTTTGCATTTCTCACATAAAATGAGAAATTTTTCTCTTCCCATATTTTATATCTTATTTATTGATTTCTTTTGATGACAACCACCTCATGTATTTTCCAAGATCATATATAACATGTTTGACACTATTGTTGAAGTGGTGTGTGAGAGATAGAGGTAGAATGTATTGTAATATTTGTAAAATGATCTTATCAATATTTTATAAAATAATGCAATGAAAACTACATGCAGTATACAAATATATAGTGAATACAAAATAACATGAATTACCTTAATAAATGTATGTTAATCTTTTATTTTCATCCCTAGCCCAAATTCACTTTTCTTTGATATGAGATTGTTTATGTTCGCAACAAATCTTGTGGGAAATTGTATTTTTTTATGACTTCTTTTATAGCATTGCTCTGTTGCTCTGACAATAACCAAGTAAGGGCACTTATATCGATTTGGTCTCCATTGTTATTTGATCGAATGACATTTTTCATTGCATGGTTGGATTCTTCAATGTCACTACAAATTTGACAATTTTATCTTTGTCACGTCTTCCATCCAATATTTTCCATAATGTCTATGTTACATTCTTTCCAATATGCATAGCATCAAATAAATGCACGATTGGGAGTTGCTTGTAGTATGGAAACCTACTAAATTGTGTAGGATAACTTTTTACTCCTTTTAGAAGTTGGTCATTAATGCCTTGACGACCTTAACGAGCATCAATTACATCATTAGTAAATAAAACATAATATCAAAATATAAATTTTAAACAAAAATTATCATATGGAATGACATTACCTCGACAATTTATTTTATTGTATTCCAACTTCCATAGGCGAGGTGTCATTCTTTGTGGCTTTGATGTAGTGATCTCTTCTTTCTCATTGAAAAGATGTTTTTCGATAATTCGGTACTTATGATTTATGTGGAGAAAGTGTCTATGCTCATCGAACACCTGCTTTCCTAAACTTTTTGAATGACGAGAATTCATCTTTGGACCACAAACTGGACATGCCAATTTTTCCCTTGTCTGAAGACCTACAAGATCGTGTATAATTAGATTAAATATGTTAATTTAGTGTTAGCACTATAACATACCAAAAAAGAGCTGTTAAGAAGAGAACATGCCACAAAAATGTGTTAGCCCAGGGGCATCATGTATTGTCCATAAAAGCATTGCATGGAATTGAAATTGGCTTTTTCCTATTGGTCTAGATATGTCATACATAGTGACCCCATTCCATAACACCATCAATTTGTCAATAAGGGGTTCAATATATACATTCATATCTTTAACTTGGTACTTACCTAGTTGAATGAACAAAAATATTACATAATTATTATGACCATTTTGATGGATTATTTATAACAAATTAATTAAGATGACTATTAAATTAAAAAATACCTGGAACAATCATTGCCAACATTGTGTGCTCCCTCTTTATGAACATCCAAGGAGGAATGTTATTGTTGATAACAAAAATACGCCACACCGAGTAAACAAATCTCATCTTTCCAGATGGATTAACATCATCCACTGTCAATGAAAGCTTGAGATTACAAGGTTCTTCTTTAAAGTGTGGCCAAGTTTCTTCTATTTCCTTAAATGTCGAACCATCCACAAATATTCACATAATGTTATCTCAACTTATATTGTGTGCATGGTAATCCATAAATTATGCCAGGCTATTGCACCTGAATAATCGTTGCAAACGTGGAATAATGGGAATTTACTGAAAAACCTTGTGAGGCACCTTTTTTGTTATTTGATCTGATCGATATCTACTAATATGGCAATCAGGGCATTCTGTTGCAAATTCATGTTGTTTATGATATATAATATGATCATTCACACATGCATGTATTGTTTGATACCCCATTCCAATATCTTTCATAATGGCAGATAATTCTTGGTATGAGCAAGGTAGAATGTTTGATGGTGGTAACAAACACTCACCTATCAACCTACAACCAAAAATATAATTTGTTAATATAAAAAATATTAATTGGTACATGATTCACCCTTTGTTAACTGAAAGGAAATTATGACTTTAAAAAATGAAAAAAGATGACATACCTTAACATACGTGTGATTGCTACATTGGATAAACCATTCATAACCTTCAAGTTCACCAACAACAATACAGCGGCAAGAAGAGTTGTTTGGGAGCCTTCATATAGGGGCTCATATGCCTTCTCAAGTATAGGTACATCAAGGTCATCATCATCATCATCATCATCATCATCATCATAATATCATCATCTTGATCATCGTGATTAGCTTGATCATCATGATCTTCTTGATCATCGTGATGTTCTTCCACGGGATCATTACCTTCTACTTCAATATTCACACCTCCATGTTCCCTCATTTGGAAATCCACATTCTCCGGATTGTCATGGTCCATAACATGAAACCCAGGATGGTTGACCTATACCAAAATGATGATCTTAAATTAACCATGACCATGATGTCATCATCAAATCACGTCTTATGTATTTTATAACTTATTAAAATACATACCAAGGTCTATTTCAATGCGGTCTTTCCAAGGTTACAAACTAATAGGCACATTACAAACAGTTTGCTGCAAGGAGATAGAATGGTCACAAGAATGGATTGAGATGCTAATGAGTGTATGATTTGAGTGTATTGGGATCCTTAGGGAGTAAAACACAAATTATTGCAAAAACATGTAAGAAAAACACAAGGTAATGATCTTATATCACTATTCACTCAATAACATGTTTCCATAAGAAATTTAATTCACCGTTGTAGTGATTGTACCCATGGGAAGAGATTTATTGTTGCAAGGATGATTTTTATTTATTGATTGGAATCATTACAAATTTGGTCTCTTACACATCCCTCCCTACTTCTCTCTATCCACTCACATGGATATTAATACAAATAAACTCCTAACTCCCCAAAAACTGATTGTGCCTAACTCCAAACTATCCCCAAACAGTCACAAAATCGATTGTTCTTAATTATGCAACAAAAGGGAAAGTATTATTTTGTATTCTTTGCAATTTGGTAAGAATTTGGCTTATTGTGGAACAATTAAAGTGAGGGAAATGTTGATATAACTATGGGACAAAAATGAAAATTTAAACTACAAGATTATATTGTGGACCCCATGACTAAAGAGCTAATATAGAGAGTAGGATGGTTGGAATTTATCAAAATTAGGGATTTTATGAGGAATTGGTGGAAGAATTTGTGAGGAACTTCAATGTGAAAGTGACCCAAGTGAGAGGGGAGAGGAGGAGGAGTAAAGGAAGGTATATGGTCGATTGGAGATCAAATGGATGAATGTAATATACTTTTCTTCAATGAAATGTAAATTAAACAAGATTGGCCCTATCTCTGCCCATGAGGGTACACTCCTCTTATTGGTTGCCTAAAATGCTTTCTTTCATTGTAATATGGATAGAAAAGATATATGTTAGTATTATTGTTCATTTATATGTTGATTTGGATTGATTTCATAGAAGAATGCTATGAATGACAATCATAATAACATTCATTTGAATCTATTTTTGCAATGAAAGAGACGTTTTGGACACCCACACTAGTAGAATTTGGCAAATAAATGACTAAGTGACTAAAAATTTTAGTCACGTGACTAAAAGTTTTAGTCACATGACCAAAATTGATCATATTTGGAAAATAAATGACCAATTTGGTCATCGGGTAAAATCACCACTAAAATGACTAAATAAATGACCAATTTGGTCATCGGGTAAAATGACTAAATAAATGACCAATTTGGTCATCGGGTAAAATGACCAAATAAATGACTAAATAAATAGTTTGAGGGGTTTTTCCTTTTTGGTTCCACAATTTCATTCATTTTATTGTGAGAGCATGTTTTCATCAAACAAATTTTAGGTTGTTTCCTATTTTATTTTGAATTTGTTTTATGTTTTTATTCATTTTTTATATGTGTGTGTGTAAAACAAAACAAAAAGATACACAAACACACACACGCGTGTGCGTGAATGTATGAATATACCACGAAATATAAATATATAAACTAATGTAAACACCAAACCAAAACATAAAAGAAAATGCAAATGATATGACAATTAAGATGATTGTATACAATAGTTGTTATAGATAACTTTGTGCACCACACATCCTAAATGATACATCAGATATTGATGATCTTTTTTTGGTTGTCTCCATATGCGATTAATTAAATATATATATCCTTATCAAAATTCTTAATATTTTAATGTGAAAGAGTTTTAGATCTAGAGACTTTCCTCAATATAGATAGGGAAATAGTTAGGTAGTGAACTATTACCAAAGACTAGAAGCACACAATTTGTACATTATTTGACAGTGACATTGGTCAATAAGATCAAGACTCTGGAGACGTGACTCTAAATGTGATTTTATGTCTCATGGACACCCCTACGTAATGAATTATATAGATTTACTTTCATGATTCAAAAGTTTCTTTTGATCATGTTTGAAAGAATGCATAGTTGATTTGAAACTATCAACCATTAAGAATTTATTGCACAAACATTATTCTCTAAACGTTTTCATTATGAGTCATTTATTTCATAAATACTTTATATTGTCTTAGTTTTGTTTATATTTTTTTTCTACGTTATAATTAGAGGGTTTATGTGTTAGAGGAAAATCTTTGATTTATAGGTTTCAAAAGTGTATTTTATATGTTAAAGAGATTTTTCATTTGTTTCAAATCTTAAATACTTCAACATTCAAGATTTAAAAGTATCAATTTGTTGAAACTAAGAGTCAAAAAGAAGAAATCACATGACCTTTTAGAATAGGAGAGAGATTCGAGTTTCACTATTGACAAAGCTTTATTGTTCCAAGCCCTAACTCTAGTCAAGACTTTATTACACGAGACTAATTTAATTTTCTTAAGAAAAATATTATAACATCTCAAATACTTATAAATTGTCATTTTAAATTAAAAATTTAAACTAATTTCATTGCCTTAAATAAAAAAAGGAGGAAAAAATTTCATGCATTTTAAATTAAAAATTAAACTAATCTAATTATCTTATATATATATATATATATATATATTAAAATAATACATTTTCAATAGTAGGCCAAAAGATAGAAAATGGAGGGAAGTGAATTCCTAACATGAATTTTATGTGAAAAAACTTCGGCCCTAATTCAATTCCTTATGCCTCTAGTTTACAACAGAGGTCAAGCCCCTGTATCGAAGTTGTATCCATTCTATGAAACATAACCAGATTCATCTCCTTCAAACCCCATCCTATCGTTTCCTCAGGGTTTCTCTAAAAATTTTAGTTGAGGCTCTTCCTTATCAATGGTACTTGCGGTTGCAACTATTTTGTGAAGAAACAGAGAATCCAAGCAACATGAACAATATGTAAGCTACTATGCATTCACTTTTCTTGATTAATTTTCAGATGATGTGCCTACATGTATAATTTCAGATTGTTTGGGCAATGAAGCTTGTCTGTGGAGAAAATGTTACACAACTTCGAAAATATTATTTAATGTTTTTACAGTACTGCTAGGGTTAGGGCTTTTATGCTTGACCATGACCATGTTTGTGTCTGTAGCAATGATGGTGAAGCGAATGGGCCTTTACATTGAGACTAGATGTTTGCTTCTATTTTTTGCAAGGTAACTTTGTTTCAGCCCGGAGCACTAGGAGGCCCTGATAGAAGTGAAGAAATTAATCACTACCATCAGTCTTTCTTATGGAGTTTGGTTTTCACTATACCAGTATTTCTCTTAGCCATGATTTTTATGTATGTTACAGGAATTAATAGAGGGCTAGAATTAAAACTGGTGAATATGTTAATGCTTGGACAGCTTTTAAGGTGGATTTTATCAAGTCCTGTGCAATTTATCATTGGTAGGCGCTTTTATACTGGAGCATACAAAGCTATAAGTCATGGCTCTGCCAACATGGATGTTTTGATTGCCTTAGGAACAAATGCAGCTTATTTCTACTTGGTCTACATAGTATTGAGAGCTGCAACTGATGTGGAGTTCAAAGGTAGTGATTTTTTTGAAACAAGTGCAATGCTTATCTCCTTCATCCTTCTCAAAAAGTATTTGGAGGTTCTTGCCAAAGGGAAAACCTCTGAAGCTATTGCCAAGTTAATGGATTTAGCACCTAACACAGCTACTTTACTAGTTCATGACAATGATAGGAATGTTGTCGCTGAACATACAATTAGCAGTCAGTTGATCCAACGTAATGATATAATTAAGATTTTGCATGGTGAGAAAGTTCCTTCAGACGGATTAGTTGTCTGGGGATAGATTCATGTCAATGAAAGCATGATAACAGGTGAGGCTAGGCCAATTGCAAAAAAAATTGATGATGAAGTAATTGGTGGAACACTGAATGAAAATGGAGTGATGCATATTAGAGCTACCCACGTGGGTTTAGAGACTACTATATCACAAATAGTTTGACTTGTTGAAGGAGCACAAATGGCTAAAGCACCGGTGTAGAAATTTGTAGATAGAATTTCAAATTTTTTTGTACCATCTGTAATTGCAATTTCTTTTACCACTTGGCTCGCTTGGTTTATAGCAGGAAAGGTTGGTTCATACACCAAGTCTTGGATCCCATCCAGAATGGATGAGTTTGAACTTGCTCTTCAGTTTGGCATAGCAGTTGTGGTTGTAGCTTGTCCCTGTGCTTTAGGTCTTGCAACACCAACTGTTGTCATGGTGGGTACTGGAGTAGGGGCCAGGCAAGGTGTTCTCATCAAAGGGGGTGGGGCACTTGAAAGTGCACAAAGTAAACTGCATTGTATTTGATAAGACAGGAACACTCACTGTTGGAAAACCTATTGTTGTTAACATACACCTCCTAAGAACCATGCTTTTGTGTGATTTCTATGAAGTGGTTGCTGTGACTGAGGCAAACAGTGAGCATCCTTTGGCCAAGGCTGTGGTTGAGTATGCTAAAAGTTTTAGACCAGAAAATTCAGATCTAAGCTGGTTGCCCGAAGTACAAGATTTTGTGTCCATAAGTGGTCATGGTATCAGAGCTTTGGTGCAGAACAAGACTATTCTTGTAGGAAACACAAAGCTGATGATAGATTCTGAAGTAATTATTTCTGAAGATGCTTATAATTTTTTGAGGGAGGCTGAAGAGTTGGCTCGAACAGGAATTTTGATTTATTTTGATGGAGAGTTGGTCGAAATAATTGAAATATCAGACCTATTTAAGCCAGAGGCACAAATTGTAGTGTCCATTTTGAAGTCAATGAACATTAGAAGTATGGTGGTCACTGGAGACAACTAGGGTATAGCAAATGCCATTACCAAAGAGGTTGGAATTGAGACTGTTATGGCAGAAATGTTACATGAGGGTAAAGCAGATAAAGTGAAAGAGTTGCAAATGTCTGGAATGATTGTGGCAATGGTGGGTGATGGCATCAATGATTCACCGGCACTTGTGGCTGCCGATGTGGGCATGGCAATTGGTGCAGGTACAGATATAGCAATTGAAGCGGCAGACATAGTATTGATGAGGAGTAACTTGGAAGATATTATTACTTCCATTGATCTTTCAAGGGTCACATTCAAACGAATCAAATTTAACTACTTGTGGGCATTGGGTTATAATGCAATAGGAATTCCTTTAGCAGCTGGATTATTGTTTCCATTCACTGGATTCTTTATTCCTCCATGGATTGCAAGGGCTTGCATGGCAGCTTCTTCAATGAGTGTTGTTTGTAGTTCACTTCTATTGAAATATTACAAGAGGCCAAGGAAATTGGAGACGCTCCAAATGCAAGCTGTTAAGGTTCTGTGACATTTGGACCACTGAGACAATGGCAAGCAATCATGGTTTGGCACAGTGGTTTGTTGTTATTGACTAATGCTAGGTCGCACAAGATTGATACATAATGTACAGTTTCTTATGCATTGTTTAGAGAAATTTTGGATGCATTTCAATTACCGTCTGCCATGTAAAAAACTATTTTTTGTGAGGTTGTCCATTGAAAAGCTTGATGATTGAATCAACATGGCAATTTGGTGGTTAGAGTGATTCAACCAAAATGCCAGCTAACTAGATATGTATATTTACTGCCATGATATGATTGTTTGTAAGCAGTTTCAAAATGTGATATGTTCCTGTTTGTTTTATTGCAAAAAAAAATAAAAAAATTGTGATTGACACAACAACAGATTTGAAAATTTGATATTTTACTTGAAGAGTTAAGTACTAGTTCATTCTGAATATTGTCAAAGTGGTGGTAGTGATCATAATGATTCTTATTTTGCAGGTTTGAGAACCAAAATAGTGGACAAGACCAAGTGTATAACTGATGTGTATGAGGCTTTCTTTGATTTCTCTGAAAAATTGGCATCTAAGGTATGTTATTATTTTATTGCCTAAAAGCTAAAACTCTGTTGCTCACCATGAAACACAAAATCCACACTCAACTGGTTTATGTTAGAAAAAATTTCATCTGCATATCATTTTAAGCCTTTAGTCTATCTGGCATTCTATAGTATGTGTATTTAGTTCTGGTTAATAGATGTCTGCAACATGTTTTGCACTTGATTCACTATCTACACATGCATAGATCTTGCAATCCTACTTTTTTTTCATCCTACTTAATTTCTACAGATTGAAGGAAACATTTTGTTTCATCTTCATCAGCACCAAACAGCTATGAACATACTATTGATGTTTCAATATCATTTTTGAAACCTTGTTTTCCATCTGAGCCAAGTTTAGACAATTCTAATGTAACAGTTTGGGCTTCAATCTCAAAATTTTCAGTATTAGGTTGAACACAATCACTGTCCTCAACATTGCATCTTGTTTTCAATCCTTGATCAAGATTATCTGACTCTGTGACCAAAAACACAAATGTGCTACCGCACACAATGGTCGGTTGTCATAGAAGTCAGACTACCAAAGTAACAGCACTGATCAAGTAACATATATGCATCATTTGCATAAACAGTTGAACTATTTATGTGCATTAATAAGTAGCAAAAGGATGTAGAACAACTCAATTCATCTGACTTTATGTCTCTTGGCAATAATTCCTCTTGAATCTCTAATATCAGGTTCCTGAGACTTCCCTATAGCTTTTACCTTTTGCCTTCGCCTTTCCTCTTCACTGTCATATTCATCTCCATTTTCCTTGTCTACATTTCTAGCTTCAGCTTCTAATTCATCCCATGTTTTACCTTCCTCCTCTTCAGAATCTTCTTCTTCTTCATCCTCATCTGACTCCACAAGAGATTCATCTTCTGAATCCTCCTCATCCGATTCTGATTCTTCTTCTACATCAGAGGGCTCATATCCTTGATTTGACTCTTTTAAATTTTCAGAATCAGAATCACTAGCTTCCATATTCAGAAACTCCCAGCCGCCATCTTCAATAAATTTATCTGGATCATCTGTAATAGTCTTCAAAATCGACCACCAGTTCAAGTTCATTCTACTTTCATAATACTTTATATCCATGGAGTTCAACCATTCTTTTATGCCATCAAGAGAAGATTGAGGAATGGCATCAATGGGGAGTACATCCCGCTTGAAGTCTTTGAAAACAATAGCCATATCAAATGCCTTTTTCCCAAGTCCTACTCTCTCAAGGTTAACAATCTCAATCTCACTAATGGTTATTACTAAGAAAGGTAATTCCACCAACTCTACCAAACATTTTACAATAGGAACAATAAAAGCAGAGGCTTTGAAAGGAACTCCATGAAACCCTAGCTCTCTAAATGGTATATCAAACTCTAGTTCAAAATCTTTTAGGTGAGGCTTCTCCCATAGCTCTGTCACTCGCTTAACAAACCCTTGAAACTCTGCATTGATTTTATTTTTCCTATCCCTCTCTTGCTGCTCTTCCTCAATTTCATCAGGGTCATACATTGACCTTCTTGCCCCTCCTAAAGTTTGGATCACATCCATTACCTCCACATAAAACTGGACATCTTTTGTTTTCTTCGTTCGAACCATAATATGGTTATGTAGATAAAAATGAAGCAAAGTAATCATCTCCTTCTCTGTTGGCTAGAAGAATGTGTGTTTAATATTTTGATACATAATATCAGCTCTCTCTTTTTCTCTCATGGTTGAATACCAAAATCCATTATGGTGGGCCTCCAAAGTTCCATTCATATTTCTTCCTCTTCCACCAAATGTCGGCCTGATCCACAAGTCTGCCAACCTAATTGGCTTTGTTTTTGAAAGTTGAAGTTTCTCCCGAGTCACCAGTATAGCTCTCTCTGCCTTTTCAGACTCTTTCATAGCTACATACCATTTGTGGGATTTAATCATTTGTACCACTTGGTTGATGTGCTTTGAATCCTTGGATCTAAAGGAAATTTCCTTAACATAAATACTGCTAGGGAATTTCATTATTGGCATGTAGTTGGCATTAAAGCCAGTACCTGGAACATTAAAAATTATCCTTATATAAGAATACCCTCCATCTTGTTGGCTTGTAACGCTCTTGATGGTAGCTACATGAAATGGAACCATGATGCCATATATGGGTACCAGAACAACATCATTTTTTGTATCAACTTGAATCATAAGCTCTCTAGAAACAAGGATATCATCCACATTTTTGTAGGAAACCATTTCAATAGATGGCTTGGAAGAGCCATGTCCATCTCCTATACCAATGCCCCCTGTAGCCAACCTTCTTACAGTCTCCTCATTCTTTTGTCTTGCAAGTTCTGCTTGGTGTTGCCACCGCTGCTCTTCTTTGGTCATCTCCTAATTATCAGATCGTAATGTTGCCTTGGAGATGCCTGATTCTCCTCCATTTACCTTAGCCTTTGGTTTGGGTTTCAATTGCTCATCTTCATCATCATCATCATTAAATGAGTATGCAACATCAGTGTATACTTTGGAGCTAACCCCAGTTGCATTTTCAGGCCCTTTGTCCTTAACAACCATTGTGTCGGCAAGGAGAAATGAATAATTCTGTGTTTTGGGGTTACCAGTTTGCAACTGCAAATTCTGAAACCTGAGTGATACGTTAAAAGCCATTCCAGGCCTCACAATTTTGTCATTTCTTGAATTCAAACTGAAACCAGATTCCCGAAATTCAATTCCTATTCCCGTCCCTGCAGACTTTGTCAGATGAGGCAAAAGTTCAGGGCCATATCTTTTAACTACCTCCAAAGTTGCCTTATAGGCAACACTCAGAGGTTTTTCGGCTTCAGTGCACTTATGGCAGTTTCCTGTGCCTTCAAAAGAACCTTGTAGGCCTTACCCTGAACATCTTCAGCATTAATCAAATAAGTTCTTGCCACATTTGAGCAATAACTATTATATCTGGATCCAATAGCACAAATAATAACACCGATAGCATCATAGTACAGATGTTCATCATTGATCACTGCACCAGGCCTTAAATCAAACTCTCCACCACTCTGGAAAACATGAGAGTAACAAATATCAACATTGTCCGCCTTTAACTTCACTTTGGCCCTCTATGGATCGAGAATGGCTTTCTCTGTATCATCCATTAAATTTGAATAGGTGACCTTCTTCTCCTCGTCTATAACAACCTCCAGCCTTGGCACAACAACATTTTTGAGAACAGAAGCACTAAAAAATGTATCCTTCCTAATGTTAGTGACCTCTATATCAGCCTTCGTAGTACTTTATGTCTGGTATATTCAATTTAAAAAATGGCATTATGCTTGTGTGCCAGAAATACTGGAGTCATATGACCTCTTTGGTAGTCTATTTTAATAAATAAAATACTATCAACTAGGCAGTGTTTTTGCAATTTATCAAATAATATGATATTTTTATCAAGATTCACCTACATAATTTTTAGTCAAACTCATCAACCCATATTTCATGAGTAGTGGTTCACAAGAACCCATCTCTCATGAACATGAATGGTCCACTTAACACTCATTGCATCTAGGCAATGCTCACAGTGGTCAAGCATCAGGATGTCTTAGGCGATCACCCGGCCTAGCACTAGTCCGACTCGAGCATGTTTAACCATAGAATTTCCTCCAATATGTGAGTATTGGGATGAGTGGTCTAATAGGAAGCTCTGATGCTTCACTTGTGTGAGCATCACCTAGATTCGTTGAGCACTAAGTGGACCATTTGTGCTTATCAGAGATGGGTTCTTGTGAAACACTATGCTTGATAGGTCAATGAGTACGACACAAATTATGCAGTTGAATCCAGATAAAAATATCACAGGTAAGATATTCATAACTGAAACCTACTCAGAAATTGTAGAGTTCTGGAATGATGTATTTGGTGATAAGATGGTACACCTTAGAGGTAGCATATCCATAGTTGCTCTTGCTATTGTAAATAATTTTCTCTTCCAAAATTTTAGTTCTAATTGCCATTTTCACATGTAATTGATGGACTGAAATCTATTGAAGGAACAGAAAAGGAGGAAGACAAACACAATAAAACATGAGCTACTCAAGTTTTGTTCATAAGAAAAATAAAAAATACAATAAGAATTTATGAATTGGGGAATTTCAGATCTCAGTTAATTTCAGATTTCAGACCATTTTCTGAGGAGTAATGCAAGTCAATTGACTATTTGTGGGTGGGTTGCTGGTTGATTTGGAATTTTGATCAACTTCTATGCAGCTCATCAGATTTTTTTGTGGTGGAAAACTAAAATTTTACAATTCAAACTCTTTTTGTATGTACCTCTAGGCTTTTTTGTCTGCAAGAAGGATTGAAAGAACACAAACTTTGTGTTTTCTTTTGCAACAATCACTTCAGCACAATGTTTAAGGTCTGTGGCTTCTTTTGACTTTTCCCATTTGTGTGTTGTTAAGGGTGTCTTATAATCTGGTTCATTATAGAAAGTTCTATTGAGTGTCTAATGGGTTTCTTAATCTGTAGTTGAATGGAGATATCTACCTTTTAGCAACAGATCAAGGTTATATTAATCAGCCAAACCTGGTCTGGGAAAAACTCAATGAGGTATGATGTAACTCTTTGTAGCTGCTGGATTTTCTTGTGTAGATTAGCATTAATATGAAAAGGAATTCTTTTGTTGTCTTTAATGTATCATGATTCATAATCATTAGGCAATAGTCTCTGCTTAAAATCTTTGTCCATAATTGGTATTGGTTCTTCGTTGCAATTGTTCTTTCTTGTTTGAGGTAATGATGATTGGAAATTTGAATGGTTTGTCAAAAGGATGAACTTGAGAAAAGAAGTTGTTTATTAATAGTTTAAAGTTTAAACTAAATGCTCTCTTGTTCTTGTCTTTTGCGATTTTGAAGATTCAGAGAATTGGGTTCACTGATGTTTTTATGGCAAACAAACCTTAATTTCTTGATTGCGCTCATACAGTTTCATGTATCAAGTCCATGGAGATACTATGTTCATGACTGGGAAGTTCAAGGAATTTAAAGCAGAAGAGAAGGTTAACAGCTGTTGGAATCAAAATCATGTTGTAGCTAGCACAGCAGTAAGTATTGGAAAGTTAATCAATCTTTATTTGGGATGAACATGATTTAAATTAAAAATGTGTAATTGTTTTTGATCTGGTATTTTTCTTGGATTTTAGGATTGTATTGCCTCTATGACAAGTACACAGCCATTAGACTCAGCACTTAAGTAAGTCTTCAGTACTGGCTTAACTATTATCAAACTTATTTTTAGTATTGTCTTCAATAAAAGCTTGGCAGTGTTAAAGTTTTTTTTGTCCATTTAGTAGCAAACACATGAATCTATTTAAAGACTTAGAATCCACTTCATGTTGTAGAAATGTGTTCATTTAGAAGCTAGTTTTACTTTTAAGGCACTAATCTCTGAAAAGACATGCTAATTAGGAGCATGTTTTTAGAACTTATCATCAACCGGGACTTAAGTATAAGGATTGCATCAAAAAATATACTAAAAAGGAGCTTGTGTTTTGATTTTGATTTTGATTATCATCGACCATTGAATATATAATGAGCTCAAGCTTAGTTGTGATGTTGAACTGTTTTGCCAAATGGTCTAGTATATTGATGATTTAGTGCCAGAGAAAAGCCTAATGTGAGACAAAGGGGCATTAACTTTATGTCATGGCTTATGCAGGAGTCTTATGATTATTATACATAGTTTGCACTTTCAAGTGTCAGTCAATATAGATCTTTAGTACTAGACATGAATCATGCATGTGCTAATTAAGTAGTAGTCAATGAGTGCATTACTGTTAACTGTGTATTTTGATAGTTGCTATTGTACCAAAAACTGTTTATCATGATCACCTAGTCATTTTATTCAAGCAGAGTGATTATTATGTGCATTCAAATGACAAAAAGAAGGGCTCATCCTTCTGATTATGGGATCTCGTGATGTACTCAGGTTTAAACCAATTTAAAATATTGTATCCTCAATCAACAATCACCTGGATATTAAATTGGTCATGTATCACATGGAATAAATTTTTTAATTGGCAACAAAAAGGTTGTGCAGAGTTGAGTATTGTTGAGATGTGGGGCATGTTAGTTATATACAATATTATTGGGTTTGCCCCTATGCTCTTCCCAAATTGGTCTGATGGGATCCCTGGCGGTCAACCCTGAGCACAGTGTGGATGATTGGGTATGGGCTGGGCAGTGCCCTGGTGCACCAGGCAGGGACCCTGGCAGGTTTAAAAAGATCATTAAAAAATGAATGTGCTATTAAAAAAGCGTCAGTCTCCAAACCCTCATTACTATGTTTGGTAAACACAACCTTCTTATGAAATCCTCATTAAAATATTGTGGTTCATAAGAAAATTATATACAGGGGAGACCATAAATAAGTTTATTCTATAATTGTGAATATATAGTCGTTGTATCCAATCATACTCCCTGTTGTTTCATGCTTGTCCCTGTATTCAAATGGCATTCCAGCAAACCAGTGTAATGGATTAAGCCATTGGTAGTTTCCTGAATTGCAATATCCTTTAATTAAATTAAATTCATTGTTGTCAAAATGACCATTTTATTATATATTTATTTGTCAATATCATATTTTATGTTACTAATAAATGCATTATTAAAAAATAAATATATAATAATTATTGTTGACACATTCTGTTTATTATATATAATTAATATATAATTTATATATATATATATATATATATATATATTTTATTTTTATTTTTTATTTTTTTTTAATCGGTAAAAGGCCGAAGCCCTAGACATTTTTTATTAATATAAATAGTTATATTACAATGTGACCCCGCTCACTGCAGGTGCTGGTAGGAAAGAGCAGGGCTGAGAAAACCTCCAGCCTTGCTCGGAACCATAGGTCCTGACCTTATACAAAAATTTACATGGGCATACCCACGACTCGACAATTGTCGAGATTTGTTAAAATACAAATTTTCCGTAGGCATACCCACGTCCCGAAAAAACTCTAAATTGCTTTTTTTAAAATCATGAATTTATTATTAATATATATGATATACTTAATATGATATAATATTTTATCAATGCTATTATTCAATATTATTTTATTTATTTTTAGATAATTCAATTGGAGATACATATATGGGCCCCAACCTAGGAAATAGAACGATAGTATGTAGGCATTCAACTAAAAGGCCATTGTAGTAAAATAAACTACAAAGAATTATCATCCACAATATAAAATGCCTAGTCAGTTTCAGGTTAGAGCTAAGGTCAACCCATATTGCAAAGAGCCAAATGCACCAGCTTTCATGTCAATATTTATAATATATATACATACTACAATAGGGGAGTAGCAAAAACAAATTGTAAAAAATATGAGGTTGTGACACATGGCATCAAGTCCTACTCTTCAGTTGAATTTACTTTCAAAATTGTAAACTATGCAAAGATCCCCATGTTGTAGATTTAATAGGTTCCCCACCTATGCATACCAGAAGAGCTAATCTTTTCTTACTCTGCAGCCTCTTCAACATACACCAAACTACTATGTTTACTCATACTCTCATGTAGTTTAGATGTAGAGACATTTGGTGCTGAGAAACAAAACCCATGAATCAGTTCTTTTTTTTCCTTTACACTAAAAACATGTATGGTATGGTCACTTGAAACCTCTAAATGTCTCCTAGAGTGCATTGCAATTAGCCCTTCTAGTAGTTTACCCACATCATTGTAGTAGGTGTGAAGGAGATGTAGCTCCTTACACAATTGTCCTCCTGCGGTATCTCCTTCCTTTTTTCTGTGATCCCTACCTTTGCCAAGGGCTCTTGCTCTAACAACTTATTTTATCCTTTTTAACTCCCCCACTACAGAAAACAATATTTAATTAAAATCCTTTGGAAGAACTATTTTCATAAGCCACAACTTTAACATTCAACAATGACTTTACCAATATTGATAAAACCACCATGCAGATCATAGCACTTAAGCTAGGTGCTCCTCCCATACCTATGCTTTTTGTACATAGCACAACATCAAAAAACCCTAATGCCATGGGGTCAGAGTAGGAGAAAATGACATCCAGTTGTCTATCCAATGATCCTTTCTCTTACAATCTCTCACACATTTTTACACTGAGTCATCCTAAGGAAAAATAAGAGGCCCAACAACTCAATTCTCCACATCAATACCAAATTCTTGAATGCAAGTTGCCAACCTCCATTAAAAGAGCCACCACTACATATAACCAAGAACTGCCAATGCACATTTGACAGAACATTTAATGATAATGAATTTTACATGTGAGAAGTATAGGAGCTATCTTTCCCCCCTATACTCTTCCAAAACACCCTTCCAAATTGAAATCTCTTTTCACAACTAGAAAAAATACCACATGAAAATAAAATAAGATAGATCTATTTAGTGGATTGATTAAAACTGAGTACTATATAAACTAAATCTGAATTTTGTATTTCTTAAACCTTCAATTGGGTGATTTTGAGTAGCTCAATACCCTCTGCAGCTGCAGCTAGATTACGAAGCTTTTCTCTATTTGTATGGGCTGACTGACTCTTATTTACCAATTTTAAAGGCTTGTCTTGTGAACCACCAGTTTGATCGATAGCAAGAGCTTGAAAACCTCTCACCAGTGCTCTCTTAGCAGGAGAAGCATTGTGTGACCATTTGTGCCATGACCAACCACTGATAGAAGAACGAGCACAACCATCTGACAAAGGATAATTATACTTCACATTAACCTTCAGAGATTTCTCTTTCTTTTTCCTCAACTGTTTAGGCAAATCCTCACTTACACCAGCTAGAAAGGGTACATTCCAATTGTCATCACAATTAATAGATTTCTCTGCCAATTCTGCTACAAATTTCTTTTTCAAACTTCTTCTTTTAAAGTTGGGCACTGCACAGAAAATGAAAGTAAATTAAGATTGGCTTTCTTTTATTGGCCAACCAAACAAACAATAT
Organism: Chamaecyparis obtusa; assembly: GCA_027943335.1. Classification (NCBI taxonomy): domain Eukaryota; kingdom Viridiplantae; phylum Streptophyta; class Pinopsida; order Cupressales; family Cupressaceae; genus Chamaecyparis; species Chamaecyparis obtusa. Next base: position 276,590 of record BSBK01001701.1, read on the forward strand.
CAAATGCCATACAAATTGATTTACCAAAAAATGTACACTTTCCTTGTAAAGACGAACTTCCAATGGCTCCATTCTATGTCTTAGCCTCCTTAGAATACATTACACTAGGAATGCAACAAGACATATTTACAATATGACTATATGCAATCACTGACTTTTTGATGAAAAAAGGCTGATGCCAAAATGCAGAACCATTTTTATTACACACAATACTCGTCATAGCCACCAAATCTCTATTATGATACAATAAAGTCATGATGCAACTCAATTGAACATCACAAAAAAATGTGAAAATACTAGAAATACAATATTGAGGCGAGATAAAATATGGAAATGTAGCAAGTTGGAAGGGTCACAAGCCCAATGCACATTATATCAGTGCACACCAAAATGAGCATGTAATGTAGTTAATTGTCCTTACATCACTTAGAATGTATAAAATCTCCTTGCACTAGTCTCCTTCTAGGCCTCCAAATTGCATATGTGAGGACAATACCAATCTATCCTTTAGGATACTCCTATAATTCTGCATTTCTTGTGCCTACTCCTGGAGACAGCAACTCTCCAAAGAGAGCAAGTCCTGGAAGTTCTTCTAAGTTTCATGATTTTAGGGTCTTCACGGGCCTAATTATGGCACCTAATGAAGGAGGACCTCACAATCCTATTGGTTTTTCAGGGAAAGTGATTGGGATCTCTTAAGGCAACCAAAAAATTCAACTCCAGACGTGAGTTATGGGGTCTGCAATCGAAACAAGCCAGTCACATAGTAGATGTTTGACCTTTCTTTAGTTCAAACTTCTCCAAACTTCTACATTTGATGTGGAGTTGGATGTGTAATGAATCAGCAATGTAACGATTCCAATCAATAAACAATATTTTCTCTGCACACTGTGAATCTTTGTCCCGTGGGTACAGTCCTCATAATAGGGAATTCATATGCTTGGATAAAACATGATTTTGTTTGGATGATAATGTAAGATCATTGTATTGGGTGGATTTTTACCTTTCCATGCATTTATTTCAAAGTTTTGACCACTAATAAGACCAGGGAATTAATTGGTGTCCTTGACTATTCCTAATGTGGAGTCACAGTCAACATTTAGGAGTTGAAACCTTCACAATGAAGTCACTCTCCCAGCCCTGTGGCTATTGTGATTGGTGGGAGAGGTATAATGGTGTATTATATCCTTGTAGATAATGGTTTTAATGCAGGGATAGGTGAAATGAGTTTGGGAAAACCACATAATGGTGGTAGGTTGTTGATTGAAGGGTGCCCAGTTTGACACCAGTCATTAATGTGAACGAATACTCTTAAGGATGGGTATTTTTTGTGATGGATCTAGTGTTGCAAGGTCCAAAGGAATGTGTTAGATCCATTAGGGGGATCTAGAGAGATTTGCAAGTGTCCTTGTGAACAAGCCCTAGCCTAGGGACCCTAGAAAGGAGGGTTTGGTGCCTAGAAGAATAGGTGAGTGATGGTGCCTTAAAAATTTCATAATCCTTAGTGTTTTTCCATTTACTAAGACTGTTTCAAGGTTAGGAGTCAAGGGAGCAAGTCCTTGTATAGGTTTCTTTGTAAATGGGTGCAAATCAGGACTATTTGGTTGTTGCAAAGGTAGTGGATCTAGTAGTTGGTCCAAAGTAACATACCCTGGGTCTGGGATGTGTTTAGTAGCATTATAAAGGGTGTATGGAACTATCAAGGGTTTCCCTAGTTGTTTGGAAAGTTTGTGAGTTAAAGGCAGATTACTGACTGGACAGGGCTACAAGGAGATTATGCTCTTGGAGTGAGTTGCATTGCAGATCTCTCAACCAGACTTGTAAGGCTGGTGGAACATGGTACATTGGCCATGTTATGATGTTCTAAGGTGCTAGAACAAGGGTGGAAGCTTTGCTTGAAGATTGGACAGGTTGGAGGCTCTAGGTGCATGGCAATGGTCTAGAAAGTGAATTTTTGGATTAAGGATTGGATTAGTCTAAAGCTGGGTACTTAGTCCAATTACAGTCATTAGGAAGAGTTCCATGGTACTTAGTCAAGTTGCAGTCATTAGGAAGAGTTTTAATCTCTGAATTTTTCTCCTTTATTCATGAAATTGCATGGAGGTTGCTACTCTATTTTTTTGCCATTTTGTTGTCCCTTAGATCAAGAAATTTACATTTTCTTTCATATATAGAATGTGCTTCTCACTGTGATGGAACCTGCGATTCTTCCTCTTTACATGACAATCGCAAACTTTGCCTCATAACAGTCTTTGACATACTTTGTTTTCAATGATTCTCATAACCATTTACTATCATAACCCTTGAACTATAGATGAAAAAACTTGAAATCATGTTTAGTGGAAAATACTAGTATACATGGTATGATTATTCTGTAAAGGGTACTAGCTCAATGGAAGAGCACCTACTTTACAAGTAGGAGGATGATGGTTTGATTCCATCGTGCCCTAATATGATTAAATATATGACTAAATTAATGACTAAATATATGACCAAATAAATGACAAATAAATGAACAAATAAACGACCAAATAAATGCCCAAATAAGTGACTAAATAAATGACCAAATAAATGACCAAATAAATGACCAAATAAACTACCAAATGACCAAATAAATGACCAAATAAACTACCAAATGACCAAATAAACGACCAAATAAATGACTAAATATATGAACAAATCAATGACCAAATAAATGACTAAAATAGTTTAGTCATAAATTTGGTCATGAGATAAATGACCGGCAATAAACTACCACTGGTCACGTGACCAAATTTGGTCATTTATCTACACTTTTTGGTAGTTTATTTGGTCATATATTGTTTTTTTTGTACTAGTGCCAATACATTGACTGCACCCTCACGGGAAGAGACAGGAAACTTGGAAATAATTTACATTTTATTGCATAAAATACATTTTACACTGTTATGGTGGACTTGATATGCAAGTTGAGGGACTCCAAAACTTTAAAATACATTTTATTGCATAAAATGCATTTTATTGCAAAGCAAGGTATATGGTCGATTGGAGATCAAATGGATGAATGTAATATAATTTTCTTCAACTAAATGTAAATTAAACAAGACTTGATATGCAAGTTGAGGGACTCCAAAAGTGTTCTTCACATAAGATCTACTAGGCCTTCTCCAGGATCATCTTCTTTGATCCAATGTCTTGTTCACCAAATCAGAGTGCACAAGTGTTACATGAAGCCACCACCCACTCTACACCATATAAAACATCTTCAATGCCCCTCAATAAGTCATTGGAACCATCCAAGCAAGTTTAACAACCCAAGAATCCCAAATAGGGTGCTAATTAGGCCTATTTCCCTTGTAGCCCTGCCTGGATAGTTTTGCAAGGTTTTCTCCAAAACTTCCCACAACACTAGGAAAATAGATTACATATCTAGATACCCTTTTTGGAGTTGTATAACACACTTAAAAACCAACTATCACTTCTTTGGACCATCTATATGAACAATTGCTGGTGTACGAGCTTTTACCCCTCCAATAAGTCTCCAAATACAAAGCAAGTGCTATCACAACACATTCCCAAAACTTATAACCCAAAAATAAATTTATAAAATGATCCTAAACTAAGGATTTTTAAATTTTCAAGAGAATACAACAAGTTTTAATCACCCAACATCAAAACCCTCCATTCTAGGTACATTTACCTATGGCTTTCTCTTCCAAGCATCTCCAAGCACTTCTAGATCCCCTCAGTGGATCCAACACCATCTCTTATCCATATAATAACCATCCATGTCATAAAAAGTAGTCTTCCAATAGACCAATCTCCTATACCATGACTGGTCCCATCACATGTGACCCTTCAATAAACAAATTGTCTTCATTAGAGACCTCTAACTCTTCACCCATGTTCAACCCTGCAAAAAACACATGAGGAAACATACAAATAACATATTTAAATGCCTTTCCACTTCCTAGAACATCTATGGGAGAGAGGGGCCTCACCAATCCATCATTTCACCAAGGCAATTTGATGTTGCACACCCTAACTATACAGGGATAGTCACCTCTAAACAGGGTTCGAACACTTCAAAATATTCATAAATCAATCCAAATCAACATATAAATGAACAATAATACTAACATCTATCTTTTCTATCCATATTGCAATGAAAGAAAGTGTTTTAGGCAACCAATAAGAGGAATGTACCCTCACAAGTAGAGACAAGGCCAGTCTTGTTTAATTTACATTTCATTGAAGAAAAGTATATTACATTCATCTATTTGATCTCCAATCGACCATATATCTTCCTTTACAATAAAATGTATTTTAAATTTTTGGAGTCCCTCAACTTGCATATCAAGTCCACCATAAAAATTTTAAATGCATTTTATGCAATAAAATGTAAATTCTTTCCAAGTTTCATGTCTTTGCCAATGAGGCTACAGTCAATGTATTGGGTGTCCATGTAGAAGTTGAGAAATCCAACTTCACAGAACGCCAAGAACACCTGCATGCAAATAACCTGTTGCTGAAAGGAAGCAAAAGACACAAAAAGCAAAGCTTGGAAAATCTCAGCGGTGTGAGAGAAATTGTATTCCAAGATTATGAAAAAATAATTACAAAGTTCAACCTATAAAGGTGAACAAAACCCTAAAACTAGAAAAGCTAGGTTGCACATTATAATTAATAAAGATATTAATTATAATGTACCTAAGAGATAGCTTAAGTAAAAGAAGAGTAAAGAAACTAACTAATTACTCTAACAGTCCAAAACGTCTCTTTCATTGCAAAAATGGATTCAAATGAATTTTATTATGATTGTCATTCATAGCATTCTTCTTGGATTGGCATTATTCAAGGCCAATTGATAGAATTCTTCTATGATCCTTGGACACGAGAGAGTCATTTCATCCTATACGCTATATGTTATCCAATTTAAATACCTTGAAAAATTATCAACATATTATTTAGTGTGGCCTAATCTAATGCTATGTTTATAGAACTCTTCCGTGTAGGTCTTCGCATCCATGTCTTTTTGCTTTAGATTTTCAACTTCTTATACAATTGCATGACATAGTCACTAGGTAGGAATTTTGCCTTCAATTTTTCCACCGTTGTATTGCAAGATGCAATCATTGCCTTACTCTTCTTCTTTCTCTCTTTTTACACATAATCCAACCATAGAGATGCATGTCCTTTTAGTTTTGTTCTTCCAATTTCACTTGTTTCCCCTTAGGTATCTCTTCAAAATCAAAGTATTTATCCATTTCTCCTTTCCAATCTAGGAGTTCTTCTCCATTCAAACTCCCAAAATATATTGGGAGGTCCAACTTGACATTAGAACTATCATTCTCTGCAACCTCGTATCTTCCTTAATGTTCTTATAGTGGTGTATTTTCCTCATTCTCTCCTTCTTCTTCTTCTTCTTGGTCACTCCAATCTCCTATGACTGAACCTCTTTTCTAGTTGGTCTCAACTGATGTGAGTCTTTCATCAAGGCATTCCTTCAATTCTCTCAATTCTAGGGCAAGAGAGTCTCTCACTTCTCAGACTATTCTCTCCAAATTTATCCTTGGAGGCATCTCATCTTGACTTAAAATTCTCCTTGCTTATGATCTCTTATCTCTACTAATATATATCCCCTAGCTCTGATACTAATCTAATGCAGAGGAAGGAAACTCAACAGGTTTCAACATACAATGACAACGATTTCATATTACATCCTTTCAAGTTCTCTTGGGTATATTTCTTGGGTCCCTAGGCTTGAACACCCTATAGGGGTTTGAGTCAACATTAATAAAGGAATCGTGGACAACATATAAAACTAGTTTTGGGGATCATATGCTCATGATCAGTTCTTAGTAGTGGTTCTCCATAATTCCATACCTAATAAGGTTGGTTTTTATTAGCCTTTCACAATCATGACTATCAACCTTGATGGCCAAAGGCAAAATCAATGCATAAATGGATTAAACTCATTTTAACCCTGATTAGAGGCACCCTATACAACATATAGGATTATTTTCTTTGAGTACTAGAGACCCAAATCCTTTCTAAGACTCTGATTTATGGATAATGGCACTGGTTTACAAAAACTATCACAGTTTGCCTCTTTAGGATAGTCAATTATGAACTTGCCATCACTTAGAAAAATAGCCTTCAATAAAGTTAATTTTATTTATGGGGTCCATACATATCCTTTTACCACCCTACACAAGGTGGATCAATCCTATGGTTCTTTACTAGGCATTTCTTTAGTCTCGGTATCCTGCATGGTCTTATAATTAGAGATATCATATATTCTAATAATTCAACACACATGAAAACATTCTCACCAAGCTCTAAAATTTTGGAATATCATACATGCACAAATATAAGCATCTCCACCCATTTTTAGAATTTTCCATTGGTGGAGGACTTAGTTATACATTTATTTAGCCCATCGGTTACCATAGATAGGGTTTCAATGAGTCTAAGAAGAAATTGCAATAAGTTTATTGAAAATAAATGGATTTGAGTGAAACCAAAACCAAATTAAAGTAGATTCAAAGCACTTTCATCTCCAAGTAGTCTCAAGTCTCCAAGTGACAAGTACAATCTGTACCAAATTAAATTATTGTTTGATATGTTATAAAATGCATAGAAATTGGTGTGTTTATTGATCAAAACTTTAATTATAATTCTCCCGGCCCTTGGGGTCATGTGAATAATGATTATCTATGCCTTCACAATCATTTATCAACCTATAAATGACCCCAATCTTACTTTTAACAACTTTTCAAAAAGTTGTCATTACAATGGAAAAGTTGTCATGACAACATTGACAACTTTTGAGCAACTTTTGTAACTTTTTCCCAAATGACCCTAAAACTTCACAAATGCTCATATATGATCTCTAAGGGTTCAAAATGAACTTATTGACATAAAATATCACAAAACAAGACAATAAAACCCAAAATTGGGTTTCATAGGTATTGGGGTACCCCTGCACTATTTTCATCTTCAATTCGCAAGAAAAAGTTTTTACGCCTTCGAGGAAGATTCAAACCCTACAAGATCAATTCAATTCACACCATTTAGAAATAAAATATTCAACAATATTATCCTACTCTTCTTCTAAGAGCACAAATTTCCATGCCAAGCATTCACCATCACTCGTATAGTGCTTTCCAAAGCAACAACAACTTGCAACATCTAGTCCTCTCATCACTCCCCAAGCATGACAACTAGTATTTAAGGTATCATGCCTTTATTACAAAGTCAAACCTAAGGCCCCATTCAAACAAAGCCTAAATAAATTATCTTGATGTTTTTCTCTAACAATTAAATTACATGGGTTAGACTAAGATCAAAATAAAAACACAAGTTATATCTTGACCTTCACATTTGCTCCTTAAGTGCAACAACAAATCACAATACTATGATCGTCTCAAAATTTTGAAGTCTTCATGTATTTTCTCTTTGTCTTGATTACAAGGATTTTGTCTTCAAAAATATTTTAATTCCTTGTCTTTATTGAAAAAATATGACTCCAAATACAAGTCTATGCACTATAATATCTACCTTTGAACTTTGTTGCAACACATACTCTGTCGTGGGTATAGTCAGCATGACAGGAAATTAAATTGTGTGAATAGAACGTGGTTTAATTGGATGTTGATGTAAGGTCACTGATTTGTGTTTTATTTACACTTTCTTATAGTTATTAAATATAGGGCAAGATAATTGTTGAACAAAGCTCTACAAGAAATGTGTGGCCATGTCGGTTAAGGTTCGTAGGTCTGCAAATGAGGGATGTGTTGAAAGAATTTGAGATTTTGAAACCAATGAAATTCATAGGTATAAAATCAGATTTGTTAGCATGGTAATTTGAGCATTTTAGATGTGTGGAACTTGAAAGTTAAAAGCCATATGGAGGGTGGGAGTGGGAGAATATGCCTACATCGTCAGGCATAACTATACACCTCATCTCTAAGAGAGGTTGATATAGTTCCACGTGATTCCTACTTGGGGGTTGGGGTCCAAGAGGATCAGTCCAAGACAACCCAAGGTGATAGGTTCATGTGATGACACTCTTCCCTGGTGCTCTCTAATGACCAGTCCACTACTTCTATTTGGAAATGGAAACCTCTACTTGCAATTGCTATCTTGTTTTTCCTATTATGGATATAAGTATGGTGCATTCTACCTTTATGGATTGTGATGCTTGTTTCCTTGATGGTATATTATGATCTTTAAATGTGATGCTTTCTTATTTTATTATTATTGAATTGTTTCATTAGCCCTCTTGTACATTGGTGGTTGTATTTGTGATTTGGATGCAGGTAAATGGTTTCATGGAAAAGATAACTACGTTCTTAACTCAGTGCTAGAGGCTTCCTTTATATAATTTCCTTTTTGAAGAAACTTGAATTATAATTGTGTAATCCTATAGTTGTGAGCACAATGTTCCTTATAGGAACCATTGTAGTCAATTATATTTATAGGAGACTTATATTCTACACTCATGTATGTTGTTGGATAACTTTTGAAGTTGATTCTAACATAATGACTTTAGAAGGCCCTAGAGGGGACCTAAATTGTATTGTACAATAACTCAGTGATATTATGACACTGTATAAGATGGATCTTGTTATGATGTTAAATTTATGTTAAGCATTTTAATTTTATTAGTATCATAATGTTCTCTACTTGTGATACTGTTTATTGTTTTAAAAATAAAATTTATTTACTTTTTTTTCTTTGATTTTATTATGTACCCTTAGGGCCTCTTGGCAGTTGATCAAACTTAAATCATAATCCTTCAATATGATGCTTTTGAAAATAAACATTAATACTTCTATAAATATTAATCAATTAAAATAACCTCATTTCTTCCTTTCGTTTCTTTCATAAACTGAATATCTCAACCAATATTCCAAATTCACATACTGCACAGTTGAGTATATACATTCATGACAAATAATATGAATGGCTAAAATGATAATATAAACTTTATGCCTCTGAGACTTTCATCATAATATCAAAAACCAAATCATGCATGGTGATGCAAATCTTTCACAATCATACTCTTTTTTTAAATGTGATGTACATGAGGATAGAAATCACAAGATGAACAATGTAATAGAGAACCTATACTTGGGTTCAAAACAAACTCACCCGTATTATAATTTGACAAAATATGATGACAATGCAATTAATCACAACAGTATGTAATAGTACATACAAAAATAAAACCCAATAACAACTTTGAACCTTAAACCCTTGACTAGGGTTTATTCTTGAAAGCACAAGAATGAATGCAATGAGTGTTGGTTTGACACAAAACATAATATGATATGTATCAACACAGAATTAACCACAACAGACACAAGGTCATGTATGCATGTCTTCCATATCACATAATATAACTAATACATATTTTCTCCTTCAAAAAATTCAAACCCTTAACTATGGTTTAAACTCACAAAGAACAAAAATGATACATATCGCAGATGCAACATCATGACTCACATTAGAGATAGAAATTGTGATTCAAAAATACCTAGAAAAAAATTGTCAACCAATTCCAGTATTATCTACATTATAACCCTATCTGTGTGTGGGGTTGGGTGGGGGGATAATATGTTGGTCATATCAAACCCTAATATGATTGTCATAATAGAAATGTGTGGCCATGTCAGTTAAGGTTCATGGGTCTGCAAATGAGGGATGTGTTGAAAGCATTTGGAATTTTGAAACCAATGAAATTCACAGGTATAAAATCAGATTTAGCAACTTTTGAAATTCACAGGTGAATCCAAATTTGGTAGAAATGCCCTTATAGGTGAGTAGGTTTCAATGCCCTCCTTCCGGCCTCCTTCAGCTTTGCAAAATCTTGAGATACATAGGTCTCGATGCCCTCCTCCCAGCCTCCTTCAACTCTACGCCGCAATAACAAATGAAATACAATGAAAATTCCCTCCTTCACCTCTGTAGTTTGCAATAACAAAATGAAATATAATGAAAATGACCTCTTTTTTAAAAGTTATATGCCCATGTTGGTCAAAATTGCGACCAACACGGGAATGGATTAAAAAAACAAAATTTTCCTTTTATAAATCTACCAAGCAAAACTATTTTAATGCTTGGTCAGAAATGTGGGTGAAATGTACTAGTGCCCCAATGTGGCTTTAGGATAAAATATCATGAAATCAACTAGATATTCCCAAGAGTATAAGGTGACAACTAAGTCCTCTACCATGCCACTAGGTTTGAAAGTGGAACTATCAGCTAGCTGGAGGATAGTAGGTGTAGACCTTAGATTGGTAATTTGAAGATGTTGCATAGTATCCTTTGTCATGATATTTATAACTTCCCCTAAGTCTATTGAGGCATTTTTAACTTGAATACCATTAATAATGACTCCAACTACATGACTATTAGGGTCAAAATATTTGGGTAGTGTAACTTTACCAATCATAACATCTGCTAACTAACCAATGACATGCACTATTTGAGGGTCTTTCTTATTTATTACTAGTTTCTTTAGACAATCATCTTTAATATCTTTGTCATAAATAAAAACATCCTTTGTAGCTTGAAAGAGAGGTATTTGAACACATATATGTTTTAACTGATCAAGGATATCAAAAATGGTATCCTCTATTTGTTTGGTTACCTCAAAATCTAGCCTTTGCGTAAATGGAGGAGTTGCATTAGTATGCTTATGAACTTTAGTTTCTTGAGCCAAATCTGGTTGGGTAGGTGTAGTTGTGAGATTTTATGGTTATAAATCCTCAGTAGAAACCTCAGTTATAATTGGAGAAGTTGGTTCTAGTAGCTTTGTCTCATACCTTAGATGAATATCACTTATGTTTAGAACATAGGCCATATATTGGTTGGGATTTATAGAGTAAACAAGTTGCTACTGTTGGGGTGACTTGCTATTAGGATTAGGTATAGGTTGAGTAGGCAGTTGGGTTGGTTTAGGTGGATTAGCATTGGCTAACGGAGGTGTCATTAATGTTCGCTGATGTGGTTGTTGAGGTAGTTGAAGATATCTAGCAAGTTGATTATGCCATTATGTGCTTCCTCTCCATTGTGGATTTTGTTGCCAATTACCCTAAGGTAGTTTCCATGCCCCTTGGGGTGGCTTCTAGCTTCCTCAAGGTTGTTGCTAGTTCCCTTGAGGAGGTTTCCATTGGGGTGCAGGGTTATGATAATTTGGCCATTCAGACTGTGGATTATTCCAAGGTTGAGATTGATAACCTCCAGGATTAGGATTATACTCAGATGGCCACTGATTATTATAAGAATTTGAATAAGGACCACTAAAAGCTAAGGGATCTTGTGCCATACCTTGTCTTGGATCCCATGGCCTTCTTTGAGCAATGTAGAAAAATTTATCATCATCTCCTTCTACTGGCTTCAACTCAGTTGGTGTTTGCTTTATATCCAAATTAATCTACAGTCCTTCTTCTTTTGTCTGCAATGAGGGTAATATTCCTCCAGCATGGCCTCTACCTCATCATGATTTTTCTTGGCTTGAATACTATCCAATTGTGTGGCCATATTATTGATAATGTCCTGCTTAAAGTCTGACAATAGGTGAGTAATTATGTCCTTGAGACTCCATTACCATTGGATTTCCTATAGTAGATTGGTAACCTCTTCCCTTTTTGACAACTACTCTTGAGTAACTAAGACATATTTTCTTGATATCCTCCCAAGTTTCTTGGGTGATATCTCCTCCTGCCATTAATTCCAAAGCTTTAGTACAACCATCATTGATTCCTTGCAAAAAGAGCAACTTTTTTTTTATTCTTCATTAAATTCATGGTGTGTGAAAATTTATAAGTTGAACATGAACCTTGATATGTAATCCTCCAAACTTTCATCCTCTTTTTGATGCATTCTAAAAATTTCATCTCCTCTCATATCATTTCCTCTGCAGTATTCCTTGTACTTCTCTAAGAATGTTTTCTTCATCTCATCCCAATTATGCACAACATCACTTCCTAGGCTCGTAAACCATCTTAGAATTAATTCTTTCAAAGTTGCAGGAAATAATTTAATCCTATGAGCATCAGTGGTGTAGTCATAGCTTTGACAAAGGATGTCAAATTCAAAGAGGATTGTATCAGGGTCCTTTATGACTAGGCCATAAAATTTGGGAAGAGATGAAGTAGGAGTGTTCTTGAGGTTGTTATTATTACCATGTTGATTACTGATAGGAAATGGAAAGGTAGAGGGAGGAGGATTTGTTGCCATCCTTGGGTGATCCCTTGGCTAAATACCTAGTTGATAAACTACCAAAGCCAGTTGGTCATCAAATTTATTTTGAATAAATGGGTCTATAGGTGGAGGAAGATGTAAATTGGCCAATATATTAGCAAATGGGTTCGGGTCAAGTGGCTCTTCAAAGATATTTAGACCAACTAGCTCATATTCTGAGGAAGATGAAGAGGGGGCTATGTTTGTCTCAGCATCAGCATAAGGATTCTTCTTCTTCCTCTTTGTCATCTTCTTCCTCTTCCTCTTCCTTTAGACCAACTAGCTCATCTTCTAATGAAGATGAAGAGGGGGCTATGTTTGTCTCAACATCAACATAATGATTCTTCTTCTTCCTCTTCCTCCTCTTCTTCTTCTTCGTCTCCTCCTCCTCCTCCTGCTTCTTCTTCTTCTTCTTCTTGAATAAAAATCTCACCTAATTAATTTTCAGGATAATTAGGAAGGAATCTCCTTAAAGCATATATTCTTATTCTATGCATGTAGATTGATGATTTTGAACTAACTTAAGCTAAAATGGAACTTCAAAACTAACTAGACTAAGGAAAACTAAAGGTATCATGAAATGAATTGAAGATTTAACTTAAGACTATAATAGGTCCTTAGTTTGACACCATCCCCGACAACAACACCAAAAATCCTTGACTTCCCAAATGGATTAATAACTAGGTTGTAAAGCTCAACTCAAGCATTGGGCATCCAAATTGAGTAGCTATCTTTCTCATTATGAAGGATCATTTACTTTGTCAAAACAGGGTACGTCAACTTAAAATGGGTCTGCACTATATGTGCACTAAGTTCCTACTAAATCCATGCTAGCGTGCAACTTAAGGAAAACAATGCTGAAAGGTAAAATTTGGAATTGAACATAACCCAAATGCTTAACAAAATTAAAATGCTAGAGCTGAACTTATGAAATATGTTACAACAAAGTTAAGTATGTGCAAACATGAACTACTCTGTCTGCCTTTGGCTGCAGGAACAGACAGAGGAAATCACTTATAGTGGTTGTAGGAATAGACAAACTCCAAACCTTGTAAATAAAGATGAAGGGAACTGTTGCTAAAACTTTGAATGAGTTACTCACCAAGTGTCCCCCCTTGAGTGAGTACTTAGAGCTTGAGAGCTTGATTACACATTTATGAACTCAAAACACAATTGCTTTATTCATACTTACAAAAGTATTGATTACAAGTAATTGTTGAAAATAATTGAAACTGTATTGAAAACTAAAATGTTAATACATGAAATATTTATCTATCTATTTGAGCTTACTTTCGAAGAAGTACAACTTCTTATTTATAATAGAAACTTACTAACGAACCACTAACAAATCAACACCAAAAGAATATGTAGATCATAATTATTACAACATCACCTTCTTGAAAACCATTTGTTGATCATTGATCCATTAATCTCTCTGCATCATAAATGTTAATAGGCACAACACATGCAACACATATATATCTATTCATAACTAGATTAATAATTTACTAATCCATAAATAAACTAACATATGTGTGTGTGTGTGTAAACCATAAAATAGTGTCTACTTCCCATAATAGATATATAAAAGTATAAGTTCAAGGTCCGTGAGATTAAGTTTATCAAACTATCCTAAAACAACTAAGAACCAAAGTTCATGCACAAACTACCAAGACCACCTAGGAATAGGACATTCAAAACATGATAAAGTGACATAATATTTGAGCCAATACTTGGGCTCATCAGTGTTTATGGTTATCATGTGTACTAATGTGTGTTTCATGTTTACAAATGAAACTAAAATTTTGTTGAATGACATCTTGTGAGAGTTGAAAGGGTTGAGTAGTTGTTTGACTAGATGGACCAATAATGGATGATGTATTTTTTTGGATATTTCCTCCACCATTAGCCCATCACAAATATCCAATCTAAGAGAGTTTTCATGGGAAAAATTCATTCAAGTGGACTCCCCTAACCAGTCAAAATAACTTTGAACGTTGGTGTTCCCAAAATTCTTCAAATTCCTCAACTTTTTTGAAGTTTGCATCTGTCCCCAATACCCCCACTTTACTGACAGTCTTTGTTGTCGATAAGTTGTGGAACTTTTTGAATTGTCGGTGTGGTCTTGTGTTCGGGTTTATCCCCGACTCTTGACTATACAACATGTTAGCGATTCGACACATTTGGCTAACTTTAAACTAAATCTCGGTTAGTTATTGAGTTCAGGTTTTCACCCAACTACCTGACATTAAGGTCGGTGGAGGTGATTTCATTGTAGGGTTAGCAGGTTGAGATCTCCTCCTAGCTTCCAACCAAATACAATGGTTCTATGGTTTAATTCTACAACCAACTACTCGATCATGCATGTTGTCGAGCAGTATGTATAATTTTTTAATTCAACAAGATGCCCGACTTTGGAAATTTATACCAACAATAGGGTGTAGAAGTGTAATAGCGTGCCATGTATCTTTTCTGGCCCCATTGATGGAGATGGATTTTATGTTGTATTATTTACCAAATAAAGGACCGAACATTAATCGTCACAACTACTCCAATAACTTTTCTACTTCTAGTGGTACCATAATTGCTATTTTGTTGATCCTTGCATGTATTACTCGAGCTATCCCATACCCATTTATTATTGTAGGTGATCTTGACCACCGTTTCAACACTATACAAGATAAAATGTTTCATACGTGTAATGTACACAAGCCATTCATTTTGCTGCAGGAGCATGAATTTCCTCCTTTAGGTTACTTCACAGATCAAGACGTAAACACCGAAATCAGATTTTATCTGACTTCTTGTTATGTAACCTAACTCCAATTAGCTTAGAATTCAAACTTCATTGTTGTGTTTTGAGTTATGTCTAATCTCTTTAAAATACAATCTTTTGTACATATTCGCTTAGAGTTCAAACTTCATTGTTGTATTTTGAGTTATGCCTAATCTCTTTAAAATACAATCTTTTGTACATATTCGGGATTCTCTTTTGGTTCTTTTGCAACAACTATTGTTATACAACTATAATCTTGTCTTACCTACATGAATAGAAATTTATTTTATACCTTTTCTTACATTAAAAGTCTTGTCCATTTATTTTCCTCATGTTGGATGATTCTTTTATGTTCTTAGCATATGCATTGTGTTAAACCTTCTTTTTAGTTGTTGTATTGTGAATATCTTTCCTTGCAACATTTTTTAAGTTGTAACCTTCGTGTATGTCATTGGAATAGAATAAGATATATAAGAAAAATGTATGTTGGATGCTTTATTGATGTTTTGTGTAGCTATAGGCATTGACCAACCATGTTTCAATTTGGTGCATCACCCCCTTTACTTTTTTGCATTCTTCTTCTCGCTTTTCTCTAAAAGTGTTAGGATTAGGTGCACCCTAATTGGAAGGAAGTCAGTGTTATGTAGAGATTTAGCCTCACATGCGCAAGTCCCACACTTAGGTGGTTGTCTTAATGTTTCATAAGGTTTCTTGGGGGTCATACCCCAATCACAAGTGAAAACTTTTGTGACAACTGTATTATTATTGTTGGATGATATATTGGTGTTGTGTTGGGTAAGTTGAGATACATCATAACCTTGTGGGAGTTTTTTTCCTTCCTTAAGGAGGTTTGTGAGGACATTTTGTTTTTTGAATCTAATAGATTTATCCATTATTTATAGATTATAGGGATCCTTTAAGAATCTATCCAATCGAGGGGACATATTGGGTTGGTCCACTAATATTTCTTCCCCTTGTTTGTTAGTTATGTCTTGTACATTCATATTAGGCATCCTAAAAACATGCTCATCATTGTTTTCATTAGTGTTTAAATTAGAAGACATCGTTATCTTGAGTTGTGATCTAGTATTTACCATACAATGGAGACTGTTGGCATTAAGTATGATTGTCATTAGTGACAACACTTATTCAGACTCTGCGTGCTTACCGAGCAGAACAGTGCTTATCGAGCAGAACAGTGCTTACCGAGAAAAACAGTGCTTACCGAGCAGAACAGTGCTTACCAAGCAGGACAGTGTTTACCGAGCAAGACAGTGTTTACCGAGTGACACTATATCTACCAAGTCTCCAGTATATACATTGTTTGAAACTACAACCGAGTGGTTAGTATGGATCGTGCCTCCACTTCTACCGAGTGCATGATGATGCCAAGTAACGCAGTGGATGCCGAGTATCAGAAAGTCACCGAGTTAGTTTGCAGTAACCGAGTCACTATACTTGGGCCGACTCAGTAATATTTGTGTTAGCTTGTTTAAGAGCCAACTTTGTAATTATGTTGTAATTGTTTTAGATTGATATATAAACAATGTTTTGTATCATATCCAAAAAGAGAAAATATAGAAAAGTATGAAAAAGAGAGAAAGGCAGAGATAAGCGAATTACAAAGGGCTACAATAGTATAAGAAGCAGAAAAGATTTATCCATCACAGAAGGTGATCAGTACATCAGAGAATCTCAATTAGCAAGTACAGTTGCAAGTAAGAGATCTACTGTTTCATCCTAACAGGTGAATCAGCTTGAAATCCTTTAACCGGGTAGACTTAACAGTCTTTGTAAAATCTCTTAACCGAGTGCATACTTCACTGTATGTTTGTAAATCCTCTAACAAGGTGGACCTAGCAGTCCTTATTGCTCCTAACAGGGCAGATCATCAGAAGTGATCATTGTAAGCCTTAACCGACAAACTTTATACTGCAGTATTGAAGTTTTGTGGGTATCATCCCCACCCCAGTTTTACTTTCTACTTGGAAGGTTTATGGGTCACCAAATCTCTATGTTCAAAGTGTTATGAATGTTTTATTCTTTTTGTTACTCATGCATGCAGTCAGATTATCAATCTAATATTATTAAGATCTGAATTTGTTAAAAGTTTTGAAGTTACTGATTCACCCCTCCCCTCTCAGTAACCTAGATAGTCTTGAATATTTCCAACAATTGGTATCAAAGCTCCGTGGTTCTCAGAATAAAGTTTGACAGCTTGAGAAAAGATTCAGGACAATGGAGATATTCAGACTTAACAAAGTAATTGAGAATGAAAAGCTAGATCTAGAAATGGCCATAACTCAACTCAAAGAAGCAAGAGAGCATCCTTCCCTTTCTCTAAAAAGAAGGAAGGAACTTGCAAATCAGATCAATGACCACCAGTATGTTGAAGAAAAGATTGAAGACTTTTTCCCTTCAAGCAGCTCAGATGAAGCAAACAATGCAATCAAAGAACTTCTAGAAAAGAGTGGATCTCTGCAAGAAGAAGTGAGAAAATTGAAAAGAGAACAGGAAATTCAGTCAACAAGATTCTGTGAAGTCTTGGAACAAAGAAACAAGATGAAAGATGAAATAGATGGAAAGAACAACGAAATCCAGAATAAAACCCTTCAGCTAGAAAACCTTATTGATCAAATCTCCAATGCAAATGAAGAAATCTTGACTCTGAGATCAGAAAATGAAAATATAAGAGAGGAGCTGAGATCTGAAAAGCAAATCAATTTAAGAGTGTTGAGTGACCTAGATGCTGAAAGGCAAATCAATGAGAGAATGTTGAAATCTCAAGAAGATATGAATCAGGTGTATGAATGAAACCTTCATAGGCAAAAAGGAAAAGCACGACTTGGATACAAAGAGGAAGGTGAATCCTCCAAACAAGGTACTCAAAAGAATCAGAAACCTACTTGTAATCACTATGGCCAAATTGGTCATACTTCAAACAAATGTTGGAGCAATGGAAAAGCAAAATTCAATGGAAAATGCTACAATTGCAATCAGCTTGGTCATAAAGCAAATGAATAAAAGGAGAAACCAAGATTTGAAGACAAATGTCACAAATGTAGCAAACAAGGTCATAAGGCATCAGAATGCAGAACTAAAACACCCAATCCAACGGAACAAATTATTAAAGCAATGTTTGGTTGGGATTACAACACTTGGTGTAGATGTCATTATTGTGGAGAATATGGACACATTGGCATGAATTGTGTAAGGCATCATTTGAGAAAAAGGGATTCTACCATAAGATGTTATAATTGCACTAAGCTTGGTCACATAGCTAAAAACTGCATGAATTTAGTCAAAGTTGAAGATGAAAAGAAAACAAAAGCAAATAGCATTAGGAAGTAGATGAGATAGCAGTGGATTCCTAAACCTACCAAGCAAACCAGTCCAAGTAATGTAGTCACTCATGAAGGGAGTGGCTCTATGAACTCTAACTAGTCTCCAAGAAAGCACTAGAACTATATCTTCATAGACATATTCCAAAACAGTTCCTAAACTGAAAGGAAGACAGATCCAAATCAGTATGCGAGATACAACAGGATCACAAGAAAGTTGGTATCAGTTACCACCGAGCAAGGTTGAGAGTAACCTAACTTCATTTGGTTACCGAGTAAGGTCGGAGAAGTATGAATTTGTATGTTCTCTGAGTTGCGGAATCTTCACCGAGCATTTAATGCATAGTGGATGACATTATGTCGAATTCAATACCCTAATTTCTATGGAGCATTAATGACAAAGTTTTAACAAAAAGCATGAAATCAAGTTCATTCTTCACCGCGAATATCAGCATTTTGGGCAGAGAAATTTCTAGTGCGATCAAGCGATTCGAAGCAAAATTTTAAAGCAGAAATTTTTCTATCATGCTACCATGGCTTCATCCAGCACCAAAGTAAAGAAAGGTTTGGAAATGTTAGTTCATGGAGAATGGAAAGCACCGGATTTCAAACTCGTGCCCGCGATTGCAGAAACCCTAGATCCAAGTGGAGCTCAGTCTCAAATTCCTCCAAAGGTACTTCTTGTAAACAACATTCGCAGTCATTTTAAAGGTACAATTCAAGAACTTGGAACCCTAGAGATAGATGTTATTCGTGATGAACTGTGTGTTGATGGTGTTCTCAAACCAAGACATAAACATTTGGAAGAAAAGGGTTTAACACATATCACCCACTTGCCTTGGGGTTTCCAGATAAAATGGATAAGATATATTCTGAGCCAAGTACATGAAGGTAAAATTTGGCTTGAGCAACCAGTGGAAATAACAAAGAAGATGATTCACCAAATCACTGGTCTTCCCATGCTTGCCCAAGCTAAATCTACAAAAACCCTAGGTCGGGTAGAGCTGGAAAAGAAAACCCTAGCTGAATGGGACGGTAGAGGTATGAAAATTAACAGTATTACCGATGTAGAACTAAAATTTGGCACATATGTAATAGCACACAAGATATACAGTTCAAGTCGGCAAAATAGTGTTCCGTGTGAAGCAATTGACCTAGCCTATAAAATTGTGAAGAACAATCTGTCATTTGACCTAGCAGATCTTTTGTTGAAACAGTTCAATAAGAACATGGAGAGCATCCAAACCTCAAAGAACAATCCATGTAAGTTTGGCTCACTGTTGGTTTGTTTATTTTTCTATGTTCAAAATTTTTCCTCATCAAAAGGCACAGTAAAATGGAGAAAGGATGTACCTATTCTTTATCAGATAAATGAGTATATTGCAGAAATGGGTGAGAATTTTACAAGCATAATGGATAACTATTTTGAATCTTTTAAGGAGAAGATGAATAACAGATTCCAGATTCCACTAAAATTGGTGGAAGATTATAAAGATGATATTTGTTTCATGGTTGATTGTGATAGAGTATACATTCAGGCAATAAGGCCCAAGATTGTATGGGTGAAACCTCTTCCTTATGAGGTAAACATTGATGAAACAAAGGATATAATCGAAGCCCTAGTAAATCAACCTGTTGATCCAAAGGCTCCATACTTTAGAACATATGATGAAGCTAAGATAAGAATTGAGCTAAGCATAAAACTTCCACAAGCGGTTAACAAAGGCAGAAAGAGGATGGCCAAGATGCAATCTAGCACACCTCTAATGTTAACCGAGGGCATAGGAGAAGATATTGTAGAAGGAGAAGAAAAGGATGAGAATAAAGAAGAACAAGTGCCTGTAAAGAAGAAAGGAAAGGTAACTATCACCAAGGAACCCACTATAGTATTCACAAGGAAAAGAACAAGGGGAAAGGCAGGTAAAATCAATGATGATATAGTACTCAAAAGGCCTCCTCCCTCATTTGAACAAAAGATTAAGGATTTGAGAGAAGGATCTGGAATTGCAAATTTCAAATCTCTCAAATATGAAATTAAATCAAAGGCAGAGCAGCAGGAAATAGAAGATGCTGTCATTGAGAAAATGGGAAAATGGAAGTACTCACCAGATGATATGGCTTCTCAAATTCCAAGTGTTCTATTGGATAAAGTAAAGATGAGATGGTCCAATGCAAGACAAACTGTCAAGGACATATATGCTCAAACCTTAAGACAGTTAATGCCAAGTTTGAAAGATGATGAAATAAATAAGGCATTGATAGAAAATGAGAGCAAGATGACACTAAAATTCAACAGTTGTTTAATTTTGATCAAAGATATAGAGTCAGTTGTGAAGAGTGCAAATTCTACTTAGAAAAACATCTATCATCTTCACAAACCGAGTACTGAAACTGTGATAATCAAAGATATTGATGATGACAGTGATGAAGAAGAAGAAGAAGAAACAGTTCAGATTGATAATGTTGTGATAGAGGAATCAGGGACAGAAGCTACTGAGGAAGATGAGGAGAATGTCAAGGAAGATGATCCAGTTTGGATAGCTGCAGAGGTAATTGCCTCACTTCCCCACTCTCCAGTAAAAATTGCTACATCTAGCTCGGAGAAAACTTCAAGTGTGATTGTAACAACTCCCTCAGATACATCAAATTCCCAATCATCACTAGCATAGCTCAATGTATCAACGACAGAAGTGGCTACCACTTCATCTACCGAGCTTTAGCCTCCTTCTTCCACCGAGTTGCAGTCCTCTGTACCTTCTTCAAATTTGAGTTTTTCAGCAATAAGTACTTCAGATTCTACAGTTGTAAATACTTCAATTTTTTATTTATCAAGTATTCCAGTTAGCATCCCATCAGTCGAAAGTTTATCAGTTTTCACTACTAGTCCTACTATGTCTACAATAATTTCTACTACAAAGGCAATAAGTATAAAGACTCAACCGAGTACAAAATTTCTGAGTAAGAGTGTAGTAGAAGGTATAGATCTAGATGAGGAGATACAAATTTCCCAGCTAGATTTTGCAAACCTCATTGCAGATCAAATGCAAATAGTTGGTGAACTCCTCCAGAAGAAAGCAAAGCAGAAGAAACTAAAAGAAGAAAGAGATAAGGAATATAAGATCATTGAGGATGCCAAGAACATTTTGATAAAAGCTATAGGTGTTAAAGTTGATTCCTCTCAACACATTTTGTTGCAGTTGGCAGAAGCAATTAACAAGTTTAATGATGATTTCTCTGGAACAAACAAGTTGCTTGAAAAGGCTGAGAAGAAGTTTGAAAATGAAGTGCTTGAGCACATTTCTCAACAAATAGCTATCAATCAGGTAGGGTTATCTTTAGTTTTGACTAGCATTGAGTCCTCCTATTCCAAGGTAACATCTCTTTTTGTCAAAATCTATAATGTTGTCGAGTTCTCAAAGGAGATTAAAGACAAAATAAATAAGATTGATGAGGATCTGAAGATCAGTGCACAAAAGTTGCAACTTGAACCTAGTTCAAGCTCTGCACATCAGATGACAGTCAGATTCCTGTTTGATAAGCAGTCAGAGTTATTGAAAGAAGATGCAAGGATTAGGTCAACATTAATAGATATTCAGAACATGATCCTTCCCATCATGGATAAAATGCAGAAGCATATTGCATACTCAAAAACATTGATCCATGACAATCAGTTTTCAATTGCAGATCACATGATTGAACTCTCTGCAGAAGTCCAAGTTGCACTCCATACATGCAAGATTCTGCAAGAGAATTGGGATAGAACTCTAGCACTAATTGGAAAGGTGCATTCTGATTTTCTCTCACGTTTTGGTATCTCCGTGTAAAATATTTGTATATACACCTTTGGCATTATTGTCAAAAAAGGGGGAGAAAGTATATGAGATATGAAAGGGGGAGAAAGTATAAATAGAAAATATGAGTATGAGGTGAAATAAGATATTTGTATATATACTGTATAAGGGAAACATGAAATGTATATACAAAAACAGCATGATTGTGTATATAAGTTTTGGGCAATACGTGTTTTGTCACTAATGCCAAAGGGGGAGATTGTTGGCATTAAGTATGATTATCATCAGTGACAACACTTATTCAGACTCTGCGTGCTTACCGAGTAGAACAGTGCTTACCGAGAAGAACAGTGCTTACCGAGCAGAACAGTGCTTACCAAGCAGGACAGTGCTTACCGAGCAAGACAGTGTTTACCGAGTGACACTATATCTACCGAGTCTCTAGTATATACTGTGTTCAAAACTACAACCGAGTGGTTAGTATGGACCGTGCCTCCACTTCTACCGAGTGCATGACGATGCCGAGTAACGCAGTGGATGCCGAGTATCAGAAAGTCACCGAGTTAGTTTGCAGTAACCGAGTCACTATACTTGGGTCGACTCAGTAATATTTATGTTAGCTTGTTTAAGAGCTGACTTTGTAATTATGTTGTAATTGTTTTAGATTGATATATAAACAATGTTTTGTATCATATCCAAAAAGAGAAAATATAGAAAAGTATGAAAAAGAGAGAAAGGCAGAGATAAGCGAATTACAAAGGGCTACAACAGTATAAGAAGTAGCAAAGATTTATCCATCACAGAAGGTGATCAATACATCAGAGAATCTCAATCAGCAAGTACAGTTGCAAGTAAGAGATCTACTGTTTCATCCTAACAGGTGAATCAGCTTGAAATCCTTTAACCAGGTAGACTTAACAGTCTTTGTAAAATCTCTTAACCAAGTGCATACTTCACTGTATGTTTGTAAATCCTCTAACAAGGTGGACCTAGCAGTCCTTATTGCTCCTAACAGGGCAGATCATCAGAAGTGATCATTGTAAGCCTTAACCGGCAAACTTTATACTACAGTATTGAAGTTTTGTGGGTATCATCCCCACCCTAGTTTTACTTTCTACTTGGAAGGTTTCTGGGTCACCAAATCTCTGTGTTCAAAGTGTTATGAATGTTTTATTCTTTCTGTTACTCATGCATGTAGTCAGATTATCAATCTAATATTATTAAGATCTAAATTTGTTAAAAGTTTTGAAGTTACTGATTCACCCCTCCCCTCTCAGTAACCTAGATAGTCTTGAATATTTCCAACAGAGACCTTATGGATTGGTGTGATTGGACATGGTATATGATTTGATGTATGAAATAGAGGTTGGTGATATTCAATTAAGGATGTCTAAAGGTGACGATGTTTGATGAATATTCGGTTTGTTAAAGGAATGATGATGAAAGAAAGGATTTTAATGGATGACAAATGTGACATGATGACCTTTGGGTGAGGAGACAAAGATTAATTGGATTTGATTTTGATAAGGGTTGGTTGAAGTTGATTTTGATGAGAGTTGATTAGATTTTGATTAAAGTTTGGATTGGATTTTTTATTTGTTTTGAATGTAAAAGATCAAAATATCTTAGTAAAAGATAGATCCTTTCTATTTCAGGGATTGATTAGGATTTATCTTCTCCTACTTGAGATAGGAAAAGTTCTTAGGCAAAACAAGATGAGATTATTTGGAGATCACTGGCTTAGGAAGAGCCAATTACTAAGCTAATTAATTCAAACGCTAAAAGGATTTTAAAGACAATACTTAAGATACACAAGTTATTAAACACTATATTTTAGCTAGAGATTAAAAAGGACAAGGGACCTTAACCAAAATTAGATTTTTTTGACCTTTAGGATTATGATTTGTTTGCTTGATTTGGTTGACGATTGGATAGATTAGATGACCAAGATTGGTTGGTTAGATTTGATTGATTAGTGAGTTTTGATTCATTGATTAAATTGGTTTATGCTCCTAGGTCCAAAATGAAGGTTTAATAATGATTGATGGATGAATCCAGGATGAACTATAGAATATATGAACAAAAATTTGCATGAAAATGAAAGGGCAAGGTGAACTTGACTATGGCGATAAGGGAAATTGATGTGTTTAATGTTAGGATTAATGGATGATAGGGGTTTGTTTCAATTGGAGGTCTTAATATTTTGGGATGGATAAATAGAAGGTCATAGATTTCACAGATAGGTCAAACTAAATCTTATTGCACTTGGATTCTTTGGAAATTGATAGGGATGTTTTTTATTCTAACAAGGCATAGATGTTGTTCTTTAGATGTAGATACCAAAAAATATAGGCATTGAATAACAAATGTAGGTGCCAAAGGACAATTTTTTGAAATTCAAAAGGTAACATTATAATATGCAAGGCATATGGGCTATTTGTTAGTCACAAATGGCAAAAGGCACAACCATCAAGTGGAAGGTGCATACATTGAAGGTTATTTCTTAATAGATTTGGATTAATTTTGCAGGTTTGACTAATTTTTTTCTTTTTTGGGGTGATTTTTTAACAATCTTATGGGATAGTATTGTGGCAAGATAACACTCCAAATAAACGAAAAGAAAGTGAATATTTGTGTGAAAGAGATCCTCAAAGCCAAATTTACACGGGTCCACCACAATCACCAAGGTTTTGCCTATCTACCTAAAGTCAAATTGGATTATAGTGTGAACATGAACTAGGGCCCCAACTTGGTATTTCTTTGATCTCATACTACATACCTTTTCATTTGAGAGAAGATGTGATATACTCAGATTTTTGTGAATAATTTGGTAAGATAGGGTACTTGGTTCATGGGGAAACCACTGTCTTTCTAAAAATCTATATCATAATTTCTACCTCAATTCTAGGGAAATACATATGAAGAGTAACTTCTAGGGACGATGCAATCCCTTTGCACTTAAACCTTCACACCAAGGCTAAAAGGGTGGCTACTAACCTTGGGGTGTTTAGTTGCAACTCAAATTTTTTATGCTTATACATTTTGTAGAAAGCTATTTAAGGCTTTGATAAACCCTACTAGCGGCCCTATATACCTCATATAAATGTGGGTACCTCCACATTCAACTTGATATTGTTAGCACAATGTTCATCATATGACTAAGGCTTTTGCCTATCCACCAATTATTTAGCAGCCTAATGGAAGAATCGTTTAAGAAAAAAGTAAGGGGTGTGAAACCCCCAAAGAAGCCTCTCTTAAAAAAGATGTTGGTTTTCATTGTACCAACAGATTGATCTATTAGTTCTTGATACAACCACTTGACTTATAGAACATGGGGGTAGTTAAGCCATATCATGAACCCAAGCACTGTGCTACACATCAGAAGGAGACCAAGGGCACACACCTTGCAATAGATAATACAATTTCTCTTACACCCAAGTTCACAGAAGCACACACGGGGAGATAATATTTTTGTGCAAACTTTTGGGTACTACCTAAAATAAACAAAAAAAGTGAATTTTGCAAGGAATGTACCTCTTGCAAAATCCTCCAAACACACAAAATACAAGTTAATCTCCCCACCAACTAATTTTAGTGTGACTACTATAGAGAAAACAAAGAAATTAAAATCTAAACTAAGAAAACCAATAAAACCACCAGTTAGTAGTATTAGATTTTGATCTTGGATGAATCAAGCAAGTTGTATAGATTGATTAGTGTTAAAAAAAATTAAAAAAACCTAAGCACATGCAATGCTAGTGTGCAGGTGCAGATGGTGTGCAACATAAGTGTTGGTTCACAATCAAGGACGTTGATCTACAAAAACTGAAAAATAGATAATCCAAAAAATATAGAAACAAAATAAAAACTTAAACTATATTTTTTGTATTTTTTGAAAGCATAAATGATGGAAAAAATAAAAATACAACAAACTAATTATATATGATGGAGGCATTATTTCACAAAACACAAGTGGTAAAAAATACAAACACAAGTTTTCAGGCACAAACACCAAAGCATAAAACTGCAAAACATAGTTAGTTCCAAAAAAAAAGACTTGTTGCAAAATTGAATAGTGAGAAATATTGTATGATCATTGGTTAGCATAATAATATTTTTGTTAGCAAATGTCTAGATAAAATCATAGAGTAACTAAAATAACGTAAATTTATTGCACAAAACACCAAGTTAGTAAACTAAATGAAGACACCGATAATTGGAGAAGTTGAATCATGATAGAGATGCTAATCCACAATCTACAACCTGAAAACTCAAGAAAACTCAAATTTCTTGTTAGATTCAAAGAGACATGAATCCCACCAGGCGTGCGAAATTGTGAGACATGAAAATAAATATGTAATAAAATCTATACAATACAAAACTAATGTAAAATAATGTTGTATACCTTCGAACCTCCATTGATGAGTGGAAGCAAGAAGCACCCATTCCTTAAGCTTGATTTCCTCTTTGATGTTATTTAACGTGGAATGCTCTCAATTAATCAACATAACAATGGAAGATATAACTAATGATATTTTGGTATAAGGATGGTATTATTGCACTAAGCCTTGAGAGATTTTTGGCATAATAATGTTATGATAATAGTGGATTATTTTCAAAGGGAGAAAGCTCCAATTTATATAGTTTGAATAAGATGGATTGACAATTGAGATTAAAAGTTGTTGAAGGGTTGAGATTAAAGGAGAGGAGATGAGTTGGATTGAGACCATTGTATTGTGACAAGTGGCATGATATTGGGAAGACCACTTGGCATGGAGAAGAGGGCAAGGTGTGCTCACATATGTGTGAACTGTACACACTAAAATGGTGCACTTCTATGAACCATTACATGCAAGGTTGCTCAAGAATGAGGCCTCACAAAGCGGCTCATAGCTCTCTATGCATGGAGTTGCAAGGGACTATGATAAATTTGCTCTCAGCTAGAGCTACAAACTTGTGACCTTGCTAGTCAACCATACAATGAGAGATTCACAATGAAGACAAGGGCAACAATGCCAATATCTCCAAGAATCAAATATGCAATGCAATGCAAGCTATATGAGAATGCAATCTAAGCTATGAAAGGAAAGTACAAACTATGCTATGAAAGGAAAGAACAAGTATTACCAAGCCTTCCTATTTAGACTATGTGAGCTTATTCTATTGCATAAAAGGAAATCTACACTAAGAATGTCATTATCATGCAACTATGAAAGCAAATATGAACTAGATGATGTAATGAAGCAAGTCTTCAATGTCTTCAAACTCCAAATGCACCTAAAACCTGCAGCATAACATTAGCATAAAACAAGTGGATATGCAAATGGAGGAGAGAGCTCTCCTTTTATAAGAAATGCAAAGAAATGGACCATTGAGATTAAGAGGCAAAAAGTCTTAATCGGCGGTGGAGCTTGAAAGAGGAGCAATCTATGTGCACAAGTATCCTCCAATGAGAGTGAAGTGTTGACTTTTGAGCCTCATGTGAGACAAAAGGTGCTTTTTTCCTTTTTATAAAATAGGAATAATACTTTATTTGTGCAACATAGGATAAGAGGAAAAGTGGGGGCTTTTTATTTATTAAAAGGGGAGGAAATATTCCTTTTAGGTAAATAAAAACTTAGGATAAATGGTTAGCCCATAGGATAAAAATCCAATATATGATCAAAATTAGGATTTGATCAAGAAATTGATAATGTTGAAAATATTGATTATTGATAAAATTGATTCAGGATTGATAAATTGAATAAATGGGGCCCAAAGTCTAGGCGACCATTTTTGGGTGCATACATGAACAACCTTAAAAGAAGGTGAATGTGACAAGTGGAGACATTTATGGCAAAGTGGAAGAGGTGTAAGTGGAGATGGATAACAAATGGAGAAAAGAGGAAGTGGTACAATGCCTATATGTAGCGAGGTGCCATCTCTCACATGTGAATGGGAAGAAGAAACAAAGTTAAGAAAGTGACATGTGCTTGTCACTTTTGGGGGTTATGAATTTTAAATTAAGGGAAATTAGTCACATGTGAGGGTTTGAATTTAAAATTAGAAGAAATGAATTATGAAGTTAGGAATCATGGTGACTAGTTAATTAATCAAGCTTCTATTAACTAATGGGATTTTGAGGGAAATAGGTCATTAAATCAAAGGGATAGATATACTTAATTATGGTTAATTAAAACTTAGGATCAATAGCTAGGATACGTGTAATTAATTAAACATTAGAAGAAAGGATCAATATAACTAATTATTTAAATTAATTATATGAAGGGATAATAATAATTAGTTAAATTAATTATAAGGTGAAAAAGAAAAATTAATAACATGAATTAATAAATTTGCGAGGTCAAAATTAGGGTGTCTACAAATTGTTAACTCATTAGCGAATGGAGAATCTCAAAATTAGAAATTAAATAAATTTATTAAAAGTAAGATCCAAACCTTTAATACATCTAAATTTTTCCATACATATCAAAGTGACAATAAGGTTGCAGACATGCTTTCAAAATGAGTGGTCTCATTAAATTGTAATGATAGAAATGAGGTTTGGGAATATTCTTGAGATGTTAGCATTGGAGATGAGTTGGTACGACCACAACCAAGAGTCAAAACTAGAGCACAACATGAGATTTTGTAATATTTATAAAAAATTTGTTGTGTGAGAAAGGTGCTTATGGGCATTTGAAGAGGCAATTGAAGTGAGCATCTTGTAGAGGAAAAATGAGTGTAGGTGTAGTCTAGACAACAGAGGCAAACTTCCCTCTTTGGACAAAAAATCAACAAATGACTTTCTTCAAAAAAAATATTGAAGATTGGTTGAGAAAAGTCTTTACCAATAGGGACCCCATGTTTTTGCTAGAAAAACAAAAATGCCATTAAAAATATAAATATCAAACCAATGTTGACATTGTGTTCATGTTAGTTGCGTTGTGTTGGGAATTCGGTAGTAAGGATGATATACACTAGGTAATGAATGAGTGTGCTAAAGGAGGTGTTATATATTGGAGGCCTTCATTGTCATAGATAACCTAGAGAAGGTTTTAGGGCACACAAAGATGACTGACTACATGTGATGGAGTTCACACCTCCAATTCATCCAGTTTTGCTTTAACAAGCACTAAATCACAAGGAAGGCATATAGACAAAATGATAAGCAGGATGACAGTTTCTGAAAGAGTATCCACAAGAATGAAAGGAGAGAAAAAAAACAAAGGAGACAACGCCAAAAAAGAATGAATTGACAACAAAAATGAAATTCTCCAAAGAGGATTATCGGCGAGGATAACAAGGGTGCTAGGAATTGTAAATTTTTTTAATGAATATCAATATAAACAAGGGTTGCGTGCAGTTGGAGTCCCCGCCTAAGGTAGGATAATAGGAGAAAGTGTGTGTGGTCCATTAGCTAAGCAACATGTAATTGTTAAAATTATGTGGTTAACAAGTGGCATATGAATGACAAGCTTAGCAAATTGCACAACAAATCTACAAGATAAAGACTTCACTTTTACAGCTTAGATGGGTGTACCTTGCTCACGATAGATGGAATTGAAATACTTGACGACTCAATGTGATAATATTCTACAAGATTGATAAGCATTACAAGAAGAATAAAAAAGTTCTAGTGAGAGCCATTGTGCAAGATCGATAAGCATATTACAAGAAGAATCGAAAAGTTGTAGTGACAGTCGTAGTAATATGAACCCTACGACTTGAAAAATTATTTGGTTATTCTTACACCAAATATACAATTATCTGGTTGTTCTTACACCAAATATACAATTATCTGGTTGTTCTTACACCAAATATACAGTTAAAAAGGCAGAGTTTGTAGAAATGGAGAAATAAACAAAATTTTACTGTTAAAAGAAGAGGCCAGTGTTCCTCCCTCTTGAGGGGAGTAATGGAATGAAGCTTTTATTTTTTATTTGTCTCAGGAAAAGCAAAAAAAAAGAACAAAAATGGAATCAAGTAGCGAAAAATATCTTATCAAACTCTTAATGACTAGTATATAACTTCACATGTGACCCTTATTTATTATTATCAAATCTGAATTGTGCTTGTCAAACTACATAAAAAAAAGCTAATTTGTAAACTGTAGTTTGCCAAAATGAATACACGGCAAGAGAGAAATTTACAAAACCAATTTTACTCATTTTGAGCTACATATACAAGTTACAGTGTTGATATGATGAATTGAGTTACAATTCTTAGAATTATAGTGATAAATATTTACTCAGTATAATAATTTGCAGATTTGAATGTATGGGCTCATTGTGTGCCTGCGAAATGATCACAAATTGTTGCTAGTATGGCCAGACAACCCTTAAAATGTCATTGTGCACTTTTGAAGAGCTAAGTAGTTCATCTAGTGCCTATTCTTTGTGGATTATATTCTGAAGTACCTCAAGCAATCTGCATGCAACATGAGAATTAAGAGAACATTAAGAAAAGGGAAGTGACACTACATTTGGCCACACCTAAATACAAAACTACTACACAATCTTCAAGCATCCCACAACATTAAGCATTCAAAGAGAAAATGTATTTGTAGGGATGTCTTAAGATCAAATGGTGATTATTCTCTAGTGGAACATCATAAGGTTCTTAAGTAAAAAAAATGGCAAATGTAAATTAAAACATTTGTACCTGCAGGTCTAAAATAACTATTATTATGAAATGTAAACTGAAGAATTTTTACCTGCCTGTGCGCTGAATATGCCCTAAATAGACTGCAAACATTAGAAAAATCATTTAAAAAATTTCAATACTTATATTTCAAGATTAAAAAAAAAGATTTATGGCAAGTGGGTAATAAAATATATCAGAAAAATTTTCATTTTAATTTTTGTTAGCTGAAGTAACTCATCGAAAACACTTTCTTAGGCCAATAAAACTAATCAAATGCTTGATTAAATCAGTCTAGTTCATAAAACTTAAAGAACAAGTTTTTATAAGCATTCAATCTTCAATTTGCAGGTTTCAAGCTTTTCAATTAATTTTATAAGCTTTCAATACAAATTGTGTGAAAATGCTTTTGTTAGATCAAACTGGTGGGTTTGTAACCACCCAGATGATTGGGAAACTACCCTATAAAAACTGGCAATTTAATCACCAGCACTGAAATACTATTACTTTTCAACAATTCCCCTGAATTAGTGACTTCCAAACATACTCCATTTCAACTCAAAGTGATTAGCTTTAAAACTATTGTTATGTGTCTTCAAAGTCTTCTAATATCTTCCAAACTGAAAGTGACCACCAATGATCTTCCAATCACGCACCAAGATCTGGTATACATATAGGAGGAGCTTCATGTTATATTGGTTGTCTTTTGTAAATTCACATTGCAGATAAAAGGAGTTTTGTTTTGAAAAAAATCTTCTTAGTTGTACGTGCATAATTCAGCAACTTAATTTAGTTTCTTAGGAGACATTGTTTGAAGGTTAGTTTTGATATCAATACTGGTATCTCTATTCAAATATTTTATGTTATTTTTATCTGTTCAATAGTCCTGATCATAGTTTTGATATCAATCCTGGTATCTCTATTCAAATATTTTATGTTATTTTTATCTGTTCAATAGTCCTGATCATAGACTTTTAACAACCTATCTAAATCTATTTTGTTAGGTTTTAAAATACAACCTGTGGCTGGAAGTCCTCAAGATCCAGATGTGATTATAACTGATCAATGATATAATAATGCTAGAATTAATATGGTTTTAGCTTGTTTGTTAAAAATCATTCTAACTTCAAAGATTAGAAAGCCAACCTTGGCAGGAAGGGGCAAACAACAAATAAATTAGTTTCTTCAAAAAGCCTTACCAGACATGACTCTGAAGCATCCTGGAATACCAAAACTGCAGAGCTCTGAAAGCCCAGAAACGTGTTAAAGTCCAGTGTAATCCCTCTAACGAGCCTCTAGAATAACTTCCTTATGAGAAACTCTATCCTCTTCTGGTATTTACGAATCTACAAAAAGCAATTATTTCGGACTTCTTCACTCCCCTGTGGAACAAACTCTTCCTTGCCGACTTTGCTTCCAATTGCTTGCGAGGGCCAACAAAAATAAATAACCAGCAAAAATAAATATATTTTTAGTTGGCACAAGAACTAAAAATTCTATCACAAGATTCTGAATCCTCCTTTCTATAGACAACGTATTGTTATCGCTAGCGGGAATTTGGTTTTTCTGGGGAATTTAGTTGTAGATTGCAGGGCATTGAGCATTTGTGACCCTGTCAGAAAGTTAGTGAAAAGTCTGTTGCCCATGAACATGATTCAATTCATTCATAAAGTTAGCTTGAATCTTCATCAGGATGGAACCTACAAGATCGTAGTGGTCGGAGAGAGCGACTGTGCTGTGAATTTTTTTTGGAGGACTGCTGATAGAGGTATTTGATTCCAAGACCCAGATTTGGAGAATGTCAGGGGAAACAATGGCTGAAGCCAAATTTGGGCTGGGTGCTGGAGTTTGGATAACCAATCGATTTTACTGCATTGTAGAGATGCCTTATGACGTTATTACTTTTGATCAGAAAAAAATGTTTTGGAAGAGTTGGAAGCAGAAATGCCTGTTGGTTATGCCGAAGGCGTTTCTTATATGAAACATAATCGGCTGGGTTAAGGCCATCAACGACCATCTTGTATGCTGTACACATGCAAGACGATTGAACCCATCCCAATTGTCCGCAGGTTTTAAAAAAACATGAAATTGTATAATTTTTAAGATGTGAATGCGACTTTCGGGGTAAATATTCTAACTTGCAATCAATAGGGTTACCTCTGCAGTTAACGAGACACATTGTGTCCATTTTACTTTATGCAGCGCTCAGAAGTGGCAGGGGCTGATGTTTGTCAGAAGTTATGGGGATTTTTTATCGATTCCAATACTATTTTGCTTGAAAGTTACGAAAGCTATTTTATGCGTATGCTGCAACCAGGGCACGCTTGACCGAGAAATTGCAATGTCTGGGTAAAGGTAAAATATTTGCAGAGCAGTCCTTGTGATATTGTTATCGGGATTCAACTGTGTAGTTTTTTGAGTCAAACTCATTGACCCATGTTTCATGAGTAGTGGTTCACACAAACCCATCTCTCATGAGAATGAATGGAACACTTAGCACTCATTGGATCTAGGTGATGCTCAAAAAGGTGAAGAACCGGGACTTCCCAGGAGGTCACCCATCCCAATACTACTCCAGCTTGAGCGCACTTAACTACGGAGTTTCCTCCATGGTTAAACCCACTCTGCTTGCAACCTCATTTGCAAAACCTTCACCAAGTGTTGTGCCTTATGAACCACTCATTAGAAAGCCCCTTAAGCTCATCAATTGATGAGTAGGAGTAGTACTGGGATGGGTGACCTCCCGGGAAGTCCTGGTGCTTCACCTTTGTGAGCATCATCTAGATCCAATGAGTGCTGAGTGTTCCATTCATTCTCATGAGAAATGGGTTCGTGTGAACCACTACTCATGAAACATGGGTCAATGAGTTTGACTCAAAAAACTACACAGTTGAATCTTGATAGCAATATCACAATTTGACTTGCTGTGGAAAATATCTCCTACTTATCAATTGATGAGCTAAAGGGGCTTTCTAATGAGTGGTTCATAAGACACAACATTTGGTGAAGGTTTTGCAAATGAGGTTGCAAGCAGAGTGGGTTTAACCATGGAGGAAACTCCATAGTTAAGCGTGCTCAAGCTGGAGTAGTACTGGGATGGGTGACCTCCCAGGGAGTCGCTAAGTGTTCCATTCATTCTCATCAGAGATGGGTTCATGTGAACCGCTACTCATGAAACATGGGTCAATGAGTTTGACTCAAAAAACTACACAGTTGAATCCTGATAGCAATATCACAATTTGACTTGCTGTGGAAAATATCTCCTGCTTATCAAGAGCAGTCCTTCCTTAACAAATCCAACCTTCTCCAACACTCTCTGAGACGCCACGTTTTCCGGCTCAACCAGGCCTTCGATGCGCTCCAAACCGGGCATGTCAGTGAAATGGTAAACTTATTTCCATCGCAAAGAAGTTTCTGATGACTGAATCTGAGTTCGGTGTTACACTCACTTCTGGTAAGTAAAGCGTTGATGTTGTATCATCAAAATTTATAAAGGGAATGGTTGTATATCCCGGCCTACATTTGGCTTCATCGTAGGTCACTGCATAGAACTTCACTCCTCTGCGAGCAGGGATTTGCAGGGGCAGGTGCTTGTGATTCACGTACCTTGAACCACTTGTTCATAGCAATCAGGATTGGAAGACAAGAATTTAAACAACACGATAATTGCTGAAACAGTGCTCTCGAAGGAGGCGTTAAGAATCCCATTAAAATTATCCATGATCTCCTTGTCTGGGAGAGGATTCCCTCTTTCATCTTTGAAGGCGATCAACACAGATAGTAGATCTTGATCTCCAGACGCTCTGCCTGACCTCGATTCGATTCATCTCTTTTCTATCAACGAAGAGAGAATTCGATCGAGGTTGGAGTGTGCATCGAGCGCTCTGCGAAAAAGTGTTCCTGGGAAGTCGAGCGGAACAGAGATAGATCGAGCAATCATAGTTTCCATGAGCTGATAAAGTCGTAATCTTTCACACTCATCATTCACACCGAAAAATAAATTGCTTGCTATTGAAAAAACAAGCTCTCTCACCAAAGAAACCATCTTTACTTGGGATTTCCCCTTCCATTTTTCCGTGATATGACATCGGATTACAGAGCCCATTTTAGAGACATAGGCTTGCAATGCTCGAGGGCCCATGAATCGGGCAAGTGCGGCACGCAAGATGAGATGCTTTTCTCCCGTCTGGTTCAAAATGGATTCTTGCCCCATAATTCTAGGGAAAGATTTGGGCCATGACGCCTTCACCAGCTTATCCTCGTTGGACAGAAGCAAGCAGTTTCCAGCGGGGCCGCACAGCTCCACCACAGTGTCAGAAATACTGCTTCGGGCAATGAAAAATTACCAACCAATATTTGTGAGATTGGCACGGGTATATACGGCACCGCTGAAGATACGGCACGCGGGTATATACGGTACCGCCATACATCCACGCGGATATATACGGTACCGCCAAACAAACAAAGGGATAAACAGCTATATCCCCGCTTAGTCATTCCCGCTTCTCAACGGCTAGGATTTGGCAGAGTTGTTACGCTGAGGGAAGGAGATCCGGATCTGAATGCTGCGAAAGTGTCTCTTGGTGTTCTCGGAGTTGGCTGATGACTTGGGTTTTTGGGGGGCTGTGTTTGAATGATGTGGATTTACACATGTCCACGTGACGGTGAGGGCGGAGGGTCTGTTTAAACGTAACGTGACGAATGTGGTGAAGGAGGATGAGAATGTGCAAGAAGAAATCATGGGTTTTGCAGGTGCTCACGAGTTTGGGGGTATGACGTGGTATCCTTATCAGCGTCGAGTGGTGTACAAAATGGACGATCGCGCCCCCGTGGCAGCGGAGGGAAATGGTGTAAATGACTTTATTGGCTTTCGCTCTACTCCGATCGTCGTCAGCGCAACACTCATAACGACAGGTATGTATTTTATAATTTCTAATTAAATTTAGAATTGTAAGTTTGAAATGTTCTTCAATTTGATTGTGTTCTTTATTTATTAAGTGTGAGATTACAATATTTGATCTAGTAATTTTTTTTATTAAGTGAGATTGTTTTTGTTTCTTTATTTTAAAAATCTTTTATGTTTTTATTTTAAAAGTGTTTAGAATTTTAGATTTTATGTACACTTTTTTTTTAAAAATACATGATGTATATTTTAGAAATTATGATTATGATATTGTTATGACAATTTACATATATAGTTTTTGAGTCAAATTCATTTATTTATATAATTAAAATATTAAACAAACAATAAGCAATAATTTGGACCTTGCTTCATTGTGCATTGGAATCTAGAGAAAATGAAAGGATCATGAAATTTTGCTTTAGATCATTTTAAGCTATGATTTGGTTAGGCATCTTATATGAAATTATATTAATAGATGAGCCCTATTGCTTCAAAGCTAGTGTTATTCATCTAAGGAGTTGGTCTTAATTAATGAAAACATGTTTTCATGGTGAAAATCCAAGCTTGATTTCTTATAAGGACATCTAAAATGAAAAATTTAGTCCTTATTCTTGATCTTCTATAATTGTCTTCTAATATGGAGTGAACTTCTAAGCAGTGGGCCTTAGTCTTCCATAGGTATATTCTAGTGTGTTTTATTTTAAGGAGCTTGTATTGATTTCATGTTGATGTTCAAATAAGCAAAATATGTGTTATTAATATACAATTAAAAAACTATCTATAATAAGGGCGTTGTGGGTTTGGGAAACATTGTACGAAAATTGATATAATACAATAATTAATTTTGAGAATGCTATTAATACAATAATATTATTTTTCCAATAAGGCCAAATAGATAGTATGAAAACTGATAAGTTAGAATGGTTTTTTACTAACGGTTTTCTATTAACCACATTTGAAACATATAAATCGAAGAAAAAAAAATAACTTAACATTTATTCAGCGTACAAATTGCATACCAAATTGCAATTACTAGTTATTTTAAAAAGAGCTGTCATTTTTAGTTGACGAAGAAGTGGAAGGAGAACCGATATAATATTTGAATTTTGTCCTGCAAAATTGTAGCAAAAAGTTTGTTTGATATGGCATAAGAGTGTCAAAATGAGGATAAAATGAATGCAAACATTTTAATTTGTTGAATTTTCCATTGAAATATGCATACATCACGGAAAAGTCACAATAAGATTTTGGGATTATCGATAAACAAGTTGTGGGAAAGTTGACTATTTTTTTATTATTACGCTGAAGGTGTTTCTTATATGAAATGTATCTGATTGGGTTAACTTGATCGAGGGTCGTCTTGCATGTCGTACGCATGCAAGACGATTGAAATCATCAGAGTCGTCTGCACTTTTTCAAAAAAATATGAATCTATTAAATTGTGTGAGTGTGAACATGAGTACATAACTATTTGTTAACTCGCGCTTAGCCATGGTTAGCTCTGCAGTTAACTTTATGTAGCACTGACAAATTCGTCAAAAGTGACAGGCACTCTAACGAATTCGTCAGAAGTGACAAGTGCTTTGACGAATGAAAACCATTTCCCTGATTTAAACCTAATACGGTTTGGTGATTTGTAAAATGATTTTGGACGCTAAAGAAATCAAATTTGCAGTATTCACTGCACAAGACTATACTAAGAAATATAAAGCACGACAATTAGGAATTCCCAAATGTCTCCAATAATGGAATTTATGGACTGGAACGACTTAATTCAAAGTATTTTCCTTCGCACCGGGTTGACAATTTATTACACTTTGATACCTCTTTTAAAGGAAATCAATCCATCTATCTCAAATTTCCTAAAACAAAATAAATATTATTGCAGGTGACTTCTATATATATTCTATCACTCATCTTGGTCTATATCGTCGTTCAAAATCTGTTTCAAAGATTTGTTTATCAAACGAAGAAGCTATAGCGCACATATTAGTTCTCTCCTTAGTTGCAATTTGCATTCTCAGTTCTACAGATGGTAGTGTAGTGTGATCAAATATTCGCATTCACAGGGATTACTACAACAGAATGGTGGCAATGGAAATGGTCCTCCACCTTCAGGTTGTTTTTTTTGTTGTTGATAATAGGAATGTTTAACACAATTCTTCTGTTTGATTTACTTTATTGCATAAGCTAATTTATGGAATTTTCAAACCCATTATTATCTCAGGTGGAGGTTTTGGATTAAACCCGACACCTAGCCCAATTTCTAGGTCGAATCCTCCAACAAACTCAAACAGTCCTGCCATTGCTCCAACACCAGATCTAGCACAACCTGGAATTGGATTAGGTTCAACAGATCCTACACAACTTGGAATTGGGTCAGGTCCAACAGATCCCAATCCCTCTATTCCAGACATCCCTAATCCTGGCTCTTCTCAAATTGATCCACCAGCTGGTCCTAGATCTTGCGAGTAAGTAAATTGTTTTTACACACTCAATATCAGCTCTAAGGATATCTTAATTTTGACTTTTTGATTATATTGCTCTAATGAAACCCTAATTTTGACTTGTTTATTATACAACTCTAATTAAATCCTAATTTTGACTTTATTGATTATACTGCTCTAATAAAACCCTAATTTTGACTTGTTGATTATACTGCTATACAGAAACCCTAATTTTGCCTTCATGATTATATTGATTTAATAGACCCTAATATTGACTTGTTGATTATATTGCTCTAATGAAACCCTGATATTGACTTGTTAATTATACTGCTCGAAACCTTAATATTCACTAGTTGATTATATTGCACTAATGAAAACCTAATATTGACTTGTTGATTATACTGCTCTAATGAAACCCTAATTTTGAGGAGTTAATTGTATTGCTCTAATGAAATCCTAATTTTGAGTTTTTAATTATATTGATGTATTGCAGCTTCTGGGGCTCCCACTTTCGATCATGGCCACACATTTTGTCCACAATGTCATCAATTATCTCTGCATTTGGACAACCTGCATTCCCCATGTTCCCAAGTGGCATGACACTCCTCCAAGCCTTGCAAAACAAAAAGACCGATTCCTACAATTCACTTGTCAAGCAGGTGTCTGCCTCCCTTCTGAATGCATATGCTTACAAGAATTTCATTTTCAGTCCAAAAGATGTGAAGAGAAAACTCCTCCTCTATTATTATTTCATTACATCAATATATTTACAATGTTCCGAGAGAGTGTTTTCAACGACAATACCTAAATAATTCCATCCATAAATACTACTTCTCAATGCTCTGAAACACTTGATAATTTGGGAAATTATAAGCTGGTTATGGGGGCTGCTTTGTGGAAGGTTGAACAACCCTGAAGTTAATATTATTGCATAAGGCAAATAAGGGACTGTACCCTCATTCCAAATAAAATATGGAACCCTGATCTTAACAGAAATAGAGCGAAAGAATTGTGATACCGCCTTCAATTCTATTGCAGAGGCCAATGACGCTTCACCGTGAGTAGTTAACTGAAATCATGAGCACCCACAAGAAAGGTAATTAACTGAAAAAGAAAGGTTTACCAATACATGCCTTCATCTCTGTTGGGCATGTATTGGTAAACCAATAGCAAATTGGCACTTTCATGGCACCACCCCAACAGCTGAACCAGATTGTGATGCCTCAGACAGAGACATATTGAGCACAACTTTCTGGCTGTTTAAAATCTTTGTCATCCTTAGAATACCCTAAAATATTTCCTCTATATTAAAGTCAAATCAAATGAATTTTCCCTGATCTACATTGGGTATTATCAATTACAACTGGATTCAAAAACAATAGAATGATCATATTCACTTGTTTCAAGTAATCATCCTTTCCCTTACCCTTTGCCGCCACTTTTCAGGGGAGCATTCCTGCAGACACCAGTACAAACTGAAGAGCCTCGAATCCTGCACACCCACAACTTGGAAATGAAATTCTACATTACTCCTCAAATGAAAGAGAAGATATAGTTAGTTAAGCTAAATTACCCATCAAGTTGTGTAGTACCCTGCCCCTAGTCCAATTTTATAAATATTATGATTACTTTAGGATGATGGAATATATGTTAGGAAATTATTGATATGGATGATTTTACTGATCCCATACTTGCATGTGTATGGTTAATGTGATTGTTTTACATTTCTGTTAGACGTGCTTGATGTGGTTGAGGGACGGAGTCATAGTTACTTGCTTGCGAGATCCACACAATCGACTGATCCCCACCATTGTCTGTTATATATTTATTTATGTATGTACATGTGGGTGTTGTATGCAAGTTCGCAAGTACCGGGCATCGTCTTCCCTGAATTGTCAGGATGAGCATGCCCTATCGCAATATCTCAAATGGTAAGAGAGGGGAGATAACATGGATCCAAAACCCTAACCCAAACCCATTTATCCTAGTTGTTGGATAAGTATCAGTCTGTTTACCCTATCAAAATTTGTCAGATTGGCAAAGTTTGTGGATCCCTTTCTGGTGTTGCTTGGTTTTGGTTTTTTGTTTGATTTTATCTTATTTGGCTTCAGTTGATTTGTGGTTAAGTGGGTGATTTTGATGTGATTATTCATTTATTTATTATAGTTGATTTATGTTTATATAGATTATTTTATGTGATTATCAATGTTAGGTGCATAGTTGAATTTTATGATTAAATATGCTCCTATGATTAATTGAGGAAATTAAATTAAAGTTGATTATTTGAGTATTTGAAAATTAATATTGATTATGTCCTAAGTTTATTTTGATGAAATTTAATTAAAATCAAATAATTGATTATTTGGATTTAAATGATTATTTTATTAATAATTGAGTTTTATTATGTTTGTGTGTATTATTAAATAAATTAAATATTTAATTACATATTTTAGGATGCATTAAGTATTTTATTTATTTAATAGGTATTTTAAATTATTAACATGTGCATAATTGAAAAGTGATTTGTTGTCAAAAAGTGAACAACTAGTTTTCAAATGTCAAGTTGTGTTGTGCATTTAAAAGATATTTTAATTAATTAATTAATATTTACTTTCAATTTTGGAGTTAGAGTCTGATCAGGAGTTGTCTTATGAGTCATTTCTGATTTGGAGTTGAACTCTGAGTTAGCTTTTGAGTTGTCTTTTGGATTGCATGAATTTGGGAATTGAATTTCTATTAGGAAATTATTGCATTCATTTGAGATGAGACAGGTTTCTTTGGAGGAGATTTTTGGGAGAGCTTTTGTGCTTGGAATTTTAGAGTTTTGTGGAATATTGTGGTTGCTTGCTGATTTGGGGTTGGATTGTGCATTTGGATATGGTTCTTACGTTCATCATAGTTCTCAGATTTGCAGACAGGATTGGTTTTGGAAGTAATTTGATGAAGGGGCAAGGATCATGAGGGGCCAAAGCTATGGCTCACCCTAATGTTCCAAGCCTTCAACACACAATGCGAAAGAAAAATGCCAGAAAGTGAGAGGGAGAAAGCAAGATCTTCATTAAGTTTCATCAACAAACAGTATACATGTCGGGCTGTAAGGCCTTCTTGGTTTAGGCTAGATATTACAATAAATTCAAAAGTCCTCAAACATGTGAGGATCCATCAAATTCTAACTTCTAACTTCTTGATCTCTGACCCTAACTCTAAACACGGACACTAAATTTATACAAGAGTCAACCAAACTAAGTCGGCCTTCAGATCCGCAAACAATGGAAGTAACGGTTAGATTGAGGACCACCAGCTTCCCAATAACGGATACTAGCATTAACTCTGTGACCCTTGATAAATGCATGCATCGGCCGCAGCAGGAAACAAAATAAAACTCGTCGATAAGCAAAGATAATCAACCAGTAGCAAAGCAATACCGAGCGCTAGGAAATTACCGACCGAACTCAGCAACCGAAGCAACCAACCAACTCGGGAGAAGAGCAAACCGACCAATGCAGAGACTACCGACCGAACTCAATAATCAAAAGGAAATCGACCAACGCAGAGACTACTGACCGAACTCGGTAATCAAAGGAAACTGACCAACACAGGAAAGAGCAAACATCTTTTTGGTGACACAGGATTGCCAAGAACCCAAGATGCTCCTGCATCAGACACCTGGGGTTGTTTTGAATGATTCATAGAATCATCCAGCATATATGATCCGAGCTGCATCCAACTCAGACTGTGAAATCCATGAACTGTCTTCCATCGGTCTATTCTTCCATTTTACCAGATATTCCATGTATTGCTTTCCTCTTGTGCTTTTGCCAACTCTTTCTTTCAAAATCTGTTCAACTTCCTCTTTCTATTTCTTAGGATATTCTATCGGTACTGTCATTTCTTTATCAAATTCATAATATTCATACAAATCAACAATGTTAAAAATCAGTGATATGTCCATGTCATCAGGTAACTCAATCTCATATGCATTTCCACTGCCAAATTTCCTCAATATTTTGCAAGGTCCAAACTTCTTCATCTTCAGCTTCTCATAAGTTCCAACAGGAAACCGACCTTTCTTCAAATGAACCATCACTTCATCACCAACATCAAAAATCTTATGTCTTCTTGATCTATTAGCTCTATCTTTATATTTCTGATTACTGTTTTCCAACTTCAACTTCACATCTTCATGCAATGTCTTCATGTACTCAGCAAATTTCACTCCTTCAGCACTTTTCTTGTTTTCATCCTCAATGTCTCTCAAGTCAGATATTCCTCTTGGTTGTATACCATTCACAATCTCAAATGGTGTTCTTCCTGTACTCCTATTCATTGAATTATTATACGCAAACTCAGCTTGTGCCAACACAGAATCCCAATTGCTTGGTGTGTCTCCTACTAAGCATCTCAAAAGATTACCCAAACTTCTGTTTACAACTTCAGTCTGTCCATCAGTTTGTGGATAAAATGTAGAACTATATTTCAACTCGGTACCAAATTTCTTCCAAAGTGTTTTACAAAAATATCCAACAAACTTGCTATCTCGGTTAGAGATAATACTCCTCGGTAACCCATGTAATCTCACAATTTCCTTAAAGAAAAGGTCTGCTACATTCACTGCATCTGATTTTTTTTACAAGGTATGAAATGTGCCATTTTAGAAAATCTTTCCACAACCACAAATATAGAATCATTACCTCTTACTATCTTTGGTAAGCCAAGAACAAAATCCATACTGATATCAATCCAAGGTTTCTCAGGTACAACAATCGGTGTATATAAACTAGTATTCTGACTTACTCCTTTTTCAACTTGACAAATTCCACAACTTCTCACAAATTTCTGAACATCCTTATACAACTGTGGCCAAAAGTGCTTTTCCTTCAGCAAATTCTAGGTTTTGTCAATGCCAAATGTCTAGCCAAACCACTAATATGTTTCTCTTTTATCATATTAGTTCTCATTACTCCTCTTGGTATACATAGCTGAATACCTTTAAACAACATATCTTCCTAAAGAAAATATTCATCCCATTTGGTATCATGTTGATCTTGTAAAGGTGCTCTGCACTTTCTCCATGGCTCAAAAAAATCAGGGTCATTTTCATACAAATCTTTCATCTCATCAAAACCAAGAACTTGAATTTTCATCTCGGTCATCAAAGATCTTCTCCTACTCAATGCATCAGCAACTCGGTTAGTGACTCCACTCTTATGTTTTATCACAAATGTGTAACTTTGCAAATACTCAACCCATTTCATATGTCTCTGATTCAACTTATTCTAACTACCCAAATACTATAAAGCTTTATGATCAGTATACAACACAAATTCACTCGGTATCAAATAATGTCTCCATTTCTTTAGTGCTTGAACAATAGCATAGAATTCTTGATCATACATAGAATATTTCCTTCTAGCATCATTCAACTTTTCACTAAAGAAAGCCACAGTTTTACCTTCTTGACTTAACACAGCTCCAATTGCACTTCCACTT
Source organism: Chamaecyparis obtusa (assembly GCA_027943335.1). NCBI lineage: Eukaryota > Viridiplantae > Streptophyta > Pinopsida > Cupressales > Cupressaceae > Chamaecyparis > Chamaecyparis obtusa. Next base: position 320,194 of record BSBK01001701.1, read on the forward strand.
GCATCACATTCTACTTGAAATACTTTACTGAAATCAGGTAATGCCAAAACAGGTAATTCGGCAACCTTTTGCTTCAATGCTTGGAAACTCTTATCAGCTCTATGTGTCCACTTGAATTCTCTTTTGTCTCCTCTCATAGTCTCAGTCATAGCATTACAAATTGAACTGAAATTCCTTATGAACTTTTGGTAAAAACTTGCCAATCCATGAAATGATCTTACCTCACTAGCATTCACAGGTGTAGGCCAATTCAAAATGGCTTCAACCTTTTCAGGATCCATCTTCAATCCATTAGCCGAAATAACAAATCCCAAATACATAATTTCTTCTTTCATGAATGAACACTTTTTTAGATTTATCAGCAACTTTTCCTCTTTCAACCTCTGCAAAACTTGTCTAACATGCAACAAATGTTCTTCTCTGGTCTTACTAAATATTAGAATATCGTCAAGATATACAATCAAAAACTTACCCAAGAATTTCTTCAAAACTTCATTCATCAACCTCATAAAAGTACTCAATGCATTAGTCAAACCAAAAGGCATAACCAACCACTCATACAAACCTTCTTTCATCTTGAAAGCAGTCTTCCACTCATCACCTTCTTTGATTCTGATCTGATGATATCCACTTTTCAAATCAATCTTTGTGAAATACTTTGCTCCAGTCAAACTATCCATTATGTCATCCATCCTTGGTATAGGAAACCTATACTTCACCGTTATCTTATTGATTGCTCTGGAATCAGTGCACATTCTCCATTCTCCATTCTTCTTAGGTGCCAATATAGCAGGTACCACACAAGGACTTAAACTTTCTCTGATCAAACCTTTATCCAACAATTCTTGAATCTGTCAGTTCAATTCCTGATTCTCGGTAGGTGTTAACCGATGAGGTGCCTTATTCGGTAAACTAGCTCCAGGGATTAAATCCATACAATGATCTATACTTCTCTTTGGTGGCAAACCATCAAGTACATTATCAGAAATGATTTCTCTATACTCGGTGAGTAACTTATCAATCTCCTCAGGAATATTATGTTCCATTTTCTTACTCGGTTTGTTAGGGATTACAACAAAACATACATCATCCTTCTTCAAAGAACTGACAAAATTTCTTCCTTCCATCAAACAAACTTTCCCAGATGTACAGATATTACTAACAGATTCTTCCATTAATGGCAACAAGACTTGTTTCTTTCCATTAGCCACAATAGAATACTTATGCAATCTTCCATCATATATAGCATGTCTATCATATTGCCAAGGTCTACCCAACAAAATATGACAACAATCCATCGGCATTACATCACACAACACCTTATCATAGTATTCCCTTATTTTCAAATTCACATAACATTGTTCACTTACCAGGAGTATATGCTCATCTTTGATCCATGAAATCTGATAGGGTTTCAGATGCTTCAATCTTTCCAACTGCAATTTACCGACCATCTCTTTAGATGCCAAATTCTCTGAGCTACCACTATCAATGATTACTTTCCACACTTTGTCAGCAACTCTACATCTTGTCTTGAACAAATTTTTCCTTACCAGATCTTCCTTCTTTCTTTCATTCCACAGTGCTCTCCTTACCATTAGGTTACTTTCCTTTTTAGGTTCATTCAATGATTCTTCTTGCACTACAACATTTCTACTGCTACTAGCCTTCTTTCTTGCATGTGTACATTCAAAGGATATGTTCCCTTCTTCTCCAAAATTGTAACAAGTTCCTCGAAAATTTCCTCTATTATAACCACCTCAATAGCTACTACCTCTGCCTCTGGATGAACTTTCACCTTTCCACTCGGTCTTACCTTTGTCCAGGTTTGTTTTATCAGGTTCAGATCTACTATTTTCATCATTGGATCTGCCTCTTCCTCTATGGAATCTACCACCTTGACCTCTTTGCCTTTGTTCATGTCTTTTATTTAGTTTCTCCTCGGCTTTCAAAGCAAATTGATAAGCCTCTTCAATACTTTCCAACTTAACCATGCTAATTTCTTCTTAGATAGAGTTTCTCAAACCATTCAGGTATCTGCCAATCCTTTCAATATCATCTTCATCATGAGCATATCTGATATCCAATTTGTAAAATTCCTCAGTATAATCCTTTACCGAGCTATCCTTCTGTCTCAGACTTTGCATTCGCCGAATTAGGTTCACAAGGTAAGAATTTTCTTTTCAACTTATTGACCATCTTACTCCATACTATGATCTTATCTTTGCCTTTCCTTTTCCTATCCAATTGTAGATGTTCCCACCATAGGGATGCATGTCCTTTCAACTTAGTGCTTGCAATCTTCACAATTTTGTCTTTAGGGATACTTTCATATTCAAAATATTTTTCCATCTCAGTGATCCAGTCCATTAATTCATCAGAGTCCAATTTGCCACTATAATCAGGAGGATTAAAGTGTGGTGTCGATTTCAAACTTGTCAAAGCTTTCAGGAATCTCTCTTCACCATGATCCATAACAGGTGCAGGTTCTGCATTAGCCTATTCTTCTTCGACCTCATCATCACTAACATCTTCAAGATGTCTACCTCTTCTTTGGGCTGTCTCTACTGCATCTAATCTAGCAGCAATCTGCCTTAGCATCTCTACCAAGCCTGGATCTGCATCTCGCCTCCCACGAACCATCTTGACAACCTTCTACAATTGCAGGTCAGATCGCAATCTGCTACCCCACAACAAATCAACTAAGGTTTTAAGAAGTTCTTGCAAACCTAGATCCACATACCTAGATCAAGAATCTAACCTCGCTCTAATACCACCTAACGAAGGGGCAAGGATCATGAGGGGCCAAAGCTATGGCTCACCCTAATGTTCCAAGCCTTCAACACACAATGTGGAAGCAAAACACTAGAAAGTGAGAGGGAGAAAGCAAGATCTTCATTAAGTTTCATCAACAAACAGTATACATACCGGGCTGTAAGGCCTTCCCGGTTTAGGCCAGATATTACAATAAATTCAGAAGTCCTCAAACATGCGAGGATCCATCAAATTATAACTTCTAACTTCTTGATCTCTGACCCTAACTCTAAACACAGACACTAAATTTATACAAGAGTCAACCGAACAGAGTCGGCCTTTAGATCCGCAAACAATGGAAGTAACAGTCAGATTAAGGACCACCAGCTTCCCAATAACGGATACCAGCATTAACTCTGTGACCCTTGATAAATGCACGCGTCGGCTGCAACAGGAAATAAAATAAAACCTGTCGGTAAGCAGAGATAACCGACCAGTAGCAAAGCAATACCAAGTGCCAGGAAATTACTGACCGAACTCAGCAACTGAAGCAAACAACCAACTCGGGAGAAGAGCAAACCGACCAACGTAGAGACTATTGACCAAACTCGGTAATCAAAAGGAAACCGACCAACGCAAAGACTACCGACCGAACTCGGTATTCAAAGGAAACCGACCAACATAGGAAAGAGCAAACATCTTTTTGGTGACACAGGATTGCCAAGAACCCAAGATGCTCCTGCATCATAATTTCACTCTCAGATCTTCTACAGGGGTTTCATTACAGTTTCTAGCATTGGAACCAAGGTAGGATCTGAAATTCTTATTTTGTGCCTTTTATTATTTTATTTGGTAAAATTATGTGTTTGATTAGAACTGGATTAGTCTCATTAGATCTATATGTATTCTTTGTTTCTGGGTTCCCTCGCGGGGCATTACACTTGGTATCAGAGCACCGGGTTCTACACTGGGAACTCTAGGAAGTTGTGTGCCCATTAGATGTCTAAACTGTTAAACTTGAAACCAAACATAGACATATAACTCTTTTGTGTTTGAGAACCATTAAACTACATCTGAACATTTGTGTTCTTGCGTCTCTTAAATGTCCTTGAGATATCGCTTTGTCTGGTGATTGTCCTAGGTGTTTGACTGTTTATTGCGTATGGCTACTTTCTCTAATGCATCTAGGGTGAAATACCTTTGGATGTCATGAAGCGATTACTCCCTAGAGTGTGGCTGCTACTAGTCACCTTGTTATGTGGATGTATTTTGATTGATGATTCATTTATGGTTGATTTATGAATTGTTCATGTTGTGTATGGGCTAGCATTGAAATTTTTGAACTTTCTTGTGATTGGAATGGTCACCTAACTCGCTTTTTGTTATCTATTTTTGTGACACTAGTCACACTTACTTTATTGTTGAATGGAGATCTCCTATGATTTAATGTTGGACTTATGATTCCCCCACTTGGGTTTTCCCTTTTGAGTTTTGTGGTGGCTACTCCGAATGTTTGATATTGTTGGCCCTGTTCTGTAATAAGTATTGTTTCTATCATGTTCATCATGAACCCTTGATAGTATGTATAAGGGAGGACATCACGGAGATGGTACTATGCTATTTTGTGTGAGATTAGAATCATTGCGTATGCTATATGTTTGCATAGGTGTTGCTTTACTTAGATAGATTTTCATGAACTTATTAATTGTTATAGATATGAATGTGTGTTTTATGTAATTGATTACTAGATGTTCTCTATATTGATGAATGAATAAAGTTTTGATCTATTTGAATTGTAAATGAATGATTGATCAATGTGATTTTCAATTTGTTCCTAAACTAGATATTATATTGTTCTTAATGATTGCGTATCATGTTCCTACCTTATGACTTGATTTCAGATGTTATGGGGTAAAAGCACAATCGAGTGTCACCTTTTGGGCTAACTCAAATCACTCGGCCCAGTTATACTCAGCTGAGTCTAACACGACCGAGTACACGTAGGTGCCACACGGCGCTGAATGGCGTGTACGTGGCCCATTAGACTAGGTCGAGTGGTACTCGGCCGAGTAGGACTCGGCCGAGTCAAAATAATATTTTTAATATAAAAAAATATCACAAACCACTCATTTGCACAGTATTAGGCTATTTGAGTGGGGCCGACCCCTAGGGGGACTCGGCCCAGTTAGACTCAGCCCAGTTGGACTTGGCCCAGTCTACTTAGGTGGCATGCCATGTTGGCAGCCAAACCACCAAAAATACAAAAAAATTAGAATTTTGCACTTCTGTTGTTCCTTTCTTAGATCAAAATAGAAAATGTTAAAAAACTAAAAGTACCCTTTTCTAGATCTCGAAAGTATGATTTTGGACATATAAATTTTATATTGTTTCATCTACAAAACGTTAAACAAATTTGCTAAAAACTACATGTAGGTATATTAAACTTTGAGAAGACATTGATTCGGAAAATATAGAAAAATACTAAATCAATTCAAAAAAAATTTAAAATTATATAGGGCACTAGAGGAGAGAGTCCTCTTCAAGAATATATAATTTATTTGGTTTTTGGTATATTTTTTATAGGGTAAAAGTGACGGGAGACAAAAACTGTTGATTTCAGGTAAGGTCGACTTTCAATACTTATAACGGGTAAACTATAGATCGAAAAAACTTCTTTCTTTTTTCTTGCACTAGATATACATGTCATCTAAAACATATTATGAAATTGGAGGGAAAAAAATATTTTACTTATAATGATTTGACGGGAAGTGAACTCGCTTATTTGTAGTATTTTTAGCATATGAAAAATAGACCCAAAAAATTAAAAAAATATATTAATTTTTGCTCAAATTAATTTTTAAAAATTATAGGCATAAAATTCATCCTATTTTACACATTTCATCAGTTTACATCATCTTCAAATTCTCAACAGAAATGTGACTTTTATGCCCTTGAAGTTTTTCAATTTTTGTGTTGTTAGCCTCTTCCTTTGTAAAAGGGTGACAACTTATTGTGCTTTTACCCTATGATTTGTTTTTAGTAAATACTTTGTGATTGGGGAATATGTATCCTCATCTATTTGTAGGCTTCTAGGAGTAGGCCTAATCCTAGGGGGGGTGGATGTAGTACCCTGCCCCTAGTTCGATTTTATAAATGTTATGATTACTTTAGGATGATGGAATATATGTTAGGAAATTATTGATACAAATGATTTTACTGATCCCATACTTGCATGTGTATGGTTAATGTGATTGTTTTACATTTTTGTTAGACGTGCTTGATGTGGTTGAGGGATGGAGTCGCAATTACTTGCTTGCGAGATCCACACGATCGGTCGATCCCTGCCATTGTCTATTATATATCTATTTATATATGTACATGTGGGTGTTGTATGCAGGTTCATAGGTATCAGACATCGTCTTCCCTGAATTGTCAGGATGAACGTGCCCTATCGCAATATCTCAAATGGTAAGAGAGGGGAGATAACATGGATCCAAAACCCTAACCCAAACCCATTTATCTTAGTTGTTGGATAAGTATCAGTTTGTTTACCCTATCCGAATTTGTCAGGTTGGCAAAGTTCATGGATCCCTTTCTGGTGTTGCTTGGTTTTGGTTTTTTGTTTGATTTTATCTCGTTTGGCTTCAGTTGATTTGTGGTTAACTGGGTGATTTTGATGTGATTATTCATTTATTTATTATAGTTGATTTAGGTTTATATAGATTATTTTATGTGATTATCAATGTTAGGTGCATAGTTGAATTTTATGATTAAATATGCTCCTATGATTAATTGAGGAAATTAAATTAAAGTTGATTATTTGAGTATTTGGAAATTAATATTGATTATGTCCTAAGTTTATTTTGATGAAATTTAATTAAAATCAAATAATTGATTATTTGGATTTAAATGATTATTTTATTAATAATTGAGTTTTATTATGTTTGTGTGTATTATTAAATAAATTAAATATTTAATTGCATATTTTAGGATGCATTAAGTATTTTATTTATTTAATAGAGATTTTAAATTATTAGCATGTGCATAATTGAAAAGTGAGTTGTTGTCAAAAAGTGAACAACTAGTTTTCAAATGTCAAGTTGTGTTGTGCATTTAAAAGATATTTTAATTAATTAATTAATATTTACTTTCAATTTTGGAGTTAGAGTCTGATCAGGAGTTGTCTTATGAGTCATTTCTGATTTGGAGTTGAACTCTGAGTTAGTTTTTGAGTTGTCTTTTGGATTGCATGAATTTGGGAATTGAATTCCTATTAGAAAATTATTGCATTCATTTGAGATGAGATAGGTTTCTTTGGAGGAGATTTTTGGGAGAGCTTTTGTGCTTGGAATTTTAGAGTTTTGTGGAATATTGTGGTTGCTTGCTGATTTGGGGTTGGATTGTGCATCTGAATCTGGCTCTTGCGTTCATCATAGTTCTCAGATTTGCAGACAGGATTGGTTTTGGAAGTAATTTCACTCTCAGATCTTCTACAGGGGTTTCATTACAGTTTCTAGCATTGGAACCAAGGTAAGATTTGAAATTCTTATTTTGTGCCTTCTATTATTTTATCTGGTAAAATTATGTGTTTGATTAGAACTGGATTAGTCTCATTAGATCTGTATGTATTCTTTGTTTCTAGGTTCCCTGGCGGGGCATTACAAGTTGAGAGTAAAATGGGCAAAGGGAATTTGATACACCGAGAGCATCAAGTGTTTTCCAGGCATTGGGCCACATGATGAAGGTAATGCTCTTGAATCCCATCCTATAATGGTGCTTTGAGAAATTGAGAATAGAGATTTGAAGAATTGAAAAATTGAATCCTTTAATTCAATGAAGAATTTGAAAATTTGAAAAATTGAATCCATTAATTCTATGCAGAATTTGAGAAATTGAAAAACTGAATCCTTTAATTCAATGGAGAATTTGAAAATCTGAAAAACTGAATCGAATCCTTTAATACAATTGAGAAATTGAATCGAATCCTTTAATTCAGTGCAGAATTTGAAAAATTATTGTAATGCTCGGTACTTACCTATGGAGAGCAAGTGCACTGGCTAGGCCTGCAATGCCCCCTCCTACAACCACAATATCTTTGCATATGTCCATCGTAGGTATTAATGGAAGATTCTCTTAATACATGCAATTGATATGCATTACAAAGGTTCAACCATTATCAGAAATCTCTTTCATTAAGCTGCCACAAAAAGGAAATATAAAGTAAAATAAATATACACCACACCACTGTGAGTAATGACATTCTTCCGAATGGCACCATAATTAAGAAGGGCAATGTGATAAACTATGTACCTTACAAGTGCAATTTTCCCCATCCTCCACCTCAGACTAGCATGCAAAAAAAAAAGAACCTTAATCGCCAACTGTCACAATTAAGCTGGAGGGTGACACAGAACGTTAAGAGCAGGTTCCTAACAGTGCACAATTGCCAAATCTAGGGCCAATCACAAACAGAAAAAAAATAGGATGGTGTTGGAAATATTCAGGAATTAACCGAGTTACTGAGAGGGGAGGGGTGAATCAATAACTCCAAATTTTCTTTCAATTTAACATGTAATTTACTTATAACCTTTGCATACAGAAAGCATGAAACTTAAGAGCATTCACAATAATGACACATAGATTTGGTTACCCAGAAACCTTCCAAAAAGAAAGTAAAACTGGAGTGGGGATGAAACCCACAAAGCTTTAATACTGCAGAATAAAGTTGGCCGGTTAAGGCTTACAATTTGATCACTTCTGATGATCTGCCCTGTTAGGAGCAATAAGGATTGCTAAATCCACCCTGTTAAAGGATTTACAAACATACAATGAAGTATGCACTCGGTAAAGAGATTTTACAAAAAGACTGTTAAGTCTACCCGGTTAAAGGATTTAGTACTGATTCACCTGTTAGGATGAAATAGTAGATCTCTTGCTTTGCAACTGGATTGCTGATTGAGATTCGCTGATGTACTGATCACCTTCTGTGATGAATTTGTCTTTGTTGTTCCTTATACTACTGAAGCCTTTTGTAATTCGCTTATCTCTGCCTTTCTTTCTTTTTCACATATATGCTTTTTTACATTCTTCTTGACATTTTTACAACATTGTTTATATACAAGTCTTAAACAATTAATTACAATTACAATTACAAAGTCGGCTTGACAAATAAACATAAGTGCTACTAAGTCGGCCCAAGTATGGTTACACGGTTCCTTCAAACTAACTCAGTGACTTTCTGATACTCGGCGTCCACTGCATTACTCGGCATCGTCATGCACTCGGTAGAAGTGAAGGCACGGTTCATACTGATCACTCGGTAGGTTTTGAACTCGGTAAATACTGGTGACTCGGTAGACATGATGTTACTCGGTTTACACTGTCTTGTTCGGTTTACACTGTCTGCTCGGTTTGCACTGTCTGCTCGATTTGTACTGTCTGCTCGATTTGCACTGTCTGCTCGGTTTGCACTGTCTGCTCGGTTTGTACTGTCTGCTCGGTTTGCACTATCTGCTCGGTTTGCACTGTCTGCTCGGTTTGCACTGTCTGCTCGGTTTGCACTGTCTGCTCGGTTTGCACCCAGAATGCAAATAAGTGTTGTCACTAGTGGTAATTCTGCTTAATGCCAACAATCTCCCCCTTTGGCATTAGTGACAAAAACACTTATTGGCCAAAACTTATATACATGAATCATGCTGAGTTTTATTTTGATTTTTCAAAATTTGTCTTTGTTATAGGGCTTTATTCATTGTCTCCCCCTTTCAATGTGCTAACTGTTTCTATACAAATCTTCTTCTATACATATATCTCCCTCTATACATATCTCCCCCTTTTTGACGATAATGCCAAAGGTGTATATACAAGTTATTTACAGAGAGAATCCAAAATTTGATAGAAAATCAGAATGTACCTTCATTATTAGTGCCAGGGTTCTGTCCCAACTTTCTTGCAGAATCTTACATGTTTATTTTGCAATTTGGACTTCTGCAGAGAGTTCAATCATGTGATCTGCTATAGAGAACTGATTGTCATGAATCAATGTTTTGGAATGTTCAATGTGCTTATACATTGTATTCATGATGGGAAGGATCATGTGTTGGATGTCTAGCAGTGTGGACCGGATCCTTGTGTCTTCTTTCAGTAGATCAGACTGCATATTTGATAGGTGTGAGATTTTCATGTGATGAGCAGAGCTTGAACTTGGTTCAAGTTGCAGCTTCTGTATGCTAATCTTCATATCCTCATCCATTTTATTCATTTTATCCTTAACATCCTTTGTGAACTCGGCAATATTGCACAATCTGGCCAAAAGAGAGGTAGCATTCGAATAGATAGATTCAGTGTTTGACAAAACTGAAGACAATTCTACTTGGTTAATAGCTATGTGCTGAGCAATGTGCTCAAGCACTTTATTGTTGAATCTCTTCTTGGCTCTTTCAACTAACTTTTCTGTCCCAGATGAATCCTCATTGTATTTATTAACTGCTTCTGCTAATTGTAGCAAAACATGTTGGGAGGAGTCTACTTTAATGCCTAATGCATCAGACAAAATGTCCTTAGCATCCTTGATGATTTGATATTCCTTGTCTCTCTCCTCTTTAAGCTTCTTTTGTTTTGCTTTCCTTTGGAGGATCTCACCTATATTTTGCATTTGGTCCGCTGATAGATTTGCAAAATCCAATGTAGGAATCTCTATCTCTTCATCTAGGTCTATATCCTCTACTGCATTCTTACCCAAAAATTTTATACTCGGTAGAGCCTTAGGCTTATCTGTACTTAATGCCTTGGTAGTAGTGACAGTAGATAAAGTAGGGCTGGCTATAGAGACTGGTATACTTTCTACTGGAGAACTTAAAATATTTACACTTGAAGATTCAAAAACTGGAAAACTTACTGCTAGAAAACTTGATGATGCGGGAGACTGCAACTCGGTAGAAGAAATGATAGTTGCTTCTGTTGTTGCAATAGATGATTGGACAAATGTTGAAGTTGTCACAACCATGCTTGAAGGTGTCTCCGGGCTGGATGTAGAAACTTTTACTGGAGAGGTAGGAAGGGATGCAATGACTTCTGCTGCTATCCTCACAGTATCATCTACCTCAGTGCCTTCTTCTTGTTCATCACTGTCATCTTCAATATCTTTTATTATTACTGTTTCAATACTCGGTTGGTGAAGGTGGTATACGTTCTTCCATGTGGCATTTGCAGCCTTCACAACCGATTCGATATTATTGATCAAGATCAAACAAGTATTGAACCTTAATGTCATCTTACTTTCATTTTCTTTTAATGCCTTCTTTACTTCATCATTTTTCAAGCTCAGCATTAACTGTCTCAGGGTTTGATCAAATATGTCTATCACAGTTTGCTTTGCATTGCTCCATCTCATTTTTATTGGATTTAATAGAACTGCTGGAACCTGTGGGGCTATGTCATCAGGAGAGTATTTCCACTGTCCCATCTTTTCAATAACAACATCTTCTATTTCCTTCTGTTCTGTTTCCGATCTGGTTTCATATTTAAAAGATTTTATGTTACTTACTCCAGATCCTGATCCGTCTCTAAAGAGTTTGATCTTTTCTTGAAAGTTTAGAGGAGGCCTTTTGAATGCTGTCTTTATCTGCCTTGTCTGCCTTGCCTCTTGCATTTCTCCTTGTAAATATAGCAGTGGGAGGCTTAGGTGCCTTAGTGATGAATACCTTTCCTTTCTTCTTTGCAGGTTCTGGTTCCTCTGTTTTCTCATCCTTTTCCTCTTCTTCTTCATCTTTTTCTTCTTTGTCCTCGGTTATCATTTGCATTTTGGCTATCCTATTCTTTCCTTTGTTTACCACTTGTGGAAGCTTTATGCTTAGTTCAATTCTCACCTTAGCTTCATCATATGTTCCAAAATATGGAGCTTTGGGATTGACAGGCTGATTAAGAAGAGCTTCAATGATATTCTTGGTTTCATCAATATTTACCTCATAAGGAAGAGGTTTTACATATACAGTCCTCGGTTTAGCTGCTTGAATATATACATTATCACAATCCACCATAAAACAAATGTCATCTTTGTAATCTTCCACCAACTTCTGTGGAATCCGGAATCTGTCATTCATTTTTTCTTTGAAAGACTCAAAATAATTATCCATGATGCTTTCAAAATTTTCACCCATTTCTGAGATGTATTCATTTATTTCATAAAGTGCTGGCACATCTTTTCTCCATACAACTTTTCCTTTGGAAGGGAAGAATTTCTGAGCATAGAAGAATAAACAGACCAATAAGGATCCAAACTTACATGGATTGTTTTTGGAAGTTTGAATGCTTTCCATGTTTTTGTTAAACTGCTAGGTCAAATGTTAAGTTATTCTTGACCACTTTGTATGCTAGGTCGATAGCTTCACAAGAGACACTATTCTGTCGACTAGAACTGTAAATCTTATGGGCAATAATGTGTGTACCAAACTTCAGTTCAGCATCGGTGATGCTGCTAACTTTCATGCCTCTACCGTCCCATTCGGCTAGGGTTTTCTTCTCTAGTTCCGTCCGACCTAGGGTTTTGGTAGTTTTTGCTTTGTTCAACATGGGAAGACCGGTGATTTGATGAATCATCTTCTTTGTGATCTCTATGGGTTGCTCAAGCCAAATCTTGCCATCATCTACATGACTGAGAATGTATCTAACCCATTTATCTCAAAAGTTTCGAGGTAGATGTGCAATGTGAACTAAACCTTTATCTTCCAGATGTTTGTGCTCGGGTTTCAGAATACCATCCACACACAGTTCTTCACACACAATATCTAATTCGAGGTTCCCCATTTCATGAATTGAACAGTTGAAATGATTGTGGATATCGTTAATAAGTAGTACCTTAGGAGGAATCTGAGATTGAGCTCCGTTCGGATCTAGGGCTGCTGCAATTGCGGGCACGATCTTGAAATCTGGTGCTTTCCATTCCCCTTGGACTAACATATCAGATCCTTTCTTCGCTGAGGTGCTGGATGATGCCATGGTAGCTCATAGAAGATTCCTTTCGCAAAAGTATTGAATCGTTGGGTTGCTCTTGAATTTTTCTGCTCTCAAAGTGCTAAAGGTTCGCGGTGAAGAATGAGTTCGATTACTTGCTTTTTGTTTACAACTCTGTCATTAATGTTCAGTACAAATTAGGGTATGAATTCCGACAGACTGTCACCCACTAAGAATTAATTGCTCGGTAAAGACTTCGCAACTCGGTGAACTCGAGAATTCATATTGCTCCGACCTCGCTCGGTAAAGACGGGTACCGACCTTGCTCGGTGAAGACTGATACCGACCTCCCTGTGATCTTACTGCATCTTGTATGTTGATTTAGATCTTTCTTTTAATTCGGTTCTGGAACTGCTTGAGATTGGTTTATGAGAATACAATTCCAGTGCTTTCTTGGAAATTTAGTTTGAGTTGGTAGAGCCATCCATTCCATTTCTTGGACTGGATTGCTCGACAGATTTAGGAATCTATTTTTGTCTCACCTGTTTCCTGACCTTAGTTGCTTCATTCTTCTTTCCATCTTCAACTTCACTAGCATTCATGCAGTTTTTGGCTATGTGACCGAGTTTAGTGCATTTGAAGCATCTTACGGTAGTATCTCCTTTTCTTAGATGATGTTTTATGCAATTCATGCCAATGTGTCCATATTCTCCACAGTAATGACATCTACACCAGGTGTTGTAGTCCCATCCAAACATTGCTTTCATAATTTGTTCTGCTGGATTAAATGTCTTGGATCTGCACTCGGATGCCTTGTGACCTTGTTTGTTGCACTTGTGACAATTACCTCTGAATCTTGATTTTTCCCTGCATTCATTTGCTTTGTGACCAGGTTGATTGCAGTTGTAACATTTTCCATTGAATTCTGCTTTTTCATTGTTCCAACATTTATTTGAAATATGTCCTATTTTGCCACAATGATTACAAGTAGGTTTTTGATTTCTTTGAGTACCTTGCTTAGAAGATTCGCCTTCTCCTTTGTATCCAAGTCCTGCTTTTCCTTTTTGCCTATGAAGATTTCGCTCATACAGCTGATTCAAGTCTTCTTGACTTTTCAGCATTCCTTCATTGATTTGTTTTTCAGCGTTTAGGTCATCCATCAATCTTAGATTGATTTCCTTTTCAGATCTTAGTTCTTCTCTTGTGCTTTCTATTTCTGATCTTAGATTCAGAATTTCCTCATTTGTATGAGAGATCTGATCAATTAGGTTTTCTAGCTGAAGGGTTTTATTTTGGACTTCAATGTTCCTTCCATCTAATTCATCTTTCAACTTGTTTCTTTGTTCCAAGATCTCACAGAATCTTGTAGAGTGTAGCTCTTGTTCTCTTTTTAATTTTCTCACTTCTTCCTGCAGAGACCCATTCTTTTCTAGGAGTTCTTTGACAGCATTGTTTGCTTCATCTGAGTTATTTGAGGGAAAAAGATCTTTAATCTTTTCTTCAATGTAATTCTGATCATTCATCTGATTTGCAAGTTCCTTCCTTCTTCTTAGGGATTGGGAAAGATGTTCTTTTGCTTCTTTGAGTTTAGCTATGGCCATTTCCAGATCTAGCTTTTCATTTTCAATCACCTTGTTCAGTTTGAATACCTCCATTGTCCTGGATCTTTGCTCAAGCTAGTTAAGCTTTGTCTTGAGAACCAATGCTGCTCTGATACCAATTGTTGGAAATATTCAGGAATTAACTGAGTTACTGAGAGGGGAGGGGTGAATCAGTAACTCCAAATTTTCTTTCAATTTAACATGTAATTTACTTATAACCTTTGCATACAGAAAGCATGAAACTTAAGAGCATTCACAATAATGACACATAGATTTGGTTACCCAGAAACCTTCCAAAAAGAAAGTAAAACTAGAGTGGGGATGAAACCCACAAAGCTTTAATACTGCAGAATAAAGTTGGCCGGTTAAGGCTTACAATTTGATCACTTCTGATGATCTGCCCTGTTAGGAGCAATAAGGATTGCTAAATCCACCCTGTTAAAGGATTTACAAACATACAATGAAGTATGCACTCGGTAAAGAGATTTTACAAAAAGACTGTTAAGTCTACCCGGTTAAAGGATTTAGTACTGATTCACCTGTTAGGATGAAACAGTAGATCTCTTGCTTTGCAACTGGATTGCTGATTGAGATTCGCTGATGTACTGATCACCTTCTGTGATGAATTTGTCTTTGCTGTTCCTTATACTGCTGAAGCCTTTTGTAATTCGCTTATCTCTGCCTTTCTTTCTTTTTCACATATATGCTTTTTTACATTCTTCTTGACATTTTTACAACATTGTTTATATACAAGTCTTAAACAATTAATTACAATTACAATTACAAAGTCGGCTTGACAAATAAACATAAGTGCTACTAAGTCGGCCCAAGTATGGTTACACGGTTCCTTCAAACTAACTCAGTGACTTTCTGATACTCGGCGTCCACTGCATTACTCGGCATCGTCATGCACTCGGTAGAAGTGAAGGCACGGTTCATACTGATCACTCGGTAGGTTTTGAACTCGGTAAATACTGGTGACTCGGTAGACATGATGTTACTCGGTTTACACTGTCTTGTTCGGTTTACACTGTCTGCTCGATTTGCACTGTCTGCTCGGTTTGTACTGTTTGCTCGGTTTGCACTGTCTGCTCGGTTTGCACTGTCTGCTCGGTTTGCACCCAGAATGCAAATAAGTGTTGTCACTAGTGGCAATTCTGCTTAATGCCAACAGATGGAACTTTCAGGAAATGCAGTGAAAGTATGAATTTTCTGACTTAATTTCGAGAATTGTAGTGAAAGAGTGTGATTTTCAATCAAATTTCAGAAATTGCAATAAGACAGTGCACTTTCCGATTTTTATTTATTTGGAACATTTTTTCTGCTTTCTACCAAGTGTCAATACTAGAATGGACTCTATTTGTTTGATAAAATGTAAAAGCTAGGGTGTAATCTAATTATTTGTCAAAAAAGTAGTAAATGTAGTATATTTTTTGATAAAATACCAATTCTATAATGTACTATCATTATTTGACAAAATTGATGTACTCAAATTATTTGGCAAAATACCAATACTAAAATATATTTTAAATGTTGAATAAAATATTAAACAAATATATTGATATTAAATAAACATAGTGGTAATTTTAATTGTAATGTAGTGCATAAATGCTTATAATTATTAAAAATAGTCTTTTAAGTTGCAATATTATCTTTTATATTAAATCAAATTACAAAATAGACATTAGAATTCTATATTAATATTATAAAATTTTACAATTTTATCTTATATATTCTAATGTTCATACACTCGTACATTAAATCAAATATGATCTCACTTCTATATATTAAATCACTCATCTATATTAAATCACTCATCTAATACTTCTGCTTATCCCAAAAGAACTTAAAAGCCAAATCATTGATTATTATGCAAGTATTAACAAATTAAAAACCATAACGACCACAAAAATCTTCAATTTTTTTTAAAAATCAATAAAATAGTAAATGAAGATTTTGCACAAGAGCATATTATTACACCCACAATTCTTAGCACTTATTCGACTTTATGTAGCATCGACAAAATAAGAACAAACCCATGGGGAATATAGAGCAAATAAGATATTATTGAAGCCGAATTGGTATCCTGAAATTTCATTGGGATCTTGCACATTTTATTACATCATATAACTTGGTCAACAAAGCATTTACAAAGAAGTGGAATTAGTAGAGAACTAGTAGATTGTTGAGAAGGGTGAGAAATATATATTTCTTGCTTCTGGATCCAGAGTGTCTCCATGTTTAGGAGGAAGTCCTCCCACGGTAGAAACTCTATCCTAATTTAGTGATGGCATGGAGTTGTATTCTATTTTATATTTTATAGAAAATATATTAAAATATGGCAAGTTTGTAATATCTCCCACAAAATCCGAACTCTATTCTGTGCTTGATGAAATCAAACATGGACTCAAATTCGATATATGTTAAATGCACTCTTCCACAAATTCAACTTTGGGGATTTTCTAGGCTCAAGGAATGAACAGAGTAAAAAGTACTTTGATAATCTCAGTTACAAAACATTTTAATTTTTTTTTTCATGGTTTGCTCATTATATACTGCAGATTGCAATTACCTATCGTACTCTCGTCAATTTAATTACATTTTGTTTTCAAATGTTGGTCGATAGACTTGTTCTTCCGGCTAAATGTATCAATCAGAAGGGTAGGATTCAATATATCAAATTATGCCTCGTTAGACATTGATATCAATTCGCGTGGAGCGAGCATTTTGAGTCCTCAATGATTGAACAACTGGCTTGACCTTCGGATTGCGATCCTCTCCATATGATTTTCTTGAGCATGAAATCCTTATAAATCGTTCCTAAGAAGATGAGAGTATTCACTTGAGTGATTTGTTTCGATTGAATTCGTTGCCCAGTTGAGGATGACGGTGAACGGTGTGAGCGATTTCACTGTGCACACAGTTTTGGTGCCATTTCCTGCTCAGGGCCATGTTAACGCTTTCATTCATCTTGCTTATCTCTTCTCCGCACGGGGTATTTTCATCACTTTTGTCAACACATAATGGACTGAGAAACACATGTTTGGAAAGTCGCAACTGCGCCACTCCAAACCCAATTTCCAATTTTTGTCCTTCGTGGATTTCGCACTGAGACACTGCAAATTTTGATAAACTCCATCGGGTTTCGCAGTGAGACACTGCAAATTCTGATAAACTTTGGAAATAGACTTTAAAAGAATCACCTCGGATTTTGCATTGAGACATTGCAAATTCTGATAAACTCTGGAAATAGACTAAAAGATTCACCATCGAATTTCATAGTGAGACACTGCAAATTCTGATAAACTCTGTTAAATTTGGGCGCAATTAAATTTTGGGCGATAAACTTCCTCAGATTGGTCAAGACCCCACAAATTTATTTAAAACGTGGTTGCTTTTTCAGATGCATTCCGTAAGCCCATACGTATCAGTTCTCTATTGCTTTGCACATATTTGCACCGTGATCGAGGTAAACAGACTAACTTTTTGCCTAACTTTTAAATTTTTTTATTTTAGAATTGTTAAAATTTATAATCTTTCCTTGGTGTAATATTGTAAATTAGGATAAACCAAGGTATCCTTATTGTATTTTGTCCTTTAGTCAAAGTAGGAGGACAACTCATTTTTTTTGTAATTCCTTTATAAGGAAATTAGTTGATTCCTCCTTAAGAGGACCTTGACACTTGTATCACACACTTATGAATGGTGGCATTCATAGACTTGGGAGTTGCATTCTAACTCCTCTCTCCCATCTCTATTTAAGAGATGCTCCTCTCTCTCTCTCTCTCTCTCATTTCTCATGATAAAGTTATTGTAAGTGAGCAACTCTCTCTCTCTCTCTCTCTCTCTCTCTCTCTCTCTCTCTCTCTCAGTTTAGGCTATGGCCTCATTCATAATGTCACAAGGGGTTTTCTTTGCTTTCCCCTTTCAAAATCTCTTGGCTCATTGTTTGGATTCTTGGAGCATTCTTATGTTGGTGATTGATATTGAAGCATTATCTCATTCTTGGTCTATGGTAAAATTCCTTCTTGCATTACACTTTCTTGGATTCTTTCCTTAACTTCTTTTCATTTTTTTTAATACTTCTAACAAGAATAGATTTTTAATTTTTAATAGATAATAATAAAATAAGTATTATTTAAATATATAGATAGAACATTAGAGTAGATTTATAAATTTTGATTTTTTATAAGATTAATTAAATAATGAAATTTTTAATAAATAGTAATAAAATAAGTATTATATATATAATATTAGAATACATTTATAAATTCTGAATTTTTTATAAGATTAATTAAATAACAAATTTATAATACATATATATAAAAAATGAATATAATTTTAACTATGATGAATTTAAAATCTATAATTTTAGGCATATAAACTTAGGATGAAAGTTAACTTTAGCATTCAAATTAGGTTTACAAGTAAAGTTACATAAGAGTTACATATAAAATCAGTCGTATCTAAAGAAAAGAAGAAATTTAAAATATAAATATAAAAGTCAAACAACATAACATCTTTTCAGCATAAAAATTGCATACCGAATTGCAATTACTAATTGTATTGATATTTCCTCACCTTGCCTTGTAGAATGCAGGGGATTTTTGTTAATGGTTCTAAGGAAAAGCATGGAGAGTGGTAATAGTAAAGTAACTACTGCTTGGTTATAGGCACATGCAAATGACATCTGTGGTCTTGGACTACTGCCTTGTTACAGACACATGCAAATGACATCTGTGGTCTTAGACTACTGCCTTGTTACAGACACATGCAAATGACATCTGCTGAGGCATATGCCAACTATGTAAATTGTTTGGAAAATGATACATGCCCAACATTGAAATCACCTTAGCTATTTTCTGTTCAATTTTTGAATGTAGAAAATGAAAAAACTACCGAGAAAAATCATTATAGCCAATGGAAAAAGAGAAAGTAAAAAATGAAAAATTCAATTTAATAAGAAAATTTCTTGAAAGCATAGGATAAATGGACTTTGCGCAGTTTTAGGAAGCAAACTAATGAAAAAATGATACTTAAAAACTTTAGTCTCCTGCCTAAACGGCAGGGACTAATAATGCAAGTTTATCGTGCCTTCACCGGTAAGAATAATATACAAATAATTTTAAATATAACTAAATACATCCATACAACCACCAAATTTAAGCTGATAGTTCAGCCCTCGAGTGTGATCCCCATAAAAAGGCCTCAGAAAGAAGAAATCATTAAAATCCAGGGAGCGCTTGCTTGCCCCGTATGCTTTGAAAAGCGGGGCCACCATACTCGTCACCACATTTGGGTTTACTCGCATTTTCCGTCACTTACCGTTTACTTCATCCAACGTCGTCATTTGACGAACTTTACTTGTATAAAATTTCATTGGCGGGAAAACCTGCAACTGGAACCAGGGTTTTGTTTTGAAAGCACTCAATCTCGCGGCAAACCCTAATTTAAAAACATTCAGCAGCGAAATTTTCGAGCACCATGGGAGTAAAAGTACGCAATTTTTGTACAACAATGAATGTTTTCATTGTGTTTGAAGTTCTGTTTGGATTCTCGAAGGTAAAAAAAACATGTTTTCTGTTTTTCATTTTTCGTTCGGCAGGGTTTAACGAAGCTTCTAGCAGACAACGCGCCGAAGACCATAAAGGAACAAAAGTTTGAGAGCTACTTTGGACGGAAGATAGCCGTCGATGCCAGCATGAGCATATATCAGTTCCTGGTAAGCTTTACTTTTTAAATAGAATCGTAGAAAGAACTTTGGAGTCTGTAAATAAAATAGTTTTTGCAAGCTGATAGATTTTTCATTTTTTTTTTTGGCATAATGACTCTCTGAGTTGATTAGTTATGACTTCAGCGACATGGTTTATGTGCTCATGGCCACTGATCTAGCTAAACTTGAGTTTAGGTTGTAGGTTTTCTGAATTCATTTAATACTTTGTGTGGAGAGACATCTTACAACTCCTTCTGAGTTCGGTTTTTGGTGAATGCGGGAATTCGATGGATGCTTGGGAACATTGAAGGCTGGCGTTTTGTAGATAGTCACTCTAATAACAATTGAACAATTGGACTTCTGGGTCACTAGGAAGGTTGCATGACAATATTGAAGCACACATTTTATAGGGCTACATCATTTACGTACGGAGACATTAAAAAAAACTTGAGGCAACAATCCCTCGATACATAAGCGTAAGAACATAGAAAAAAGAAGAATACGGGCTAGTTTTTATTTTTGTAGTAGGGTTCAACAAGATTTGAAGGCGCGACTTAGGTTGATTGGTAGAAATGAAATACGTTTTAAAAGCTTTGTTTGTTATTTAATGTTTTTAAGACGTTAAATACACACCTTGTTGTCAATTAAGCTTGATATTGCAACCGAGAAGCTATAGCATCTCTAATTTCACCAAAATTACTGGACTTGCACCTTGTTTTGTTTGATGGTTTTTTCTAAGATACATGCACGAGTTCAACTATATATAATATAATATAATAGTCAACATTATAAAATATAAAAACAGTGATACTCATATTCATAATTTGCAAAAATGAACACACCCATTCATAAATTCATAATCTAATGATTTGTTAAATTAAAATGTTGATATGTAATGAATATTACAATCAACTTTTAATAGTCTTCATATTTCTCTTCATCAAAAGTAGCGAAGTCAACATTTGGTTCAACTCCAGTTGAACTATTAGTCAATTGGATTGCTACTCCCACTGGTTGTGTCATATGCAGAAGCTGCATCATTTATAAGGTTATAACTGGCATTATAACCCCTTATTATGCATATTTTTTTTTGAAATATATTTAAAACTTGAAAAACACTCACCTTTAATGCTTAAATTTTCTTGGTGTAGATGTAACTCTTTTGTAGCCTTGACTTCCAAAAGAATATGAACCAAGCTTTAAAATCCAGCGATGGTAGCTTGGAGGAAAAAATACAGTTTTGATCTTTTGTGTTTGTCAAATGTGTTGAACAAAGTCACATGTCCCGAATTTTGGGCAAGTCGATGCTATAGGTTAATTTTTTTGTCAAAAATGTTCTGTGAAATGGATTTTCTTTGGGACCTAGTGGTTATGGGTCCCCTTGCATTTACTTAGGGTACTTCCTAGGCACTCTGGGTTCCTTGTGAAGGTCCCATAGGGGACCCAGGGTGCCTAGGCAATAGCCTGGGGGAACTCAACATCAAATCTAGACTAGATCAAATAGGATTGGTGCCATACCAGTATTGGGGTTACTTCTAATGAAACAAATTGCAAAATGATATGGGTTTAGAGAATCTAAGCTAACTCTACAATGTAAGAGACTATTGATGGTGAGGTGAGACTCTAACTAGTCCTAGCTACACCTAGTCAACTATGCTAGGGAGGGTGCTATCTTCTAAGGACGCCTGGATGATTTTCATATTGTCAACACTCATTCAAATATCCAATGACGACACAATCCAAATGAACATTTCCAATTGAAGTTAAATGCTTGCAATTAGTTCAAACCAACCTTACACTGTTGCTTGCAATCGATAAGTACCAAAAGGTATGAACGTAGTTTCATCATAAATTCACCATTCAATAATATCCTCCATTCATCCACTCAACTATTTCTACTCAACATAAATAAAATCCCATTCTAAGTGAGGAATTGTAGAAACCATGCAATACTCCTAGACTTAACAAATATTCACCATAATAACAACAATGAAGAAGGAATAATTTTGGCAGTATATTAGCAATAATCTCTCTAAATCTCTCTTTACAAATGAAAAAGTCTTGCCTTTTATAAAGAGTTCGAGTACAATGAATGGCCAAGATCGATTCAAGATCAAGGGCCTAGATTAAGCCAACACAACCCTAATCCAACTACCACTTACAAGCATTAAATGTTAACTAAGTACAATTGGGCACCAATTTATGGGCCAATGAGAAAATTACATAGCTCTTGTAGACTAATGAGAAAACTGGTTAGGTAGAGACATTAGATGCTCTCCACATGTACACTTGTGATAATATGATTGGATGCTCTTGGACACGTGAAATTGGAATCTTCTGATTGGTTGAAGATGAGTGGACGCCACTTCAACATGCTTATCTTGTGGACTTGATCAATTCCTCGGAGATGAAGAAATATCTCTCGATACTCAACATTATTAAGCCTTAGATTGATTGTGATGGCTCATATTTCCAAATTGCTTCATCTTCATGGATCCTCTCTATCCTTTTCATCTTGAAACCTTTTGACTTGTATGATCTTTGTGTTAATGTTTTTGAAACAGAATATTAAAAATGCAATGATCAAAACCTTTAACATCAAAGCACAGGAAAATCAGACACAAATTTACCCTAGGAAAATCCTCCTACTTGAGGGAAAATCCCTGCTACACCCAAAAAAATGATGTCTTTATTGAGTTCTCAAAATCAATACAATAACTCTTGCTCCTTATTGACGTCTACAGCATGTCAGTCAATGATTTAACTTATACAAATGAATCACAGAGATTGCTCAAATGATCACACAATGATCGGATGCAATATAACCAACAGAAAATACATGTATAAACACGATACACAGCTATCACATGCTAAATACAAAACACAGAAAAGACTTCAAAATGCCGGTCACACAGAGAGGAGCATATATAAAATCTGCGAAAAGCTAAACACTGACAATTCCTTGCAAAAACACACAAAACTGAATTGCATACTATGTCAGGTGAGTTCCATAAGATAATCGCACATCGAATGAATACACTCTAATGAATATACATTGTATGCGATGAAGAGTCTCTTACACACGACAAATCTTTTTCAGTTACAATATCCACCGCAGCATAAGAATATGAATCGACACACATAATTAGTGTTGTTAATGATCAATATGGGAACTGTTGCCTACATGAAGAGTCTCGAAGATGTGAGCAAAGGGACACTGCCACATACACACAATGCCACATATGCACGATGCCACATACACTGCCATATACGCGTGATGCATACGCACGAACAGAAATAAGGATCACATGAAAGTCTTTAAATTCCTTAGCTTGATAGAAAGGAAAGCACGTAGCATGCACAAAGGTGAATGAAGATTGCAGAAAGAGAACTGCCATGACATGGGCCTGACAAAGATGAAGATGGCACCAACACATATGGTTTGCTGAATAGGAACTATCAATCAATCAACAAAGGTAGAAGATCTATCTCGTAGCTACCAAAAAATTCAACACTTTGAACTTACTTGTACTGGAAATCTTGATGTCTCAGCCTTGGTCTTACTTGAAGTCTTGAACTTGATCTTGCCTTAGTCCTTCCTTGCTTTCAAGCATTCCCACCCTCCATTTCACCTAGCAAAACAAAAGAAATGATTGCATTAAGTCTGTAAAATGATAAATATGGACAAGATTAAAGTATTGTTTAGATAGAACTACTCTTTCCAATTACATGATTTCAGCATGATGTTTGCATGAATTTTTTTTACTTGTAAACACTTTTAACAGCAACCAAGCATTGATATTAACAATTCTTAATTTCAGATTCAAATCATGATTTTCCAGGTTGTCAACCTTTGATTGATTATGCCCAGCAAATATTTGATTTCCTGATTTTACCTTTGCTAATGAATATGACCCCATTGAAAACTGATGTTTTCAACCTTAACCTGATTTTCACCCTTTCACTGATCTGCCCTGGTTTCTTTTCAAATTTGATTTAATTTGATCGATTTACATCTCATCTGACCCCCTCTTAGGCCAACTTGCATTTGGGATTTGAATGTGGGAGGCAAAGATTTTCTAAAAGGGCTCGAATGTGATTTTGACTTGGCTCATAATGGAGCACGAAGGAGGTCGGAATTCTGACCTACCTTCAGCTCAAGTCCAAGGTAGGTGCTCTATCCCTTCTACATTGCACTTAAACATTTTGATTTCAAGGCTTCCCAATTTGGTTTCCAATCAGATTTTATCATTCGTTGTGATCTCAATTCAAAGTTGCACTTTATTTTCATCCTTCTCTTGCATCAAACTCAGAATTTTTTATCTTTCAATCACCTCTTGCCTCAAGATTTCGCATGACAACACTTAGATTCCATCTTGCAAATAATCAACTTCACCCATAACTTTACCCTCATGTTCTGATCTTGTTTTGAGAGCTGCACGGACATGGGATTTTGTCTGGGCATGGAGCCCCGAGGAGGTTGGAATCCCAACCTCACTTGGGCTCACCCAAGTTAATCTTCTCGAAAACATACTAAGTGTTGCCTAGGCTTTTATGTTTCTAATTGGTTTTGCCTCTATCTTTTCACAATTTTCATCAGCAAATTGACCTCATCTTCCCATGATTCTGCCATCAACAATTGAGCTGATCTTCTCACCTTAATTCCTAATGGCATTTGTTCCATCTTCCCATTTGGATCATGCCTTTGGCTAAATTCCTTAATCTCCTTAAGATTCGAAGTGCAAGAAGACCTGTTTGAAGTGCTAAAGAAGGGGTTCAAAGGATGGCTGGGGTATGGAGTCCCAAGCAGGTTGGAATTCCGACCTGCTTTTGGGCTCAGCCAAGGGTCCAAAACTTCTCTAAGTTTTTGATCTTTCACATTTAGACTTTCAGCTTTGTGACTTGATCTTCCTCATCAACTTGATTCCATGATTCCTTCATTTGCAATCCAAACTTGTTTTCTTTTTCGCTCAAATTTCCATTGGCTTCATATAATGCCTCATGGCTCACAAAGGATCAAATCAAAATCCACATCAACCTTCATTCTTCATGCCTTCACAACGACCAAAACTTGAACTCCCATCAAGATTTCGTCTTTTTTTATGATAGTCTTCTCTTAAGGCTTGCTCTTGCAATGGATGGTCGACCATGATGAGAAATCAGTTATTAAATGCAAAATGGGAAAACTTTTATTAGATTGCAACCTTGTATTTAAGCCAAGTCGGTCATCATTGGAGAATTTCACATCAATTATTCGAAATTGGAAGAAAATTGAAAGTATTTTTGAAATCAGACTTGGAAAAACATCGGATTTTGGGCAAGTTCAAGAGTTTAAACTTAGATCTTCAAGTCTAAAAGGGTGTGAACTTGCAGATCTGGGCAAGAAAATCAGAACTTGAGGCGAATTCACATAAGGCTTAGATTCACAAGCTCAGATTTGATTTCAGCCAGCAAGGTGAACCTCTAAAGTGAGCTTTTTAATGGCAATTCAAGTAAATTGTAATGGTAAATCTTGTCTTTTCTTAGGAGGAAGCAAGTTGAATAAATTCGTATTCAAGTTAGCAATTGAAATGCCTTGTCTTAGTCTAGGAAATGTAAAGAAGAAATCAGATTTTAGAGAAGAAGAATGAAATGTTTCATGAGCTACTAGAGAAGATATTCATAGGAAGGATCTAATTGGAACATTTTGAATTTCATCCCTTAGCATTTATTTTTCAATCCTTAGGAAAGTGTGAAATCCAAATATCTAATAATTAGTATTGTATGCAGATTCACGATGCTATAGAACGAAGAGGGACTTTGGCCATATCTCATGATTTCAAGTGAGTACAACATGGAGACTTCAAGCACCAACAAAATTTCAAAGTCATTTATCAAGTCATCAAGATGGGGTTCAAGGAGCAAGGTGTGCACAAAGGATGACCAAGTTTACAAGTGGAGAAAGAGTATCACAAACTTGGATTTCCTTTAGAAATCCAAGTTCAACTAGAAGGATCCACCGACATGAAGTATCTACATCACATCTACAAGAGCAAGATCAAGACGAGATACCAGTACAACCAAGTTCAAGCAATTGCATTGAGAAGATTTTGAACAAGATGGAGGATAAATTCATGAAGATGAAACAATTTGGAATATGAGTCATCACAATCAATCAAAGACTTAATAATGTTGAGTATCAAGAGATACTCCTCCAATACTAAGGAATTGATCAAGTCTACAAGATAACCATGCTGAGGTTGCACCCACTCATCTTCAACCAATCAAAATATTCAAATTTCATGTGTCCAAGAGCATCCAATCAAATTATCATAAGTGTACATGTGGAGGGCATCTAATGTCTCTACCTAACCAATTTTCTCATTGGCCCACAAAGTGGCGCCTTTATGTAAATAGATTAACATTTAATGCTTGTAAGTGATAACTACATTAGGGTTGGGTTGGCATAATCTTGGCCCTTGATCTTGAATAAATCTTGGCCATTCATTGTACTTGAGCTCCCTATATAAGACACGACCTTCTCATTTGTAAGGGGAGGTTGTTGAAGAAATTGTTGCTAATATATTGCCAAATTTGCTCCATATTTATTGTTGTCTTTGCATGGTGAATACTTGTGAACTTTTGGAGTATTGTATGGTTTGCTACATTCCTCATTTAGTCTAAATTTGCTTAAGTTGAAGTAAGAATTAGAGTAGTTGAAGTAAAACGATAGTTGGATAGTATATATGATGAAAGATTTTGTTGTTGTTGAATGCATGAAACTAGTGTCCATATCTTTTGGTGTTTGTTGATTGCAAACAACAATGCAAAGTTAGTCTAGGCCTAATTGCAAGCACTTCACTTCAATTACTTGATGATCATTGATTTGCATTACTTATGGTTTTGATGACCATTAGTAATTTGACATCATACTTACATCCATTGAAGATTGCACACTCCAAAGTGTAGTTGACTAGGTGAATCTAGGACTAGTTTGGTCTCACCACAACTTCAACATTGTCTTGCATTATTAGAAGTAGAAGTAGTCTTGATTGTTAAACCCATATCCCATTTGCGTTTTATTTCAAATAGAAGTTAGAAGTAGTTGATGCATTTATATCACCATATCATTCGTAAGTTAGATTGATAAGTCTAAGTGAGCTAGCGTAAGTTCCCTTGCACAACCAACATACATCAAGCCAAACGAGCTCATCTCCACATTAAAGTCGCAACTTCGCATTTTGAACCTTGGAGTCGCCTCTATGATCTTTTGTGCAATCTTAGCATATGTTGTGATTTTGATCAAGAGAGGATAGTGTTTTGATTCCTTTTTCTATGCTGGTGTGGTTATAAAACACACATCAATAGGTCACCTTCTTGTATAATAGGAAGCTGATTTAGATCGCCACATGTGTCTTGCTTTGATTCAACCTTGCCATGTGCATTCTTACCTTCTTTTAGAATGTCCTGCTGAGCATTACACTTGCTAAGCATTACACTTGTTGTTCTTGAGTGCTTGAAAATCCTTGAATCCTAATGTTTAAGGAATTTTCTTTATCATTTTATGTTTCTTGCATTGGCAACAAATCTTGAACCAACACATGATCTCCCAATCCAATTCCCTATCTTAATCCTTTGAGGGCAAAATTCTTGAAGTCTTCAAATGTAGTCTTGTTTGTTCTAGATGATGAATAATGCAACATCAAGACCTCTTCTACCTTTATTCAATAAAGGCCAAGATCAACCTCAACAAGCAAGACTTCATTGTTCTCCATATTTTGTTATTGTGAACTTCAACCTTGGTGTACTATCTACTTGTTGATGAGTGTTTTTGACCACACCAACACAGAATAAAGTGTCACAGACTCACAACATTATGTCCTCTCTTGATCAAAATCACCACGCATGCTAAGATTGCACAAAAGATCAGGATGACTCCAAGGTTCAAACTTTGAATTTGTGATTTTAATGTGGACATGAGCTTGTTTGGTTTGATGTATGCTGGTTATTGCAATGGGACTTATGCTAGCTCACTTAAACTTATCAATCTTACTTATGGATGATATGACGATATGGATGTAATCAACTACTTCTAACTAATGTTTGAAATAAAGTGCAAACGAGATATGGGTCTAGAAAGCTAAACTACTTCTATTTCTACTAATGGAAGACGATGTTGAAGTTGAGGTGAGACCAAATCAGTCCTAGCTTCGCCTAGTCAACTACGCTTAGGAGGGTACAATCTTCAATGGATTCAAGTATGATGTTCAAATTACCAATGCTCATCAAAACCATAAGTAATGCAAATCAATGATCATCAAGTAATTGAAGTGAAGTGCTTGCAATTAGGCCCAGACTAACTTTGCATAGTTCTTTGTAATCAAAAAACACCAAAAGGTATGGACACTAGTTTCACCATCCATTCAACAACAAAAACTTTCATCATCTAATCTATTCAACTACTTGAACTATTCTAACTCTTACGTCAACTTTAGCAACTTTTAAACTAAATGATGAATGTAGGAAACCATGCAATATTCGCCATGCAAAGACAACAATGAATAAGGAGTAAATTTGGCAGCATATTAACAACATTTTCTTCAACATTCTCCCTTACAAAATGAGAGGAGAAAGCCCCACGATGTTGTAATCCTGTGGGAGGATAACTTACCTTGCCTTATTGCCTCTTGGGATGGCAATTTGAATTGTATAGGCACCAAAACTCTCTTGTGATCTTTGCAAATTTCTTCGTTGGCTTGCTTTCTTTTTCTTTCCCTGCTTTCTCTTAAAGGTTCTCAATATTCTCAGCTGGCTATTTCTTTCCAACTTCCTTCGTTAATATTTCTCTAGGGATGGGGACTAACACATAATTTTCATAGGCAAAGTTGTAGAGAGAGGAAATTCATTTGAACTTCGGCTTTCTGTTATTTCACAAAGCCATGGGAGGTAGAAAGAGGAGATGCGAGCCGACGGACTGTAGTGATTGGAAACAGAATAAGGAAATTTGGAAAATTATTAAAAATGGGGGTTTGGCGAAATTCTTGGAGAGATTACATGGAGGAAAAGTGGCGGTGACCAGAAATTTCATCAAAACTTGGAACAAGGGAAGCGTTCTGGTGGGCACGCAAAACATGGAGGTGACTGAGGAGGTGGTTGCTGAAGCGACTAGCTTGATGACTGAGGGCATCAACTTCTATAGGGACAGGAAGATTTCGGACAAAGCCTTGGAGGCTTTTGCACCCACGAAGCAGGAGAGAGACTGTATGGTTAAGGTGGACAATTCGTACTTTAACCCTAAGTTCATTTCCAGGCCCTGGCGCCTTGTTTTATTTGTTATTATAGGCTACATTACCCTTGATGGTAGATATACTAAAATCTACAACCACCATCTTACTCTTCTGAACCATTTTAGGCACGGGGTTAAGATTAATTTTCCTTTCTATTTACTGAGTTCTTTGAATGCTTCCCTCCTTCATTGGCAAAGGGATCCGAAGGGTGATCATGCTTGCCATGAAGGGCTCATGGTTCTCATATTTGAGGTGTTGAAGTTGAAGAAGGTGGAAAGATCTCGGCTTAATAGAAAAGCCTTGGAGGACTATGATACTGATGGGAAGGAGTCGGAGGAGCCGTTTATGGAGGAAACGGAAGATGAAGAGGGGGATTCTGAGGATTACCAGGAGGAAAGCCCTAAGGAGGAAAAAAGAAATGGAAGATGGAGGATTCTACTACTGACATGGAATTAGAGGAAGAAGAGAGCAGGGAGGAGAGTCCCAAGAAGCAGGGGAAGAAGAGACTGGAACCTACTGACAATCGTACTAGAACTAAAACTGGGAAGAAGAAAGTGGCGAAGAGGGTCTTCATATCTTTTGATGAGGGTTCCTTTTCCCAGGGAAAGAATGATCAGGAAAACTATGTGGAAAACAACCCTGCTGGGGAGGAGAGTGGGGGTACTGGTAAGGATGTTTGGGTTGAGGAAAAAATCCTGCAAGATGTTGCACAGGACATGACTAATATTGAGAAAGAAGGGTATGAGAAGGAAAAGGCCAACCTGGATAAGGAGAAGGCAGACAATCCTAAGGAGAACATGGAGGCAGAGAACAGGGGTCCTGAGATTAATGAGGGGAGGAACGAGGATTTCGAGAATTTAGGGTGCTTGGCTTTCTTGTCTACCCTTAGCATAATGAAGAATGACATCACTGTGATGAAGTCCAACATCCACCAGCTGCAAAAAGAAACGGGGATTCTTAAAAGGATGAACCTGGGGGAGAAAACCTTGGGCCAGACTATTGATGAGCTCACTGACATTGTTGCCAGAGTTGAGGGTGTTGCTACCTTCAATGACAGACTTAATGCCATAGAGGAGAAAATCCAATGTAGTGATGTTTTAACTAGGAAAGTTGAGACTATGGAAAAGAGAATTGACAAGTTGGAGAAGACCATGGGGAATATTGCAGAACAAAGCTTTGCTGTCCTCAAGGCTTCAAATGAGCACGTGAAGATCCTTGTTGACAAGTTTGATAGCGGGAAAGGGAACCAAGAGATCATAGAGACTAAAGAGGAACAGGGACCTAGTAAGCGCACGAGATCCAGGTCCAAGATGGTGGAAGATGGCAACAAGAACGACATGGAAGAGCTGAAGCTGTCTGCTGCAAACATGTAGATTCTTGCGGACCAGGCTGCAGAACTGATGAAATGTGTTTAGACAGCAGCTTGCTGTCTTGCTTTCCTTTTTTTTGCTGTCCTTTGTCTTTTGGCTGGTCTTTGTGTTTAAGGACTTGTTTGTGTTGCTTTTTTTGGTGCTGATGCACTTGAACTATTGGAGCCTAATTGTCTTATCTTTATTCTCATTGTAAAAGGTTTCGGGTCCTTTCAAAACCTGTTTTTACGTAATCAAAACACATAATTTTCATATTTCAAAATGTGCTTTTGGGGGGAAATGAATTATTTGTAATTTGTAATTTTCCTTTTTCCCTCCAACTCTATTAGAGGATTGAGCTCCCATTTTGAGGATGTAGAAAGTATTCATATTAGGACGCTTTTGGATTGAACCTACTAGTTCTTATGAGATTGCTTGAGGATGTAAACCCTCTTTTGGTTGCTGCTTTTGGATTTGGAAGATGACCTCTAAGTGGGTTGGTGTGATTCTACACAGGAGTCATTGGTGTCATGCAAAGAGTTTTTAGAGAAGGGTTTAAAAAAAATGAAGATTTCATGGTGTTCGGATTTGTAGATTTTGGAATGATTATTGCCAATATTTCCTAAGATTTGGCATTTGTTTTTGAAATGGTAATTGCATATTGATTATGAAAACAAAGATTACATAGGCTCTAAACGAAACAATCATAAATTGAAGACTGAAATAGAAATTGAATATTGCTAAATGACCGTTAAATAATAAAATATTACTTACTACCCTCCTTTATTGGTCATTCTATCAACTACACCAAGTTGCCCCTTGAATTTTACAAATTTGCTCGGGCTTAGAAACTTGGTGAGGATGTTTGTAGTCTGATCCTTAGTTGGAACATACTGCAACTATACTGATCCATCTTCCACAAGCTTGCGAATGAAATGATAGTGAAGCTCAACATGTTTGGTGTGTTGGTGGAAGAGTGGATTCCTGGTAAGTTTCAACACCCCTTGATTGTCACAGTACAAGGGTGAAGGATCTGCTTGAGGCATTTACATAACATAAAGCATCCTTTGAAGCCAAACTGCCTCACATGTTGCTTATATAGTTCCCTAATATATTTTGCTTTTGTCAAGGAAAGAGCTACCGCCTTTTGCTTCTTATTGGTCCATGTGATTGCACCTATGCCAAGACTGAAGACATACGTAGAAGTAGACTTCTTGTCATCAACTGAACTTGCCCAAACTAAGATTGTAAAACTAATCAACCGAGGATTTGTGCTCCTGTTGTACAAAATGCCAAAGTTAGGTATCCCTTTCACATATCTCAGTACACACTTTGTTGCAACCCAATGTTCTAACTTAGGGGCTTTTTTGAAATGAGACGTCGTTCACAACATGACTAAGATAAGGTCTAGTGGTTGTAAGATAAAATAGGCTGCCCACTAGTTACCTGAATGTTGACTCATTCACCATAGGTGAATTTGATTTCACTAATAATTTCAATGCTTCCTCCATAGGTGTAGATGAAGGCTTGCAATTAGCCATCGTGAACTTATTTAACAAACTCTTGGCATACTTTGACTAAGTGATAAAGATACTATGACTTGTTTGCCAAACCTCTACGCTGAGACAGTAATGCAGAAGTCCCAAATATATCATATCAACTAAATGGCACAAATTCTGTTTAATTTGTTCAATCAAATGTGCTACAGTGCTAGTTTTGATCAGGTCATCAACATAGATGACAAGAAGGATTTCACTTCTAGTGTTCTTGATGTACAAGTTGGGATCCGAATGACTCCTTTGAAAGCCTTGCTCAACCAAGTACTTGTCAATTTTGATGTCCCATGCTTGAGGAGCCTGCTTGAGGCTCAATGCCTGCATACCTGGTGTTCTTTACCGAAACCTTGAAAGCTTGAGGTTATGTCTGCATACCTGGTGTTCTCTATCAAAACCTTGAAAGCTTGAGGCTATGTCATGTAGACCTGTTCCTCCAAATCACCATTGAAGAAGGCACTCTTGATGTCCATTTGATGGACTTTCCAAGCACACTGTGCTGCAATAACCAGAACCAATGGGATGGTGCTCATCTTTTCTATAAGAGCAAACGTTTCCTCATAATCAATGCCTTCTTTTTGTGAGAAGCCTTTAGCCACCAATCAAGCCTTTGTACTTATCAATAATTCCATCATCCTTAAACTTCACTTTTTAGAACCATTTGCAGCCAACTGGGTTTCTTCCTTGGAAGATTTGACATAACCCAAGTGTTGTTCTTCTGAAGATTATGATACTTAGCTTCCATAGCCTTTTCCCATTCAGGTATTCCTTTGGCCTTTTAATAAGTTTGAGGCTCATAAACACTCTGAAGATTTTCTATAAGAGCAAAGTTAACTATGTGCTTGATTTTGCTCTTGCCTCTAGAAGATCTACCCTCAACCAATTCATCATCTCAAATAGCACCAATGGTCTTTTCCCACAACTTAGGCCGAAGAGTAGAACCACCCGTGTCTAGATTAGGATGATCAACATGACTAGGGCTGCTTGCGATAATGTCATCTGGATGCTAATCTAGGTTATCTTGAGGAAGTTCTTGCAGAGCAAGATCATGCCGAGGAGATTCAATAACCTTTGGTTTAGAATCATTAGAATCCCTCCCTTCCCTTCAGGTGGAGCTGCGGGAAGTTGAACACCCAAATCCTTAGCCTTTAGAAGCTGATTTGTAGGACTAAAAACAAGAGAAGTGGGTTGCAAAGGCCTGCCTTCATCAATTATGACATCTCGATTAAAAATGAGATGATTAGTGTCCACATCTATTAGCCGATAAGCCTTATGGTTGTCACTATAGATTGTGAACATCAACTTTTGGCTCTTGGGATGCAGTTTTGTTCTCTTGGCATTTGGAATCCAAACATAAGCTGTAAAGCTAAAAACCTTCAAATGGCTGATTTTAGGCTTCCTCCTAGACCAATCTTCCTTTGGGGTCATCTTCTTAGCGACTTGTGTGGGAGACCGGTTTAGAAGATAAACTATAGTATAGATATCTTCAGCCCAAAATTTCTTAAGAACATGTTTATGCTTCAACATAGAATGGGTCATTTTAGTGATTGTCGGTTCCTGTGCTCAACAACACCGTTCTGTTGAGGTGTGTAGGGTGTGGAAGTTGATGCTTAATGTTGTGTGTAGCACATATGTTGAAGAAATGAATAGAAGAAAATTCCCCCCATTATCTGACCTAAAAGTGATGATTTGACATCTTGACTCTTTCTCAACTAAGGCCTTAAACTTCTAAGATAGACCAAACACCTTTGATTTTTCTTTTAGGAAAAACACCCACATTTTCATATTGAAATCATTGACAAATAATAGAATATACTTGGAACTAGTGACAAATGCAGTGTTCATCGGTCCACAAACATCTGCATGAACTAGCTACAAGACCTTGGATGCCTTCCAAGAGTCCCCATTTGAGAAAGGAGTTTGATGCCGCTTTCCTGTTTGGCAAGCTCCACACACACCATGACTCTGAGACTAAATCTTAGGCAATCCAATGACTAGACTCTCTCAAGCCAGTTGAGAGAGAGTGAATATTCAGATGCCCATAGCGCTATGCCAAAGTGTGTTGATAGAAAAACTCATTGTTGCCATGGCATGCTCTTGAGAATTGCCAGTGTCAACAAGTTTGTAAAGACCGTAATCCTCAAGGCTAAGAGTCTTTATTATTATTATGCCACTAATAATAAATTTTATATATATATATATATATATATATGTATATATAAGGAGTAAATAGTCTTTATATAGGCTATTATATACATTATATGTTAATAAGGATGAAATCAGAATCATCTATATATAATTATATAATGTATATATATCTATCTCTGAAAGATCTAATATTTACATTTGTAATATACAGAGTAACCTGGGGACGCATCCCCCCCCTAAAACCCAGCTGTCCCCGTCCCCCATGGGGGACGTGGGGACGGCGTTTCCTCTCTTTGGGTGGAGTAGCCGTTCCATTGCCGTCCCCATGGGGGACGTCCCCCCGTCTCGGACGGGGACAAGGGGACTTTTGGACGTCCCTCGACCCTAAAGGGGATGCCCAGAAGTCCCCCGCCCAGGCAGCGTCAAAAAGTAAAAAAAAAAAATAAAATACAATTTTTTTATTTGTTTAATAGGTTACTTTGTAACCCTAAACATGTGTGGAGCCATCACAGATTGATGATGATGATGATGCTTTAGATGCAGGGCTGGTCAATGTTCCTTTAGAGACTCTTAACCTTGGAGATAGTTCTGATGATGATGACTTTGCCGACCCCGAGATGCATGATTAGAGGCCTCCTTGGCATTTTGATTTTGACATTTGATGTTTGTACTTGTTTTGATATATCATATATGCAACTCAATGTAACATTGTAATACAGTAATCATCTTTATGATGAGTTAGATACTCATACTTTTGATATTCATATTTAATATTTATTATGCTGATTAATAGAACTCTTATGCTGATTGGAGTATTTAAGATTTATTGTTCAATGTCCAATGCAATGTTCAATGATTCAATATATTAAGTTTAACAATGCAATGTTCAATGATTTTATGTCTTACACTCTTATATTGTTATACATCTTTTCATAACTACCATTTTAAGTACCACATGTGTAGTATATACTATATACACCCCCCCCCCCCCCGCGTCCCCCGCTGCCGTCCCCAAATTGAGGCCCCTTTGTCACCTCGTCCCGGAAACTCGTCCCCCTGTCCCCCAGGCCGGTGTAACTATATATATATATATATATATATATATTCATTAGTATTAATAGAGTCATAATCATATATGTCCATGTTTAGATTGGTTACTATTTAGTACCTGAAGAGAGGAAGGGATTGAAGTCTTTCCAAGGAGAGGCCTGTCTAAATCCAGCCAATAGGTTGATTCTCAAGATAGGGTAGGGATCAGGGATCTGTAAACTTTGAGGGAACCTATTGTGATTGTTATCTAAGCAACTTGGTTATACCCTAATCTTCTTTGTTAAATTTAAGATTAAGAGTATAAGTGTTTTTCAATATCTTCTATACATTTGATGTAATGCTGTATATGCTAGTATCTCTTTATACTAATTTGAATCTGAACTGAGTATGCAAAGAAGATTATTTGTCATCTCCTATAATTCTTCACGTCTCAGTCAGTAGACTGGTCGCTATTCGATGGAATTGCTAAATCTGAAAATGTGTTATTTCTGTCGCAATACCAACCAGAGTCTGACGTGTATTAATCCTGAGACTGCATCGTATATGTCGTATTTTGCAGAGCCTAAAAATGTTTTCTGCTCTTATCAATTTCTAAGTGTACATTTGGAAGTCTCAATTGCAGTCTTGCGGTGAAGAGGTATAGTCATGCCTATGATACATGTGACTCCTCAAGGAGTCACGCCTGTAATAGACGTGACGGTTCATATCCATACATCCGTTCGTGACTGCTTTCCTATCTAGACCGAAACATATAATCGGTGATTAATATGAATCAATAACACTAAACAATAGTCATTGCATAAGTCGATAGATTCATAAGTATCGAATATATTCGATTCCTTAATAAATAGTAAAATATTAAATCGATAATCATTCAATCAGAATAATTATAATATAATAATAATAATCTTTATTATTATATTATAATAATGATAACAGTAATATAATAATAAATATATATGTATAATAATGATAATAGATAATAATTATAATATCTATTATTATTATTATCTATATATATATATATATATATATATATATATATATATATTACGATTTTATCTATTCTCGTAAAATCAATATTTTATCTAACCAAAGCTATAAACATCAACATTCTTCTACTCGGGCTGAAATGGTAATAAGGGTAGTATGGACATTAAGGATCATAAATAATAAGATTGCTTAATATGCTTGGTGATTGTATAACTTTTCTTACTTTTGATTATGAAATAAAGTAGTTTGGATCAATGTGTCTTAATCAATTCAGTTCAAGCCTCAAGTATATTAAATATTGGTTAATGCTAGCCTAAGTCTAGCAAGGGACATTACAAATATCCGATTTCTCCCTTTAGATGTAATCTGAACGTTGCCCTTGTTGGCAACGGTATACCCTTCTCCTCCAAAGATCACAAAATCTCTAAATGTCATCTATTCTGTGAACTAGTCTCATTGATCAGTGAAATGTCAAGAAGCTATAGAATTGATATACCAGGTCGACGATTCAACATGGTTTGTTGGTCTTTTGGCCATAAAAGCACAAAAGGCAGATTACAATTGCTCAGTTTGCTCTGCTACATGGGCCTTCTGTTGAGACCCTCCCTGCTTTGACTATCCAACAGCCAAGCATTTTCTACATTCTTTCTTCATATGACCATACTTGTGACATTAATTGCACTGAACATTCTTCTTGGAGTTATCTTGAGATTTACCTTGTCCCTTATGCTGTTGGGAGGACTTGCCTTTACCCTTGTTCCTATCTGAGGCCTTGGTAGTAAATGCCTATTTAGTAGAGGATATGCTAGTTCTGGTTTTGAATTGTTGTTTCCACCGATCTTGCTGTAGAAGGCTGTTGCAAAGGTTAGGAAACTTTTGACAACACTAGTGGAAGTGATATTGAGCATCTCAATGAAGTGCTTGTAGGACCATGTCAAACTCTTTAGCATAATGACTACCATGTCCTCTTCTTCCATTGTGCGACCAATAGCCTCTAGCTGGACGCAAATATCCTTTATGTTTGTTAGGTGCTCTTGCAAAGACATCTTCTCATCTAGCATTATCGAAAATAGCTTGTTCTTGAGGAAAAATGCTCTATTTTTATTTGAGGTTTCATGAAGATCCTTCAAGTGAGTCCAAATCTCTGTAGCTGTCTTGCTAGACAACACTTGAGGCAGCTGAGCATCGGTGACTGATAATTTGATGAGCATCACCGCTTAATGATTGCGCTCATCACATTTGTCCTGATCTTTTCTTACCGCCGTGGGTTGAGACATAGTACCCAAGACAACCTGATCAAGACATCGATACTCAAATACCAAAAGCATCTGTTGCTTCCAAGTGTTGTAATTATGCTGTTGAACTTCTGATTGCTCTCTAGTGCAATGTTTGTCAAAGATGCAATGTTTGTCAAAGACGCTATCTCGCCTGCACGGAAACCTAGACTATACAAAAAACTTTTACAGGTCAAAAATCAACGAAACACTATTCTAACACAGATCCCAAGGCAAAACAAATTGTCTGCCCATGTGTTGAAACAAATTATTGACAAGGCATGAAAAATAAAACTCAAAGGGTACAAATCTTGAGGCATAGATCCCAAGGCACAAATTTCAAGGCTCAGACCAGAAAAAATACCTAGGTTGAGTTGCAAAAACCCTAGGTTGAGTAGCAGGAAACCTGTGATTAAAAACCACAATTTTTCTTGTGAAAAAAAATCTAGAAAAAACAAAGGCAAACCTAGGTAAAAACGGTTCAGCAACCTATGAAATTAGTAACCAGAAAACATTGCGCATGAAAGATTGAGAACCCGTCGCAGGAGATTGGTGACTTGCACTAGAAAATGTAGGGAAACCCTAGGCGAAAAGATCAGACCCGAGCTGCTTCTGAGTCGCAGACCTTCAGAAAAATGTGACTGATAGAATTGCGATTGTTACTTGTATGTTGCCGCTGAACAAAGAAAACTGCCTCATAGAATAATGGTATGGTTTTGCAAACATTGGCGAGCCATCGTATGCCTTAAAGCAACACATTTTTGAAAAACGACGCACAAAAGAAGTGATGTAGAATGCAAATGCAGTGGGAAAATAATGCAGACACGATGGGAGAATAATGTAGAAGCGACGCGAGGCAAGGAGGAAAAAACCTTTCCTAGCAAGCTGTGTAGAAAATGTGAGCTCCGGAAAAAACTTTGAACTTTCGCGGGAGAAAGAAAAACTTTTGCAATTTTTCCTTAAGAATAATTTTTCTTATTAAAAAATTGAAAAAATTTAAAGAACTTCAATAAAATTATTTAGGCTCAACCATGATTTCTTTTTAAAAGATTTGCCAAAAAAATAAATTTCTGCTTTGATACCATGAAATGGTAATTGTATATTGATTATGAAAACGAAGATTACATACATAGGCAATTACACTACGATGTTTCTAAATGAAACAATTGGAGACTGAAGACTGAAATAGAAACTAACTAAATAAACTAAATATTCCTAAATGACCATTAAGTAATAAAATACTACTTTAATAGTTTTGAAGCTGATTTCAAAGGGCTTTGGCTGGTCATACCATTTTCAAAAAGGGCCTTAACTTATTATTTTGGCATAAGAATTGTGTGGAAGTGTTTGTAGGGTATTGGTATGGTCTGGGTATTTTGGCATAATTGTCTTAAAGATGCCTCAAAGGGGGTCGCCCAGGTGGGTTATGCATACTGGTATGGTTCAGAATTCAGATACGCCGCTGCATACGTTGAGGTACTCCCTAGACGCTTGGGTTTGCTGTGGGTCTTCAAGCACCAAGTGGTGCCTTGGATGTACTTGGAGCGAATCCAGGTGTACCCAGGCATTGTAATTGAGCATTGCAATTGATTCTCTTAAACTCTCAAAAGCTTTTCACTTACTGCCAAAATTCTTGTTGCCAGTTTTCAACCATGTGCTTCCTAACTCTAGAATTTTTGAAAAGTTACCCTTTTCTATCAAGCATGTGCTAACATTGTCATTTTCTAGAAACAAAACTTCAAGAGATTCCACAGGGAATTGAAATACCCATGAGGCATTGCAGATAAGATAGCAATACGTTATTTGGAAATACTTCATGAGTTGAAAAATAGTGACAGCATTATAAACAACACTCTAATATGCTTAGGAAAAAATGAAAATGGTAATAGAACATGTAATCTAGATAGAAGACATAACAAAAGAAGAAGTGTCCAAGACAATTCTGTCAAGGACAGTACTGATGCCAAGATAGTGTCCCGCAACTGTCTAACTCAGAAATTGAAAAGAACAGGTGTTTCATCTCCCAGCACATGTAAGAACTTTTATAGGGCTCTAGGAACATTACAGCATCCACAGTTCTATAAAAGGAGATGGAAAACATGTGTTTAGGACGTGGGAGGGTAAGCAAAGTTGTAGCAAGCAAAGGAAGGAGAAATCAATTGTTCATTTGTAATACCTTTATTATTTATCTTTCTAAGGGTAGTTTGGTTAAGCATTGTGACTTCATAATTTATTGGCAATTATGAGTATCACTGTTCTACCTGTTACGTTCACACACACACACACACACACCCCTGACCCTTGTACTCGAGTAAAAATATATTGTTGTATCATTATACCAGGTTCTGTTACCCATACCCACACAGGCAACTTAGACAATATTTTAAGTGCAAGAATCCTAGAAGGACCTCATCATCTATTTATATCAAAAGATTCATGTTCTAGTAAGTTGGTTGGGGGAGTCATAAATATTAAGCAGCACTTGCAGTGACATGTTCAATGTATTGCTTATATGTGTTCCTATAGGTAGCCTAACTGCCATTATCCTGCAATACTGAAGTTCATATTAATGTCGACCTTTATGTTGAAATTTCTTGATCCATGTATGTGTGCAACTACAAGGAGGATGATCAATAATGATAATTTGTTTGATGATTGCAAGTGCTTTGGTGAATCTCGGGAACTACCTGATCTGTTATGGTGGCATAAGTGGATAAAATTCCTTGAAATCACTCGGATCCATTAGTTTTCTATGACTGACTGTTGCGTACATCCTAATTGAGCTTTCATTTGCTTTACAATCAATTTACATTGTACTTTCTTAGCTCTTAAACAAGGGAATAATTATGTGCTAAAATACTTGTTTGACTTGCATTATAATTAATTTGTGTCTTGTATGCTTTACAATATGGTTTTTTCAGTTACTTTATTAGTGTAAGTGTTGCAGATTGTTGTTGGCAGAGTTGGCAATGAAATGCTAACAAATGAAGCAGGGGAAGTTACAAGGTAGGTATCATTCCTTTTGGCTCATGTTATTGACAATAGACAACTTTCAAATATATAGCAGCTTTGAAGCTCCATGGTGAGAGCCAATGAAACAACATTTTGAAACTGCAATGTTTGTTGCAGTCACTTACAAGGAAT
The DNA here is from genome assembly GCA_027943335.1 of Chamaecyparis obtusa. Classification (NCBI taxonomy): domain Eukaryota; kingdom Viridiplantae; phylum Streptophyta; class Pinopsida; order Cupressales; family Cupressaceae; genus Chamaecyparis; species Chamaecyparis obtusa. The sequence goes on from BSBK01001701.1 coordinate 360,987, forward strand.
GTTCACACGTACGATTAGGTTATTAGAAGCTGGTATTAAGCCCGTGTAAGTTAGAAAATCTTTCTAAATGTCATTTATATTTCCAGAACATCCCTGTGACTATAAGAGCATGAGAACAAACAAATTGATTTGTTTCAGTTTGTTATAATTTATATGTATGTTATGTGAAATGGTAATTGTTTGTTTCTACCAGATATGTGTTTGATGGAAAACCACCTGACCTGAAAAAAGAAGAACTTGCCAAGCGGTGAGTTTCTGGGTGTGCTGTAATCTAGTTGTTTTCTTTTCTAGTTTACAACATCCCTTTTACATAATATGTTTTTGGGTCGCTTTAATATGCTACTACTTTTTATGGTTTTGTAATCCTGCTTAAAATCTATAAAGTATTTGTATTCTCGCTTGTGCATAGGCTATCAAGGCGAGAAGAAGCTACAGAGGATTTAGCTGAGGCCATTGAGGTATTCACAATCCCAGGCGTTATGTGAATCTTTAACCTTTAAGTTATGTCCTGATTTTTGGCTTGCTTTTCACTTTCCTTGTACCATAACTCCCCTGTTGGCACATGAATTTGATTTGTTCATTATAGACAGGAGTCAAGGAAGATATTGAAAGGTACAGCAAACGAACAGTCAAGGTGAGCAATCTACACTTTATTTTAGTTTAATTACTTGTTAAGACAAACAAAAGTATTTCTCACTACTTGAAATATGTGTATTATATTTTAAAGAGGAAGGTTAACTCAATAATTTGCTATATAGCACTACATAAAATCCTTTGACATTCTGTGTTGAATACTACAGCTCGTGCTTAGTTATAGGCTAGCAGTTAAAGAAAATTATGATCTTATTAGTTTTCAATGCTACGTACTTAAAAAGCACAATCTTTGTTATATTAACACCAAGCCTGGATAAGACCATAGTGGGCATTTGTTGTCTTTTGTGGGCAGGTTTTAGCAAGACAATCCATCAACATTTTTGTTAAATGTTTTGAACAAGTCCCTTGCTCAAGGCTTTCAGTTGTTCTGAAAAATGCAGTGATTTTGTTTTCCTACTTGAGCTTTATAAGAAGCTATTAAATGTGTTGGGTTCTAAAGGTCATATGGGTTGTGACTGAATCAATACTAGCATAGATATCTTAAATACATCTATCTAAAAGATGTTGAGAGATATCAGCCTTGAGCTGCCTATCTATCCTATGTAACAAATTTATTATGGGCACCTCAAGACTGATATCTCTTTGTGTCTTTTAAATAGATGCATTTGAGATATCAATGATGGTTTAGAATATAAATATATTTTTATATATATTACTTGGATATATCTGTGATGGCGAAATTTGCATATCACTACCAATTCCCATTCAGTTTTGGATGCAAATAGATAATACGAGGTAAGAAAAGGAATAGAAATTATTTATTTTTACTTAAGAATCATCTTATATAGTACAAACACAAAATTTAATTATAGTTAAGAACATAGTTCCATGAGGTTTTGGAGACGGGGGTCATAGGGATGTGGGGACGGGTTTTGAAGATGGGGGTACCAAGGTCCTAAATTTGGGGATGGCAAGGGGACGGTGGAAGAACGACATCGGAATAGTGGTGGAGGAGGTGGCATTGATATGAAAATTGAGGTGAATTGAAATCTTCAAGGAAAAATCTGCAATATAACATCTTTGTAAGTGCCCAATGAAACGCAAACTAATTTTCTGAAGTTAAAGGTTGCATTTAGTATGTAATGGCATGTGCCATATAGCAAGCGACCTGGGGGCACCCCCACCGGAGGTGGTAGAGATGGGGAGACATTTCCCCCAAGCCCCCAAGTCTTAGAAATGTCCCTCTACAAGGGACACAGTTTTTTTGGGGGATGACGTGTCTCTGTGGAACACTCATTAAGAACTATTTTAAATATTATTTACTCTATTTTTGATTGAAGATTTATTTCTATGTTTCAATGAATCAATATTAATGCAATAATTCAAAAAACCATGCACAGATTTTCGGTAAATTAAATGAAAATAAATTATTTATTTAACTTTTACATGAACCATTTAATTTTTGTACATAAATATCATATCATTTTTAATACCTATATAAACTTGAAGAACTACATAGTGAATGGATTATAGAAATAGGTAATTAGATAGATAAAAAAAGGCAAATACACTATATATTCTAACATTCACTCAAAAACTATTTTTTTTGGCAAATTGTGGACATGGGGTTCACTCTCGTATGATGAATAAAAGCAGAATTCACATCAACCCCAAAATGGGCGTGCCTCCATATTAGATATTTTTTTTTAGAGTAATTTACCTTTCTTTGATGATCTTAATGCCATTAGATGTTTGTGTTTGCTGGAGGGGATTTCTTCCTCTTCACTTCTGTTCATTCCTGTTCTATCTTGGGGGAGACATTCATTTCATTGCTGTTTTCCCCCTTTTAAAGTTCCTCCATTACTTATTGTTGAACATACCTGTAGACTAGGGGGGTGAATCAAACTCTAACTGTCTTAAACTTTTACTTTAATACCAAAACATGTAACTTTAATCAGCAGCAATGAAAGATAAAACAATCAATGTAACTTTAATCAGCAGCAATGAAAGATAAAACAATCAACACCAATGTATAAGAGAATACCAAATTTACGTGGAATACCTAATCAGTGAAAAACTACTGTGAGAATATCTCACAATATATGAAAAAGTATTAGAAGAGGCTCATTTCTGGACTTGTAGCCAAAACTCATTATCTTAGAGCAAGATACAAACGACTTGCTGCAAAGACTCACTATCTCCAAGCAAGATACAAGGACCTGTAGAGGAGACTCATTGTCTCAACGTAGGATTCATGAAAAATATTACAATGAATAAGCCTTCAGCATACCGCTTCCAACATTCTCCTTAGAATGTAGATGCTTTTAACATGATTTCTTAACCAACTGTTTGTCAATTCAGCTCCACAACCTCTACCACACATTGCTGCTCTCAATCTTGCATTTTCCACATCTCACACACATACTCCATACTCTTGCAACTAATTTGATCTTCTGTTTATACCATCCTGATCATCTCTAAACATCAACTAGGTCGGTCAGAACAAGGGACAAGGGGTGATCCCATTAAGATGGCCACCAAAACATAATTGTGGTGAAAGTGGTCCTATCCAGGAGATAGAAAGGACCTAAAACATCATAACACAATATCCAAAGTGATCCCAAGCATAATACATGGTTGGCACACATTCTCCAAAGTTAGGAAAGTGGTAACGTGTAAGATGCAATTAGTCGGCCCATAACACATCTTTAACATGAAACCACTCAATATGGATCCCCATACAGCAATGTAGGACTTAAAACCAACTCAACACATCATCCAATGCAATTAGGATCATGACACAAGCAAGAGAACAAACCCTATCGGTCAAATATCCACAAATAATCCTGAAAACCAATTCCAAACACAATGCAGCACCAAAGTACTCAATCATAGCAATGTGAATCAGATAGAGATGTTCCTTGAACATCCAACATCATTCCCAAGAACATATTTCATGATTCCTTATTGATCCCAATTGCCACAATCATTTTGATACAAAATTCTTCATAACCGGAAGCCCTTGAAAACACAGTTATGAAGCACAACACCAAAAACATACTTGCAGTACTCTTTAATGGAAATTTGAATTGAGACATTGCACAGACGCTATTAACACTCCCTCCATTCGGCAACACTGCAAACATCAATGCAGGGCATTTTTCGGACTAGTCTTGAGAGCCACCCAAATTGCCAATAGATCCCATACAACAGACATTTGCGGCAACACTAGGGACCTAATAAGATACGAGTGCAACATCCACAAAACATACAATCTATGTTCCAAACCGCAAGGCCATATCATCAAATGCAGAGGAATGCATAGCATTCTTCCAGGCAACTACTAGAGCACTTTTCGGCAAATTCATCCTTCACCATTCTTCAATGATTAAAAGACTTTGCATCAACAATTTCACATCTAGGAGCACCAGGAGAGACACGACAACAACCTGTAGCATCATACAACCATCTGCATTAATGCCATGCGTCTAATCCTCATCTCAAAACTTCGATGCTTCTAATCCTCATCTTAATATGATATTTAATTCCAATTTTGATCATCAACACCCATCATTGTCAACACAAAAGAGGGCTGACATCCTATCTTACTGCATCAATATGGCAACAACTCTAACCAGCAGCTCAACATCTTTACCATGACCAGCAACACATGGTGTAGATATTAACACCAAGTAGGTGGACATTCACAAAGAGAATATCATCAGCCATCAATTACCATTACCCATCGATCACCTGCACAAGGTTTTGTCTTCTGCAACATACCAATACCAGAGCATCATCACATCTGGTATACATCCTGCCTTCAACAAATTTTCCACATCTTCACAATCATATCAGCAGAGGGTTGACATCACATCGTCATAACACATATCGAGAATCTCTCAATTGCAACATCATAATAAGCAGAGGGTTGGCATCAATGACAACACCAATTGCAAACACTTCTGATTGCTGGAGTTATTGTTGACCATAAAGAGATCACACGGTTTCTATTTTGTGAGTTTGATTTATCCAATGAGATTGAAGAAGCCTTTGTGAAAGCAACATCTGGACTGATATCTGGCATGATCACATGATTTTGATCTTGTAGATCAAGTGAAGGTGGGGAACTTGAAGTAGGATCCTTATTTTGAAGTGCTTGTAAAGAGGTAGAATCAACTTTCTCATTAGGTGCAATAACATAGTGGCAAGACTCAACCCCAATCCACCAAGTGGGCTAGGTGTTTGGGCCTGTGTTAGCTTGCTCAAGAGCATGCTTCTTTCTAAATTGGTAGGCAACATTTGAAAAATATTTTCAGCATCTAAAAGCATTGTTTTTGTAATCTATATATAGGTTGTCTCCAATGTCCATTTCCTACCTTTAGTAAAATACATGTTGGAAGGACTTTTGACAAATCAATTTTGATGCTTAAACATGCACGAGTTGAGTTTTCATAAGTGATTGTTTCTTTCTTTACACCCGTGACACTTACCTAGACCATTGCCAATAGCCTTCAGACACTCAATTTCCCAAAATTGAAGAGGGGGGTAAGGTAATCACAGCCAAAAATATGTTGAAGAGAATGTCCTGGTTCATGGGTTGAAGGAAGGGAACCGTGGCTTAGTGCATAAGCAATTTCCTTGATAAAACCAAGGACTAGTTTTGAGCACTAGTTCCTTATCTTCTAAAGAATCGAATTCTTGTATAAACAACCCCTTTGCATAGGGGTAAATGCTGATTTTTGCCTCGATATATCTTCCAACTTTTTCTTATCCAAGAGTGAAGGTTGCATAACTTTGGCTAGACCTTCGTGAATTTGTGAATTAGGGCGTGGTCTTGCAAATATTCGTTTCGTTGACATGCAAAGCTGTACAACCAAATTTCAAGAACATAGGCCAAGTAGCAAACTATAAAAGGGGGGCTTTGGTAAACACAAGTGTAGGGAGAAGAGGGATCAAAGTGAGAGATTCTTGATGGCAATTTAGCATTTGACTGTTTGTGGCCCACATTTGAATCATGGGTACTGTTGTGTTGTAAACACACACACCCCATTGCAAACGAGGACCCCCTCTTTTTTAGCTTTCTAGCTTTGCGTTTAGCTTAGTGTCCTTAAGTTGTCAACTTTTTTTGATTTTCTTAGTCTCCTGGCTATATATGAATTGGCAAGTCAAGTTAGGAATTCTTAGATTCAAGTGTGGAATGAGGAAATTTCATAAGGATTGTGTGTCAATCCGCCTCTAGGTCAAGGTCTTAGATGTGAAATTTGCGAATTGCTAAAGTTGGGAATCCTAGTTGGAAGTCACAATTCAAATTCAAATTGGAAATGTTAAAGTGGAAATCAAGACTCATATAAGCTAAGTAAAGATAAGGAGAAATCCAAAAACCTTTAGTGAGAAATGCAAAAGAGTTTTCAAGTCGATCTCAAGTGAAAAGAGGAGAAAATGTGTGGATTTCCACCTAAAACCCTAATTTCCGCCCTACTCCTTGCTCCATTTCCACCTAAAACCAAAAATCCTGCCCTAGAATTATAGAGGAAAATTGCAAGATTGAAGTGGTTTCGGATTAAAAAGGAAAGAATCTTTGCAATGGAGATAAAAGTTTTGGTTTACAAGTTGAGTTTCAAAGAGGTGAAAAGGAAAATCATAGTGTAAATAAGGATGTTTTGAATAAGGAAGTGAAATTCTTGAAGGTAGAATGTGAAAAACCTAAGTGAATTTTAAATCAAAAGCAAAGTTTCTTGCTCATTTCTAGCTCCTAGCTGGAAAACCGACCTAGTCCTATGCTCATTTCCAGCTTGACTTAGGAAATCTGCTTCAGAAAATTTATTCATTTTCAAGTGTTTTCCTACTCATCTAAAATCTGCCTCCAACAATTTATAATTTCCACCTAAAAGTGGAATTTGTACCCTAGAGTTAAGGATGAAATTCAAAGTTTAAAGCGAGCGAGGGTAAGAAGAAAAGATTTGAAATTAGTTACATTTATAGTAAGCTTTATTAATAAAAGCATTAGACTCATGCTTTATAAGTTGTTCCTTTTGTTAAATTGGTTTATCCCACATGCTTGGGAAATAGTAGTTCCTTTGGGTAGAATTATTATAAATAAAAGGTCTGATAGTAGAATGGATCTCCTATGAATTATATTGTACTGAGCATAGCTTTAGGAGGTTGTCCCCTCAAAGAGGCCAAATGATATAATGTAAGGTAAATCTATCATTTGAATGCAATATTATTTTTGTGTTTCCATTTGTGGCAAATATTTTTTGTATTTCCATTATTTGGCTAATCTCTTATAGGAAGGACCATATCGTTTTGTATCATACCTCATTCGTGTTCTATTGCAACTTATTCCATTTAGGGCCTTATTCGACTGTGACTATGTGTTCTCAACTCTCCCTCTTTAGATTTTGGTGATCAAAAAGTGCCTATAGAAGTAGCGATTCTAAGCTGATCTCAATTTGTTTCTGCCCTGGAATGTAGATCCTGTAGGTCTTTGAAGACTCATTGTAACCCACAAATATTCCTTTCTTGCTTGATGGTTCTAGTTTAGATCTTTTATCTTTAGGCACATGAATATAAATAGGACAACCAAAAAATCTTAAATGACAAACCTCAGGTTTCACACTTGGGAAGGTCTCTTTAGGAGTCATGTTTTCCAATATTTGATGAGGGCTTCGGTTCTGAACATATGCAACAGTTCTCGAAGCTTTTGCCCAAAAAAAAAAATGTAGATTTTGATCATGAATCATAGCTTTGACTGCCTCAACTATGAATCTATTCTTTCTTTCTGCAACTCCATTTGCTGAGGGTTGTACGGAACACAAAACTCCCTCTTAATCCTTGCCTCAATGCAGAAATTTTGGAAACCTCCGGAAGTGTATTCTCCTCCATCATTAGATCTTAGAACCTTGATCCTTTTCTCGAACATGTTTTCAACTTGAGCTTTGAATTCTTTGAATCTATAAAGTACTTTAGATTCCTTAGATTTCAAGAAGTAAATCCAAGTCTTTTGAAAATAGTCATCAATGAAAATCACATAATACCAAAATCCACTCAAAGATGCCACAAACATTGGTTCACATAAATCAGAATGAACAAGATCTAAAATTCCTTTTGATCTATTTACACTACTGTGAAAAGGACCCTCAGCATTTTTACCTAGTGCACATCCTTTGCAAAGGCCATCATGCTCTTGATTGAGCTTCGGTAAACTAGTAGCCATCTTCTCCAGGGATGGAAGAGCTCTGAAGTGTAAGTGAGCAAGTCTCCTATGCAATAGCTCACTTGAATTGGTGGAGTCATGTAATAATGTTAGAATTAGACAAATAGAAAGTTTGTATAGACTCTCTTGATGAACACCAATCACATAGGCTGTTTTGATGCTAGTGTTCTTTGGCCAAGCAAGAACTTTCCCTTCAGAAAATGCAACTTGGTATCCTTTGTCCTCCAATGCTGAAATTGAGACAAGATTTCATTTGATTCTTGGAACAAACAAATCATCACTCAAATGAAGAGGGATACCAGAATCAAGATGAAGAGAGGTAGCCCCAACACCTTTCACTGAATAACAAGCATCATGTCCGATTATCACTTGTAAGTTGGTTTCTCTTTCTACCAAGTCAAAAAGATGGTCTCAATATCCTGTAATGTGACATGAATCACCACTATCAATCAACCAAGTGTTATTGTTGGTTGGAACATTGCTTCAAAGAGCTGAGATGAATAGAAATCCCCCTGAGTTGTCACTAGATTCCTTTTGAGGCGACCCCTCATCGACATATGTAGTAGAAGCATGATGTTTTGTTCTTGTTATACAATCTCGAGCGTAGTGACCATACTTGTCACATCTGAAACATTGAATGTGAGAGAGATCCTTCTTCTTTGGTTCAGGAGCTGAATCTAAATTTCTATCTCTATTCCTCTTGAAATTGCCTTTTCTCCCTTTTCTTCCTTTCCTTCTGGATGTTTGAGCAGTAGAACACAATTTTCTTCGCTATGAGAGCTTCGTCCATTTCCTCTTGTTGCCAACTTGGATTCCTCTTGAATACAATCAACTCTAAGACGATCAAACTTGGGGTAATTTAGATCTTCCACTAATGCCTTGGATAAAGGACTCCCAAGATTGAGGAAGACCATTTATTGGCAACATAACTAGATCTCTATCTTCAACTATATCTCCAATCGCATATAGCTGATCTTTCAACTCAGTAATCTTCATGAAGAAGGAGATGACTAAATCTCCTTAGCCATTTTTATATGGTGGAGCTGTTGTCTCAAGGCAAGCGCTCTGCTGGTATTGTTGATCTCATATAGGCCTTGAAGAGTCTCGAACATGACTTTGGCTGACTTCATCTTGGATATAATTGGCACAAGATGATCCTTCACAGAATCTATCAAGATCTTCCTAGCCTTAATGCCATTCTTCTTCCATTGAGTTTTCTCAGCCTCATTGGATGGCTCGGGCACATCACTCTCCATGAAGTCTAGAAGGTTATTTTCTTCCCGTGCAGTAAGAACTCTGAATTTTCAAGAGGTAAAGTTCGATGCACCATCAAGCCTATCTTCAACCTTGAGTCCGTTCACCATCTTTGATGCTTAGAAAGACTTACTTAGACGAGAAGAGAAGAAGACTTCGCTTCTTGAACGAATCTGATCTTGATTTTGTTTAAACTTGGCTCTGATACCGTGTTAATTTTATACCAGAAATGAAGATGAGCAGCAAAACAAAAAATAATGAACAATAAGACACAACAAATACCTTGGGAAAACCCTCAAACTTGAGGGAGAAAAAACCCAGCCACAAAAATAACATTTATATATTTGATTAAAGAGCAAAAGACTGATTTACAATTTACCAAACACTAGGTCGAACTGAACCAATAATGATAGCACCTCTCTAGATGTGAATATACAGACAATAATGAATTCTCCTTCATATTGATCTCCCTTGAAGCAAAAATATCAATTTGTGTATGAATGTGAATTCCATCTTGAAGTAAATAAACTTGTCTTGACTCTTCATTGTCTTGACAATGAAGGGTCAGCCTCTTACAAAAAAACGACGTTACAAAGTGAGGTGATTTTTTCTGTGTCGATTCGGCTTCAATAAAATATTATTTGAAATGAAGTGTCACACCACTTGAGTCGGCACTACAATTTATTTATTTATTTCAAATTTAGGAGGGAAAGAGAACTCCTGCTGCTATAACATCAACACCTTGAATGTGAGCCATCAACCAAAGTCTTGTTACAGCAATTGTGTAACAAGAATCATAAAAATCTTTGATTGTTTTGATTCAAAAGAAAACTGCATACATTTAGGAGACATCATAGCATGCTATGAATTCCTACATTGTAAACTGGCTTGCTTGCCATTATCACAAGTCTAATTACAACATTTTGAATCAGAAATTTCAAAGAAAACTAGACTCCAACAAGCACTGTACAAACTATTACATTGCTGAAACTGGAGAATGGAACCCTTTAGAATGAGAAAGAAGAAGAATATAAAGAGGAGAGGAAAACTCCAAATGTAATCGGGATTTGACCTCTATCCCTTCTCAAAATCTGATTTAGAATCTGAATCTTCATATTCCCTCTCACTTCAACTGCAAATATCTGCTCATACACTCCCTTTGAACTGTTCTTGCTCTTTATGGTTGTAACGGAATATTTTATAACTGCATACATTTAGGAGACATCATAGCATGCTATGAATTCCTACATTGTAAACTGGCTTGCTTGCCATTATCACAAGTCTAATTGCAACATTTTGAATCAGAAATTTCAAAGCAAACTAGACTCTAACAGGTACTGTACAAACTATTACATTACTGAAACTGGAGAATGGAACCCTTTAGAATGAGAAAGAAGAAGAATATAAAGAAGAGAGGAAAACTCCAGATGTAATCGGGATTTGACCTCTATCCCTTCTCAAAATCTGATTTAGAATCTGAATCTTCATATTCCCTCTCACTTCAACTGCAAATATCTGCTCATACACTCCCTTTGAACTGTTCTTGCTCTTTATGGTTGTAACAGAATGTTTGATTTTCTTTTTCAATTTTGCCCCTGCAAACACTTGTTTTATTCTCCCTTTCCTTGTATTTCCCATGAATATTCTTCATGATGAGAAATGCATATGGTGCACTTTAATATTTTTCTTTTACTCTAACAAACTCCTCACATGCCCTTTATTTGGAAATTCACCCAATCATTTCTACTGTAAAAGTTATGTCACCCCTTTTTAGGCAGAAGATTATCACCCACATTTTGTGTACATTTTCCTCTTTAAAAATTAAATCACTATGATCTTCAATAATTTGATTTTTGCTTCCTAAACACTTCCATCTGGTAGAAATAATATTATTCATCTTATGTTCTACCACTGTGAATAACTGGATATAAACAAAATGGAATTATCAAATAATGGCATAGGATTTATGTTCTTCTATTTCCCACTACAATTTGTATTTTCACTCTTACTTATCTGTAACTGCACATTTTTCACTTCTCAGTGAAAATATACACCTCTAGGTGAAAATAAATTACTGTGGTGTAAACAAGCATTTTGCAATTATATTTGCCCCTTCTAGTAAAATAATTCCCCTTTCAGGTAAAACTGATTACCTACTTGCACCTTTTCATGTGAAATTACTTTCAGCTAAAGGTGAAAATAAATTCTCTTCAGCTACACTATTTTTACCTGCACGATGAAATCAAATCTTCTTCTCTTCACACCGATCCAATTTCGTCAGTGAAAATGTTTCGCCTCTGAGTGAGAATACTTTACAATTGCACATCAATATTTCTGGTGGAAACTACATCTTCCCCAATGTTCACATTAAACCAACCTTACCTGAAGCACACCGTTTATTTCCCTTCATTTTCAAATTATTTAATATTGAAAACAACGCTGCGTTATACTCATACATTAGCAGAATAGGCAGCGAAAAGGAAAATATGAGTCTTCATTTTGGGTTTTGAAGGAGACCAGGCCAGCATCCACAAAGGATGGAACAAATAGCAACACCTATGCTCCCAAATCAAGCAACTTGACCACCAATGAAGAATGCAACTTCAGTGAAATAATGTGACTATTGATAAGCAGCTCCGTGCTTTGCCAGGTGAAAGTTCATTGATAAAAAGGTGTTTAAAGCCTAAGAATTTTGCAAACAGAAAACCATGTGCCAGCCATCACTCACTCACTTTGAAACCAGCGGTAATCCCTAGCAGCGTTCATATTATCAAAGGAAGTAGCAGAAAATTCGATTTGAATCTTCATTCAATTGCTTCATAGAAGACCAATCACTCGTCAAATCATGGTTGCCTGATGAAGTGGTGAAATGTGGTCTTATGGAGTGCGTAGAACTACAAAAAGTTGGATTCCAAAACTCCTTGCAAACATTATCCAAGCTTGTTCCAAAATGGGAATGCCCAGATCAAGTAGCAACGCTTTTTGTCTGCGATCATTTTGATGTTGAGTGTAGACACATATTGCACACCAACATCCACCCTTTTGGACAGACATAAAGACACCTGATCTGCTATGCGTAGACTCTCTCAGAGTCATCTTCACAGTGACTGTACAAATGCATCGAAGCTCAATGCAATCATTTTAATTTTCTGCATACAGTCCATGTGCATATGATTTCACACTAATGTGGATCGATTCTCGTCATTTCAATGCGCAGAACAAGAGCAATAGGCAGAGCACATAACAGATATCTTGAAGCAAAATTCAAAAACATCGGCATCAAGTGCAGCCTTGCCTCTATTATAGGCGATACCAATCAAAGCACTCTGACGGAGAACCAAATGAAGAGGGGCAAAACAGACCTACACATCTAGCATGATATTACAGTGGATCTTCTCCACGTTCTATGGCTTCTACATGCGGAGCAGATCATGAAAACCTTGCAATAAAAAACCCATTCCTGATGAATTTGCCTTGTGGATTCCCCTTGACTCTGGTAGTATATTAAAAAAAATGCAGAATAAAATGCCTGTGAACTTGCCAATTACTAAGTACATATTGAAAAACTATGCTGAAAATGTCTATCATAGCAAACTTTGACGCATTGTGTAATGGTGATGTGCTGTTGAAGTGGTGAGCTCTGTTCCTTGTCTGATGGTGCCAACTTTTCCTAACCCTAACTGCCAAGGCTTCCTCCTGTTTACGTGTTCAAATTTAATACTTACATGTTCGTCTCTGCTCATTTGTGGCTACCTTCAAGCATTTCATTTTAAGTTTGCGAATGAATAGATAGAAGCCATGTGATGTGCACCAATATAAGCATTGCAAAACCCTTTTAAAAAAAAAACTTATAATTCCTGCAAATCTTCACAGATAATGGGCCCACCATTTAATTCATTTGGATTTTATATTCTCAACCTTGGCTTTGAAAAATTCGCTCATCCGGGCATCTATAGCTCCATTTCTAAGATTCATTTATGCTTGAGCGGGTCAGCAAAATTCATCCATGTGGCAATGAAGAACATGGCTCACCAAATATATCTGCAAATCTTTGGACCTTGTTTCAATTTTTTGCATTTTAATGCCTCCATTTGCTTGTCCGCATGCTACTTTTAAAATTCGCTTCTACTCTCATAAGGACATAAATGAAGGATGTATGGCCATTGCATTTCCAACAAAATACGTGAAATGTTTTGATTTAATTTTCTGCTCCCACTCAACTTGAAGGGCCCACCACCGCTTTACATGCTTTTGAAATATAATTTCATCGCTTATGAAAATGTATTTAAATTATACAAAGATTTAAACATTTCAAAAATTCACTTTGCCTGGTCAATCTATACTCATCGCTCATCCGAAAGTTGTATTTCAACATTTCCTTGTATACTTGTGCAGATGCGGATGCTTGATGTGTGGACAATGGGAAGCAAAATATCACAAATATTTTACACTTTTCAAGTGCTACAAACCTATTCATGTGGGACCCATCAAAACTATAAGCGTTTAAATCTTTTTAAAAAACCATATATTTAAATCATTTCCAAAATGATTTAAATGAAACTTTGACCTTTCCCCACATTGGCATTGATGCTTCAATAATTAAATCATTTAAATTAAATGATTTAAATGTTTGTTTCTCCACCAATAATTGGGTCAACCACCACCATTACTGAAATCAGTAAAATGATTTAATTATAAAATCAAATCTACTAACCTTGTAACCCTATAACTTTGTGATGGATGCCGGGTCCCCTTGTGGGCCCAGCTTAAGATTTTTTAATTCCAAAACAATTTTCCATGAAATGACCTAAAAACTATCTTGAATGCACCTGAAACGAAAATGACAAAGTGGGTAATCTACAAAAGTTTGATTCTGACTTTTCAGTATAGTGCTCAAAACAAGCTCGGAGCCTCCAGATCTGCCCTTGAAAACTGATCAAACAATGTCATGAGACCATGACACTGAAGAAGCATGCTGACTAATACTAGGGGAATCACACTGCAAAGTGGATTTACATGGTGTCCCCTGAGGTGCAAGATTTTAACTGTCAAAGTTGCCTACTTCACTGTTTGTGTAACTGCACATGTAAGAATCCTGCTGAGCCTTACCAAATCACTGCCTTGTAAAAATACTATACCTTAGCCTGGGAAGCCGCCACTGGTCATGTGAGTTAATTTAGGTACAATGAACATGTGTGCAAAGGGATTTTTCATAACTTCATCTCCTTCGCAATGCTGATGGTTAAAAGTTGACATCCCTGAAACTTTCTAGAACATGCAAATATCAAAACTCTGTAAACTGTGTTTGTTTTTGGCTTTGAAAAAACACCAAACTTAACCTTGGGCTTCCACAATTGTGCAAAGGCGTACATTAATATAAGGAAAATTCCAAGAACCGATCTTTTTGTCATGATGGTCAATTGGCTTCAAAATATCAGCTGTCAAAAATAGGGTTCCTGACAGATCTAGTACAATGTAGTCAATGGATCTTAATAAATTGCATTTGATTTGGGTTTATGAAAAATGTTAAATGGAGTGCTAAGGTTCTGAAAACAGACACAAAGGCACATTTATATTATGAGAATTGCAGTGCACAATTGGTTTCACTTTACAATCAACTGGTCATGAAATATGACACTCCAGCAGACTAGACAATGTGAAGATTGCAAACTAACATTGAACCTTCAGACATGGTACTCTGAAAATTGGTCAAAACTGATCATGAGAGGCTGCAAATGGACAAGCATACTTATTGATAGCAGATAAACATGATCCCAAAGTGGATTTTGATGACAATCCTTGGAAATCAAGTTATCATGTTCAAAATAGGCCACTTAAAAAAGTTTTTGCAGGGGTATCTCTTTGTTTCACGATAAGATTTTCATCAAAGCACTTCATATTTTTGCAAGAATATGAAGGTGCTAATAGAATGCTGGGTGCACTTTATGGAATCCTAGCTTACCATGCTAATTTTGTTACTTTCGGGATACCTGCTTGATGTTTTTAATTATTACTTTGTTAGGATAATTATACTTTAATTTTAAAATTATGTTACCTTGTGTTGGCATCTCTAAAGTAGCTGATTTGGATCCCCCAGCATAAGCACGAATAGCGAATTCAAAGCGAGTGGCTTACGCTATTGATTATGCTAGACAATCGATTAGAACTAGCTGGTTAGTTATCCCTCCACGAAGTGAAGTAGGGCTAAGGGAGGAAAGCAACAAACATGGTCCTGTAGTGTGAGCCCCCCCAATAGGGGCTTGATGTCTTGGATGTTGGGATCGTGGAGGTGATGAAGTTGTTTTTTTGCTTAGAGGGTTAGGCTTCTTCTGTCCCACCTTCCCACCTGCCCGGAACTGCTTAAACTCTCCTTCACACCACCCTCCTCCTCCCCGCTATATAGTTTTTCCTGCTACCCTTTCCTAATCTACCTTGCTGGGATGGGGGGAGGGGGGAGGCTTCCCACCCACCCGTGGTTTTTAACCATCCAACCTAACTATTTTGAGCAATGCAAAACCAGCTACAACTCCTTGCCCGACCACAACTTGGTTTCAGAGGGGAGGGATTAGCAGCATCCTCTTTCCTCCCTAGAAAGCAAGCTCTAGTGAGATCCGATTCGTGTTGGCTGGAGGGTGTGAAATGACCTTTTCAAGTGGTCAAACTATAACTATAACTGTGTCTTGAACGGTAGATAGGATCGATCCTGTTTCAGATCCCTTGGTTTGGGAGGATTTCCACCTACGAAAGCCAGTGAGAAATCTTGGGCCGCTTTTTGACAATCCAATCTTTCTTCCGGGTCGTCTGTGGCTATTGCTGGTGAAGAGGGCTTCTATTATATTGCCGGTGGATGCATGCAGAGGTAGATTAATTGTGGGTGGTTAAGGGCAATAACTGAAAGGGGCCCTACTTTCTATATCTGAGGGCAAGCCCCAGGGGGAATCCTCTCACTGTCATTTCTTTCACCCCTTAAAATAGTAGGGGCTCAGCTAGGCAATGTCCACTATTTCTTCTGCCCAGGAGCCCCCTTTCTTCGGGGGCAGAGACATCAAATATTTGTCTCGCCAACTAGAATTCACTAGTTGGCTTCCTTCCTATAGTCTACATACTTCTGGTTGTAATTGGTCCCCACCCTTCTCTATCTTCCAATATCTTCAACATCTGGTAATAGATTTTATCCTTGTCCTGTAAAATGGTCATTTGATTTACAAGAGTTGCTCCCCTAATCCTCATTTAGGAGGTTATCTTTAATAACCAGCCTTTATTGTTGAACTGATTGACACTGGCTTCATCATGAGTGCTAGCAGGAACTAAAAATGTATGAAAGCATGCTATTATCACCTTACTTTTTATTTCAAACGTCATCATTGATTTGTCTTCAAGTATTTAATTATGACGGACCTATAAAATAGTCAGCTTTCAAAGTCACTGTGATAATTTTTTAAGAATCATATTTGCTTTGGTAATGACATATAAATGAGTCTGGTGCTTCAGTATTTTGTAAGGCATTTATATTCAAACATCTTGATTGCTTGTATGATTACTATGATTTATATTCAATTAGTTATAACAATTTATATTCCTAGCCAAAATGGGTTGTATCATTCATTTTTGGTTTGGCTTTAATAGGTAACAAAGCAGCACAATGAAGATTGCAAAAAACTTTTGAGGTTGATGGGGGTTCCTGTGATTGAGGTAAATTTGTTTGTTCAAGATTTTAATCATCTTCATTTTCATGTTGAATTCTCAGAACTGTGCATTTACTATAGTTACCTGTAAAAAAATTGCAAATATGATTTTTATTTTTTTGCTGTATCCTTTCAATCCCGAACTGTTCTTCTATGCTACAGTACATCTAGGTATTTTATTATGTCTTTTTGGTTGGTTACAGCTAAGGGTTTTAACTTTTTACTCTTTGGTTTTAAAGCATATACTTTTCAGATGAGCTTGTACGTACTCTTGCTTTATCCTAATATGAAATGTTCCTTACATTTAAAATTTTTCTGTGTGGTGACATTATTCTTGGTGTTGACAGGCTCCTTCTGAGGCTGAGGCAGAGTGTGCATCATTATGTAAAAGTGGCAAGGTGTGATTTTTTGAATATCGGTATTGGTTTTTCTTTCAATGGTTGGTGCTGCTTGATTTTGGCAACTAGTGGTATTTTTAGCCCAATTTTTATCTAATCTAGCTGAATGTACTTATGAGTCCAATTGGCCTGCTTTGGTCTTTTTGTGGAAATTAATCTACTTTTTTTTTCTGTTTTCAAGGTTTATGCAGTAGCTTCTGAGGATATGGATTCATTGACTTTTGGCTCTCCACGGTTTTTGCGGCATTTGATGGAACCCTCATCAAAGAAAATACCAGTAATGGAATTTGAGATTTCAAAGGTACAAGTTGGACACTTTTAAGAACCTTTAGGTTATTGAAATAGCTTAATAAACTGTGTCAAAAGGAGCGATTGAGACTTGGAGATCTGTTCCTCATATTTTTTGTCTCATTAGGTTTTAGAAGAGCTGAACCTTACAATGGACCAGTTTATAGACATGTGCATTCTTTGTGGGTGTGACTACTGTGATACTATAAGAGGTATGTCCATCTATGAATGTTGGTTAATATCTAGAAGTTGACAAAAGGTTTTGGTAATATTTCAGTGCTAAATTGTACATTTCTTGTTGAATTTCTTCAACGATGCAAATTTGTTTTCAACTAGATCAATATTATGATTTTTAAGATTAAGTGATACAAGAAGAAGCCTTTGTGCTAGTTTTTCTAGACTCTGGTTACATCACATTGTTGCATTACTGTTAGATGGTTGGGTATCTCAACTAGTAATGTTTAAGCTTGTTGAACTTTCTATTTACCTTCATTTTTTCAATTTTTGCATTTGCTCATGCAGTACACCTAATGTTACTTCCATTTTTTATGGACATCATAATATAACGTATAGTATCCATGTATTATCCCAAAACAAGTATGGCTTTGTCTACAGGAAAAACAATGAGTTCGAGTAATTTGTTAAGACATAATATTATTGTAAATTTGTAGATGCTGAAATTGTTGGTAAAATTTTAATCGAAGTGAAGTTAATGTATTTACTTATACGCAATACCATGTTTAGTGCAAGGTATGTTAAGAAAGTAAGGCATTTACAGTTCATTGCATATTCTTTTCTATCTTATAAGATGACGTTTTGTTTTTGGGGCCTTGTTTTGGAAAACTGAAATCATTTGTTTTGGTCATTTGCATCAAAAAGTTGAATTTTTTGGTACTTCTAAAAGGAAAATTTATATCATATCATTGTAATATTGCTGTTACGAAAATTTATTACACCAACCTTTGCACTTTCACATACTTGTTTAAAATCAAAGTTGATTACATCAACTTTGAGAATGCAAGGTGAACAAATGTGAAAAAGAAGTAATAAATTACAAAGTTTTTGTAGGTCATAACATACATCATTTAAGAAGTAATAAATTAGTGTCTGGTTTGGCTGTGACCTGAAAAATCATTTTGCCTTAATCTATATGTATGTATGTGCTTGTAAATGTAACATGTATGCACATTTTTTATGAATAATAGCGACCATATTATATTTTTTATATTCTGCTTTAAATAAGTACCAGGTGATAGAAGAGTAAATAAATTATGTTTAGGGGTTATGATTGAAATAAGTGTTAGAACCTGTAACATTCATAGATAAACAATTAATTGTAACAAGATGCAAATTGTCTCATTGGCTAGAGAAATCAGAATTTAGAATATTGTTGATGTAGAAGAAGATTCAAATAAGTTTGAAAAGCTTTATGATGTCTTACTGAAATAACACAAAGATGTTGCACAGGTGATTTGTTATATATTGTTGCTCTCTAATGTTTTAATAAGCCATGTTAATTGTTTCCAAACAGATGGCTTGTAAGCTAATGACCACTTTGTGTTGGTAATGTCACCTTCCCAATGAGCCCTAGAATCACAATTGCAACAAATTAGGGTTAGGTTTACATCTTACTAGGTAAATTATGTTAAAATTAATTATGTACTGCTTTTGTAATGGCTATTTAGTTAGGATCTTTCCGTTTTGTAGTTAGTTCTTATTTAGAATGTTTCTTTTCAGTCCAGAAACTTTGTTTGTAATCTCTATTTAAGGAGCTTTCGTCTTCTTTGTAATTATTCAATCAATCAATTATCATTTCATGGTATCATAGCCCATAGGCTACTTTACGTTGTTTCATATCTAGAATTAAATTCTAGAAGTTTTTAACAATTTTTTATGAAAAATTGTGTAGAATACTAGAAAATTCGAAGAAATTTTTAGTTTGTTTTTACAAATTTTTAATAAAAATCAAGGGTTTAAAAAATGAGGATTTTTGAAATTGCAAATCTTTCAAGATTTGTAAGGCTTTCTTTGCAGATTTTGAAGGTTTTTCTACTGAATGTGAGGGTTTTATCTCAAAATTGCATTTTTTTGTAGTTTGTGTTTGTTGCATTCGAGGGTTTTTGCATTTGCTCATGGAGGGAGGGTTTTTTGATTTTCAGGAATGGAGGGTTTTGCATGGTTTTGTTCTAAAAATCAATGTAACACCGACACTGGGGGATGTCGAGATGGGGGGACAAAGGGCCTCAATTTCGAGACGACGGGGGATGACAACGGGGGCGGGGGGAGGTACTGTATACTATACATATAAAACTTGAAATGCTAGTTATGAAATGATGTTTCAGTATAACATACCAAATCGAAATACTTGAACATAGCAAAATTGCAACACGAACCGGAATCATTGAACATTCAACATAGTAACATAGTACATACCCAATAGTAACATTCAAAAATAGAAATTCAAGTATCCTGGGGATGGGTACTTCGAGGTTTTGGGGGGGGGGGGGGGGGGTTTTGGGTGCGAGTCCCCATGTTTCATTGCTAAAAATCAATGTTTTCTATGTTACGGTTTTTTGATTTATTTTTCCACAAAAAATCATGATGGGTTTTTTCGATTTTTTTTTCCAAAAAAATAATGTAGACTTTCTATTTCTTGTTTGGATTATGCTCGAATTTTTCCAAAAAAATTGTGTTGTTTCATAAAAGAGTTTTCCTCAAGATTTTTCCAAAAATCATGGTCTTCTTTGTTGTGGATTTGTTGGATTTTGACAATTTTTTTGAAAATCGTGGGTTTTTATTGTTTTCTCCTTAGAATGATAGGTTTTGATGATTTCTTTTCACAAAATTGTCGTTTTCAATCTTTGACAAATTGTTTTGACGATTTAATAAGAAAAATCATGGTTTTCTGTAGCTTGTCTTTGGGTCGCACCTAGGGTTTCTAGGGTGAATGGTGTTCTTTTGCAAAAGTTTTTGAGTATTTTTTTAACAAAATTGTGGGGTTAGTTCTTTTAACAATTTTTGGCAAAATCGTCTTCTTTCAAAAGTGTGAAATTTTTTGAGCAGCTGATCTTGGTTTTCGTATCTCTGGGCAGAGGGAGGGATAGCTTTGTTACCCAAAATCATGTTGGAAGGATTGTGGTAAACTTGGTCATATCAAGAAGTTTTGTAGCACCAGGGAGGGGCTCAACATCAGGTTCATGTTGTAGAGCATTTTGAAGATAAGGGGGCAGCCTTTTATGTATTCATGGCCAAATGACCTACAGATTATGTCAAGTCTTCTGTAGGGTAGTTAGTAGAATGACCATTAAGGGAGGGTGCTAAATTAATTATGTAATGTATCTATAATGGTCATGTAGTTAGGATCTTTCTGTTTTGTAGTTAGTTCTTCTAGAATGTTTCTTTTCAGTGTTTTGTTTCTTTTTTAGAAACTTTGTAATCTCTATTTAAGGAGCTTTCGTCTCTTTTGTAATTATTCAATCAATCAATTATCATTTCAAATTATCTCTTTAAACATTGTGATTCTAGATTTGAATTTTGCAATCATAACATAAGATACACACACACATATTCATACTTCCAATTATTAGGGTTAGACAAGATCACATCACATTTATATAATCAATAATATTATATAAACACATTAGGGTTTGGAGGAAGAAACATGATAGATCCGCTTGAAGCCATTTCTGCACTAAGCCGAAGAGCGGATTGAATGTGAAGACTCTCTTGGCTTTGGTGGGTAGTCAACATGGACATCCACCAAAGTGGCCGACTTAGTGGGTTGCTTGTACTTGCTTTCCCTATCAATGCCTCATCCCTCCTAAAGACAAGTGCAATCATTGTAAAGTCAAACAAAGGTCAAAAGTAGGTTTCTTGGTTCTTCTATCTAAGTAAGCCCAAGAGCGGAATGAATGCCAGAGCCCTCTTGGAGCTAAGAACTAGTTATATGATCATCTCTAGGGTGGCCTACTAGACAATCCTCTTCTAACCCTCCTCTTACACATGTCCTTCCTAAAAGATGGGTTCAAACAGTTAGGCATATCTTATATTCTATCATATGAGTATAAACTTAAGCATTGTCTATTTCAATTTTCGTATAACCCTTCTATTACACAGGTCCTTCCTACAAGATGGGTTTCAAATAATTAGGGATATCTTATATTCTATCACATGTACACACTTAAGCATTATCTATTTATGCATACACAACACACACACATGTGAGAATGAGGGTGCTGAGAATGGTAGATCTGGAATAATATCAGACTGCTGTATTATGCTTGATCTGAAGATTAACTCCTTTGATGTATTTTATGTTAGACTTCTATGAGTTGATCTTAGATTTATTTGCTCTTCTATTGAATTTATCGACCTTCCAAATTGACCTTTCTTGATGTAATTGTATTTGCTTGTGTAATGTCCCCAACTAGGACCGACTTTAATTTACTGTAAAATTCTCAATGAGGGTTTGGATTGAAATTGGTGGTGATGACTTTTAACATTCTCTACTAGGAGAATGCTAATTCCCAACGATTAACGATTAATCATACATCACTGTTAATGTTTTGTAGCTTTGATCGGATAAAACCAATCAATGAAATCAAATGCCTAAGTGGCCTATCGACCTTAAGCATTTGTTATCTATCCTCTCTATATTATTATTGTTATGAGAATTGTTAAATATTATATATATGATCTAATAATTATTAGATTATTATGTATATATCTAATGTGATATATCATATATATATATATATAATTTATATTACTATTGTTATTATTTATTTAATAATTATTCATCATATATAATAATAATAATAATCATAACTTATGTCGATATTGAGTATCGACCAAATATCTTATTGCTGTATTGTAATGTCCCCTTCTCAGCATTAGGCCATTATGGCGCCTGATTAATCTATCTTCCCATCCGGATAGGCTAATGGCTTCTTTTTAGAGGATGCCAGCCAGTCACAGGTTTCAGTGGGCGAATATTTAATCTGTGGGCTCTATTTCTAAAGTTAAATCACTTTATTGTATAAAGTGATATTATAAAGTCACTTTATGACTTAAAGCTACTTTATTTCATACAAGTGACTTAAGTGACTTTAAGCTACTTTATTTTATACAAGTGACTTAAGTGAGCTCTTTTATCCCACATGGCTTAGTTTTCCGTGCTTCCCCTCACTTCGAGGTTATAAAAGAAAAAGACATGCCTTGGGAAAAGCACCATGAAATATTATAAAACAAGAAAAGTAAAATCTGGTTGCATTTGTGACCGGTTATTTCTGAGGACTCAAACCCTTTGGAAATTGTGAAGAGATTGGACGTAGCCCCAACATTTCTTCAAGAGGTGGAATCATACAGATTTCACATTGGGATTCAATAAGTAGTAAACAGGTCAGTTTGGTATTCTAGCAGTTCTAAGCATCACTCCACCAACAATTTTTAAAACTTCATTCTCAACATTTATTACTTCATGTATGGGTGAAAGAACTCCTTCAGCAACGTCAAACATTCTCAGTTCATTTATGTGATCGGATTCAAGCTGAGTCTTGTATTCTCGACAGTAAGGAAGGAATCAGTGTACACAGACAGTGTTTGGGAAACGACTAGCACCCAAGAGTTGGGCGGCAAGCACTTGACTCATTTTTGGACTGTACGCGAGGCAAGGTGGTATCGAAATAGCAGACAACCCACAGACAGCCATTGTTTCTCCAGTTTGCGGGTGTCTAGAACTCTACCTGCATTAGACACTACTTGAATCACGCCAAACTTGGGAACCACATTACACCACACAGTTTGGAAGCTTCAACCAGCGCGTTGTGTTCACATGCACCTGTGACACGGCAACACATCTTCAAGGTGTGTCATGAGCCAGGAAGTAACGTATATAGTGCAAAAGTATAACTTTTAATGGATGATGTATTTGTAAAAAAAATATACATTGCCTTCTATGTATGGTTAAATTCTCAATAATAAATAATGTACAAACTATATGTTGATTATAATCATACATAATAAACAGATTATTTTAATAATAAACAATGCTTAAACGTTATCAAACAATAATAATAATATTATTATTTATCAATACAAATCCATAAGTAATATTACAATATTAATCTTTGTAATATTATAATATTAATTCTGTATTAAACATTATACTAATAATAATATAATGAAGTTCATATTATATTTTCTTATGTCTAACAGCCGACGGTACTCTACAGCCAGCTCCTGACTCTCAGCGGATACAGTTACTAAGAGCAGTGACTTATATTAATATTAGACAATATCAAATTAGGGAGGTAAAGAAATTAATATGGAACTATCCTCTTAATTCCCAACAACAATCCAGTAGTTGAAATAAGTCTAATCGATATCCTTGAAAAGACACGATATAATATTACAACAATAGTCCATAGTCTAATGGAATCAAATGATTAATAGCAGCACACTAATATTATGATTCAAGACAACAATTAGTGTGGTGTTAATCAACCGGTTGGGTGTAAAGTGGTGAAACTATGCATAGTCAAATGATGTGTCTTTTGGAGACGTGACCTATCATCTCAATAGGGGGATATAAAACATATTAATTACTGTTACAAGAAAGAGATCGAAGGATCATAAAAAAGAGATATTATATAAAGGAAATTACAAGTATGTTGACAGATTAATAAATCTGTATTGAGTGTCTGGCAACAAGTCTGACAGCAGATTAATATTTCTATATATATTTGTATATAGAGAGAGGCATCTGTTATTAATAATTAATCAGAATCATTTATAGTATATTAAATTTATACGTATGTAATATATATGTATGTATATATATATCAATATTAATGGTCAGAACTATATATATATATATATATATGAATTATATCGGTTATATTATATAGACACAATATATATATATATATATATATATATATATATATGAATTATATTGGTTATATTATACAGACACTATATATATATATATATGAATTATATCGGTTATATTACACACACACACACACACACACACACACATATATATATACATACTCCGATTTGTTACCTATCGGACTGGAAGGAAGGAATTATAAGGATGTCTCCAAGGAGAGCTTGTGTAAATCCCGCCAATAGCTTCTATCCCAAAATAGGGTGGGGGTCAGCGTCCCAATAGTTTGGGCTTGGACCTGTAAACCTTGAGGGAGCCTATTGGGAATGGTCTCCAAGCGCCTTGGTCACATCCTAAAGTCTTCCTATCCAATTTGACAGGGTAATAAGTTGGACATGGGACCACCAATATAGTCATAAGAGGAAATATAAATTCTGTTTATTTAATTAAGTTGAAATACTCTATGAATTACAAGCATGATGAGTAGACTAGTGAGATCCAAGGTTACAAACTAACAAGGGACATTACAAGGTGTGGGTGAATGTTCCGTTGACTAGACACCCCGCCAACAGACTGCAACGTGTGACTCCAAGTCGCGGGTAAGGGAAGCCAGCTCGCGCTTCATGCATTTCAGCCAGCTCCTCCGTTGGCTGTCTGTGGTATGTAAGGAAACTCAGGTGCGGAAATAGCTTCCTACGCTAATCTCTATAGGAGAGTATTGTGCAAATTCTTATAAATCCTTACAATTTCAGATTCGTTAACTACTTTAACAAAGATATTGCAACCACATACCATACATACAGAAAAATAGAGAATGACACAATGATATACCCTGGGGAAAACCTTTCGGTAAAAAACCCCAGCACTCCAAAACCTACACAATGTATTATCTTCAACACAAAGATTACAATACACTTGCAATGCAAGTTCTTTCAGGAAATGAGAGACAAAGCCAACAAGATTTAAACTTTGTTATATCTCTCCCATAGGAGCAACATCGTATATATAGACTCCTCTGGACCCAAAAATAGGCACAACCACCAAGACCCCATGCACAAAGCCACATGTACACAGTTGTTACATGCAATCCCAAGAATAGGCGTCCATCCCTAGAATAGACTATGACAGCTTGTCATAGAATCCGCCAAAAATAACGGTCACAAGAGAAGTGTAAGAGAATCTGTCATACCAACCTATTTTTGGCATATTCTCTTACACACACCAACCACTTCTTCTTGGGCGCCCAAATAGGCCCAATTCATAAGATGCTCTTACACCTGTCATAGCACATTCCTTAAATAGTTCTTACGTGTCATAGGAATCCATCATGACCGTTTCAGTCATGATCTCCTTACGCACAAGATGCCGACACATCAACATGCCAACTAGACATGTACACTCACACTTAATTGCATTATTTGCAAAAAATACATTTACAAAACAAATAATAAGAATAGGAATTATCCAAGGTTGAGACACCTTATTCCTAACATGGTAGGATAGACCGCAGTGAGCAAGAGTTTGATGTTCGGTAGTGAACTTATTGAAACCGCGAGACACTTCTGTCTAGTGTTCGCAGCAGCAGGGTCGAGACTTTTCATTTGGGAAGAAGCATTGTGACTACACCAGCAAACTCACGTGCAACCTGTGGTATCTCTCTGCACGGGACTCAACACATAGTGATCACTGGGACATGCAGCAAAGGGGCCAGGTTGGCCATTGTATCTCCTTTCCTTCTTTTCATTGTCTAAGGAAAAATAATAGATGACTTTGCAGTGTAAATCAATAAAAGTGATTAAACATAGATTAAATTTAATTTTCTGCATGGAGTTCTTCTATTAGTGTTTAAAATCAGTTTACACCTCGAACTGTATCCGTTGTGCATTTGTTATTTGCGTGGAGTTTATTTCTGTATTTCTGAGAATACATGCATGTTGAGAAATTGTTGGATGATATACATCTCAGACATATTAACACATTGCAAAACAATGACAAAACTAGTAATTACTTCCTATTGAATAAGAAGATATGTGCACTTTGTGTAAACAATCAAATATCACCAGTATCTATTTGAACACCTTTAGATACGACATATCATAATTGCACAGTTAAGGCTGAGTTAGGATATTACAGTGGTATCAGAGCCAGCGGTCTTGCCAGCCTAGTGGGCTTATTTTTCAGCTTGTAGCAATGTTGTGTAGGCATGCATAGTAGGCACAAATAGTATAACTTTAGACACAACAAAGTTGAACAGGGACAGCCAGAGCCTTCAGTACAGGTTGATATAGAGGACAATCATATCGAGTCAGACAAGGAGATTGTATTTGAACATGGCACTCAGGGTACAGGCATGGTGAAGTAAGATAGAGAGGTCAGGGAAACAATGAGGGCCATTCATGAAGGACAGGATCACATCGCTGATGTGTTACATCAGCTTACAGGGGTTATTCAACAGTTGACAGTAGCACCCAGGAGGCCCCTGAGCCATCACAATGGTGGAAGCAGTATAGCAGGGTCACCCAGAGCTGCTAGAGCAGGCACTCGTACTATGGATAGGCCCCTTATGCCTACTTTCACAAAAATTAATGTAGAGGAAGAGGTAGCCCAGTGTAGTATTCCAGGCCAGACTTGTTGTGAAATTTTTTGATTAGTGCTAGCTGTAGGTGTGCAAATGAGTTTACTAATCTTGATGTATTTAGTGTCTCAACAAATTGAAGTTTCCCCTCTTTTAATATTTGCAATAATATTCTGTCCCCCGGAGATGATAGTAATACTATATTTTGATATGTGGTAGGCAAGTGTAAGTTTGAATAACAACGTAATTTAACTTGCAATGCTGTGTTGAGTTCACTGAGTTTTTTGTCGTTTTAAAACCAGACATATATATAGAATGCAACAGGAATAATAGACAATGATTCGAAACACAACAATAAGATAATTCCAGTTTGATAACAATAAGCTTAAGTCATAGGAGATAGATGCGCAGGTTCATAATACAGTTTCAATCTTCGAGCATGCACCTGGAACCGACGCCTTAGACTGACGTATACCTGTCATCCACTGTGGATATTTATCGAGCTGTTGTTGGGCTTGATATGTAAGGAGTCTTGACTAATGGAACTTGCATTGCCGCCACCCTGTCTTTACTTAGGTGACGTGACTCGAACCTGGTTATTCTCCCCTATACGCAGACTGCGTCCTCAAAGCGCTGTGACGCACGATCTCTTGTTGCCTCCCACTAACCGTCAATACTCACGAGAAGACTTATTTCTTCCATCCTCACTCCAATGAACTCACCTCTCAGGTTGGTTGTGATGCGCCAGTAGCAATCATATATCAACTTGCGTGGTGTGTTCACACACAGCTGGAACGAATCGTGAGTGTGTGCTAGAGCCTACGCGCTTGAGTCTTCTTTCCCTTTATTGAACTCGACAGTGCTTTGCTGGTTTGTGCCTTACTGCCGCCTGGACAACATTACCTTCGTATGCCGAATGTGTATTGGTTACTTCAAGTCGCGTGCCCAGGATATGATGCAGACTGCCTAAGGTAAGACACCTTCTCTCCTGCTGTGTGCTAATACCCACTACGACCTCCAAGGATATCACGTGCAGCCTTACAACAGTCCCCCAATGTGCAAAAATACAAGATCGAATTCAGAGAAGTCTCCACGCCAAGATATCAAGGACTGAAACACGCCTATTATATAGATGTTGATCACAATAAATATGAGGGAATACCTTTTCTTGCTTGTCATAGATCTTGTTCTGAAATTACTGCTGGAACATCCTTCGATTTAAAACCAATTGTGAAATCTGTATGATTCCACCTCTTGAAGAGAGCTAGGGCTACGTCCAATCTCTTCTCACATTCCTAAGGGTTTGCGTCCTTGGAATAGCCAGTCACAAAAGCAACCTGATTTCTTTTTCCTTGTTTTATAATATCTCATGGTGCTTTTCCCGAGGTGTACTTTTCTCTTTTATAACCTCTAAGTGAGTGCAAACACACCAAACTAAGCCATGTGGGATAAAAGCTCACTTAAGTCACTTTTATAACATAAAGTAACTTAAAATATAAAGTAACTTTATAATAAATCATAAAGTGACTTTATAACAACACTTTATAAATAAAGTGAAATGACTTTAGAAGCAGAGCCCATAAAATAAATATTTCCCCACGCAAACCTGTGACTGGCTGGCATCCTCTGAAAAGAAGCCATTAGCCTATCCGGATGGGTAGATAGACTAATCGGGCATCTAAATGGCCTACTACTGGGAAGGGGACATTACTATCCTCCCTTCTCGGGATATCTTGCCCTCAAGCAATCTCAATGCCGAGTGCTGCAGAATTGACTCACCCTCCCAAGTGGCATCCTCGTAAGGTAAGTCCTTCCACCGAATCAAGTACTCGCGGACAACCCTATTCCGTAATTTCTTCTCTCTGACCTTAATAACCTCAACCGAAACCAAAACTAGTTTACCCTCCTCATCCAGTGGGGGTAATCCATCTGAAACTACTACTTGCTGTCCTATTGCCTTCTTGAGGCAAGACACGTGAAAAACATTGTGGATCCTGCTATCTGATGGAAGCTCTAGCTCGTAAGCCACCTCGCCAACTCTCCTCGAGATGCGAAAAGGACCATAGAATCTAGGCCTAAGCTTCTTTGACCCACTCCACTTCAGTGAGCTCTGTCTGTAGGGCTATAGGCAAAGGTAAACCATGTCTCCTGTCTCAAAACACCGCTCTCTCCTGTGCCGATAGGCATACATCTTCTACTGATTCTGTGCCCTTTGGATGTTCTCTATGAGAGATCTGAGTATATCCTGGTGAACCTGTAACCAGTCTCTCGCAATCGGGGCCCTGCTATCTTGTAGAGCCAAATCTATGAAAGAAAGTGGCTCGCTGCTTTAGAGGGCTCGAAATGGAGACATGCCAATAGTCATGTGGTATGTGGAGTTATAGCAAAACTCCCCCAAGTACAACCATCAGACCCATGCTCTCTGCTGCCCCGCTACATAACTCCGGAGGTAGCCTTCCACCCATCTGATTACAATCTCTGTCTGGCCATTTGTCTGCGGGTGGTAATTGGGATGAGGAGTCAACTCAGTGCCTGCCAACTTAAACAACTCCTGCCAAAAGGTGCTAAGGAACTTGCTGTCCCTGTCGCTCACAATGGTCTTAGGGAGACCATGCAATCTAAATACCTCGCAAAAAAACAACTCTGCTACTTGTGAAGCTGACCAATCTGTGATGATAGCAAAGAAGTGAGTGAACTTGGTGAGTCTGTCCACCACCACATAAATGCTATCCTTGCCTTGCACTCTCGGCAAACCAGTGATGAAATCCATCGATATACCTTCCCACTTCTGAGCCGGAATGGGAAGGGGCTGCAATAACCCTGCCGGATGCTCGTGCTCTGACTTGTTCTGCTGACAAGTTTGGCACTCTCTGACATGCTGGAGTACGTCATCCTTGAGGCCCTTCCAAGAGAACCTCTGTTTGACCTACCTGTAAGTCTTGAAGAATCTTGGATGTCCTACTATGGGCACATCATGAACAACCCTCAATATCTTAGCCTTAAGCTTAGAGCCCAACACTAGGTAGATCTTGTCCTTATAAAGGATAATGTCATCAACCACCCTGTACTTGCTATCCAGAAACTGACCGTCCAAAACCTGACAAGCTTGAGTATTCTAAGAATACTCAACCAACAAAAGAGATTTCCAATCAACGAAAATCTCTGATAGTACACAACAAATTGCTACTGAAGGTCTCCTAGAGAGTGGGTCAGCCACGACGTTATTCTTCCCCTTGACATACTCGATGTCAAAATGATATGCCTGAATCTTACTGACCCACTTCTATTGTCTCTCATTCAACTCCTTCTGCTCTAGGAAGTAGCGTAAACTATTGTGGTTTGTTTTGACTTTGAACTTGCCACCCAGTAGATATTGTCTGAATTTAGCCAAGGCGTGCATAATGGCAAGCATCTCCTTGTCATAAGTGGAATAGAGCCTCTCACTATCCTTGAGCTTCCTGCTCTCGAATGCTATGGGGTGCCTGACCTGCATCAAAAATACTGCACCAATCCCATTCCGCGAGGCATCACACTCTAAGACAAAGGGGCGAGAGAAGTCCAGTAGAGCCAAAACCGGACAAGTGCTCATGACGGTCTTGAGCCTGTCGAAAGCTGCCTCAGCCTCATTTGTCGACTTGAAGGTTCCTTTCCGAGTAAGATTGGTGAGGGGAGCCGCTGTATGAGAAAATCCCTTAACAAACCTCTTGTAGTAAGAACACAGCCCAAGGAATCCTCTCAAATCTAATACATTCCGCAATGGTGGCCAATCCTAAACTGCCTGGATTTTCTCCTGGTGCACCATAATTCCATCCGCCCCTATCAAATGCCCCAGATAGAGAATCTCAGTCAATCCAAATTCGCACTTGGATTCTTTCGCAAATAGAGATTGACTCTCCATGATGCTCAGAACCTCATCTAAGTGCTGTAAGTTCTCTTCCCATGTCCTGTTGAAGACCAATATGTCATCGAAGAACACCAAGACGCTCTTGCGCAACTGCATTTTAAAAATGTGATTCATGCAAGGCTGAAATGTGGTAGGTGCGTTAGTGAGCGCAAAAGGCATCACTAGAAACTCATAGTGTCCGTAGTGGCATTTGAAAGTTGTCTTATGGACATCCTCATTTCAGACACATATCTGATGGTACCCAGATCGAAGATCAATCTTCGAGAAATAAACTGCTCCATTC
Organism: Chamaecyparis obtusa; assembly: GCA_027943335.1. Classification (NCBI taxonomy): domain Eukaryota; kingdom Viridiplantae; phylum Streptophyta; class Pinopsida; order Cupressales; family Cupressaceae; genus Chamaecyparis; species Chamaecyparis obtusa. The sequence continues at coordinate 392,079 of BSBK01001701.1, forward strand.
AACTCATCTAGAAGCTCATCAATCCTGGGGATGGTACCTGTTCTTGATGGTTCTCTTATTCAGTGCATGGTAATCAATACACATGCGAAGAGTGCCATCCTTTTTCATGAAAACTACAGAAGAAGCAAAAGGGCTGGAACTAGGTCTGATGTGCCCCATGTCTAAAAGCTCCTTAATTGTCTTCTCAATCTCCTCCTTGTAGTGCCTAGGATGACGATAAGGAGTTGTGATTACGGGCTTGGCCCCCTCCTCCAGCTCAATGATGTGCTCAAAGCCCCTATCTGGAGGTATACCTGGAGGGATGTCCTCGAAAACCCACTTGTGCTTAGCAAGCACATCCTGTATGTCAGTGTGAATCTGCTGCCCTGAATCCGGTGAGGGTCTGGAGGATATGAAGCACTGTGCTGCCCACTCCATGTTGCTGTGTCTGATGATGGCCTCCATCTTGTGAGTTGAAACCACTCGTGATCCACAATCTGTCATGGCCTTAAGTGTAACCAACTGATCACTGCATAAACTCTAACTGTTTCAGCTGATGGTCGATGGTATATCACCCTAGGGTCTGCAGCCACTGGATGCCTGGGATGGCGTCAAGACTATCCAAGTCTATGACGTAGAAATCTGTCTCTAGGAGATAATCTCCAAAGTGGATTTGGAGTCCTGAAATCCTCCCTGTGCAACTCAACAAGTCTCCCCCGGCCATGTTTACCTCAAACTGCGAAATATTATCTATCGGGAGTCCTCTCCTGGAAACCAAACCGGCGTTGATGAAATTATGTGTTGCACCTGTGTCTAGAAGACAAATGATATGCTGTCCTCTAACTACTCCCTTGAGGCGAAAGGAGTGACATGCGGGAAAACCCGAGAGGGATGCTAAGGTAATAGGGGGCTGCCCATGGTGAATCTCCCTTTTCTTCCCGTCTGTTGAATTCTCATCCTGAGCCTACTCATTGTTGCCCTCTGGCTGCTCACAATCATCATCGGATACTACCTCAATGTAGTGTACCTTGCCTGTCCCAAGGCACCTGTGATTTGGAGCCCAAGGTTCTCTACATGTGAACCACAATTTCTTTCTTCTCAACTCATTCAGAGTCTCGAAGTTAAGTCTAGGAGGCGTGCTCTTATTCTGATTTTTATTTTTCTGAAAGGAAGAAGACCCTTTAAAGGTTTTCTTCGGTGGCTGAAGGATGGAAGATGGCGAATCCAAGTCATGTGCTAACTTAATAGCGTCATCCAATGTGTCCGGCTTGAGGACTCTAACCAATCCTCTAAATCTATTCTGCAAGCCCTCAATAAACAACATTACCTTCCTCTTCTCTGCCATATCCGCAACCATGATGGATATCCTCTGAAACTCATCTATGTAGTGGTCCAATGACCCACTCTATCTCACCTGGGCTAACTCTCTATAGTAGACCTCAATGTTCTTCCTATCAAAGCGAGTGATCAATTTAGTGCTGAAGATCTCGTATGATGCAGTCAATTCGTGATTCTGGGTGATGAGGCCATGATGCCACCAATCATAAGCTGCCCCATCTAAGTGCATGGTTGCAAACTTAATCGCCTTCATCTCTGACATGGGTTTCAGTGTCAGGAAGGTATCTAGCTTGTGAATCCAAGCTCTTGTGGAAGTCTTACCGCTGCCATCAAAAGTAGGGAGGGTCAATTTATTCATAGCATGTAAAGAAAATAAACCGAGGCTCTAATACCAATTGACAGTCCCAACCAATGCTGAGAGGGGAGGGGTGAATCAACACCTATAAAAACTTATAAAATAAATCTGATGGAGTGTACTTATGACTGTAAGCAACACAAATTCAAGCATAAGAATAGCATCAAGCAATCAACCGTAGAATAACACCAGATTTATCACGTGGAAACTCAAATCGGATGAAAACCACGGTGTGAGGAGATCTCACAAATTTTGCATTCTTCTGAAGTGCGCCCTGTTAGGAGCCTTCCCTGTTAAAGGATTACAACGCACTGTTAGATGCGACCCGGTTAAGGGATTTGATACAATAAGGCCGGTTAGTGCCTGCCTGGTTAGAGGACTTTAGAACACCTAAAAAGATGTCACCTAGTTAAGGGATTTAGTACAAGGGACTTGTTAATGTCCACCCAAAATACTGGGATTTAGCTATTGTAATTGTTAGAAAACAATAGAAGGATTGACCTTTTACAAATGGCTTTGCATAGCCTGATAAGATCTTTGTTATACTCAATTGAGAAACATCACCGATCGCTCTTGGTATGTTCTCCTTTTTTGTTGTGCTTCTCTGCACACTCTTCTCTCTTCTCCTTTCTATTCACCTTAGCTTCTTCAGCGTACAGGTTCACTCTTTGCTTTGGCAGAATGAGGGCAAACTATATTCATGACAAACAGAGGAATATATAGAGTTCTTGCCCTAATTACTTTACTCATGCATGACCTGTTTACAGATCTCCTTCGGATTCATCACCCAGTGGAGTATTAGTTCACTGAGGAAACATCCGATGCATGCTCTTGCATTATCTGCTTTATGAAAGAAAACAATAGATGCGTGTCAAACGCCTTTCCTTCGCAAGAGATAACTCCATGTTTTAAAGCCACAAACTCCGGCTTTAAAACCTTCAAACGCGCCTCATACCGATTATCTTGTTAACTCAAAGTCTTCCGGATTTAGTGCACTAAATCCCGGTCAAAGGGTTGGTTAATAGATAGTTGACTATGACTTCCCGGGTTCATCTTTTCATAACGAACCTTATGTTGTGAACAGGTAAGAGCTTTGACCTGTCACCTTTCCTTCCTTTGTCTATACCGGTTGCATCCTTTCCTCGGTTGCGTAGTTGACACCGGTTGTATCCTTTCCTTGATTGCCGATGCAATTTGCTTAGTGACCGGTTGCTCTTGATGAGCAAGTATAGTCTCTTCTTTCTTGCATAGTGTCATCGGTTGCCAAACCAGTCTCTTTACATACAGATCCACCACTGGTGTTCTCCTTAGATCTTTAAACCTTAGATTGAGATGTCAAACACCTCTTTCCTCTTTTGCCAATTAATGACAATACTTAATTGCCATGTACCGGTAGCAAGCTTACCGGTTACCATCCCTTAATGCCAACAATGGATTAATATATATAATAATAATATCATAGATTATTATATATATAAATGTGTGTATATAATAGATTATTTCTCACAATGTAAACATAGTCTCATTTATTTGAACAAAGCTACAAACATCAATAGATAGCTTGTTAATTGTGTTTCGATCTGATGATCGTCTCTTGGTATGTTTTTACTTGTGTGATTCAATTGATTGAATGATTTGAGGTACTGATGTAATAATGAGGGGTTTGCTGATTAGATGGGTGATGATTAAGAGTTGTTGATTAGATGATTGATGAGTGATGAAGTAATGAGTGCTGGTTTGATATATTGGTGAATTGAATGGCTGATTTGATAGAGTAGTTTGCTGATTGATTGTATATTTGATTTGATAAGTGATGATTGCTTTTGTGGATTCATGAGTGATGATTGATAAGTGATCTTTGAATGATTGAGATAATGTCTTTTAGACTTAATTGGTGAAAGGGTCACCACCTTTCATAAGACGTGAGTCACCACCCTCCCTACTGCCCTTTGAGAGTAATAAATTTATTTCCCAATTGATGTCCATTGAGTCTCCTCCTCAAATGAAACTTTCTTCCCTTTATATCTTTCAATGTAAGGGAGAGGTCACATCTCTTCATAATTTCTGCCCTTTGAAAGAGTCACAACCTTTCACCATTAGTCTCTTCCTTATTTACTTCGCATTCGTTTATTAATCCTTCCTAGATTCAAATGCTCCTTTCTTTATTCTTTCCTTCATCTATTGAATCTTTCTTGGTTCACATCTTCAATCTATGTTTTTTCTTAATACTTCTCCTTTGAGTCTGCTTATACTTTCCTTCTCAATTTGCATCAGCATATTCTTTTATATTTGCATATATTCCTCCTTTATATCTACATGTACTCTTCTTACAATTCTGCTATAAAGTCTTCTTATAGTTACATCTTCAGCCTTTCTTTGATGATCTTCCCTTTTATGGTCTCATTTGCAGATCTGCAAATGTAAGTCTGATATAAATTCTTGCTCCCCTCAAATGCACTCTACAACTTCTTACTATATCATTCCAAGGGTGTTGTCTCTTCCACTTTCTTAATTGCTCCTTAACTAATTTTGATTGATGTTCTTTATTTCTAATTCAGGTTTATTCCTGAATTCTCCTCGAATTCCAACCTTATTATTCCATATTTCATTTTCCAATTTTCCTTACTCCCTCCATGTCCCCTTTCAAACAACTCTTCTCTCTTTTATATCTTATGTTGAGGGAGTCACAACTCTTCATTACATGCCTCTCGACCTTTCATTAAACTTAATTAATTTGTAATTGTATTTTATTATTATTTATTTGTTTATGTTTTAATTTTATTAATTATTATCTATTATTAAATCCTATTTCAGAAAGGGGACATTATAGCGTGATTTTATTTGGTAACTTTTAAGATGCACTATTTATGGGAGAGGTGATACATACCATTTATTGTAGATCTACAAGCCAAAAGTATTCACAAAATACATTAGTATTTTTTACCTTTATTTTTGGATGTTGGAGTTCCTTTCAGCAACCCTGATTAGCTATTGTAATATTAGTTTTCGCGGACGTTTTTTTTGTCATTTTTGCATATTAATATTTATTGTATCCTTCTTTTGTTCTCAGTTTTAAGAGCATCTTCAATTGTAATTCTACCTTGATACATGATGCTAAACAGAGAAACTGCAGTCGGCCAGATGTGCCAAGTTTGTTAAAAAATAAATATTAGTTAACCAAAACGACATTATCTATCCCAGTTCTCAACGATATTTATGAGTTTGTTTCAACAGTTGAATGCCCATGTTGTTTGTAATTGTAATCAGTATATGCATGATTTAAGCATAATAAATTTGCAATGAATTTTGAACAGGAAAATTAAGTAAACACTGATTCATTTGCAACAATTGAAAAGAAAGGAATTAATTACAAACTTGCTTATTGCTGCCTAAGCTTGACAATTCTTGTGCAGATCATAGCATTACATGCAAGCCGCGATTTCCCTTTTTACCAGCCGAATTTCCACTAATATATAATTGCTGCAGCTCCTAGAGGGTCCGCGGTGGTTTATTGTTTGATTGAACAAGAAAAGAAACAGAATTATTGCAGGCCGACCAGAATGGTGCCCTCCTACAGCAGAGAGTAATCATCTCAGTCTCCATTTGCAGACCTGGGCGCCATCAATATATCTTGATTGATTGAAGAACTCAATAGATGCTTGGGGTTGCGTCCAAGCATGAACTTTCCAAGGGTTGTGTACTGAAAAGCAGAAGGCGATTTCTTGCAGAGAAATTTCATTTACAATGATCAATTCGAATGGCCAAGATTTCCATTGAACCATCATAAATAGCATCCCATAAAGCATGTCGATTCCTTTATGAAGTTTGACCTTGGCATTTAATTAATAATATTTGCCTCTTGTTGGTTTAATTGCCCACCATGTGAAGTTCTCCCAGGAAGGGTGAAGTCTTAATTTAAAATGGTCCCCCTTTTAATGACACAAGTGAATAATTAAGTGCCAAGAGTTACAATTTTTGCTTTTTGCTCCTTTTAATTAATTATTCACATTATTCCATCATTGTTTATTTTATTTTCTAACCTCCGGGAATAGGAGAAGCTAGAAAATTCATCCGGATCAAATATTAAGCGGAAGGGGATATTACACAAAAGTAGAAAATTTGTTAAAAGTTAATTGGCTACTTGCCAAGCAAATTATGTTCTGTGATTGTGTTATTAGTCCCTTCGACATACAAAATGAGCACATATATTGTAGTCCTTGTAAAGATTACCGACTGTTGGAAACTGTTGGCTAACTAATATTTATTTATTAACATATTCGGCACATCCAGCCGACTGCAGAAACCTAAATATGAAACAACCAAATGACTTTCCAGTATTTTTTGTCTATTTAAGTTCCTGTTACATTTCTCAATCAATTTACATTATTAATTTATTACAAAATGAATGCTTAGAGGATTTTCTATTGATAGTTTTTTACTCAGTTAATTTCTGTAGAATTTTGAGCTGGGAACTGTTTATAACTATTTTAGACCTTTGTTTGAATGTTATTGCTTGAAGATCTAATGTTACCCAACCTCTATTACTTAATCATGTCCATATTTAGTATTTCTGTTCATACATCTTCCAACTTTGAGGTGGAATTTCGACTAGGGATTCATTCAAAACTGTTTTTAATCTAGGCATTGGGGCACAGACAGCATTGAAGCTTGTACGTCAACATGGTTCCTTAGAGAAAATCTTGGAAAACTTGAATAAAGACAGGTATGGTTTTCTGCTTCATCATCTGCTTTGGTCTGTATGTAGTAGCTAGTAGTCTTGAAGGAAAATGTTGTATGGTGTTAACTTGAGTAAAAAGTACTTCTAATGGTTCACAGGCCTATAGATCTGCATCAATTGTTGGAATTTTAGTAGGTAGTTTTCAATATCTCTACCAGAAACAGCAAATTCCATTTGTGCTTAACAATAATTTTTTAAAATGTACCTTTTTGCTTAGTAGAGTCAATTCTTTTTCCACATAACTTGAAACTGAAAATCAAAAATTGGTTTTCATTTGTGAACTATGTTGATTTTTTTTTCAATTGTCAGAACGATAGGAACATTTCAATATAATTTTAGGTCCTTATCATGTGTACATTATGTCACCATTGGTTCTATTTTTAAAAGCATGAAAGGAGGATTCGAAACATGTGGGAGAGTAGTAGGAAAAAACCCATAAAGTGTTTTGTGTTTCTTTTTAAACAGATTCAAATATCCCTTTCCAAGTTTACACAGTACTTTTGCAATTCGCCATACCAACTTCATTTACTTAATAGATTCCACACCATATTTGATGCAGTTTTTATACAAAAGATTCATACTATTTTTCGACCAATAAGCACCATTTTCATCTATTTTTAAGTTATTATATTGCATATTTGAGATGTACAACATATCATTGATGTACTATAATTATGGTTTTGCTAGTTTTTCGTAAGTGCATCCATATGGCAGGTTACTTTAGCTTTTGAGAAAAAGTTTCACAAGGGGAATGGCTTTTTGTGAACCCATTTACAGTATAGTTTATTTGTAATTTTGAATGGCGTCTCAAAGCTCTTAATCTTGTTTCTCCTTTATGATGTAAAGGAGCCACTTATGTGGAGATTTCCTGGTATTAGTGTGTGATTAGGGTTAATAACCTATATGTTGGAATCAAGAGTTTTCTCCTTATTTGATATATAAAACTTCTTTATTGATACAAACAATATCTAGGGTTTGCAAGTATAATCCATTGCACAGGTGCAAATGATCCTATGACTGGATGTAGGTAATCAACAGTATCATCTAATTAGGGTTTTTGGTGCTTATCAAATTAGGGTATTTGTGGTTGGAGGGATTATTATATTGAAGGGAATCTTGTCATAAATTTATGATGGTTGATAAATGTGAGAAATATTCTGGAAAACTTTATTTTTCAATTTTTGTTGATGTTTAAAGAACCACGAAGACCTCAAATTTTGAAACATGAGGTATATGGCTACCATGAGAATAATTTTGTGGAAGTTCATTTTGTGAGTTTCTTAGAAGGAATGAGTGTTAGTTGGAGAGGCTACTGTATGCACGTGAACCTTTTTTGTGGCAATATGTTCTTCTCTACTAATGACTCAGAGATCTCTCTATCATGAAAATTAAAATGTGTACTATTGCTATGTTTAGTCCTGTTTAGTTGCGCGATCTCTATTTTTTCCTTTTAGTACTCGTAGGTCTCTTTAAGCTTTCTCTGGCTTTCATTTAATCTCTCTGGATTGCCTGGGTATTCAGTGTTTAATATCTTTCATAATATTCCTTGTAAGATGAAAAAATTGTGAGGGTGGTAGGAAAGCTTTCTTGACACAAAGCAACTACCATGGTGCTTTTGCTGCATTCATCCCTAGAGGAAAACAAGGGTCAGAATTGGACGATGAATGGCCATAGGTGACTTGGGTGCTTTCAGCTTTGTTTTCCTTTCAAGGTCTTCCAATTTTGCATAGCAAGCTTTGTTAATGTTATTGTAGCTATGGTTGGATTCTTTCAGGTCGACATAGATAACATAAAGGTTGTGATAATATAATTATTGTGATATAATTATATTGATAGTATATTATTATGTGATAATATAATTATATTGTAATTATATTATAATAATTAGATTTATTGTGATAATATAATTATATATTAATTAATTACTATATAATTAACATTTATTAAATTAATGGGGCCACATGTGAAGTGTGGCTACCCTTGGTGAAGGGGCACCACTAATAGATATAAAGGAAGATTGAATCTTCCTTTCTTGAAAATGGAAAATCATGCACAAAATCTAAAAACAACATGGTATCAGAGCCCAACACTACGATCTGGTGTAGAAGGTGGAGAACAAGCTGCCTGAACAAGGATGCGCTGAATGTCTGTTTTGAGTGATGCGAACATTCTTCTAAATGGAGAGTGGTGAATGATTAGAGCCGTAGAGAAGCCGTAGAGCAAGTTCACTGTCCAACCACATTCACAAATTGCCAAAATTTTTTCCATAGAGAAAGTTCTCTGTCCTGTGTGTGACTGCTTTGTGAAGCAGTACGAAGGTGGAAGTCCATTGAGCTCACTGCTCTGTGTGTGACTGCTCTGTGAAGCAGCACAAAGAAGGTGGAAGTCCGTTGAGAAGTATGCATGAGTTTTTATTACAATATGGGCATTCGATATTAAATTGAATCAACAGATCTTTATGAGTATCAGGTTTAATATACATGGAATTAAATTACCGCTACTAAGCCTTGAGGTCTGATTTAATAATTTAATATTGTGGAATCTCTTCTTAGTGACACTTTAATATTTGATAAGGCGATATAATATATATATGCCACGCCTTCAACAAGTTAAAAACATCTTGCTTGATATCCTTGAAGGAAGTATTAATAGCTTGGCAAACTAGGGTATGATCAAGTGTTTGCTGGGTATAAAGTCATTCTTGCGCGTCTTCACATCTTGTGATCTTTTGTTGGTCACGATTCTGGAATCTTTCCTCAACAAAAAATTCTATATGTTATAGCGGGACACAGAGAGTGCCCGTGGACAGAGTTGGACGCTTCATTATTCTTTAGCGGGTTATAATGAGCCTCCAATAGTTGTAGTTGAAGACATCATTTAGTGGAATTGCAGATTGTGTTGACTCCGCTTGCATCTTCCGTTTCATCTTGGAGTGCACGTAACTTGGTATTACACAAGGATTTTCAGTGTTTCCAAGCATGGTCAAAACGGGTGAATCTGGGTGACAGGATCCTCCACCTGATAACATAATACAAAGTTCCTATCACAATAGATATAGCCACAAAAAGATGTTGGAATTGCGATGATTATGTTACGAATGGTGCCAGACGTTGTACATGGGGGTTTGAGAAAATGGGTGGAATTTTGCTTGTGATTAGAATTGTGTATCTGGTGGCTTTGAGTGGATGTTTAGAAGGGCTGAAGGTGCCATTCCGGCCAAACGATGTATTGCTGGTGCTGCTGCGACAGGTATTGTGGCCAGTGTTGAATACTTTTGACAGTGTTGTCGATTTGCTTCCCAAGTTTGTGGGAGCGGTTGACTCAAAAAAAAAAAAGTTTAATGGAAGGGTGCCTACCTTCATGGCAATGAAGCTCACCTCATGTTTACTAAGAAAGGAGACGACATAGGTGGTGTCATGGTGCATCTAAAGACTTGTATTGCACATAGATGGGTATGCATTGACCTTTATGTCTTTGCTACCCCTTTTTTTGAGTGACATGGGACTTCTATTTTGTTGCTCGGGAGCATACATTAACTATTGAAACATGGGAAGGACTGGAAGAACCTGAATATGTAAAGAACTAAATTTCCATATTCCTCATGCCTTCTGAAATGTCGGGGACATTATTAGCTCTGTGGGATGTCTTGCCTTTATTCTCAAACATTGGTTGGGGTCAGAGTGCCAATATTGCGTTTCTTAAGAAGAACATGGGAGCATCATTTAAGCATCATCCTCAACCTTGGAATGCAAATATTAGTACAAATGATATTCATTTTGGAGATTTCTTGGCCTTTTCAAAGATTCGTGGTCGTTGGGGAGGTTTTGAGACTCTAGAGAAATGGGTAACTCGGGCATATGCAGGGCGTACTTCAATTTGTTTGAAGGACGAGGAAGGAAAGCTTTGGGTTGCAGAATCTGGGCATGAAAATGAAAAGGGTGATGAAATTACTGTTGTAGTTCCATGGGAGGAATGGTGGGAACTTCAGCTCAAGGTTTCTTCTAATCCACATATTGCCCTTCTTCCTCTTCATCTTGATTTACGTGCAAAGTTCAATGCATCTGCTGCATAGGAATATACTTGGAACAACCCTATGGTTACCATAACATGATCTTCAGTTGGATTGATACCTTAACAAATAAGTATCCTCGTCCACTAGATGCCCACTTGGGCTCAATCTTATGATAGTAGGTCCAAGGTGGTCTTGGATCTAGCACTTTCAGCCATATGTGGATCATGCCAGATGATGAGAGTCTCTTGGAGCAAGATATCTTCTATGATTGAGACCATGTGAGTAGGATATGCTTCTATGACAAATGGAGCAGCTAAAGGATTTTCTTCAAGTTGACATCCGAGGATCTTGATCATATTGGTTCAGAGGGAGTAGATAGACCATTTCAAGATGAATTCTCTAATGATTAGGAAACTGTAGCAGTCATAGGACTATGATTCATGGGATGGAGTCCAATGTATGTAGGGTGGAAGTCCTTTATGCGGACACTTAGGTCGTGATATTCCTGTATAGATGGATACTTGGTGAGCTTGGGATTCACCAAGAGTGATGCTATTTAGTTGAGGTACACTAGCACTGAAGAACAGGCGACCGATATTCTCATCAAGCCTCTTGCCAAAGTGAAGTTTGTGCATTTTCGAGACAAGCTTGGAGAATGAAGCCCTTGCTGAGAGTGAGTCTCAGCATCTGTGAATTCTTGAGATGTACTTTAGTGCATTTTTCTCTGAGACAGATGAATTTGAGATATTAACCCTCGTAGCATTTTTCTTTGAGACAAAGAAATTTGAGGTATCTGCCCTTGTAGCATTTTTCTTTGAGATGGAGAAATTTGAGGTGTCAACCCTTGTAATGCATTCTTCTCTGTGAGAGAGAAGTTTGAGGTGAAAGCCCTTGTTCCACCCTTTGGGAGTAGACATGGTGGATGTCACGATAGAGAATCCATGACTTTGCACTTGTGTTTATTCACCCTCTAGGAGTAGCTATGGTGAACGTCATGAGGAGATGGAGACATCAAATTGTCTTTCCACCCTCTGGGAGTAGCTATGGTGGATGTCATGTGAGAAACTCCATGACTTAACATTTGTGTTGATTCTCCCTCTAGGAGTAGCTATGGTGGATGTCATGTGAGAGACTCCATGACTTAACACTTGTGTTGATTCACCTTGTGGGAGTAGCCATGGTGAACGTCATGATGAGATGATGACATCACGTTGAGTGACGCTGTGATGAGCACTTGTGTTAGCTTGTATTTCCATTCATGGGAGTAGCCACGATGAACCCACCGTCTAGGAGTAGCCATGGTGGATATCACTGCATAACTCAAATGTCGAGAAGGATTCCTCCCTACCCAAGAGGGAGTGTTAACATTATTGTAGCTATGTTCAAATTCCTTCAAGCCGACATAGATAACATAAAGGTTGTGATAATATAATTATTGTGTTATAATAATTGTATGGATAATATAATTATTATATTACTGTTGCGAGATAATATAATTATTATATTATTATGTGATAATATAATTATATATTAATTAATTATATAATTAATTAATATATAATTAACATTTATTAAATTAATGGGGCCACATGTGAAGTGTGGTGACCCTTGGTGAAGGGGCATCACTAATAGATATAAAGGAAGATTGAATCTTCTTTTCTTGAAAATGGAAAATCATACACAATCTAAAAACAAGCAGCTTAAGTGGTCTTTGTGATATTGCTATCAGGATTCAACAAGGTTAAGTGGTCTTTGCTTATGTATATCATATATGCAGTCTATGGAGGTCTTGAGGGATCTGGAAATAATGAATAGCGACCCATTTACTGTCTTCCTTGCAAGACACAACCCCATACCACTATTTCCATGCTTTCAAAGCTTTAGTTGCTGGTTTTAGATTAGATTGGACAGTTGTGTTGAGTGTGCTGTCTCCCCTGTGACAGATCTGCAATATGCCCTTTTGGTGTTACAGTTTTGAGGATGCTGTGTGTTCTAACCTTTTCTTGGCTTGTCATGTTGTGCTTACCAAGACCAGATATATGAACAAATTTAAACTAACAAAATCATTCATCTGCAGCCATAAATAGCTGTTATTTGCTTTCATTTATTATGTCTATTGCATTCTGTTCAATCCACTGTGAATTCTGTGTAATGATGTAATGCTCATATGTTAAAAACACAATTCTAAGCCTAAATGAATTTACAAATCAAACTTAAGAATGAGAAATTTAGTATGGTTCTTAACAGTGTATGTTCTGAAAGATGTAACATTTCTCATAAGAAGTAATCTATGCAGATGATTTCTTGAGCCAAAAGCTTTTGTCAATTAATTAATTTGTTATTCTCTAATTGCTGTCATAGATATTGGCACTTCAATAGATTCATATCTTGATTTTTACTTATATTTTCTAATGAAAGTACTCAAACAACAGAAACAAAAATGCATAATATTGATTGTAATCACGCTAAAAGTTACGTTAACGATTTAGAAAAGAATAATTATCCTACTACAGATCAGATTGGAATGTGAGCAGATTTTGGTCTTGGTTTGTGTTTGGGCCAAACCAGGATTGGAACCTGGCCAGAACCAGGACAAGAACCCAGGCCTGCAGGGAAGAACACCGTAACTTACAAATTTACAATTTATGCAAAGTTTCTTTGTTTTTAATCTCCTTTTCTCCAACTACTCAGCTTCACTCTCTCTCTCTTTATTTCCTTTTTTTGTCTTTTTTCTTTCATGTGCAGCTTGGATATTCTTGCACCACTTCTCTGCTCCTTCATGTGCCTCTGACCTCTACCCTTCCATGCAGCTTGCTTATTTTTCCTTCTACGGCTTCCTTGTTCTTCCACACCCTAAGTTACCTAGTTTTTCTATTTAGGCCTAGGTCTTCGTACTGGTATGGTTCGGGTATTGGTTCTTCTTGGGTGCTTGGGTTCTCTATAGGTCTTGTTGATGTGAGTTTTGTTCCACTACAACATGCAGAATCGAATACTTAGTATTCCAGGATGAACACGAAATCTCCAACTCTCTCTTGAATAAGGATTCTCATATGCTAAACAATGTAAATGGATTGTGTGATCAAATGAGACAACCTCAAGGTTCCTTCTTATTGTGAACTTCCACTCAGTTTTATGATTTGATATGCTGGTTATCACAAAGGGACTTACGCTGTTCATTCAATGGATGCCAACTTGACTTTAACTTCTTCAAGCAAATGACTTGCAAAGAGTTAAGGGTCTAGAATTCTAATCTACTCCTAGAATGCAGGAAACTTTGGCTGTCTTTGTGACTCTAATAGACTTAGTTTAGCCATTGACATCAACCAAACTAGTGCAATCTCCTAAGGTAGATATAAGATATTCAAACTATCACCATTCCATTAACACCATCCATCGATGCATATCAATGTGCAAGCAATAATTGAAGCTAAGCTTGTGATTTTATGCCATTTGACAACACAAGGCGTACTTACAATCAACAAGTAGCTAGTGGTTTGGTCTAAGCGAGTTCACCAAAGATACATCCAAAATGTCTTCCATTCAACTAAACACTACTTCTAATCAACATGAAATAAATCCTAAGTGAGGAAATGTAGAAACCATGCAATACTCCAAAGCAACACAAGTAATCCATCATGAAAACCAACATTGAATCAACAATTACTTTGATAGCATTATGGCAACAATTTCAATGAGTCTTCTATTCTAAAACTAATGAGTTACAAATGAGGAGGCCTTGGCCTTTTATAGCAGTCTCTAGTACAATGAGTGGCCAAGATTGATTTGAAATCAAGGGCCAAGATTAATCTAACACAACCCTAATTAGGGTTTCATAACTTCCGCTAACAATTATTAAATGCCCACCCGATTACAATTAAGCACCACCACGTGGGCCAATAAAAAAATTGCATTGCTTTGTGGGCCAATGAGAAGAGAGGTTCGGTAGAAGCTTGCAAGAGAAGACACCCATTAAAGGGCGAATGAGAAAATTACATTGTCCTTTGCTAACCAATAAGAAAAGAGTGTAGTTAGAAGCTTGTAGAAGAGGCTACCATTTAATGAACCAATAAGATGATGCCACTTGCATTTACACCAAGTCATCTCTAAGAATATTCTTTCCTTTATCCTTTTCTCGCTTGGCACATTCAATGAATCTAGACACAAAGTGATGAAGCTCCTCCAATGGGCCACTTGGCACGTTCTCATTGGTTGAAGAAATGGGCGCCACTTCAGCATACTCACCCTATAGACTTGATAAATACCTCCTTTGATGATGGGAAATATCTCATTTTGATAATCTCTTCCTTTGGCTGGTAGACTTAGTCACGATTTTGTACTTGTACTTTGAATTCCATCTTTAATGTGGCCATCGAGTTTGCATTTTTACTTTGGTCTCCATCCTTCATTTGTCTTAGATTTTGAACTTTTTCCATCCTTAGCCTCAATTGCTATCATCCTCACCTTGCTAGTCTTTGAAAGTCTTTCAGTTTTACCTCTGATTCTAATTGCATCACCACTCCATTTGTACCTCCAATTTGCAACTTGCAGTACTAAGTCTCTGATTTTCTCGAGAATTGAAGTGTTAGCAGCCTGAGCTTTGACTAATTTGATTGTTCTTGCATGTTTCTTTCAGCTCTATCTTTGTATGATGTCAAAATCTGGATTGTTATTCCCAGGTCTGCAAGTTAGAAGATCTGGCTTTCTCGGATGGTTGCACCCAGATTTGAAATTTGCAGCCTCATAGTACTCTGATTTTGTTGAATTTCGAACCCTTGGCTGCCCCCATTTGTATACTTTGATGATTTTGGCAACATTTTCCTTCGATTTTGACATGCCATGATGGGGAAAATTCTGTCATGACTCCATGTCTGCAATCAAGGTCTGATTTTCTCTGATCTTTTCTTGCACCTAGTCTGGAATTCACAGCCCTTGATTTCCTCCACAACGTTCTGATTTTCTTGCTCTCTTGGTGCATGTTTTGGAACTACTTTGTTGGTGCTTGCAAGCTGCCCTTGGTGTTGTAATCATCTGTATGCCTTTGAAAATTATCTTCTATAATTTCGACATGCCTCAAACCTGAAAAGAAAGAGAAAATTTTGGATCAACGTTATGAATAAAAACCATATGCAAGTTAATTCTTTTGAAGAACTTATAATGATTTTCATGACAATTAATCCTTCAAAGGAATCATGATTTGTGGATTCTGATATTATCCATTATAACTTGTAAATTTTGCTTGAAATCACTTTTGCAAAGCTTAGTGCAAATCCAGAAATGCATCCTTTTGCTGATGAAATCTGTCTTCTTTTGATTCTGATCTGCATTTTTAAATCTGGAAATTCATTCTTGGATTTCTGAGTAAATTCACTGATCAGGACAGAAACCACCCTTGTTGCTGAAAATCATGTTCGAATCGCTTTGAATTTGTCTTGAACTTTGATCTGAATTCGCCCTTGAAATCTGATTTTTTTGATTCACATTTTTCTGTCTATGATCTGATTCCAAACTCGCCTTTGTGCTGGAGCTTCACCTTGTAATCAGATTCATTTTCTTTCAATTTGGAAAATTTCGCTTTTGATCTGCTCTGATTTTGCATTAAATCTGATTTACATCTCTGCTCCTCATTTCAGAAAATTTCAAATGATCCTTCCAGTTTGGACTGTTAAGGAGCAATTTCTGTCTTCGTAGAAGCATGGTCGGCTTTGAAAAAAGACAAATTTGATTTTATTGTGGCCCAAAATGAAAAGAAATTTCCTCTTTATATGTGGCGTCTTAATCTCAAGAGGCACCCTTCCTCTATGGGTCAACTTGGGCTTTAAACTTATGTTTCTTTCATCAATCAATTTGAATCCCCTTCACACTTATTACACGTCCCCTACCATATTGAATTTGTGGCTCTGTTGTTAAATTTCATGTAATCAGTTTAGGGCCTATCTTATTAAATTGAAGGCCTAAACCATTGAATCAGATTTAGGGCCTCACACTCGAGTTGGGGCCTGTATGTTTGATTTAAAAGGCCAAAGTTACCAAATTTAAGGCATTACGCCCAGATTGGAGGCCACAAGTTTGAAATATGGGGGCAAGAGTTCGAATTTTGAGGCCATTTGCCCGGATTCAAGGCCCTGCGGTTGCATTTAAGGCCATACAGTTGATGCTTGAGTCCTTGCATTTGAATTTTAAGGGCCACATGTTTCAGATTTAGGCCTTGGTTTATTAAATATTGGGCCACACGTTTTAGGTATAGGGCTGCAAGCTGAAAGATGAGGCCACACGTTGGATTAAGGCCTTATTTTATGGAACTTATAACCAGATTTAGGCCATATGCCTGATTTAGGACCTGACCTAGGTCCATACATTTCATTTTATTAGCTTAATTTGGGCCTTTAGCACTGGCCCTATTTGACTCATGCCCAGATTTAGGGCCTATGTTTTTAGTTTGAATGCCCATATCTTGATTCTTGTGCCCACACGCTAGGCTTCTAATCTGTTTTAAATCGAATTAGGGCCTGATCTGATGATCAGGTCCACACGCTACTTTAATAGGGCTGTATGCTTCAGTTTTGGGCCTGGATTCATTAATGAGGCCACATGTTGCCATCTTTGGGGCTGGCCATACTCAACTTCACTCCACATGTTTCTTTAGGTTTGGCCTAGGCTTTATTTAACTTGAATTTAGGCCTGGTGCAAACTTCAAGGCCACATGTTTTAGATAAAGGGCCTTACCTTTCAAGTTAAAGTGTGATCTGGGGCCAGACGTTTCATCTTGTAGGCCCAATTTACGCCTTATTTCGTTTGTACTCAAGGTTCAGATTTAGGACTTGGGCCCCATACTCCATATAGGATCAGCCTTGCATTGATTTTAGGCCTAATTAGGCCTGCATGCCACACCTTGAGGCCCTATGTTTGCCATTAAATTCTGATTTGGGGCAGGCGCTACCTTTTTTATGGCCTCTCCCTTGGGTCGAACTAGGCTTAGAGTTTGCAAATTTGGCCCACAAGTCTGATTTTAAGGCCTTGGCGATTTGTTAAAGCTTCCTACCTTTCCCCTTTTGCATTATTTCTTTTTTCTTTCATTAAATTCACCAAGTTGAGTTGCTTCCTTTGCCCAATAAAGCTTAATTTCTACCTTTGCCACATGGGAAGGTGGAATCCACTCCTTGATGTGGCGACCTTGGCACTTGAGGAGGCGCAGTCTACTCCTTGATGTGAATCGCTAGATAACAAGGTGGAAGCCACTCCTCGAAGTGGCAACCCTGTCACTTGAGGAGGTGGAATCCACTTCTTGATGTGTCAATGCCACTTGAGGAGGTGGAATCCACTCCTTTGATGTGGCGACCTTGCCACTTGAGAAGGTGGAATCCACTCTTTCAAGTGTCAAAACTAAAAGGGGAAATATTTTATTTATTTTCTCATTATTTATTTCCCTTTTATGGCAATTTAAACTTAGGCAATTTTTTAGAATTTATATTTTTGGCTCAATTTTAATTTTAATTTCTGATTTTCACACTTGGCCAAATTTTACCATTTTTGCTCAATTTTCAGACTTAGCCAAATTTTGCCAATTTTCAGACTTAGCCAAATTTTGCCAATTTTCAATCTTTTGGATAACTTGACCTTGGAAGGGGCCTGCAAAAATTCGAATTGATGCCAAATTTGCTCTACCACCTAAACCTATCAAAGCAAAAAGAGGGGGGGTCCCCATTTGCAATGGGATGATAGTGTGAAAAGCTCACAACAGGTCCCTTTGTGAAGGACCCAAAGCAAACACGAGCACCTAGGAATTACCTAATGGCAGTTCCCAAGCAAATATACCAAAATATGTATTACTTATTAACTCATCAATTTTTTGTATGAATATACCAAGTGAATCTTTGTATTAAGCCTTTAAATATTAAGAAGCAAAATATGAAGGATTGAAGACTATGTATGATGCTTTTGATGAAGAAAATACAAGGATACACGGTGACGCGTCCTCGTCCCCTTGCCGTTTTGGGGATGGGGGGATGCTAAGGGTACGTCCCCTTGCTGTCCTTGATGAGTGGCCAACTCTCCATAGCGCCAGGAAACTTCCCATGTCGTTTGGGGATGGCTAGCCATCCCCAAAATGGCTAGTGGGCATCCAAGGGACAGCTAACTATCCCCAAACAAATGGTGACATTTTCAGGCATTGAAAAACAAAAATTAAATTTTTTTCTTTAATTTTGTTTTCTTCTATACCGTCGTATGAGAATCAAAACAATATATTCATATTTCAAATGTATGAGAATCAAATATACGAGAATCAAAACACCTATTCTAATTTAAAATGTATGAGAATCAAATATAGTAAATGAATTATACAATTAGAAGTTGCATCTGTTTAATTTTTTGAGTCATGCTAAATCCAAGTCTCAATACTATGCTTGAAAACTTTCATTCTTGAGTTTTGAAATTAAAAAGACGCACTATTATTCTTTGTACGATTGTACTTTATTTGCTTTGAAAATGTTTTCTATTTGGCACTGAACATATTGGTTGCCATTGGATGACCCACTTCTACCAAAAGGGATAGTGACTTAGATGGTTTTGAGCATAGTTCCCAAACTCGTACTCGGCTATGACTTAGCAACGACTTGACAAAATGAAAAAACCCTTGAGATTTAGAGATTTTAAATGATTTAATACTTGTTTCATGGACCCATTATTGAATAAAGCTTAAAGACACTATAACATCATCAAATAGAAGCTAATTTGATCACATACATAAACATACATCCATCACATAAGTACAAACATAGATTGTAGCTGAGGAAATAGAAAACATAGATATATAGAACTATAAATATTTTCAAATGTATATAACATCCATGACATCAAATGTTCCCAGACATATGTGTAAACAAAAACAAGTCTATGGCTTAGGCTCTAGCTCAGCCTTAGCCTCAACATCAGAGTAGTATGTCTGCCTCCTACAAAGATGTGTAAGGTAGGTCCTGGATGACTAAGTAGCCATAATCTCCACCTGTGAGGTGCCACAATGAAGTATGCAATTTATATTTTAATAGAAAACATTCAAGATTTGTAAAGTTAAAACTTAAAAAAATTAACAAACAAATGAAAAATCCATAAACATACCAAAAAACCAACAAAATCTATAAAATCTAACACTTACCTCTTTCAAATGAGTTGAGAATGCTTGCTATGGACTCTTTGATGCTCTCAATGCAAATCTATGACCTCCCCAATGTGATTTATGGACTCCTTGATGCTCTTCTCCTTGGTGGTTGCAAACCTATGACCTCTTCTTTTCCTTCCTCTCTCTCACTTTTCCTTTCTTCTTCTCACAACTAGCAAATATAATGACTTTTAGGGCAAAATAGAAGACATAAGTGAAATTTTTTTTAGGAAATAACTTTTTTTTTTGTTGGGCGAATATGGCTAACGCCGATGCGAGTCATGGAGCTCGGATTCGACGAGTTATGCCATAACTCGCATGAATCGTGAGTCATGCGAGATAATTTGTCAAGTCATGGAGATGAGTTATCATGACTCGTTTTGGTTTGCACGACTCGTCAATTCGGACAACTCGCTAAACTTGCGGCGAGTTTAGGAACATTGGTTTTGAGTCTTTGGATATTGATAGCCAAATAGCTTCATAGACTGTCATATTTTGATATTTAAGACTTTTGGATACATGTTTAAGACTTTTGGATATTAATAGATCATGAATTTTTTATGTTTGAGAGTATTGTTATATTGTGTTATTGAAATTTATTATGCTGTTATACTACGACTTTCATGATTTATTTACATATTGATATTGTTGTTATCAGTTATTGGCATCTCTCTCTCTCTTTCCATGTCTTTCTCTATATTAATATATTTGAAAAATCACACACACACAAATGAATTTGTATATTGCCGTCCCTTGCTGCCGCCTAAAAATTTCCCTCTAGGAAATGTCCCGGAAACACGTCCCCTGTCATCCTCGAAATGACGTGGAACATAAAGAAAATATGAATATTAGATGTCAATTGTAATTTGATGTTAATTGTGTAATGACATTTTGAGACTTGAGTATTTTCATTTTTTCAAATTATGAATATGATATATGAGGTATTTTATTTATAATTTTATTGGCAATTATGGATTTATGAGTATCACTCTTCTTTTTATATTTATAACATTGATGTTTAAACATGTATATATAAACTCATAATGTATATATGTGTGTGTGAGTGTGTGCGCTTGCATGTGTGCGTGTCTGTGTTTGTGTGTATTTTTATGTATGTACTATGTATGTCTGTGTGGACGAATCCGAGCCCGTACCCAAGGAAAAAAAATAGCAGTATTTGTGCACTCGAACCCCATACCTGTACCCAAATCAGCAACTTAGTCCACACCCTTCTCTTACGTGGCTTCTTTAGCTCATTGCAACTTGATGTCTTCTACTTGTCTCCTTTGTCTATTCTTTTGCGCTAGAGACGACTCCCAAAAATCTTCGCTCTAGAACCTTGCTTCTCTTTTGCTTTTTTCTATGATTCTCTTCCTATTTTGGTGCATCTTTTTCCCTTTTCAAAATCCCTCCAAAACTGGTTGTTTGAATCTGTTGACCTCATTGCTTGAGTGCCAAAATGTCTGCATTTAATGCTGGAAATGCCTAGGTTCACAATTTAAAATCACCAAACTATCGTACCAAATCAAAACTGACATTGTTGGGCATTAATGAAGACCCTTGGATAGCTGAGATTATTCTTCCACAACATACTGTGGTGACAACATGAAGTTGGAATCCCTCCTTTGAGCAATATGTTGGCATCAAGAGATGGTAACCGGTAAGTCTACTACCGGTACATGGCAATTAAGTATTGTCATTGATTGGCAAAAGAGGAAAAAGGAAAGAGATGTTTGACATCTCAATCTAAGGTCTAAGGTCTAAAGATCTAAGGAGAACACCAGAGGTGGTTTTGTATGTAAAGAGACTGGATTGGCAACCGGTGACACTGTACGTAAAGAGACTGGTTTGGAAACCGGTGACACTATGAATGAAGGACTAGACTATAATTGCTCATCAAGAGAAATCGGTCACCAAGCCAAGTGCATCGGCAACTGAGGAACGAACAACCGGTGTTGACAATGCAACCCAGAAAAGGGTGCAATCGGTAAGCAGAGGAAGGAAAAGTAAACAGGTCAAAGCTCTTACATGTTCACAACATAAGGATCTCAACCGATCAAGAAAAGACTTCGGTATGATAAGATGAACCGGGGAAGTCATAATCAACTATCTGTTTGACCAAATCTTTGACCGGGATTTACTGCACTAAATCCGGATGACTTTGAGTTAACATAGTGATCGGTTCGAGGCGCGTTTAAAGGTTTTAAAGTGAAGTCGGTGGCTTTAAAACATTGAGTTATCTCATACAAAGGAAAAGTGATTGACACACATCTATTGTTTTCTTCGTAAAGCAGATAAAGCAAGGGCATGCATCGGATGTTTCCTCAGTGAACTAATTTTCCATTGGGTGATGAATCCGAAGGTGATCTGTAATTAGGTCGTGCATGAGTAGCGCTATTAGGGCAAGGACTCTATATATTCTTCTGCCTGTTAAGAATATAGGTTGCCCTCATTTTGCCTAAGAAAAGAGTGAACCTGTACGCTGAAGAAGCTAAGGTGAATAGAAAAGAGAAGAAAAGAGAGAAGAGTGTGCAAAGAAGCACAACAGAAAAGGAGAACATACCAGCGGTGACTGGTGATGTTTCTCAGTTAAGCATAACAGAGATCTTATCAGGCTATGCAAAGCCATTTGTAAAAGGTCAATCTTTCTATTTTTTTCTAACAATTACAATAGTTAAATTCCAGTATTTTGGGTGGACTTTAACAGGTCCCTTGTACTAAATCCCTTAACCGGGTGACATCTTTTCAGGTGTTCTAAGTCGTCTAACCAGGCAAGCACCAACCGGCCTTATTGTATCAAATCCCTTAACCGGGTCGCATCTAATAGTGCGTTGTAATCCTTTAACAGGGAAGACTCCTAATAGGGCGCACTTTAGAAGAGTGCAGAATTTGTGAGGTCTCCTCATACCATGGTTTTCACTCGATTTGAGTTTCCACGTGATAAATCTGGTGTCACTTTGTGATTGATTGCTTGATGCTACTTTCATGCTTGAATTTGTTTTGCTTGCAGTTATAAGTACATTTCATTAGATTTATAAAGGAAAATTTTATAGGTGTTGATTCATCCCTCCCCACTCAGCACCGGTTGGGACTGTCACAATAAATGTGAGCTTCTCCTTCAAAATCTTAGCTAGGATAAGATTAAATCACTCAAAGCATTAAATGTTGACCAAACCATTGTCAAAGCTGAGTCCTCTCAAATACTTCTACCACCTTCCTACTATCTATGTTTTGTGTTCTAATTTGCACCATATAGCATGACAAATAAAATGAAACATATGTGCAATAATATTGCTCTTTGAATCAGAAGGGGAGTCTCCTTGTAAAGTAAAAACTAAAAGTAAAAGTGAACAATATGTACTAGTAATTTACAATTTTTACATTGATTTCTATGGCAGTTCACATTTATTGTGAATAAAATGTAAATGCATATATTTTTTGGTTTTGCCTAGGGTAGATGGCTGAAATGCTTTTTTGAAACGAGGCAAAAGATTTTATGGTTTTTGACCAAAGCAAATCCCACAACTAAATTCTTATTCCATTCAGTTAAAAAACAAAGACGAAGCAAAGCAAGTACAAATAGATGGGATTGATTAACACAAACATGAATACTATGGTTAGATTAAATGTAGGGCTTGACAGAAAGCAACGAGCTACTTCAAGCTCATTTGCAATGCAAAATTTGCAAATTTATTGAAGCAATTTAACCTTTAGCACACAATGAGACATCTCAATAAACATTCATAAGAAAGATAGGCATAATAAACGTCATTCAGTCAATTAGAAATTCAAAATAACATTGGATATGTGATGAATAGTAGCTCTGACAATATAAATTTGTGCAAATACTATTGATTGATTGGTTCTTTTTAAAGTGTAAAAATGGCATACTATTTACAAATGATTGCATGCAAATAAATAAATAAAAATAACTGCACCTCTACCCTAGGCACGACTACTTGCATGACATGCAATTTCTATAACAAATTTTCTCATCCCTTAATTTGAAAATTACAATCAAATCAGGTGACTATAATAATCCCCTAAAATCTGTCCTCTCTCACATGATTGGCAAATACAAACCTACGTTATATTGGCATTGACACAAAATTTTCAAGAAAAGTCACCTCCTCTGTATTGGCATGCGATATTGTTAAGGTATGCACCTATAAACTAGGCTTCAACTTTTCAAAAAATCACCACCTTATTATTAGTATGTACCATTGTCTAGGCACACACCTATAATTTTAAAAAATTCATCACCATTTTGTTGGCATGCACCATTGCCTAGGCCTATGCCTATATACTGAAGGAAAAATTTGATTGAACCAAGTTAATTTGTAATGGCATGTGCTAGTCTTTTGCCACTTGTCAATACACTAGAAGCATATTTTCAACTTTTTAAAGATATTCTTTTTGTATTGGGACACACTAGACTCTTGGCATTCAACAACACACTAGGGGCAATTTTTTCAAGATTTGACTACTTTGTGAATGTGCAGTTGATTCCTTCATTGTGTGCTAGTGAATCTTCCTTTGGTGGTAGGCAAATTGGTATTCTTCTTTGAGGTGTGTGTGTGTGATCCTTGGTGGACACCTCTCCAGTAAGTTCAAGTTCTCAACTTGATGCATTTGGCTCTCCTTTGTGCACCTTCCCTTTCTTCAATACAAAATTTGATTGAAATGAGCTTTTTATATTGGTGCACTTGTGCACCATCGTGGACGAGTTTGGAGAAGGCACTTAGAAAGATGAAAGTAACCCCTTGATTGGATATGGTTATCTTCATTCAGGATTTCACCATTCAATATCTTTTTTTTAAAACTTTAGAACTTCGTCCTCTTTGTATTGGCGTTCATATCTTAGAGCATTCCTATACACTGATTTATTTACCATTTTCATCTTAGAAAGGTGCTTTTTTTTCATTCTTTATGCGCCTTTCACAAACAAGCCATTGCTCAAACATGTACTTTGTAGATTGATCTTTTGTATTGGCGTGCTTGAGCACCTTGTCATGTCCTTCACAAGATAAAATTTCAGTAGAACTCTATGCCTTTGTATTGGTATTTGGCATGTTGACAACCTTTAGGTTTATGCCAATTGATTTGGAAACATTTTTATCTAAAATCAAATTTTCTTTTGTGTGGCATGCATTGGTTACCATGCTTTTTCAAAATTTTACTCTTCCTTTACTTAGATATGTTTGCAATCTTCCTCAACTGCTTATAAACTCTTTGTGCATCATTCTTTGTTACTTTGGTGTGTCTTCATTTCATTCGATGCATCTGTTTCCTTGCTCTTGCACACTTGTCAAACTTTCATGTTACAAGATTCAAGAATTGGCAGATTAACAAATTTTCGGATGATTGATTTTTTAACAGAGGAACAAATGTGTTCCTTATAAAGAATTACAAGGACGTTGTTTCTAAAAGAAACAACGTAGACTGAAGACGAAATTAGAAACAAAACTGAAGACAGGATAGGAAACATTCCTATCTGGGCTGAAGACGAAAGAGACAGGATAGGAAACATTCCTATGTAGACTGAAAGACGGACTACAGACAAGTAGTTGACCATTATAGAAAGTATTTAACTAAGGAGATAATATCTTCATAAAGATATTATAGATATTATCTTAATACCCTCCCTTAATGGTCAACATACGGATGTTGGAACATTCTGTGATAACTGAGGCCCTCCATGGATCTACAAAATGCTGAAACCAAGAAGCTTTGCCAGAAGAGTGCTATGACTCAAAACATACTGCAATTACAAAACTTCGTTTTTATGGAAAAAATGGTAAAAACCCAAAATCTCACGCAACCTTGCATATTATAGACAACATGAAATGATTTTTAAGGAGAAAATCAACAAACCCAAAAACAAAAATAGAAACAGATTCAGAAAGCGAAAAATGCAACTTTGCCTTGGTCAGGAAGCTCGACAACTTGTGCTGTTGGTTGGGAAGCATTTTGCTTCTCTTGGGCAGCCAAACATTTTCGGCACTCAAACTTCATATGGCCAAACTTGTGATAGTAATTACATTGCACATTTTGCTTTGTAGAGCCATCCAAGGATTGAGCAGAAAGTTGATGCTGGAAAGGCTGAGAAGACTGATAGTTGCCGTTGTTCTGTTGAAAGGATTTTGCAGCAAATGCCTTTTCTGAGGAGGCTATAGAAGCACTGCTGCCAAACTGTTGTTTCCAACGATCCTGCTGCAAGAGTTTGGTGCATAATGCTAGAAACTTCAGATCAACACTAGTTGACGTAATGTTGAGTGTTTCTATGAAGTGCTCAGAGGGCAATGGTAGACTTTTCAGAGTGATGACTACCATATCCTCTTCCTCCATTTTCCGACCAATAGCTTCGAGCTGATCGCAGATGTCCTTAATCTTTGTCAGATGCTCCTGCAAGGACATACGTTCATCCATCATAATGTTGAACAACTGATTCTTCAAAAAGAATGCTCGACTCTTGTCAGATGTTTCATGCAGCTCCTTCAGATATTTTCAGATTTTTGCAGCTAACTTGCTAGGAGTCTGTGGTCGCTGATCATCAATAATAGAGAGCTTGAGAAGCATAACAACCTCTCGATTGCGATCATCAAATTTGTCTTGGTCAGATCTTGCTTGTTGAGGATGCGTCATAGTGCCCAAAACTAGCTCATCGAGGCGACGATACTCAAAGATAGTGAGCATACATTGCTTCCAGGTGTTATAATTGTTGCCATTGAATCATTGACTGCCCTCCAACATCAGATTAGTTAGTGATGCCATCTTGGACGTTTCCTAATGCACGGAAAATGAAGATATAGAGAAGAGGTGCTGACATGTATTTTGAGGCAAAAAATTGGAAGACCCAAAAAAAATTGAGAAGTACCTAGAAGAGAGCTCAAAAAACCCAGAAAGAATATGTTGTCGAAATTTGGATCTGTTGGCTCAAAAATTGAGGCACGAAAATCGAGGCACCCAAAAAAGTGGACAACAACCCAGTTGAGCTCTTGAAAAACCCACCAAGAATCTGTAATAAAAAAAATTTCCGAGCCCAAAAATTAGGGTTAAAAAAAAAAACGTCCTGCTGCAAAAAACCTCCAAAAAATAATGGCGGATTTGCAGAAAAAACGTGGCTGAACAAGGCTGAAAACTGGCCAAATTCACAAACCCTAGACGTGAGCAGCAGCAGATCCCACAATGTGGGAATAAATAGAAATTAATTCAAAAAATTGGAGAAAATAATTTCGTAAGAAATTATAAATTTTTCGAAAAAATTTAAAGAAATGGCTCTGATACCATGTTACAAGATTCAAGAATTGACAAATTAACGGATTTCCGGATGATTGATTTTTTAACAGAGGAACAAATGTGTTCCTTATAAAGAATTACAAGGACGTTGTTTCTAAAAGAAACAATGTAGACTGAAGACGAAATTAAAGACAAAACTGAAGACGGGATAGGAAACATTCCTATCTGGACTGAAGACGAAAGAGACAGGATAGGAAACATTCCTATCTAGATTGAAAGACGGACTACAGACAAGTAGTTGACCATTATAGAAAGTATTTAACTAAGGAGATAATATCTTAATAAAGATATTAAAGATATTATCTTAATATTTCATGCATGCTTTTGACCCCGCTTCTTCGTTTTCCCTTCGTAGAACACGTTTGTTTGAACTTGTGCATTCCATTGCATAAAATTGTAAAAAAGAATTCCTTGCCTTGTATTGCCGAGTCCTTTGCGTTCAGTGCTTGCCATTACATTTTAATTTTTAATGTAAAACTTTCTTTGCATTGGTGCACACATTTGCCCTAGCACAATTCAATACATTTATGGTCACATTTTTAATCTTTCTTCTTTGGAATGGCAGACCTTGTCTTCCTTCCACACACCTTCACTCTTTGACTTCCAAATTGTTCAAAGCTTTGACTGCTTTAAATAGGCACAGTATGAATCTTTTGAGATTGTTTCATGAGCCTATAAGAGTTAGAAAATAACCAATGGGAAAATGCAAAGTAGACAAGATTTCAAAACATGTCAAGGGTAGACAAATGAAAATTTGACACAATACGAAGTTTTTAGATGGAAACAACACTAGGTCAGTAACTATACTGATCACTATTGCTGGCCTAGCATACTTTCAATGCACAAATTCCCATACCACAAGGTGGAAACAACATCGTTTTGCTACAAGGAAGCTTGTAGCACTTCCACTAAAATGAAACATCACACGAGCAAACTATATTGCAGTTAATTATCCATAGAATCACCCACAAATATCATTTGAGTTGTAGGGCCACTTTCCTAGCTGCTGGAAGCACACACACCCTACAATAGTGACTGTTCTAGTTGCTAACCTGATGGTTGCTGCAAGTCCCTTCACTTGAGTGACTGCAAGTGAACTCCATTGCTGCAAGTACAATATGACTGAAAATAATACCAATCAATGCAAACTCTTAAAATCTTAGGATGCTCTTGCATAAGACTTGTCATGTAAGAAGTGTTTGAGCATACCTATGCTACATTGGGACACGTCCCCTTGGACCTATGCTTATTTTGCATTTCCTCATTTGTATTTTGCTGTCAAAGTCAAAAAAATGTTCCAAGGTATTGAAAGGTGATTTGCAAGGATTTGGAGCAGATTTGAAGAATATTTTGAAGCAAAACTGGATTCTCTGATAAGTTTTCAGATTTGTTTTTCTATTAAAAAAATAAAAATTATCTTCTCTTTGTTGCATCTAGGTGTATTGAAACTCTATAATAGTATTCCTAAGTACTCTAAATTGTTTTAGTGTAATGAACAAGATTAACACCAATTTTTAACAATTTTTTAATTGTTTTCTCAATAATCTCATACTTTCTTAAAAATTTCAAACCCGAACACTTTTTTCTTGTTTTTTTTTCAAGTTTTAACTATTGTTTAAAATTATTTAAACTAATTTAGTTTGTTTGCTAAATTTTTTATTAAAAAATAATATATTAATTTGTAGTTTCAATTTGTATGTGTAGGTTGAAATTTGATTGAAATGGAAGATAAAGTTTTTTCCACGACTGGGTCAACTTCAGGGTCTGTGAGTGCCTCATTAGACACATGCCTATTTGGATATGCATGCACACATCTTGAAGGGGC
Organism: Chamaecyparis obtusa; assembly: GCA_027943335.1. Lineage (NCBI taxonomy): Eukaryota > Viridiplantae > Streptophyta > Pinopsida > Cupressales > Cupressaceae > Chamaecyparis > Chamaecyparis obtusa. The sequence continues at coordinate 420,779 of BSBK01001701.1, forward strand.
TAGAGATAAGGCTTGGAAGTATGCCTTTGAAGGAACTGAAATTATATCCATAATTTGCATAAAGTGTGAAAAAGTAATTAGTGGAGGCATACACCGCTTGAAATACCACTTTGTAGGCATCATGAAGCATGATATGAGGGTTTGTGAGGGAACCACCAAAGATATAAAAAGAAAAATAAATGCTTTGCTCGCTGCCCAAGAAGAGAAAAAGATGCAAAGGGAAAGGTCAAATTTATCCATGAGGGCAGCCATTGTTGAATCTCAAGGTGTTCTTTTCAACCTTGAAGAAGAAGCAACACTTGAGGGCATAGTGGGCTCTCTTCGTGGCCCACATATCCACAAATCCAGCTTCCCCTTGGCCACCACTTCTGCTACTTCTAGTAGAGTACCACCATTAGTGCTGCATTTGTCTTCAATAGATAGATTTTTTGTGCACAGAAACACACTTGGAGCACAAGCATCATTGGAGGGAACTGGGGGAAATAGGGATATGCATTGGCAAATAGACATTGCTTGTGCCAATTTTTGGTACTTCAACAACATTCCTTTCAATGTTGCATAAAATCCATATTGACTGAATTTGGTTATTGCAATGACTATGGCGGGAAAAGACTACAAGGTGCCTTCTTGTGCAAACTTGAGAGCTTTTGTTGAGTTTTGATTTTTAGAGTGTAGACTAAATTTATGTTCTTTTTTATTTTTGGTAATTACTTATTTTTGTTGAATGTAAGTTATTTTTTTAGCCAAAAGTGTGTACTCAAAGTTAACATTAATTTTACTTCGTACTTGTAGGTTGCTCACAGATGCAGTTTCTAGGGAAAAGGAAGTGGTGGAAGAGCAAAAAATACAATAGAAACAATGTGGATGCACCATTCTTTCAAATGGGTGGACGGATGGCAAAAACTGCACCATCATTAATTTTTTGGTTTCTTGCAAGAATGATGTGGTGTTTTTGAAATCCGTGTATGCCTCCAACAAGGTGAAGATTGCTGAAATTTTGGCTCTACTATTAGAGAAAGTTGTATGGGAGGTGGGAATTGATAATATGTTACAAATAATAACCGATAATGCAACTGGATATGTGGTAGCGGGTAGGATCCTCGAAGATAAATATAGTACATTTTTTTAGACACCTTGTGTAGTGCATGTCCTTGACCTTATTTTGGAAGACATAGGAAAACTAGATTGCGTGAGACTTGTTGTAGAGGATGCAAGAAAGATCACAAAATACATCTACAAGTATCCTTGGGTTCTTCACTTGATGAGAAAACACACCTAAGGGAAGGAGTTGGTAAGAGTGGGAGTCACAAGGTTTGCAACAATTTCTTAATGTTGCAAAGTATTCTTCTTTGACTTCTTTGAAGAAAATGTTTGTGAATCTAACATGGCTAGACTCAAGTTATTCGAAGAAGCTTGATGGAGAAAGTGTTGCATTCATTGTTTTCAACAACCAATTTGCGCAAAGAGCTATAGAGATTGAGAAGGTAACTTGGAAATTTTAAAATTTGAATATTTAAATTTTTTTATATTCAAGTATTTTCTTATTAATTTGTAACTTTAATGATCAATCTTTTTGTACTTTTCAATTGTAGGTGTGGAAGGCACTGGTTAGAGTTCTCCGCTTGGTAGATGGGGATCAAACCCCAATGGGGTATCTTTTTGAGGCCATGGTCAAGGAGGCTATAAAAAATTACTACAAGGGGCAGAGCCTCAAATTTGACTCCATATGGGAAATCATTGATAAGAGGTGGAACAATCAACTCCACTAACCCATTCATGCAATAGGGTACTTCCTAAACCCTCATTTTTGCTTCGCACCTTCCTAATTGGACCCCAGTGGAGAGGTCATGGAGGGCCTCATTGAATGCATGCAGAGGATGATAGTTGAGTTTGAGGTGAGAGACCTCATTTAATTTGAATTGGACATGTATGAGAATGCAAGGGGCAAGCTATTCTCTTTAGACATGGCAAAGAGAGGAAGAAACACTCAAACCCTAGGCATTAATATTTGGAATTTTGGAGTCTTTCACATGCATGATAAGTAGTTGAAAATTAAAATATGTTTTCGCCTTGCTTTCTAACTCTTCAATATTTTATTTTGTAGATGCTTGGTGGCGAAATTGGGGTGGAAATGTCCCAAATTTGCAAAGACTTGCCCTCCGAATCTTATGCCAGCCTTGTAGTTTATCTAGTCGTGAGCACAATTGGAGCTTGTTCAAGGCCATCCACACAAAAAAGAGGAACAAGTTAGGACATAAACGTTTCAATGACCTTGTCTTTATGCAATATAACCTTCGGTTGTGCACAAGGAAGGTAGAGGAAACACCAACTGATCCACTTGATTTGGATGACATAGATCCTTACTGTGATATAAACGTTACAGGAGCAACCTCCATTGTTTATAGAGGATGAGATCTACAATTTGGAGAGGCAAGCTATGGAGGAGGGTGGATACGTAGTGGGATGGGATGACATTGAGGAGGATGAGGATGATGATAAGGAGTCATTGCCAGTGCCAACACCATCTACATCCAAGATGGAGGTTGAGTCACAACCACTTATGCAAAGGGAGGAGGCACAACCACAATGGACTCCAGGACTAGACTCACTACCCCTTTTGTAGATTTTACTAGAGTTGCTGGGAAGGGGAAGAGGAAGATGTAGACTATTTTGATGTTGTACTTGTATTTACTTATAGTTTTACAAAGACAATTTGCTATTTTAAATTTGCTGTAGACTACCAAGCTACTAGTCATCAACATTCCACACGAGGATGCCATTTTGTACCCCATTTGCATTTAAATATATCTAGACTCAACTTGTTTATTTTGTTTAGTCATTTACTGACTCATTAGATGTATCTCCTCATTGATATTGCAAAAAAAATGTATTTCTAATTAATTTTAAGCAATTTCTGAAGCTGCCAATTTTTTTGCTTAGTAATCATTGATTTTTTGTCGATTTTTTTGGCCCTTGGTGATGAGTTGTCGAGTATGAGTTTTTCAACTATGGTTTGGACATTGCTGGGATAATACATCATTGGTTTGAGTCTTTGTGAGGAGTCCACTGCATGTTCGCAGTTGATTTTGGGTACTTTAGATGACTATATGGGGTCAAACAGTTCTTGATGTGACAAAAAATGCACGACAAATGTGCAACATACCCTGTTTTGTCAAGTTTAAGGCTGCTAGTGATCATTGTGTGTGCTTGGAGCTGCTCAATCCTAATCAGTGATACCAAATGCATGTTAGAAGGGAGACTTGGGGATGTAATAAGCTGCCATGACTTGTAGAGTACAAACAACAGGCTTGCAATAGTTCATTCAAGCATTATTCGATTGCAACAATCTTCTTCATCCTGACTTACTAGGTATTTATGTTGGTGCTTGCTTTTGTACGCTTACCTTCATATTTTGAACCATTCCCCTATTTTTTTAACTGCTGTCCCCTAAATATTGGCCCAAAAGTACCCCCATACCAAAAACACGTCTCACTGTATCCGTCCCAGAAACTTGGTAGAGCACAAGAACATACTACTCACAAAGCAAAGCAATTAGAAAAATTTCTCCCTTTTTTGTTTGTCTCTTCTAACACCTAACTGGAACCAAAATCATCCTTTGCTGCCACATTTGGCCATTTATCCTTTTGCACTCTTGTGGACTTCCGTCCACCATAAGTCTATCTTCTTTTCCAAGTACTTTTTTCTTTTCTTTCTTTGTTGAGTTTGCTTCTATATTTCTTTTACTGCAAAATTTATATTCCTTCTTTAGTCACCATTTATTCATTTGCGCACCCCTTGCTTTCACTATCTCTCCTCAAGATTTTGCTTATCAGGTCTGCTTTCTTGACTCTAAATTTTTCCTTTGAGCGCAACTCCATTTGCATTATGGACAAACAATTTATACATCAACTCATCTTCTTTTCCTTCTTACACTTTAACTTTCAAATCCTCCAACTTTTTCTCACCACTAGAAGCCCATAAACCTGCTGCTTTGGTGCACAAATCAACAGAAAACAACATTATGGAAATCACATGTTCGTAGACATTTCCTCCAATGGCTTTCCTTCTCTTTGCCACAATTCCACAACCATGTGCATCCTTCAGAACTGAATTGAGCATGCAATTTGGACCTCTTCTATAATTGCTATCTCATCTTCCACTGGAGATTCTGTCATCTTTGACCTCTCTCTTCAAGATTGTGAAATATCCTTAATAGAAATTTATTTGCTAGTAACAGATGTAAACAATCAACCAAACCAGGAATTGATTTATTCCATGAAGCTTTCACAAATTGCAGACTATTCAATGAGGTATTTGATAACATGCAAAGTGTGTTCTTATTTCTCAGACTATAAAATTAAATTCCACGCAGTGATAACATTAATCCCCAAACTTTTAATGCATGGCATACCAGTCATTTCATTAGGTTCAGATTATAATCTTTGACAAAGCTGATATGAACCAAAGTCTGAAGATGTCTCTCACTGTTCAAACTGCTCATATGGACAGTGGCTAGTCTGAGTTAGCAGCAGCGATAGCCTTTGTAGTAAGCGCTAGATGTATTTTTCTAGGCTGAAGCAGTGATACCAATCAGACTGATAATTTGCTTCTGTTCGCCCAAAATGAACAGCTTCAGCTCTAGCAATACAACCCGGAAAGAGATTTATTGTTTCCAGAGAAGTACAGATTTCTGTTGCAGACATGGGGCTGTTAATATTTTGATCTTGAAATAATAATAATAATAAAGTAAATGAAAATGAGGGCCGACTTGGGTTAATTCCAAGGACGACTTGGAAATTAATTATTAGGTACAAGTCGGCCAGCCTTGAGGAAGGGTTGTGACTCTTGAAGAGTCGCCATTATGTGTATAAATAAAGATTGTAAATCTGCTCAAGGAACACACCGAAAACATAATGTGATAAGTACTTGAGCAGATTTACAAGTTCATCCGTTCAACATTGAGGAGCAAATTCATGCATTTAGTTGCAGCCCTAGAGGAGCGAACTAGGGCAGAGATATAACAGCCCTAGAGGAGCAAATTAGGGCAGAGATCTTGCAGCCCTAGAAGAGCGAATTATGGCAGTATTGTGCAGCCCTAGAATAACAATATAAGGGCCGATCTTGTAGCCCTAGATCTGAGAATTATGGCAGATTTAATAGTAGGCCAAATCAGGGCAGATTTGCGACATATTGTGAGCAAACCTTGATAGCATACATGCAGATCGGATTCAATTGGTTATATTCAGATCTGAACAATATTGGATCAGAATTAAAGGAGCTCTGGGTGGGCAACATTACATATACAGATCAGACCAATATTGAAGGGCAAGATTGAAGATCTCAAGGCTCAGATTTGAAGTCTCTAAAGATTGATTCAGAAATATAATCCGGGTATTATCTCTCCTTGTTCTTTGTGATTTCTTATCATATCCTGTGCTTAGTTTTGTTAGATTTCTATAGATTGATAAATTCTTTGCTAGAATCTGAAAATATTAACATGGTATCAGAGCCTAGGTTGAGTAAAAGATCCATTTCAAATTTAGGAATTCAGTCTAACTCTTTCAAAACTAAGATATACTATGGCAACCGGGATTTGGTCTGAAAATTGTAATGAGGGTTTTGATTTGCAATTGGTTGCCTTCTATGGGAAAACTTATTGGTTCTCATTGGCTGGGAAGATATGGGTAGAACTCAAGGTTCTTGTATATTTTGAAATTTTAAATTGTCTTTCCTTATTGATCTAGAGGGTGTAGATCATCTTGAGTTAAGTGCATGTCATGTATGATTCAAAGGGAGTATAATTATGGACTTTAGTGTTGTAAACTCCTTTCTTATAGGATCATAGCTCGTTAGTGTCATAGCTGATACCTTGCATAGCTAGCTGATTATCTGCTATTAGCACAACTAGATGGGATGCATACTTCATATGGTATTGCAACATACCTTCATATTGTTTGGCATATGATGTATGGAAACATTAATTGTTTCACATTGGTATACACATACTGGTTTTATTCATTTGCATTGGCATTATTAATGTGTGGGAAGCACACTTGGCATATTAACCTTACAACATTGACTCATGTTGAGATATTGGTTAAAATATACCTTGGCATGTATGTGTGGAATTGTTATTATTTGTAGAGAATATGATTCTTCATTAATAGCTGATTGGATCAACTATTTGAAATGTATGTTTAGTTGATTGACATAACTAATTTTAACAGCATACTTTGCCCAAGCATATGTTATCTTTTACGCTGTTATAAAGGGACATTCACTGCAAATTGTTAGCCTTTTGATGTATAGGAACATACATTGGCTGCATATTGGCATATATTTTGCATTGGTTGTCTTCTATCTATTGGTTGTTCCAATTAGCCTATTGACCTCCTAGTGCATATTATCTTCTCTTAAGGCATATTTTCAGATTGCCCTTCAATTATTGGTTAGATTCAAGCTACCAAGTAGCATACCTTGAGAGGGAGTTTTGATCTCTTTAGAGGGAGAAGATAGGATTATCCAGAAGGAGTAGGTCACCTTGAGTAACATGTACCTTAGTATGACTTAATTATGGTATGTGGTTTAAGAGGGAGTTCATTTATGGGCTCACTTTATTTTGTGTTATGAACTCCTTCCTTATGTCATGCTGATTACTTGCTATGGTAGCATACCTTGCATTGACATATTTCTGTTTTGTATGCATGGATGCATACTTTACCTTAGCATATGTCTTACTTATGTATGGGATCATACACAAATGATTAGCAGCATACCTTGCAGCATACATAAAATTATGAACAGTTATCTTGACATATTTCTGTTATGACACATGTTATACCTTACGCTGTTATGGGAACTCACACAGCTGATTGTCAGTACAACTGATTAACTGTTTTCTTTATTGATGCATGGGTGCAAACATTATTGGTTAATGAATGTTGGAACATACTTACATTGGCATATGTTTTAACAATTAGCATATTTCTTGGGAACATACATTATGATACTTAGAGATAATGTTGTTGTATGCACAGGAGCATACGTTATATGGATAAATGTTATCCTTTATATATGTGTGAATGCATTTCCTTGTAGAGGGAACTATATTGCATCTTGCTATAATCACATTGCACTTGGTTATATTTTGGACTTATGTAAGCCTATGGCTAAGACTTGTCTATGGATACTGGATGAATTATGCTTGTTCTATGAGAGAATTGCATTTGGATATTGGTTATTACATTTGGCTACTTAATATGATTATATGGAGCATGTATGTATGAAGCATACTTTAGTGGCTTATTGTGTATGTATGGATCATACTTTCTTGTATGGCTGAGTCGATATTTATTGATTATAGCTGAGACTATATTACATGTGGTTCTATGTGTGAACACATTTACTTTACATTGAACTTGAATCTTATGATCATATTGGTTACTCTTATGCTTGTGTGGATTCATGAGATGAGATTTTGATTATGAGATACATTTGGTTGTGTCCGATTCATTTGGTTACACCTATGCATATGGCTAAGTTGTTTCTTATGAACTGGATACTTGGAGAATATCATGGATTTGATATTCCTCTCATGGATCAGGGATCCATTGTTGAGCATTTGGTGAATATCATGAACTTGGTATTCGTTAGACCAATGCTCATGATATCATGGACTTGATATCTCTTGGATTAGGGATCCACATCTGAATAATTGGTGAACATCATGGACTTGATGTCGGGAGACCATTACTCCGAGCACTTGGTGAAAATCATGGACTTGATATTCGTTAGACCAATGTTCGAGGATATCATGGATTTGATATCTCTTGGATCAGGGATCCACACTTGAGTATATGGTGGACATCATGGACTTGATGTCTGGAGGCCATTGCTCTGAGCTTTTGGTGAATATCATGGACTTGATATTCGTTAGACCAATGCTCTTAACATCATGGACTTGACATTTCTTGAGTCTCGGAAACTCATGGATTTAGTTATCCACCAATTGGATGGTATACATCATGGACTTGATGATACCTTGAATATCATAGACTTGATATTCTATTGGCTGAGTCAAGAGGACTTGTGGATCTATGTTATCCACAAATTGGATAGAAAACATCATGAATTTGATGATAACTTGTGTTTGGAAAGTATCATGGACTTGATACTACCTTGAATATCATGGACTTGATATTCAAAAGAGTCAAGGTGACTAGTGGATCTAGGAAATCCACATTTGGATGATAAGCATCATATGATATGATGTTTCCCATATGAATATGAGATATATGGTTTGTGTTCTCATCATATCTAGTAGATAGAGATCTACCTTCATAGATGTGAGATCTATGGTGCTATTGGATAATGCATCCATTGAGGTTATGTTTTCGAGTCCTATAGATGGGAGATCTATAGGTTGATTCTTCTCTCAAGAGGGAATGTTATTTTCATAGGCTTTATTATTCTCAAGATCAAGAGGGAGTGTTAATATTTTGATCTTGAAATAATAATAATAAAGTAAATGAAAATGAGGGCTGGCTTGGATTAATTCCAAGAGGGAAGACTTGGAAATTAATTATTAGGTACAAGTCGGCCAGCCTTGAGGAGGGGTTGTGACTCTTGAAGAGTCGCCATTATGTGTATAAATAAAGATTGTAAATCTGCTCAAGGAACACACCGAAAACATAATGTGATAAGTACTTGAGCAGATTTACAAGTTCATTCGTTCAACATTGAGGAGCGAATTCATGCATTTAGTTGAAGCCCTAGAGGAGCGAACTAGGGCAGAGATATAACAGCCCTAAAGGAGCAAATTAGGGCAGAGATCTTGCAGCCCTAGAGCGAATTATGGCAGTATTGTGCAGCCCTAGAAGAACAATATAAGGGATGATCTTGCAGCCCTAGATTTGAGAATTATGGCAGATTTAATAGAAGGCCAAATCAGGGCAGATTGGTGACATATTGTGAGCAAACCTTGATAGCATACATGTAGATTAGAATCAATTGGTTATATTCAGATCTAAGCAATATTGGATCAGAATTAAAAGAGCCCTACGTGGGCAACATTACATATATAGATCAGACCAATATTGAAGGGCAAGATTGAAGATCTCAAGGTTCAGATTTGAAGTCTCTAAAGACTGATTCAGAGATATAATCCGAGTATTATCTCTCCTTGTTCTTTGTGATTTCTTATCATATCTTGTGCTTAGTTTTGTTAGATTTCTATAGATTGGTATATTCCTTGATAGAATTTGAAAATATTAACAAGGGCTACGTCTAGTATTGTTGATAACAGGGGTTTCGTACTATGCTTGGCCTCTATTTGCAGAGAGAAACAAAACAAATTGGTAGAGTACAATGAATCCTTTTCCTCTCCATTGATGACTTTATAAATAAATCTTTAGCCACAAAAAGCATTCAAAACCCTTCTTTATTTTTGGTGTTTAGACTTAGGCATAAATTAATACTCACTTTATATTAATTAAATCTCCACCATGGCACTTACTAGGTGTAATAATGTTATAACTTAAAGTTATAACTTAAGTGTGGCCCCAACATCAAACATAATGAATAATAAAATATATTGCAAATAACTTTAGCTTTTTGGGGCTAATATTTAATTATTCCCTCTTTCCCTTACTATTTAATTAATTTTCTAGCCTCAGGGAATGGAAAAGGCTAAATATTTTTAACTAGGAAGGGGACATTACAAATTATATTCCTTTCCTCTTCTATATGAGGTTGTACCTCATTCACTAATATTTCTTGTTGTTGCATGCTGTCCTTACTTGTAGCATCTCACAAATCTGATCAACACCACATACAACCTCAGATTTGGGCTTCTTTGTTGCATCTACTTCCAACATTTCATCTACCAACTCATCTATTCCTGCTAAAGGACATTCTCACAGCCACTATTTCGACGTTCCTTTCTTCATCCACTTACTCATTCACTTGGGCTGGTCGTAACACCAACTGCTCCCTCTTCTTCTTTCCTTCCTCCATGTCATCCTTGACACTCTTGCATGCCCTTCTCGTCGAGCAATAGATCTCCTTAAACTTGTAGGTTCTTTTCTATTGTGGCCTTGTCTTTGCCACTTTCCACTGTTGCACTTTCCTTCTTGGCTCAATGCCCCTTCAACTTTTGGTGCACACTGGCACCTCCATGCTTCTTTTGCAGCCTTGTCCTTTTGCACGGGCTGCTGACATGACAACTCCACCCTCTTATCACTTAGTGCCATTTTTCTCTTTCTCTTTTCCATTCTTTAATCTCCTCTTGTGGAGATTCTTCTAACTCTTTTCTACATATCTGCATAGTTTGGTACTTGGAGCTTCTACCCTCTCGAGGCCCTCAATCTCCTCGTCAATGATGTGGTCCAACTTTACTATCAAGCTCATCAATGATTTCAGTCCCTCTCTTCTAGAAAGCAATGCATCTTCCCTTCAGTGAGACTGCCAATGCATGTGTACGACCTCTTTTTCGGCCTCTCTCCGGGCTTGTATCTCTCTCACCACTTTCTACATATCATCAAACTCGGGAAAGGACAACAAAATGGAAAAAAAAGGTAGGTCTTATGGATAACTAAAAATAACTGAAGAAAAATTAAAATCTTAAAAAGAAACAAAATAAAATGAAAAAAGAACTTAGCTCTTTCATCCATTAGAAGCTTCCCAAGGAGTAGGAATGAAGCTCAAATACTTGATCAAGCTTCACCAATCAATCTTCTTATTCCCTCTCCCTCAACCAAACTTTTACTCAACCACATCTTTGCTCCACCTCAAGAGAAAACAACCTATTTGCACACCAAATGAGCCATAAAACCCAACACATGTTAGTTTGAAACACCCTTAAAGGGTTACAGACCTCAAAATTTTATTAAATTTGCAAAAAAAAGTGACTTGGGCGTCTCTTTTTCGACCGGTTTGGCAAGTGGTTAGACCCAATTCACCCAAGTCAGGGGGTTGAGGATTCTTTGAAGCCCATAAGGGATTCATGGATTGAGATAGGATTATCCATTATTTAGATGAGTGGAAGGATGCAAGAAATCACCCCTTGATCAATGTAATAGTGGTGTCCCCTAAAGGGACAATTTTTTTTTGAAATCTGTGGATTGTGAGTGGCAAGTAAAAGATGGACAATTTATTGCTGATATTCTCATTTGTGCCATTGAGACAGCGGGGCGTAGAAACATTGTTCAAGTCAAAATAAACAACACAAAATTTTAGAGCTGCTGGTTTGTTGGTTGAAGAGTGATATCAGCATATCTTTTGGACACCTTGTGTGGTCCACTCACTCAATCTTATGCTACAAAAGATTGGGAATAAAATTGCGTGGATCAAAAAGGTGTATGCAAAGGCTAAGTACATCCAAATGTTCATCACCAACCACCACATGACTAAAGGAATTTTCAGATTAATTTTAAGTTTGGAGCTATTGAAGGTAAGTGAACTTGAAGTTGTAATTTAATTAATAAATTAGAATTTTACATTTTCAGATTTTCATGATTTCTTTGTGTAACATGTATTCTTAGAATGGTTTGTCTCTATTTAATTATATTTATTTGCATTAAATTCTATTATAGGTTGTTGAGATTTGTTTTGCATATAACATAATCATTTTGAGACAACTTGTGAAAGTGAAGGTGACACTTTGCAATGTGGTGATCAACAATAATTGGTTTATATGGAGGCAAAACAACAGTAAGAGGCAGCAAGAATCAAGCAAAGGATATTGGATGACTCATGGTGGGATCATGTGGAGTATCTCCTTTGCTTCACTGAGTCCACTATGAGCTTGTTTCGCTATATTGACTTGGATAGGCCTTGCATTGGAGAGGTGTATGATGGCATCAACTCAATGCTTGGGAAGATGAATATCATAAATGAAAAAGAGAAAGACCCTAAGGAGACCGTCTTCAAACAATTGCAAGCAATTGTTGTAGAAAGATGGAACAAGATGATCACTCCTCTACATCTTTTTGCCTATGCATTGACACCAAAATATTATAACAAACGATATGTTGATATGCTAGGAAGGATTCCACCATATAGAAATATAGAAGTGTCAGATGGGTACAAGGCAACATTCCTTAGACTCTTTTGCGATGATGATATGCGATATTTGATTACAGATGAGTTCATAGTGTGTGAATGCAAGAGGCCTAAGTAATGATGCTCTTCGTCATTGGTTTAAAAATGATGCTCATAGTTGGTGGTAACTCCATAGCCAACAATTCCAATTGTTGTAGCCCCTTGCAAGTAAAATTATATCACAAGTTTTATTTAAATTATTTTGATTTACTTTGTCTTTATAGATTGCTGGTAATTTTATAACTTCAATGATTTAATTTTAATTGTTTACTTTGTCTTGTCTTCATAAGTTGCTAGCTCATTGTAATGGACACCCCTGAATGCCCCAAAAAAACTAAACCCACTGCTGAAAGGAATTATGTCAAACAGTTTGCATTCAACTTCTTATTTCTTCATTTAATGTTTTAAACCCCTTATAACACTGGAAATCAAACATTTATTTGTTTGTTGTGTTTTGTGCATGGAATAGGAATCATACAACATAAACAAGAAATAAACTACAATAATATGCAAAGTGGACAATGAACTGCTGCCGATAAAATGTTATTTTCAGAATTAATAAAACCAAATACATGGCAGATTTATCAACTCACTAATTACTCCAGCATTAATGAAATAATACTCCAGCCCATGCTTTCGAACTTGTTGCTACAGTGACGTGAATAGTACCACGTGAAAAGTGCCGTGTGAATAGTGTCGCGTGAATAGTGCTGCATGAATAGTGCCACGTGAATAGTGCCGCGTGAACAGTGCCGCTACAGTACTTTGTCATTCAATCATTCCACTACCTTCATAAAATCATTCCCTCAAAGCGGCGTAAGCATTGGACAAGTAGTGAAGAAGATATGAGCAAAATACCAAATCTGCCTGTAGCTGGAAATGCAACTAAACTGCCTGATAATGAAACTGATAACAATGGATTCCAAAGGCCAAACCCCAAGGGAATGACGTCTAGAATGTCACAAGAAAGGATAAACGTCCTCAAATGCCAAGAACGGATCTGCAACTCACACACCAATTTCTTCTCATATTCAACTCCCTTAATGAAGCCACAAACGCTTCCTTTTATTCTATTTCCAAGGGTCGGTTCAACTCTCATGGCCAATGTGGGATAAAAGATGTGCAATATAAAACATATATTAAAATATCCCCTTATGTCTCCCTTGGGTACACATCCCCATAAAATAAATATTAAAGTAACACTTTAATATTTTACAATTAAATTAAATGTTACTTTAATAAAACTTCAGGCATTAAAATGTATTAGCAATCGGACTCCGAATAATGCAAGTGATAGCTCGTCGGAAAGCTCTCACCGAAGGGTATCAAATCCAATCACCAAAACTGGCCTCCACTGTGTCTTGTTGACTTACTAAAAATAGTAAGTATGCCTGAAACTGAGTAAATCAACTTCATTTTGGTCCAACTGGAAATGACTAGGCCAAAACACTCCAGGATCCCCTTAAACCCTTCGTTAGCCCTCGGGACCATGTAGAACAAGGCTAACGCACACACGCTTGGTCAACTGCTAAAGTGGGGACATTACACTCATCTGCATCAGAAAGAAATTGGAGCACATATTCTATCATCCACTCAGTAAAGCGCAATGGGTTGCAATAAAAAAGAGTGGAGAACATAGTATTTGTGCATTCCAACTTGCATCTCCTTACACACAAGTAAAATGAATACAAACAAGGGGAGTCAAAGATGTGGGATATACATGCAGAGCATACGGACTTGGATGCTTCCACTTCTCAGCTTGCAATTTCTGCATTGGAGGACTTGGACAGTGAGAATGTTATTGGTGCAGCTGGTCCCATTTTGGCACTATTTGTAAATCAACTAATGCCATTGAAGAAGAAGATTTAATAATCCCTTATATGATTGAAACTTAGTAAAGTTCCAATTGATGCAAGTTGAAACAATGATACTTGAACTTGATGTTATCATTTGACATTTTAATATTTTGATGTTGAACTTGAAGTATACGATGCTATGATGGTATGATCATGATGCTATGATTACAAGTTTATGGTGTTTTTGTTGTTTATATGATATTTTGTAACATTCTAATCTTAATTCACGCTTACAGGCTGCACACACACACACATATTGTAGCAACGAACCCCCCAAACCCCATTTCAAAATTTTTCTGTATTGGCAAACAGGTTCTTTGAACCCGAACTTGAACCCAAATCCGAACTGGCAACTTAGAAAAAGTTACATAATTACACCAAAAACATAGAAACTAATGCATTTGGAGAACACGAGTAGTCTGACCATCAAGTTGTCATAATTCAATGATTACATGTCACATAACCCTCAAATTAATAATGTACATATTTTCTTGGTATAGGAGAACCATAGTACTGGATTTGTGGACAACATGAGGATGACGAAAGGCAGGGGGTTTAGGGGTGGATCCCTCAATGGGGTTGAGGGACAGCCTCACTGGGGTTTGGGGTTAGTGCCCTTTATGGGTTGCAGGGGCTGTGCACTTGGCACATTCCTTGATGCAGTATAGGGTGGGTTTGAGAGGTGGAGCCTTTGCCACTCAGACCATATTAAGGCATTCAAGATCGCATGGCCCTTCACAGTGCACAGTATCTTTCATACTTCATCACTATATTTTCAATTTTTGTCTAGTACCATGTCTTTAGCATTTCTGACCAAATCTTCATTCTTCAGAGAAACTAATGGGAAAGGTGGAGAATCTGACTGCTCAAAATGATGAGGATTATGCAGTTGAAGGGAGGGATAAATTCCATGGAAGACTGCTATTATATTAACACCGGGGTGTAATAACTAATATGCCATACCCATCCGAGAAAAACTTTGACCTAAAATTGTTAGTGAAGACCATACTTTCTTGAAAAAAGAGTTTGATTCACAATTTTTAATATCATACAAGCAAAGTTCAGCTAGTTTAAATCACTGTTGCAATAATGCCTAGTAAAATACACGTGAATTGGACTTACATGTCTTTTCTGTGATTCGTTGACTATGAATGATGCTTGGATAAATATTTTCAGTAATGATACCTCCTAACAATACCAGATACTTGCAGTCTCAGCTCCAACAATTACCTAATCAAATAATTTTTTTGAAGTCTTTTTTATTGACACGTTCTGATATTGTGTTGATGAGCTTTCACATCAAACATAAGTATTTTCTCAAACTGTCATAGAACTTTTTGATCAGATGCAAGGTTAAAATTAATTGTGTTCATTGCAAGGAGTTTTACTAGTATATTAAAACTTGAATTGACTTCCAAATCTGGTTGATCTTTTACATAACTGAAAGAAATAAGTAAACTCATGCCTAAATTATGATTCGGACCATTCTATATGTTGTTGACAACAGGTACCAGATTCCAGAGGATTGGCCATATGAGAGAGCTAGAAGCCTTTTCAAAGAACCACTAGTCACTCCTGCAGAAAGTCTACCAGATCTTAAGTGGATTGCTCCAGATGAAGAGGTGTGGATTTACTATGTGATCTGGGGTAAAACTCATTAAGATCTTAGAACTTAACATTGAATGTACTTTTGATAATAATATTTAAAAAAATTTCTGATGTCTTAGGGTTTGAAAAACTTCCTTGTGAATGAAAATGGGTTCAATCATGAGCGAGTGACAAAGGTGAATCCCTATAACGTTTATTGAGTGTTGTCACCTGTTAGTGATTGACTGGAAACATTATGTTAAAACTGACAATTGTTATTTTTCCAGGCAATAGAAAAAATTAAAGTTGCAAAGAATAAGGCATCTCAAGGGCGGTAAGTCCTTTTTTATATGGATTTTAAAGATTTGAAAGTAAAAACTATAGTTTTTATGTTGCTTATTTATGCGTCTTTGCAGTTTGGAATCATTTTTTAAGCCTACCATAAATACAACACCATCGGCAAAACGAAAGGTAATGATCTTGCTCAGCATGTATTCATCATTAGTATGCAGAAAAGAGTTCTTGGTTACATGAATCTTAAGGTAATGATCTTACTCAGCATGTATTCATCATTAGTATGCAGAAAAGAGTTCTTGGTTACATGAATCTTATGGTTTCAATTACCTCATCTGACTTTCAAATTCTTTCAGATGTTGTTCCCTTAATATAAATGTAATTTTCTTATTAGCCTATGGTGTTATTTCAGGAAACAACTACTGCCAAGCCAGGCAAAGAATCTGCAAACAAGAAATCAAAGGCTGGGAAAAAGTAACAAGGACTTTTTTAAATGGCACATAAGACGCTACAAAGCCTCTCAAGAAGCAGTTTGGCAAGTTCATTCATCCTCACAAATTTTCTTTAAGAATATTCGTTTGGATAGGAGGGGGGTTACAATAATAATTAAAGATTTCATATACACATTTGGGTATGACCTATGTTATCTTAGTAAATAGTTATGGATGAATATTTCTATTTCCAGGAAAAGTATACAAGTTGAAGAGTTGAATGTTGACTTATGACCTGATAAACTGTTACGGAAAACTTGAAAATGTTTCAAATTAAATTTAAGTATTTTAAAATGCTAGAACAAACAAATTAGATGCAAATATCTCAAAAGCTCATTTTTTTAGCAAATTATTGGAGAGTTTTTTCAGCGGGGCTTGTTTTTAACACAAGGGGAACTAGCGTGATTGATTCAAAATCAAGTCTGGCTGTGTATGCTGGTCTTCACATTAGCTTACCAAAGCTTAAATTGCGTGGTTTATGTGAATGTTTAGGCTAACATGATTAATCAGGGAGTTTTTTACATTCTAGTTATTTTTGTCCTCTCTTTCATCTGGGCAGGATTTATTTGCCATCTAATTAAATGACAGCAACTTTGGATTTTCAATGCTTTGTCGGGCTTAACTTTGTTGGTTATAAGTATTTACATAGGTTGTTTTTTCTGACATGGTTCTCATATTAACAGGTACATGGTCTTAACTTGCGAGCAGTTTTTTATTTATGGTTCATGCTTGCAGGCCATTTTTTGAGAGAAAATCTAAGAGAATCCAATTGTATAATACCTGTGGTTTTTGCTCATTATCAACATACAGTTTTATGTATGGGCACTTTAGGATTATATTTTGAATATATATCCAAAATATGAACATATTTTGTAAGAACTTCCCTGAAGGAAGCTTTCACTGTAGTTGGACTCATGTTTGCTTTAAATGAAGAATATTCTTTCAAGCTAAGTATATGGTAATACATGTACCGTAAATTATGTTGTATAACAGGTATCCTGGTCAAATGACAATAATCTTTTTGTTTATCTCGAAAACTTCGGGGCTCTTGTATGTTTTTCTATTCTCGAAGTGCCATAGCAATGTGAAACCCATGATACATTTCCTAGTATAAATGTTAATTACACAAATCCATAACCTGATTAATGGTGGGCAAATCCACGAGTTCTAGGACAACAAATTGGTTACAGAAACAATAATATGTATTTCAACACCGGCCATGAAAAAATGTTTGAGCAATGTAGGGACCTTTTAGCTAATGGTTTTGTTAGCGCTATGCAAATCATATCTGAATTTTGAGTTATGATTGTAACAAGACCGGTTTCATGGAAATGATAGTAGTGCTATGTCTTATTCCATCAACTAGTAGTCCTCTTTACATATGTTGGGTGTAAAAGCTATCACAAAAAGGTGGTGGACCAAGGGTTGGATGCTCATGGACAGACATTAATCCTCGGTTTTCTTAGGCATGCAAACCTTTATAGACTGCAACCACTGCTTACCAGGGTCAATGAAGAGATTTCTGCATGTAGATGCTTTAGCTTGTAATTGAGAATGTCCAACTAGGGAAGGTTGGGAAATTATGTTAGTGTTCACATGGGTAAAGATAATGTTTACTATGTTAAAATACAAATGAGTTGTTACTATAATCCAGGTGGTTATCACGAGTGTTAGAAATAGTAGATTATTAGTTTTGTTGTAGTTTACTATCATTGTAGGTTAATATATTGGATATATGAATATTTGTTTGAATTGAATTATTAAAACAACTTGATATATTTAGAATAGTTGTTTTTGGGAGTTTCTTGTAAAGTAGAATATGAGAATAGTATATATATGTGATGCATTCGATAGAAAGAAAATGAAGCACAATAATATTTGTGTAAAACTTGCAGGCTTCTTTCCCTCTATCCAAATTTGTAATATAGAATTTGTACATTCAGATTTTTTTACAAATTTGCATGGAAGCTTTTGGAGAAGGCTGTCATTCCCTTCTATTATATCACTATACTAATATTCCACTAAAATTACTTGGAATGCATAACAAAAGTTTAACCTATTGTCTAATTATGCTGAGAAGCGTATTATATTGACATATGGATGCAAACATGTTCGTTAATAAAAACAAGTCATTGAATTTGACATGCTA
Organism: Chamaecyparis obtusa; assembly: GCA_027943335.1. Lineage (NCBI taxonomy): Eukaryota > Viridiplantae > Streptophyta > Pinopsida > Cupressales > Cupressaceae > Chamaecyparis > Chamaecyparis obtusa. The sequence goes on from BSBK01001701.1 coordinate 439,255, forward strand.
TTTTGACATCCTAGCTAGTAGTGACAACTAGGAGTGAATTTTAGATTGAAAATTGCAAGACAAATTAAAGTATGCAAGTTTCTAATATTTTTAAGATCTCCTAATTTTTGCCACTAGGAGTGAATTTAGGTTGAAAATTGTAAGATACAATTAATTTTTTTTTTTTTTAAAGATTTCTTTATTTTTGAAGTTGCCACGATTTTGCCTTAGAGTTGTAAGTTTTTTCTCTTTTTCTTTGATAACAAAAAACTTGCCAATTGTGACCTCTCAATGGCAACTTTCCATATCCATCTTCATTTTTGGGGATATAAAAATTCTATTTAATCTCAACTCAGCATAGTGAATGCAAAATTCATCTAGACATTCAATGCAATTTTCATCTATATTGTGCATATCTATGCAAGTTCTTTCCTATTGTAAATGCAGAGCAACGAATTGGTAGCCGCAATACAGTCTACTGTTTTAAGCAGTGAAAAATATCCTAGAGGTCAATAAAGGCATTTGCAATCACATGAATTCAATTTGTTTTCATTTTTTGTTTAATCAATCTCCTTGTAAGTTTGTTCAAACATGCATGCAATTTCTATGTAGGCCATTTTGTAAAAACTTAGGCCTGTACTATCATTGTACTGGTTCTTTGATCCCAACCCGGAGCTGAATTGCATCACTTGCAATTTTGCCAAATTCTTCTGACGAGCCTCCCATTTCACCCTGTCTTGTTCTCTTTCAATGTCTGATATATCCCTTTAGAAGTTCCCATACAACTGCAGCATTCAACTGTCTATCAACCATGTCTGCTCCTACTCGCCACACCAAGAAAGGTTTGAACGGTGGTTGACCGCCTCCAACATCCCTCTAGTACCCCACAGCTGCATGAAAACCCTTCCCCGGTTCAACCATAATGACAATTTGCACTAACCCCGCAAGCCAATCCTTCTAAATGCACAACTTCATCACCCAAATTGCCTCTTCCTTGGACCCCAATTCTAAAGCCCAAGATAATAGCACAGAGGCAATGTCAATATTAGAGTGATATTTGTGATCAACATATATAAAATTTCTCCAAACAACAGGTATATAATCCTCCAGAACTCCTTGTCATCAAAATTAAAAACATGCTTCATTCTTTTCACTATTTTTTCACTCAGAAAGCATTGTTGTTGAGCATTGGTGGGCAAAGAAATGTTTGCCTCCATGCTCGCACAACCCCAACAAAAAATCCTCCACAGAAACAAGCACTCTACAGTTTCACGAACAAAGCAAAGGGAAAAATGGATGCATTTAATCCATATCAACTAGCATACACCCTAACATCAGCTTGATGAAATTTGACAATCATTGAACATAACACCACCATAACTACTTTTCGCTTCAAAATTAATGATGGGACATAATGGTCAATACACATTTAAAATTTAAAACAAACCACCTTACAAGCTACAAGTTAAAGCTTAATCCCTATGAGATCCTCGCCAACACTTTCAATATTTTGAAAAGACACTGCCCATTTTGATAATGTATCTGCAATTGAGTTACCTTCCCACAAAATGTGTGCAATTTTAAAATTTTGAAACTTGCACAATTTTTGCCGAAGACTATCCACAATTTTATTGATCTTCCAAACATGAATTTTCCTTTCCGTCACTGCATTCACAATCAATTGAGAGTCTCCTTCCAAGTGAACTCAATCTGCATCGAATTTATAAGCCAAATCCACTGCCAATAAAGTCGGCTTCATTATTTGCTCCATTTTCCAATTTGGATGAAGCAAAGGCAACTATGTTTCATTTCTCATCTCTCGCTACACAACTCACCCTAAGCGGGCTCGGGTACCCTTTAGAGGTGCCATCAAAATTGATTTTGATCCAACCTTTGTCCGATTTTGTCCACTTAACATTATCCCTACAACTACCACCAAGATTAACCCTTGAAAGCCCATAAACGAGTGAGGATTAATTTATTGTTATGCACATTGGTGAAATGCTATTTTGTAATTTTCATTGCATTACTTTGTACCAATGCTTTCTCTTTAGAATAATATTAGTTTATTAGGTTTAGTTACATTAATTAAAATGTAAGTTTTTGTATTTAAATTTATTTATATAAAAATATAAATTCAAATTACTTTGAAGTATGACTCTCTCCAAATGATATTTAAAATGTTATTATTTGTATACATGTTTATTATTATTTATGTAAATGCAGAGTACCTAGTCCCTACAAGGGAGGCACCTACACAATGGGTTGTTGATGCAGAGCAAGGGTGGACAACTTCAAAACGCTCACAAATAGCCAATCCCTCAATCCCACAAACATCCAATGGTGGGTTTTCTCTCTCAAGCCCTTAATCCCCGAGTAGCCCTTTAAACAAGGGTTTTCCACCATAACTTCCAGTGTAGCCATGCCATCAGAAAAGTAAGCATAGGTCCGGATACATATTTGGGCTTTATTCAACATATCTTAGAATCAGGGTAGGGTACTTTGTACAAAATGCCTCAAAAATTGATTGTCCTTTTGCCAATTAGACCTGAAAGGGCTAATTTAGGACCTCGTGCACTAGGGCTTGATCACAAAAGGGGTTGCAGGGATCTCCCAATCACTTCTTGCCTCTGATAAGGTCCTCACACATCTAATAAGATGTTCCACTCACCAACAATGCATTTTCCAACTTGCTTTGCATGATTTGCTACACTTTTTATGGTTTCTTAGTCCAACACATGAAGATATTGGACTTTCAATTCAACTTAGCATGTGCCAACCATCTTCCTTGCTCCTGCCACTTCTAGAAAACAAACCTATCCTACTCCAAGCCATTCTACTGAGTTTGAGGATTTTTCACTAGTGGAATGGATAGAAAAGCATTGTGTTCCTTCTAATTGGCTTCACTTAGTGAAATTGGATGCCACAATACAAAGAAGTTAGGTGATTCACTTCTCTATAGATTCAAACAAGTTTCAAGCCATGGGAAGCTTGTACACACCTGCACAATTCACTAGTACATCAAAGAAAGTCCCAAAATGTAGGAAAACTGAGAATTTTATTTGTTTTCTTCCAAATAAACTTCAACAACCATCATAGATTTATGTCACAGGGTTTTAAAGGATATGTCCCTTCATCTCCCGATGGTTCATAACCAACTTTAGAATTAGAACTTAACAAAACACATTTTTAACCTGCCAATGTTAAAAATGTTAAAGTTACTTTGACAACATTTGTAATTGTTTGCAACATTGGCAATTTCATAACAACTTGACTCTGAGGACCCTACCAAGACACTTACAAACATAAAATGGTCTAAGAAGACCTTACTACATGAAGACAACTTGAAAGAAAACACAATTGCCAGTTTGACCACACATGGGTGCCCTTGCACCATACTCTCAGGGAAAAGAAGCTCAAGTTCCACTTGAGGAAAGATCTACAACTATGTGTCCATGCTTGAAAATATCATCTTCATTCATCCAAGACGCATCCTCCGTTGGAAGACCTTGCCACTTAACCAAACATTGGCAATAGACTTTGTTTCTAGTCTTCTTGAGTTCTCTTTTGTAAAAATTGCATTCCAACTCCAAGGGTTGGCTTGGTGGAAGATCCTAATCCAATCTTCATCTTGTATGGATGAGCTTGTATGAGTACCTGCAACAACATCCCCTTTATAAGGATAAAGATCGGAAATATTAAAATAGGAGAAATGATGACTCTAGGAGGAAGTTCAATTTCATATACATTCTCTCTAAACTTGTGCACCACTTCACATGGGCCAATTTTCTTCTTTTACAAATTAGAGTACTATCCTTTAGGGAACCTTTTCGTCCTCAAATGTGCCAAAACCAAGTCTCGAACCTTAAAATGAACCTCTCCTCGTTTGATCAATAATGTGCTTGTACTTCTCAATATTCTTTTGAAGATTCTCCTTAATTTGTTGGTGAACTTCTTGCATTGCCGCAACAAATTGTTCACCTTTAGCACTCCTTTCCATCCCATTGACATCTCTCAATTCAAATACACCCCTAGGTTGTAAACCATAAACAATTTCACAAGCACTTTTGCCAACACTTCTACTCACTAAATTGTTGTATGCAAACTTAGCTTGAGGCAAATCCATATCCCATTGTCTTGCATGCTCCTTTGTGAGACATCTTAGAAGGTTTCCAAGGCTTCTATTCACCACCTCAATCTGGCCATCAATTTGAGGGTGATAGGTAGAGCTAAAACTCAAATTGGTGTCAAGTTTCTTCCATAGGGTCCTCCAAAAGTGACCAACAAATTTATTATCTCTATCAGACACAATACTAAGAGGTAAACCATGGATTCTTACCACCTCTTTGAAGAAGAGTACCGCAATATATGAAGCATCATTAGTGCTCTTACAAGGTATAAAATGTGTCATTTTTGAAAACCTGTCTACAACAACATACACAGAGTTCTAGGCAATCGCATCACAAAATCCACGATTAATGATTCCCAATGTCTATTAAGGATTGGAATAGGTTGGTATAACCCCGCATTAGTGCTAGTGCATTTTTCCCTTTGACAAGTGGTACACTTATCCACAAATTCTCTGACATCCATTTGCATTTTTGGCCAATAGTAGTGCCTCTTCAACTGCTCCAAAGTCTTATCCAAACCAAAGTGATCAACAAGGCTGCCACTATGCTTTTCTTTGATTAAATTATCCATCATTGAACATTTAGGAATGCATAATTGTGCCCCTTCAAAAAATAGACCATCTTGGATCAAAAAATCAAGCCACTTGTCATTATTGTTACTAGAAGGTTGTCTACAACTTGCATAAATATCTTTAAAATCTGCATCATCAAGGTACATACCTTTAAAAGAATCCACCCCTATGCTCCTCAATTGAATTTCCCACACCATGAGAGCCCTTCTACTTAATGCATCTGCCAACTTATTAGCTTGCCCCTTTTGTGCTTAATGGTGAAAGTAAAATCTTGCAAATATTATACTCATTTCACATGCCTACTATTGCATTTATCTTGACTATTCAAAATATGGAGAGTATGATTATTTGTGAACACTAAAAAATCTTTAGGAAGTAAATAATGCCACTATTTCTTTAATGATTTGTAATACCCCTCCCATACTTTTCTTTCAATTTATATGGCCCAACTCTTTTAGCCACTTTTCATGTGTGTATTAGATCCTCAGATAAATTTGATGTTATGTATATTTATATTTTTGCTGACCCCATACTTGCATGTGTATGATTAGCGTGCATGTTTTAGTTTTTTGTTTGATGTGCTTGATGTTGTCGAGGGACGAAGTCATAGTTACTTTCTTACAAGATCCTTACGATCGGTTGATCCCCACCATTGTCTCTTATATATTTATACATGTATGTACATGCTCGTCTTTTATGCAGAATTTCAGGCATTGGGCATCAACTTCCCTGAATTGGCAGGATGAGAGTGCCTTATCACAATGTCTCAATGGTAAGAGAGGGGAGATAATATAAAGGTCTAATCCCAACCCAAGCCATTTATTGTTGTATAATGGACAAGTATCTTATTGTTATCCTTTGAATTCATCAATGTGATGTCATTTGTGAACCCTTCCTTTGATCTTTGATTGTTGCATTTTGATTTAGTTAGTTTCTATCTTATTTGTATGTCATGTAGTTAGATGTGATTTTTATATTAAAATGGTTTGATTAATTAATTAAGATTAATTAAATGAGATTAAATAATTACACCTTATGATACATTTAAACATAAATATAAGGTTAATTAAGTAATGAGAATTAATTAATCACCTATGTTTAATAAATAATTTAATTGCAAAATCAGAATTAATTAATTGAGAAATTTAATAATTATTAAATAAAAATTAAATGTTAAATTTACAGTTTGAGTTAAATGGTTGTTAGTTGAGTTGCATATTTTAAATTAATTAAAATTAAATAATGCAACTTAAAAATTACTTTATGATAAAAGCAGAACTTAACCTTTTAAAATCAAGTTGAGTTAAGGCTTATTAATTGAAAAGCTAATTCTTATGAAATGAAACACTAGTTAAGGTGATTTTTACAAAGGCTCACTACTAGTTTTCTCACTATGGTTCGACTCACTATTAGTCATGATAACTACCTTGAAATATGAATATGGCTAACTGCCAATACAAATAGGCTCACTATCAGAATACATAGACTTATTGGTAGAATATAAGAAATGAAATTGAATCCACCACTAAGATCATTGTCACCAATACTATGCTATACATAAATGATATATTAGTCCTCTATCGATTGCATCCACACACATGATCATCAACACATAGATATCCTCTTTTTAGATTCGTATTCACTTCGCATTCAAGCATCATGTAATCCACACGAATAAATGAAAACATTACTCTTCTTATACTACTTGATGTCATCAACCAAGTCGTCCTAAAATAATTTAAAATAGGTTGCATCGAAACATTCCCACGGTGGTAAGGAATGGAATGTGGACCACCTCGCTCAATACAACACGCCTCATGCATATCAACATGTTACACCATCTCCAATACTTTTGGTATCAATGGATATGATCAACACATTATATGGTAGCTGTTGGGACCGAAATGTATTGAACACACTCCAAATAGGGTTGAACCCAAATAATCGATCCACCATATGTTGCACATGAAATAGAACCAGCACCTAAATGGATAACAATAAACATTAAAAGCACATCCTTCAGTGAACACTTCTACCGATAGACCAAGGATATTGGTACACATCAACCGATACAATAAAATAACCAAATCATGAGTAAATATCCTCTATGCATTGAATATGTTGACATCAATGACAACCATTAATGAAAACAACAGGAACAACATCAATTTCACATTCTAACATTTTTTTCTCCCATCATGTTTAGCCTTCCTATCATATTGCTAAAGCATCCATAGAAGAAAATGACAAACATTCGTAGGGATGATGTCACACAAAATCTTATCATTGTACCCTCGTATGTGAAATTCCACCCAACTTTGTTCATATACAAGGACCTATTGTGCTTTATTCAACTAGGAGAAATTTTAAGGAGTGAGATGTGGTATCCTTTGTAGTTTCAACTTCTCTAACATATCAAGGGCAACCAAATTATCTGTAGTACCCAAATCAACAACTATATTGAGACTTACACGTGGTTCTAAAAAGAGATTTACTTTGTGGAGGTTCCTGCAGCATAGGAACTTTAATCAATGTTCTCCTTGCCATAAGGAATTCACCAACTTATGGGTCAATATGTTGTGATGGAGATTTTACACTCTCATTATCTTCTTCTTGTTCAAACTGATTTCATCTTTCCCCTCCCTGTGAAGTGGTAGACTATTTTTTAGTGCATTGCCATGCTTGATGACCTACAAATTTGTTGCACTTATAACATTTACCTATAAATCCACTTGATCCTCCTCTTTGGCTTCCAAATATGTCCCTATTGGTGGGTCTTCTTCCTCTAAAGTTTCCTCCTAAACTGTGTTCTTGATTTTTACTTGATTCTCCTTGTGGTCTTTTGGACTTCCCCTTACTATCAAATGTGCCTCTTCCTCTAGATTTTTTTCCTCTACCCCTTCTTTGGTTATATTGCTTTCTCCTCAATTTATCTTCAACCTTGATGGCCAACTGATAAAACTCCTCCATGTTGGCATAACTGATGCGGTGATGGTAAGTGATGTGATAGTACAGATTTGGTGTTGAGATGATCAATTATTGTGTTGTCATTGATGTCAAGTATTGACCTAGTGTTCTTAGTGTGTTTCCAAGTATGTTAGAAGGATGAATAGTGTGTTGCAAGTGGTTCTAGTGGTCGCAATTCTTAAGGTAGACTTGGGAATGTCTTTAGATGTTAACTAGATGATTTGTGTAAGTTATGATTGATTGAAGTATGACAGGGCAATTGCTAGAACAGTCTATGACTGGAAATGAGTGATTTGATTGGTTTATCAAATCTATGATGAGTTAGTCTACGTGATCATAGGGTGGTATTGTTGATTATGTATTGATGCTATGTTTATTACCATGACTAATTTGGATGACCGGTATGCATATTTTGTGGTTTCAAAAGTTGTTTCAGTGAAAGGTGACAATGTTCTTGAGCTACTGATGGTAGATCTTCTATTGGCGACTAGTAATCAAGTTGTGATGAATCATTTGTGTTCAAGTTTTCATTTCGACATGTCTCAATTTATTTGTGGTGATGTGTTGACATTACACTAATCAAGGTAGATGTATTATCAAGATGAAGGTTGAGTTGGTCAAATTGTGTTTGATTGTTCTTGATAAAATAAATTGTAAGGGTCTATCCTTTGGCCGACATGTTTGGTAAAGATGGTTGTTATATTGGGATGTGTGTTTTGGCATGATCTCTGAGTGTGAGGATTGAAAAGGTGATTTCAAATGTGTTGGATGAGTTTTAGGGAGGTGGAAATATTAGGGCTTGAGAAGTTATATTTATATCATGAAATCAAAGATTTGTGTGTGCAAATCATGATTGTGATGGTGCAGTCAAGCCAGGGTATTCCATATTCTTCTGAGGAGAGAATTTATGTGTTATATAGGATGTGATCAAGAAAAGGAGTTGTTATTTATAGACCATAAGACATTAACATGTGTCTTATTTGTCCCTTAACTGGGTAAATCCTAACATATCTTAATTGTAAATCTCTTAACAAAGTGTCTCATTAACTTGAGGTTGAAATCTCCTAACAAAGTTACTCCTAATAGGTTAAAGCTCCTAACAAGGCTAGAGGTAAATCCCATAACTAGGTGGCACCTAACAATGTCTTTGTAAACTCCTTAAAGGGTTAAGCTCCTAACAGGGTGTACGTCAAAAGAGCACATAATTTATGAGTTTCATCTCACACGTGGTTTTCACCCATTTGGGTTTCCATGGTAAAAATATATGTGTTATGTGTTGCATGCATTGTGATGTCTATGTTTATTTGATTAAGTTTCATTTTCTCATCAATCGGTAAACTTGTGAATGTTGTTATTGAGGTAAAGAAGTGAAAATTTATAGTTATCTTAGATTACTGATTCACCCCCTCCCTCTCAGTAATCTTGGACCCTTAGGACTAACAATTGGTATCATAACCTTGGTCCTCTTTGTGGAGAAGCTTAACAGCTTGAGGTCAAGATTTGAGAATGATGAGGAAGGAAGGTCCTAAGTTCACAAGGGATAACTACTCAGTGTGGAGTGGTAGAATGAAGCTTTGTCTAAAAATTATGGGTAACCAGTATTGGAATCATGTTGTTACTAAGTATGTTACACAAACCAGGACTTTCAATATAGATCAGCTAAGGGAACAACAAGAGAATACTACAGCTATGGAAGCCATTGCAAGTACACTATATTATGTAGAGTTTGTTGATATCCAAGATCTTGAGACCAACCTATGATGTGTGGAAGAAATTGAATTTAGTGTATGGTGGTGACAAATATGTGTAGAAAGCTAAGGTTGACATCCTAAAAGGAAATTTTGATGAAATGAGGATGATTGAAGGTGAAAACATTGAGAAGTATGGTTAGAGAATAAAAAAGTGGTTGCTGCTATCAAAAGTGTTTGTGGAACTATAGAAGAAGATGATGTGGTAAGTAAAGTATTGAGAACCTTGTTACCTCTTTGTAATATTAGGTTTTCTTCTATTTAGGAGTTAATATCTTTAGGGACTTGAATTGTCACTCTTGATGCATTGATTGGAAAGTTCACTATTTTTTAACTTAGCAATTTTGATAATAGTGTTCAAAGGGTTCAAGTTGTATTAAATGCATCTATACCTCTTGCAGCTACATGGAAATGAAAGGAAGTTAGTCATGAATCTTTTTATATGTCAAGTTACTCTAATGATTATGATTTTATCTTGCCTGAGGAAAATAAACATGATGAGTTGGAAGCATTGCTTTCTAGGAGGTTACCTAGAGGAATCAATAAGTACAAGGGAAAGATAACTCTTAAATGCTTCTCATGTAACAAGATTGGACACATTTTTTCCAGATGTCCCGATGGTGATAAGAAGGAAAATACTAAGATATTCAAGGTTATCTTGTAGATTTCAAAGAAGGTGTATGGAAGATTCTTGGGAGATCTGGTGATCTGATTGCTACCGGTATGTAGACTAAATGTAACTTATTCTTTTTGAATATTATAGTAAAGAGTTGTTTGATTGCAAAAGTTGATGATAGTTGGCTATGTCATAAGATATTTTTTTATGTTAACTTTGATAGTTGGGTCAAAGTGAGTAAGATGAATATTGTCAAGTAGTTCTATTTTTATCAGTAAATCATTTTCATCTTAAGGTATTTTGGATTTAGTTCATAATTATTTGTGTGGTCCTATGAGAATAAGATGCTATTATGGAGATAAGTACTTTATGATTTTTGTTGATGATTACTCTAGGATGATGTGGGTTACTTTTCTAAAAGAAAAATCAGATGCACTTTGTTTTTTTAAGGTGTTCAAAGCGTGAGTTGAAAATGAAATAGGTAATAGTCTAAAGGGCTTGAGATTTGACAGAGGTGATTTCACATCTTTGGAATTCACTAAGTTTTGTGAAGAACATGGAGTTAAAAGGTAAACTTTAGCACCTAGAGCTCCTCAACAAAATTAGATTGTAGAGAGAAGGAACAAATCTACTATTGATGTTGTAAGAAATATGATGATTCAAAGAGATGTACCTCAAATGTTTTGGAGAGAAGTTGTGAGCACTATTGTTTATACATTAAACTGAGTACATGTGAAGAAGGGGGCCAATTAGACTCCATATGAGTTATGGTATGGTCACACACCTAGTGTGAATTAATTCAAAGTTTTTAGGAACAGATGCTACATAAAGAGAGATGACTATATGGGAAAAATTAATTCTAAGAGTGATGAAGGAATATTCCTAAGATATTCTACAAAAAGAAAATCTTACAAGTGTCTAAACAAGAGAAAAAACAAGATGATAGAAAGTGAAAATGTGAAGATTGATGAAATCTTAGAACAGAATCATGGTTCCAACAAGAATAAATCAGGAGATGATCAAGGGATTTTATATATTCAACTGGTGGAGAAAGAAGTTTAAAATCATAAAAATGAGGATGAACTAGTTCAATCAGTAGAAGAGACTCCTAGATCTGAACCGGTGATACCAAGTTATGTAAAGTTGAATCATTCTGTTGATAAAATGATTGGTGATAAGAATGTTGGTGTCTAGACTAGAAGAAATATTAGAGAAAGTACATCTAATTTTTTAACATGAACCTAAATCAGTAGGAGAGGCATTGAAGAATGAAGAATGAGTTAAGGCCATGGAAGAAGAATTGGATCAAATAAAGAAGAAAAATACTTGGGTACTTTATCCTAGACTTGTTGATAAGAATGTGATAGGAAATAAGTGGGTTTTTAAAAATAAACTCAATGAAGTTGGTGACGTAGTCATAAATAAGGAAATGCTTGTGGTTTGTTGGATTCAGTTGTGGAAAGGTAAGTACTGAGAGGGGAGGGGTGAATCAGTACTTAAAATTACTTTTAAACTTTTGTGAACTTATTCACATTCATTTACTGATTACTTATCATTTGCATGTATCATATGAAAATAAATAAACATAAGATAATCATCACATAACACAATGATTTTGGTATCACAGAAATCCTTGTTAGAGGATAAAAACTACGGTGGGGATGAAACCCACAACTCTTCACTACTATAGGAATAAAGTTTCTCGACTAGAGCTACAATGCTTAGCTATTTCTGATAGCTTACCTTGTTAAAGGTATTAACCTGGTTAAGAGTTCTAAGACTGCTAAGTCTACTCTGTTAAGAGATTTCACAACTCTAATCTAAGAATTGTACCTAGTTAAAGGATTTATACATAAGCTCTACTAAGATCTTCTCGGTTAAGAGACTCATACAATTCTAATTAACTTTTAATCAGTAATACAAAATGTCTGTCAAATGTGCATCAACAAATGCTTATCAGACTCTACATGCTCAATATATCATTACCTCATGTTGTGTAACATTCACACAAACAATTAAGTATTTAGTAGATCTGTTCTACAATACTTCTGATACTCAATGGCTTTCTCTTCTTATTCACCTTCTGCTATGTTATGCTTTATACATGAAATATTCTCATGTATTCATATCACCATAGCCACATTCTCCATCATCCTGATCTATACTTCTATGTTCTATTTATACAACTCTTTAAGCGGTGCTATAACTTATATAATCTTCTCCTTTAAGTGGTGCTAGTATTGGGTACAATTCCAATGCATATTTCATCCTTAATTATCATTGGTTGAACTCGCCTTGTAATCATGTGTAATCATTTGATTTCAATCTCTAATATTATGTTATTCGATCTCCTCGAGATTTGTAAACCATTTTCTAATTGGTGTCCAGGTTCGATGTACTTAGATCTCATATGGTGTCGGCATGTTCTACTCGATAACACATTTTCTTTAACTCTTTAATTGGGTTCTCTTCTTGGTTATGTTCTCGATAGAACATGCTTCTCAGTGCTCGGTTCTATCTCGCTCGGTGTCTATACTAGCTTTCTCTTTACCAAAATTCATTGTTTACTTAATCCTTTTACTGACTACTTTCTCTTCCTTACCCACTCATCTCTTCTTCCTTACCAAATGACTTTGACAAACATAATGACTTCCATATAACTAATGACAACAAAATTAACTTTTAGGAGTATCAGTGGTTAATGGGTATGCACAAGAAGAAGGCTTGGACTATGGAGAGAATTTCGCACCAGTGGCTAGACTTGAAGGAGTGAGGATTTTTCTAGCATATGCTACTTATAAAGGTTTTAAAGTTTTCCAAATGGATGTCAAATATACATTCTTGAATGAAATTATGGAAGAGGAAGTTCACATAGAACAACCTGATGGGTTTTCATTGTCAGAAGATGAGGACATGGTGTACAAGTTGTAGAAGGAACTTATGGATTGAAGCGGGCACCAAGGGCATGGTATGAGAGACTCCACTCATATCTAATCAAGATTGGTTTAATCAAAACATGTGAGGATAGTAATGTTTACTTGAAGATTGATAAGGATGACCAATTATTGATTGTTGAAGTCTTTGTGGATGACATCATTTTTGGTGGAAATGATGAGATGAGCATTGCATTTGCAGATGAAATGAGGAAAAAATTTGAGATGTCAATGTTTGGTGAGATCAAATTCTTTGTTGGATTGCATATATCTCATCTCAGTGATGGAATCTACATCATCTTGAAAATGTATGTGAGGGAATTATTGAAGACTTTTGGCTTAGAAGATTCTAAACTAGTTGGAACTCCAATGGTGACTAGTTGTAAGTTATCCAAGGAAGATGATTCTGAAGAGGTGAATGCAAATTTATACAGATCCATGATTGGTAAGTTGTAGTATGTTGTTCATAGTAGGCCTGATATAGCACATGCAATTGGGATAGTTGCAAGATTTCAAGATAATCTAAAGGAATCCTATATGGTGGTTGTGAAGAGAGTCTTTAGATACTTAAAGGGGTATGAAGACTATGGTCTTTGGTATGATCACATAGGAGGTTTTAATTTGAGCGTGTTCATTGATGTAGATTGGAAAAGTAATGTGGATGATAGGAAGAGCACAAGTGGAGGATCTTTCTTTCTAGAGAATATGTTGTTGCTACTATTAATTGCACTCAAGTTTCTTGGATGAAGTAGCTATTAGAAGGTATTAAGGAAAATGTAACTGAACCGGTGGTTATCTATTGTGATAATAGATAATACTAGTACTGTAAACATATCCAATAATGGTTTGATGCACTCTAAGACCAAGCATATTTCAATTAAGTACCATTTTCTTAGAGAGTGGGTTCAAGAGAAAGCGGTGTAGTTGGAGTATGTGACAACTAAGGAGTAGGTTAGAAGTATTTTTACTAAGCCACTACCAAAGGATACGTTTGAGTATCTAATAGGAAATTTGGGGGTCATTCCCATGCCTAAGAATAATTAGAGTGATGTTTTTACATTATTCCAATGTCTTCTATTGGAAGTCTTTATTGGATTGATGAAATAAGGGGCTACTCCTCAAGGGGAGTAGTCGGTGATATAGATCCTGTAGGTGAAGTAGTGATCTATGGTATGGAATCTTTTTCATTTTTGTCAAAGGGGGAGAGATGTACTAAGATGTGATGAGAAAACAAATGAGACAGATGAGAAAGGGACACATAAAGATTCAGAGATGAAGATTCAGTGTAAGAACACAAGCAGAGCAGGTTTTTCTAATTACTGTGTTGCCATCAATTCCAAAGGAGGATATTATTGGCATAACTAATGCAGTGATGGTAATCAATGTGATATTACATATTTTGTGTTGATATGATTAGTTATTGTGTTGTCTTTAATGTCAAGTATTGACCTAGTGTTCTTAGTGTATTTCCAAGTATGTGAGAAGGATGAACAATGTGTTGCAAGTTGTTCCAATGGTCGTGATTCTTAATGGAAACTTTGGAATGCCTTTATATGTTAAATGTATGATCGTAACTGTTGAATGTATGATTTGTGTAAGGTATGATTGAATAAAGTATGTCAGGACAACTTCTAGACTAACAATGAGTGATTCTATTGGTTTATCAAATCTATGATGAGTTAGTCAGTGTGATCAAATGATGATATTTTTTTATTATGTATTGATGCTATGTTTATGATTGCAAATGACTTGGATGATTGTTATGCATGTTTTATGGTTTCAGAAGTTGTTTCATTGAAAGGTGACAATGTTCATGAGCTACTGATGGTAGATGTTCTATTGGTGACCGATAATTGAGTTGTGATGAATCATTTGTGTTCTAGTTGTCATTTTGATGTGTCTCAATTAATTTATAGTGACGTGTTGTCATTACATTGATCGAGGTAGACATTTTATGAAGATGAAGGCTAAGTTGGTCAAAATGTGTTTGATTGTTCTTAATAAAATAAATTGTAGGGGTTTATCCTTTGGCTGACATGTTTGGTAAAGATGGATGTTATATAGGGATGTGTGTTTTGGAAAAATATCTCTAAGCATGATGATTGAAAATGTGATTTCAAATGTGTTGGATGAGTTTTAGGACGATGGTAGGATTAGGGCTTGAGTTTTGATATTTATATCGTGGAATTGAATATTTGTGTGTGCAGACTGTGATTGTGATGGTGTGGTCAATCTAGGGTATTCCAAAGTCTTTTGTGGAGAGAATGTATGTATTACAGAGGATCTAATCAAGCAAAGGATTTTATATTTCTAGGTCACAAGACCCTAACATGTTTCTTATTTGTAAATCCCTTAACCAGGTAGATCCTAATAGATATTAATTGTAAATATCTTAACAGAGTGGCTCTTTAACTTGAGTTTTAAATATCCTAAAAGAGTTACTCCTAAAAGGATAAAGCTCCTAACAGGGCTAGAGGTAAATCCCATAATTGGGTAGCGCCTAACAATGTCTTTGTAAACTCCTAACAAGGTTAAGATCCTAACAAGGCATACTTTAGAAGACTACATAATTTGTGAGTTTCATCTCGCATGTGGTTTTCACCCATTAGGGTTTCCATGGGAAAAATATATGTGTTATGTGTTGCATGCATTGTGGTGGTTGTATTTATTTGATTAAGTTTCATTTTCTCATCAATCGATAAACTTGTGAATATTTTTATTGAGGTAAAGAAGTGGAACTTTTAAATTATCTTAGATTACTTATCCACCCCCCCTCTCAATAATCTTGGACCCTTAGGACTAACACTCTACCGTTATTGGATTAGTGAGGCTCAATTAATATTGAAGGTTGTATCTCAAACCATTCATGTATCTTTCCACTTTCTCCTCATCATATTCTACATGGCCTTCCATTATGATCAATTTGTAGAACTCCTCTGTATAGGTTTGTACATCCATATCCTTTTGCTTGATATTTTGAGGCCTCTTGAACAATTGAATTGTGTAGTCATTGAGAATGAATTTTCCCTTGCATTTAGAAATAATTCCAAATATCTTCTGCCAATACACCAATCCAATCTTTAGAAAATATATATGTAAGGCTCTTCTGATATCACAATAACTCTTCACACATTCAACTTCTTCTTACACACATCACCGCCAAGAATTTGCTTACATACCACCTTTTTAATTTCTTTTTTGTTCACCACCACAGATACAAAATGATTTATTTTGTATATTTAAATTCGATAAGGAAAACACATATGTCATGTTCATTACAAAAAGATATTACAATTTAACATGCTACCAACAAACCTAAAAATAGGTCATACATATGAAATCTTCACACCACATTTCCACATGACCTAAAGATAGGTCTCCCTTAAGATATAAATGTTACATAACACAATTATCGATAATCTAAAACTAATGGAACACCACATCCAAGTCCATGACTTGATCAACAAAATTTTTGAACTAGTCGATAGATGAAACCCGATAGAATCTATCTAGAATCAAAATATAGCTATTGTACCAAAAATACCTGATGAAATGCATGAATATCCAGGTAGAAGAAATACCAAAAGGAACTCTAAAATACAACAACACCAAAAACACCATAACTTCATCCAAAAACTTATATTACACTGATTACCAATATACATAGAAATAATAGAAAGATGTACCTCAGTAACATGAACAAAGGCATCCACCATTTATAATAAATAAATAAATAAATATATATATATATATATATATATATATATATATATATATATATATATATATATATATATATATATATATATATATATATATATATATATATATATATATATATATATATATATATATATATATATATATATATATATATATATATATATATATATATATATATATATGTCAAGCACATAACCAAAGCATAGATATCCAACTGATAACTAATAGACATCCAACTAGTATAGACATTATCCAGTATAAAGGTTTTGACATCAAAAACTCCAAAAACTCTCCATGTGTTAGATATATCTTAATGTTTTTCTCCTTACTTTCTCTCCCCCTTTTTTCCATAATGGGAAAGGGCCACACACCTAATGCATAGATAATCAAAGAAGAACATCAAACTTTACCATAAAAAATTTCTTATACATTTCTTTAATTATCTGCAACTTCTTCTATTCATCCATAGTTTCACCCATCTAGGTGCACAAGCTATCATGATGCACTAGCATGTCAAAAGATGAAGTCCAATATGGATACTAGAACTGGTGCTCATATTCCTCTACATCAACAAGAATACCATAAACATGCTCCAACCTAACCTCAACAAAATCCTTCACAAGCCAAAAGATCTTCACCAAGTCCTCTCTCTATTTATGCAAATATAACATTTCACCTTGAAGTTGACCAACTTTTATTATCACTTTTCCTCCTTCATCCTTGAAGTAATCGTAAATATTTCCCAATTCATTCAATTAATCCTCAATAACCTCAATTCTAGCTCTGGAATTATCAACAATAGGAGGACACCAAAGAAAATACCTATAAATGTCTGAAGTTTCTTTTATACAGTCTTTTGTTTCACCAGTCATCCTAGATAGTCTTTGTGTAGCACCACAACACATCTTCTCAATAGATTCTTTGATTTTTAGGTAATCAAAACCATTTTACAATAATTTTCTCACAACAAATTTTACCAGATCATCTGGTAACTCATCTGATACCTTGGATACACAAATATTCTTATTGGTTAAGTGATCAGTTAGCATATCTTCAATCTTAGATCTACTCACCCAAGAGCAGTCTAACCACATATCACCAAATCTATCAAACTCACCATCTTCTAATATTGTTTGAATAAAATTAGAATTTACAGAGTTATATTTTGATGATGAAACTATATCTTTTTCTTCCTTATCTTCTATTTTCTTCTCATCCTCATGTAACAATTTCTTTACCTTTACCATTGATTTTTCTCCTCTTTGGTTCTGGAAGGGAACCACCACCAACAACATCCAAATTCTTTTGACTAGAGGAGGAACCCTTCTCAATAAAAATAATAAGAACAACACCATATACAACCAAACATGAACATATATTAATCTGTAATGATGTGAAATATGATTTGCGGGCATCTTCTATGCTCTCCAAAAACCCTATAAAAGAAAATTATGATAGGGATTCCAAACCTCCAATCCATGTTCCTCTACTCAGAAAAGATCTCAAGAAATAGAACACCAAACACATATCCAGGAAACCAAATTGAAATCCATAACCGTCTTCTAATGATATCTTGTCATTCTCAAGAAAATTATCCAACAATAGTTTACAAAGATCAAACTAAATATTCTCCTTAACTATCTTATGTGCAATATAAACTGCTACAACAAACGTAGCTCCTTCACGATTTTGAAAAAAATAAATTATAAGTGATTATATAGGAAATGTACCTCACCATTGGATCAACAAGTGTATTTATCAAGAGGGCACATTGATCTCTATTGATGCCAATCAATTCCCATACTTCCCTATACTTGATTATCTTCTTTCTTAGAAGGTCTCCAACACTACATATCAAGTGATATCCTCAATTACCTCTCTTGTTACTACATAGGGTTTATCCAACTCCATACTTCGATCCTTAAACCAACTCAAAAAAATTAGAATAGAATCCTCATCATTGAACCAGGGAAATTCTCCCCAAATATCCAAATCTAAGATATGAATTCTATGTGAAACTTCTACAAATAGCCCAACTTCCATTTGTCTAATTTTATCACGATCAAATTCTGCCAATTTTGTCTTTTCCAACATCCTTGATATGACAACACTAGTATTTCAAATAACCAATTGAGACTCCATCTTCACACTTGATTATATTTAACAAACTCTTGCAAAATCTACCAAAAAACTTAATTTTCCTCCTTGAAACAGTGACAAATTATTTGATAAATGTACCTTTATAACCTCAACCTCTCATGATTAATTTTTCCCGTCAAGAATTAATTATCACTGATGCAACCCATTCATACATCGCACATCAATCAACTGAAACTTATACAATCATTAATTTACCATCCATCATACCGAAGACAAGCCAGTTACAACTAGTATCACTCCAAAATAGGGAAAGTGACTAATCTAGCATTTTAATATGCCCCCTAATCCAAAGCATTCAAATCGGTTACCAAAAGAGCTAGTACTAGGATCCAATACCACAAAATTCTCTTCACCAACATAATTTTTTCTTTCATACCACAACTATCTTCTGATATTCATCTAAAATAGTGACACACTTGTCATTTCCAAACTTTATCAGAGAACCACTAGACCTGCATGTGTTAACATAATGACCGTTCTAACCACATATGAAATAATTAACATTTCTTTGTCTTGATCTCACTATCTAAACTCTATATCTATATTGATTAGCCTTATGACCATAATTGTGACATACATAGCAATTCACATTAAAGACGTTGATCATTCCATTTCCCATAATCGAACTAGATACTTGATTTCTACATTGATTTTCTTTATGACCAGACTTATGACAATTAAAGCATTGAACATTATGTTCCTTCTTCATATTGTATTCAATAGCCTTATGACCAAAATTCTTGCATATAAAATAGTAATCATTAAAAGATAAGTAGCTTTGTTGTTCTTTGATTCATAACCTTTATTGTAACCTCAAACTTCACTTTTTCTTCAAATTCCTTACCTTTCTCTTTGTTCTTCAAATATGAAAACTCACCGGTGAATCCTAATCATTCCTTGTCTTTGTGACCATTATGCAAAGCTAAAAGTTGATCCAAAATAGTATTGATCTCACAAACTTTGCTTTAGATCTCACCTTCTTCAATTATTGTTTTAGCTTCTCATTTTCTTATGAACTCTTCTAAGTGATATATTTTAGATCTCCTTCGATCTTCTTCCAATATTCCATTTTCTTCTTGAAATATTCCTTGAGAAATTCCTTAGCACTTTTACAGTCACTCAATTTCTTTTCTATATTCTCCACCTTTTATTTTGATTCCTTCATTTCATAACTTGCTTCCTTGTGTCCTACCTTAATTTTTTTAATCTAATCTCTCAACCTTGAGATACATGTATTTACTTCCTTATGATTTTATTTCATCTCCTCATTCTTTGATTTAGTGCATTCAATGTCACTCATCATGATTTGTCAACCCTCATCAGAATAATATTCTCCTTCCATCTACTCAAACATCCTAGATCTCCCTCAAGTGGTTAGGCTTTATCTATAAGGGACCAATCTATGATACTAATTGTTGAACATGCCAAATAACTGAGAGGGGATGGGTGAATCAGTTATTCCAAAACACTTTTAATTCTTTTTTACTAATCCAGTAAGCACATGAACCATTCAAATAATTAAGACTGATAAAAACATGAAAGAACAAGAACAAGGAACACCATAACACCAAATATAATGTGGAAACCCAAGATGGAAAAAACCATAGAGAAACTATTTCTCACAAAATGAACATTGGTTAAGGTGACATTGATTAAGGTGATTTTTACAAGGGGCTCACTGTTAGTTTTCACAATGTTATTTGGTTGATCACTATCGGTCGGGGTAACTACGCTGATACAAAATATGTATTACAAAAAAATGTCTTATAAACAAAATGTGAATTGATGAAATTGCATTTGCCTATGCATGAAATAATTCCATCTAGTAATCATTGTTAGAAATAGATCCGATACAGATCTTTTACCAATACACCAATCCAATCTTCAATAACTCTGTATGTAAGGATCTTTTGATAACAAAGTAACTCTTCACACATTCAACTTCTTCTTACACACATCACTACCAAGAATTTTCTCACATGCCACCTTTTTATTTCTTTCTCACTCTCCACCACGAATACAAATTAATTTCTCTATTTATATATACATCTAATAAGGTAAACACATGTCAACTTAGCCTAAAAAATATGTCATCTTCATTGCAAAAGATATTACAATTTAACACACTACCACCAAAGTTAAAAATAGGTCATACATATAAAATCTTCCCACCACGTTATCGCGGGACCTAAAGATAGGTCACCCTTAAGATATACGCATTACATAACACAATTAAAGATAAACTAGAATTGACGGAATGCCACATCCAAATCCATGACTTGATCAAACAAACTTTTGAACCAACCAATATAGGAAACATGATAGAATCTATCCAGAACCAAAATATAGTTATTGTACCAAAAACATCTGATGAACTACATTAATTTCCAGGTAGCAGAAATACTCGGAAGAGCTCTGAAATACGATAGTAACATGACATCATCCAAAACCTCATACTACACTAATTATCGACAGACATAGAAATGCCAAAAATATGTATCTTAGTAAAGGGTACAATGGAATACACCATTATAATAAAAAACTACATATAATGAATCTTTCAAGCACATAACTGAAGCACAGATATCCAACCAATAACTAAGAGACATCCAACCAGTACATAAATTAATCGGTAAAAAGGATTTTACATCAACGACAACACTTCCATCAGCTTCTTAGTAAATTCAACATGTACAAGACATCATTTCGCTTGAGCTGTAGGTTTGAGTGTGTCTTTATCCCCAATAGTGGTATTGGAGTGGTTACATTGGCCATTTTGCATATTAAGCTAATGTCATCTATGTATGGAGGATGTATCTGTAATTGATCATTATACATCCGGTATGTGTGGGTAAATCTGGACTTCATATGCATATTGTGATAGATTAGTGTACATGTCTATGCATTTAGAATCCCTTCAGTTGTTGCGAAAGAGTTATAGAATTAACTACTAATTTTTATTATTAAATGGTTATTTTATTATTATCAGTAATTTTTTTTGTAGCATTATTCCATTTAATTAGAATTGGTTAATTTAATTCATATTTTGAGTTGGGTTATTTGTTTGGGTTTTAAATTGTGATTTAAGTGATTTTAATTTATCATTTTTGGTTTGAGTAAAAAAGTGACTAATAATGTGAAATTAGACTTCTTTTTCACTCATGGGTTTTGAAATCCAAAATTTTATCATAAACCCTCTGGAAGAGAATTCAATTTTTGGTTGATTGGGAATGAATCACTTGTGGTATTTTTGTGGGTAGTGGCTCATTGGAAACATGCCATGATAACTACACTTTCCATGGATGCCTATTTGATTTCACAGATTATGCGAATTTCCTCCTCTATTTTGATACAATTCTCCATTTGAGCTAGGAAACCTCATTTCTTGATTTGTCCTTTGAAATTATATTTGATGTTTGTTGCATTTAGTTCATGTGATGAGATGATAGCTATCCCCCACTTATTTGATTTTTGGTGCTAATTTGGGCTTATATGTATTTTACATTTGGAAATGCAAATTTTTATGCCATTATGTTGCTTTTTTTTTGTGAGTGCTTGGAACGAGAATTTTAATTTAAAAGTATGTTGTTGGGAATGAGAGAACCAATGAGTTTTAATTTTGTAGCTTTATTTTGAGTTTTAATTTCAGGCATTTTTGTGTGCAGCTCATTTTGTGTGATCTTCCGCTTGGGATTGTTGCCATTTTGGCATCAAGAATGTTTGGGAATGTGTACTACTCCAAGATTGTGGTTGGATTATGAAGTCAAAATGAATAGAGGATATTTTGGTTACTTAATACCATGATTAAAACTTTGGGTTTTGGATTCATTTTGTGCATTAAGCGCCTAGCCAGTTATGGCAAAAAATGGTTTCCTTTTTAGTTATTTTTACCCTTTTGAAATTATTTCTTGATTTCTAGATGTGAGAAACATCTTGGATCATTTAGGGATGTTATTGTCTCATGCATATTTAACATCAGATCATCTTGGAATCCATGCTCTTGGTTTGAGGCCAATAGAGCATGCTTGTGCACAATCTTATTATCTTGGTTTCTTGGATTATTTATGTTTTCTATAGTTGCATTGGATTTGTTGATGCATGTGTTTGAGACCACATCCTTGAACGTAGTTCAGTTATGCCTACTTGATGGGACCTTGAGAGATCTGTACTCTTTCTTTGTGACCAATTGAGTGCTTCTTGTATTTCGATGGAAGCTTGACTTTGGGCCTGTTGTGGTCATATGTTTATTGCTATTTATTTTTCCTTTCAGTTTTGGCACACTCCATGCTTGAGGTTGAGCTCACATGTGATATGTGGATGTAAAGTATTGAGACCACATCCAGACATGTAGTTGAGAAATTATCCTATGCCAAGGTATGAGTGATGCATGCTATTGGTTTGAGACCAATAGAGCTTACCATGTTTCTTTATGGTTTTATCAATTGAGAGTCTTACTTTGCATTGTACGTGTGTTGCATTATTCTTTGTGCCTCATGATAGAATAAGATGAGCCTAGTGTTTAGGTAGTGGTTTGTAGTGGCTCCTTACATGGATCCTGAGACGTAAGTGGATGGAACATGCCACATAAATGAGTGCATAATAAGTGATAACATAATAATAATATTGGATAAAACACAATATTAAGATTAATATGACTACCTAGATGTCTAAGGGTGTTTCCTAGAGGTAAGTCTAACTACCTATCTATCTACGGGCATTGACCCAAGATACATTCTGATCTCTATCCATTTGAGGGTGTTGACCATGGTCTAGGTAATTTTACTCCACCTTGAGTCCCTACACTATATCCCTGATAACTTTGAGTAGTGGCCCCTTTGTTCTTGTTCCATACAATGTGTTTACATTTTGTGTATTTGCATGTTAATTTTTCTCCATGTTGTACTTGTTTATCTACATTTGAGTGAGTGCATTTGGATTATTGTACCATCCCCTAATACTTGCACTTGTATGGCCTGAGTGTTAGCCTACTTCTTGTATGTGCATTATGTGTGTTTGGGCTGTGTGATTATCTTTGTGAGTGTGGTGGGGTGGTCCTGATGGTTCCACATGGTAGGGTGCCTACATTAGTGCCTACACTAATCGATGTTTTGCATGTTGGATCAATGCATGCAAATCACTTGTAAGAAAAAAAATTTCTCATACTTTTTACCAGTTTGATCAACATCTATACATGCCAGATCAATGCCTAAGTAGATTGGCATCTCTTCTTGCATCGCTATCTACACTTAGTCTAGGTTTCTAGTCAAGTTTGCTTACAACATATCTTGCTTTTTTAATGGGATTATTATGTGTACATTGAAAATGACAAATAAGTGAGATGGGGGGTGGATCATTTATTCCAAAATACTTTCTAAAATTTACTAAATTGGTGAGCACATAAACCATTCAAATAATTAAGATTGATAAAAGCATGAAAGTACAAAACCATCAACACAATGAACACTAGAATTTATGTGGAAACTCAAAATGGGAAAAACTATGGAGAAGATAATTCTCATGAAATAAACACCAGTTAAAGTGCCTACATTAGCACTTGCACTAATTGATGTTTTGCAGGTTGGATCAATGCATGCAAATCACTTGTAAGAGAATTTTTTTCTCATACTTTTTACCAATTTGATCAACATTTATACATGCCAAATGAATGCCTACATAAATTGGCATCTCTTCTTGCATCTCTATCTACACTTAGTCTGGGTTTCTAGTCAAGTTTTCTTCCAGCATATCTTTCTTTTTTAATGGGATGATTATGTGTACATTGAAAATGACAAATAAGTGGTGGATCATTTATTCCAAAATACTTTCTAAAATTTTACTAAATTGGTAAGCACGTAAACCATTCAAATAATTAAGATTGATAAAAGCATGAAAGCAAAAAACTATCAACACAATGAATACTGGAATTTATGTGGAAACCCAAAATGGGAAAAACTATGGATAAGCTAATTATCATGAAATGAACACCGGTTAAAGAGATTTTTACAAGGGCTCACTGTCAGTTTTCTCACCACTATTTGGCTCAATGTCGGCCAGGCTAACTACCGTTATACAAAAAATATATTTCAAAATGTTTTACTGACAAAATATGAACTAATAGGATTTCATTTACGTGTGCATGAAACAGTTCCAGTTGATAGCATAATAACCATTGACAATAGAGATCTGATACAAATTTTTTGCTAGCATATACCAAACCTTTTCAACATAGTATGTAAGACATTCCTTGTGTTTCTCAACAATACTTCACTCAACTTCCTTCTTACACACCGCTACCAGATATACACCGAAATAGACTTTCACTATATCACCTTAAGCTCTTTATCTCTTGATCACATCCATTCATTTATTAGATATGAAAGATATCTCTATTTATATATACATCTTATAAGGTAGCCACATATGTCGGCAAAAACATATCATCCACAAAACAAAATATATTACAATTATATTTAACACGCTACCATTGAACCTAGATATAGGTCATACATAAGAAATACTCATACCACATTACCATAGGACCCAAATATAGGTCAAACTTAAGATACATATGCTTCATATCACATTTTAAAAAAAGATAAGAAAATTATGCAATCATTGGAACACCACAACCAATTCTATGACTTGATCAACAAAACTTCTCATCCAACTGATGGATGAGAACTGATAAACCTATCTAGAACAAGATATAACTGTTATACCAAAACCATCTGATGAATTAAAAGAATGTCCAAGTAACAGAGATAAGTGAAAGAATTCTACAACACAACAGTCAACAAATACTAACAAAAAATATATTCCTCTGGAATGACCAAAACATTTAGATGTACTAAAAATATATATATTCCAATAGTAGGAACAAATACACCTGACAACATAGTTCAAAACTGCATATAACTGAAACCTTGATATCATACCAATAGCCAATAGACATCCAACCAATACTACCAATTGTTAGCATAACTAATGTAGTGATGGTACAAATTTGGTGTTGAGATGATCAGTTATTGTGTTTTCATTGATGTCAAGTATTGACCTAATGTTCTTAGTATGTTGTAAGTGGTTCCAGTGGTTGTGATCCTTAAGGGAGACTTGGGAATGTCTTTAGATGATAATTGTATGATCACAACCACTGAATGTTTGACTTGTGTAAGTTATGATTGATTTAAGTATGACAGGGTAACTACTAAAACAATATGTGACTAGAAATGAGTGATTTTATTGGTTCATCAAATCTATGATGAGTTAGGTGGCATAATCATATAACTGTGTTGTTGATACAGTGTTGAGCTTATGGTTATGACCATGATTGATTTGGATGACCGATAAGCATGTTTTGTGGTTACAAAATTTATTTCAATGAAAGGTAATAGTGTTCTTGAGCTACCGATGGTAGATTTTCTATTAGCAACCGGTAATCAATTTGTGATGAATCATTTGTGTTCCACCTCTCATGCTAATGTGTCTCAATTCATTTATGGTGATGTGTTGGCATTTCATTGATCAAGGTAGACATTTATTAAGATGAAGTTTGAGTTGGTCAAAACATGTTTAAATATTCTTGATAAAATAAATTGTAAGGGTCTATCCTTTGGCCAACCTGTTTCGTAAAGATGGTTTTTATATTGGAATGTGTGTTTTGGTGCAATCTCTCTATGAACAAAGATTAAAAAAAGTGATTTCAAATGTGTTGGTTGAGTTTTTAGGGAAGTGACATGATTAGGGCTTGAGAAGTGATATTTATATCATGAAATTAAATATTTGTGTGTTTAAATCATGATTATGATGGTGCAGTCAAGCCAAGGTATTCCAACGTTTTCTAAAGAGAGAATGCATGTGTTACAATGGACTTGATCAAGAAAATGAGTTTATATTTCTAGATCAAGTGACCCTAATAAGTTTTATATTGTAAATCCATTAACGAGATAGATTCTAATAGGTCTTATTTCTAAATCTCTTAACATAGTGGCTCATTAAATTGAGTTTGAAATCTCCTAGTAGAGTTAATCCTAAGAGGGCTAGAGGTAAATCCCATAATTGGGTGGCACCTAACAGTCTCATTGTAAACTCCTAATAGGTTTAATCTCCTAACATGGCATACTTTAGAAGAGTACATAATTTGTGAGTGTCATATTACATGTGATTTTCACCCATTTGGGCTTCCATGGGAAAAATATTTGTGTTATATGTTGCATGTATTGTGGTGATTGTGTTTATTTTATTAGGCTTCATTTTCTTATCAATTGGTAAACTTGTGAAAGTTGATTTTGAGTTAAAGAAGAAGAAATTTCAGATATCTTAGATTACTTATTCACCCCCCCCCCCCCCATCTCAATAATATTGGACCCTTAGGATTGACAATTGGTATCAGATCTTTGGTCCTTTTTATCGAGAATTTTAACAAGTTTAGGTTAAGATCTGAGAATGATGAGGAAGGAAGGTCCTAAGTTCACAAGGGAGAACTACTCGATGTGGAGTGGTAGAATGAAGTTTTATCTAAAAGGTATGGGTAACAAGTATTGGAATCATGTTGTTACTAAGTATGTTACACTAATTGGGACTCTTAATCTTGTTGTTACTAAGTATGTTACACAAATTTGGACTCTCAATGTAGATCAACTAAGAGAACAACAAGAGAATACTACAGCTTTGGAAGCCATTACAAGTACATTATCTAATGTAGAGTTTTTTGATATCCAAGATCTCAAAACCACCTATGATGTGTGGGAGAAACTGAATTTAGTGTATGGTTGTCAAAAACATGTGCAAAAATATAAGGTTGATAGCTTGAAATAAAATGTTGATGACATGAGGATGGTTGAAGGTAAAAACATCGAGAAATATGATCAGAGAATTAAAGCAGTGGTTGTTTCTATCAAAAGTGTTGGTGGAACTATTGAACAAGATGATGTGGTAATTAAAAAATTGAGAACCTTGTTACCTCTTTATTCCATTAGGGTTTTTTCTATTTAGGAGTTAATATCTTTAGGAACTGCAACCAACACTCTTGATGCATTGATTGGAAATTTGACTTCTTTTGAACTTATCAATTATGATAATAGTGTTCCAAGGGTTGAAGATTCATTCAGGGCCTCTATGTCTCTTCCACCTACAAGGATAGGATAGGAAGTTAGTCAGGAATCTTCTTCTATGTCAAGTTACTCTAATGGTTATGATTCTATCTTATATAGGGAAAATAAATAGGATGAATTGGATGCATTGCTTTCTAGGAGGTTACCTAGAGGAACTAGTAAGTACAAGGGAAATATACCTTTTAAATGCTTCTCATGTAACAAGATTGAACACATTTCTACCAAGTGTCTCAATGGTGATAAGAGGTAAAATCCTAAGAGATTCAAGGATAAGAGAAAGAAAAATTATTTTGTTGTTGTCGATTAAGGGGTTATTGATGAGGAATCTAAGGATAATGAAGAAGATGTATTTACCTTTGTTGTTGTTAAGGAAAATATCCTTGTAGTTGGAGAAAAAACCTTTATTTATAGCATGGATCACAGTGAAGAATGTGTAATACAAAGTGGATGTACACATCATATGATCGGTGATAGGAGTAATTTCACTAAGTTAGAAGAATGTGATGGTGGAGCGGTAAGGTTTGGTACCGATTATCATTTCTTATTAAAAGGAATAGGATCTATTGCAATAAATAGAAAAACAAACTACGGTGATTTCTTCTAGGTATAAAGTCGAGGGTATAATTTTTTGAGTGTAGCACAGTTGAATAACAAAGGTTATCTTGTAGATTTCAAAGGAGGTGTATGCAAGATACTTGGGAAATTTGGTGATCTGATTACTACCCGTATGCAAACTAATGGTAACTTATTCCATCTAAATACTATAGTAAAGAGTTATTTGATTATAAAATTTGATGATAGTTGGTTGTGGAATATGAGAATTTGTCATGTTAAATTTGATAGTTTGGTCAAAAAGAGTAAGATCAATATTGTTAGAAGTTTGCCACGACTAGTGAAACCAAACAATGTCATGTGCAAGGAATGTCAATTGGAAAATTTAAGTAGCATTATTTTTATTAGTAAATCATTTTCATCTAAAGGTATTTTGGATTTAGTTCATACTATTTTGTGAAGAACATGGAATTGAGATGCAAATGTTATCACCTATAACTCCTTAGCAAAAGGGGATTGTAGAGAGAAGGAAAAGATCTATTATTGATGCTACAAGAATAAGTTTTAGTAAGGGAATCCATAACTTGCAAACAAATTGGATAGGCAGGTTATAGAGAATTGTACAAATAGTGTATGATGACTTAGCTGATGTGAGCTGAGATTTGTGTAGCCTAACATGTTTACTATTCACAATTATGTTTGTATATATTTATATGTCCTACTTCAAGAAAGAGTGTCCCAAGTTTGATGCAAAAAACTTTGATTCATGGAAGGACAAGATGGAGACACATTTTTTCTATTTGGGATTGGATTACTAGATAATAACTAAGAAAGATGTCATACTCAGAGCTGAAGATGAGTTGGAAGATCCTAAGATAATTGATGAAGAAAAGAAAATATTTCAGTACAAAATGATAGCTAGAGAAGCATTGATAAGTGCATTATCAAAAGGAGAGTTTTCTGAGATCAAAGATTTGGACATAGCACATGATATATGGAAAAGATTGATAGCATTGTATTAAGGAGATACATATACTAAAGGAGCCAAACTACAAAATTGGAGAGTAGCGATTAAATCACTTCAAATGAAAGAAGATAAGACAGTAAGGATGCTTGTTCAAAGGGTTATTGAATATGTGACAAGAATCAGGAACAATGGAGGAACCTATACTAAAGAAGTCATTACAAAGATATTGATATCTTTGACACCATCTTACAAAACAAAAGTGCATGTTATAGAAGAGATCATTCCATTGATCATATAACTATGTTGTTGATACAATTTTGAGCTTATGGTTATGACCATGACTGATTTGGATGACCGATAAGCATGTTTTGTGGTTACAAAATTTGTTTCAATGAATGGTGATAGGGTTCTTGAGCTACCGATGGTAGATTTTATATTGGCAACCGGTAATCAATTTGTGATGAATCATTTGTGTTCCACCTCTCATGCTAACGTGTCTCAATTCATTTATGGTGATGTGTTGGCATTTCATTGATCAAGGTAGACATTTATTAAGATGAAGTTTGAGTTGGTCAAAACATGTTTAACTATTCTTGATAAAATAAATTGTAAGGGTCTATCCTTTGGCCAACCTGTTTCGTAAAGATGGTTTTTATATTGGAATGTGTGTTTTGGTGCAATCTCTCTATGTGCAAAGATTAAAAAAAGTGATTTCAAATGTGTTGGTTGAGTTTTTAGGGAAGTGATAGGATTAGGGCTTGAGAAGTGATATTTATATCATGAAATTAAATATTTGTGTGTAAATCATGATTCTGATGGTGCAGTCAAGCCAAGGTATTCCAACGTTTTCTAAAGAGAGAATGCATGTGTTACAACAGACCTGATCAAGAAAATGAGTTTTTATTTCCATATCAAGTGACCCTAACAAGTTTTATATTGTAAATCCATTAACGAGATAGATTCTAATAGGTCTTATTTCTAAATCTCTTAACATAGTGGCTCATTAAATTGAGGTTGAAATCTCCTAGTAGAGTTAATCCTAAGAGGGCTAGAGGTAAATCCCATAATTGGGTGGCACCTAACAGTCTCATTGTAAACTCCTAATAGGTTTAAGCTCCTAACATGGCATACTTTAGAAGAGTACATAATTTGTGAGTGTCATATTACATGTGATTTTCACCCATTTGGGTTTCCATGGGAAAAATAGTTGTGTTATGTGTTGCATGTATTGTGGTGATTGTGTTTATTTTATTAAGTTTCATTTCTTATCAATTGGTAAACTTGTGAAAGTTGATTTTGAGTTAAAGAAGAAGAAATTTCAGATATCTTAGATTACTAATTCACACGCACCCCCCCCCCTCCCCCCCCCCCCCCCCCCCCCCCCCCCCCCCCCCGCCCCATCTCAATAATATTGGACCCTTAGGATTGACAATTGGTATCAGATCTTTGGTCCTCTTTGTCGAGAATTTTAACAAGCTTAGGTTAAGATTTGAGAATGATGAGGAAGGAAGGTCCTAAGTTCACAAGGAAGAACTACTTGATGTGGAGTGGTAGAATGAAGCTTTATCTAAAAGGTATAGGTGACAAGTATTGGAATCATGTTGTTACTAAGCATGTTACACTAATTGGGACTCTTAATCTTGTTGTTACTAAGTATGTTACACCAATTTGGACTCTCAATGTAGATCAACTAAGAGAACAACAAGAGAATACTATAGCTTTGGAAGCCATTGCAAGTACATTATCTAATGTAGAGTTTTTTGATATCCAAGATCTCAAAACCACCTATGATGTGTGGGAGAAATTGAATTTAGTGTATGGTTGTCAAAAACATGTGCAAAAATATAAGTTTGATAGTTTGAAATAAAATTTTGATGACATGAGGATGGTTGAAGGTGAAAACATCGAGAAATATGATCAGAGAATTAAAGCAGTGGTTGTTTCTATCAAAAGTGTTGGTGGAACTATTGAACAAGATGATGTGGTAATTAAAAAATTGAGAACATTGTTACCTCTTTATTCCATTAGGGTTTTTTCTATTTAGGAGTTAATATCTTTAGGAACTGCAACCAACACTCTTGATGCATTGATTGGAAATTTGACTTCTTTTGAACTTATCAATTATGATAATAGTGTTCCAAGGGTTGAAGATTCATTCAGGGCATCTATGTCTCTTCCACCTACAAGGATAGGATAGGAAGTTAGTCAGGAATCTTCTTCTATGTCAAGTTACTCTAATGGTTATGATTCTATCTTATATAGGGAAAATAAATAGGATGAATTGGATGCATTGCTTTCTAGGAGGCTACCTAGAGGAACTAGTAAGTACAAGGGAAATATACATTTTAAATGCTTCTCATGTAACAAGATTGAACACATTTCTACCAAGTGTCTCAATGGTGATAAGAGGTAAAATCCTAAGAGATTCAAGGATAAGAGAAAAAATAATTATTTTGTTGTTGTCGATTAAGGGGTTATTGATGAGGAATCTAAGGATAATAAAGAAGATGTATTTACCTTTGTTGTTGTTAAGGAAAATATCCTTGTAGTTGGTGAAAAAACCTTTATGTATAGCATGGATCATAGTGAAGAGTGTGTAATACAAAGTGGATGTACACATCATATGGTCGGTGATAGGAGTAATTTCACTAAATTAGAAGAATGTGATGGTGGAGCGATAAGGTTTGGTACCGATTATCCTTTCTTAGTAAAAGGAATAGGATCTATTGCACTAAATAGAAAAACAAACTATGGTGATTTCTACTAGGTATTAGGTTGAGGGTATAATTTTTTGTGTAGCACAGTTGAATAACAAATGTTATCTTGTAGATTTCAAAGGAGGTGTATGCAAGATACTTGGGAAATTTGGTGATCTGATTACTACCGATATGAAAACTAAAGGTAACTTATTCCATCTAAATACTAAAGAGTTATTTGATTGTAAAATTTGATGATAGTTGGTTGTGGAATATGAGAATTTGTCATGTTAAATTTGATAGTTCGGTCAAAAAGAGTAAGATCAATATTGTTAGAAGTTTTCCATGACTAGTGAAACCAGAAAATGTCATGTGCAAGGAATGTCATTTGGAAAATTTAAGTAGCATTGTTTTTATCAGTAAATCATTTTCATCTAAAGGTATTTTGGATTTAGTTCATACTATTTTGTGAAGAACATGGAATTGAGATGAAAATGTTAGCACCTATAAGTCCTTAGCAAAATGGGATTGTAGAGAGAAGGAAAAGATCTATTATTGATGCTACAAGAATAAGTTTTAGTAAGGGAATCCATAACTTGCAGACAAATTGGATAGATAGGTTATAGAGAATTGTACAAATAGTGTATGATGACTTAGCTGATGTGAGCTGAGATTTGTGTAGCCTAACATGTTTACTATTCAAAGTTATGTTTGTATATATTTATATGTCCTACTTCAAGAAAGAGTGTCCCAAGTTTGATGCAAAAAACTTTGATTCATGGAAGGACAAGATGAAGACACATTTTTTCTATTTGGGATTGGATTACTGGCTAATAAATAAGAAAGATGTCATACTCAAAGTTGAAGATGAGCTGGAAGATCCTAAGATAATTGATAAAGAAAAGAAAATATTTCAGTACAAAATGATAGCTAGAGAAGCATTGATAAGTGCATTATCAAAAGGAGAGTTTTCTAAGATCAGAGATTTGGACACAGCACATGATATATGGAAAAGATTGATAGCATTGTATTAAGGAGATACATATACTAAAGGAGCCAAACTACAAAATTGGAGAGCAGGGATTAAATCACTTCAAATGAAAGAAGATAAAATAGTAAGGATGCTTGTTCAAAGGGTTATTGAATGTGTGAAAAGAATCAGGAACAATGGAGGGACCTATACTAAAGAAGTCATTGCAAAGATATTGATATCTTTGACACCATCTTACAAAACAAAAGTGCATGCTATAGAAGAGATCATTCCATTGACAAATAACTTAGAAGAGAGATGTTAGTGTGCAAGATAAAAACATTTGAGACCATAGAGATTAAGGAGGTCTCACAAAAGGTAGAGAAATCATTCAACACAACTATACACAAAGACAAAGATGTAGGATCAAGTCTTGTAGGTTCTAGCAGAACAAGCAAATACAATGAAGAAATAGGAGAATATAGTGAGTAGTGGGAGAAAATTGAAAATATAGAAAATAGTGTAGATCATAATATCATGTCCATGATCACAAGAAGATAAAGGAAATTTCAAGGTAATTTTGAAGTAAAATTACCTCTTAAGTTCTTTAATTGCAATAAGGTTGGTCATTTTTCTTCTAGAAGTCCAACTGGGGTTCCTAAGCATAAACCTAAGTATGGGAAATACATGAAAGATAGGGAATGCTACTATGTTAATGATGGTGTATATGATGATGATGATGATATAAATGAGATACTTTGATTTTTGGCAATCAAAGAGGAAGAACCTATCCACAAAGAAAAGCATTAGTATCTCATGTTGAGAAGAGAGTTTATTGGATCATAGACAGTGGATGTTCACAACACATGACAAGGGATAAGGACAGATTTATTAATCTAAATAAATATGATGGTGGTGTTGTCAGACTTGGTGAAAATAATCCTAAGATGATTTTTGGAAAATGATCTATCAGCACATGACAGGGAATAAGGACAGATTTATTAATCTAAAGAAATATGATGGCGGTGTTGTCAGACTTGGTGACAATACTCCTAAGATGACTGTTGGAAAAGTATCTATCACTTTGGATGGAACAACTAATACTGATGATGTTTTTTTTGTTGATGGTTTGAAACATAACCTATTGATTGTTGGTCAATTGGTAGAAAAGGGTTATCATTTACAATTCAAGGATGGACATTGTACAATCAGAAGTGATAAAGGAGATTTGATTGCATCTAGTACAAAGAAAAAAGGTAATGTCTTTCAGTTGAACCCTACTGAGCTAAGTTATTTTATTGCTAAATTTGATGACAGTTGGTTATGGCACAAAAGGATTTTCAACATAAACTTTGATAATATTGTAAAGGAAATTAATATCAATGCAATCAGTGATTTACCTAAGATTGTGAAGCCTGTTGGTATTTGTTAGATAACTGAGAGGGGGTGAATCAGTTAAATTAGTTATCCTACAGTCCTAAACTCTTAGATGTACTTTTAAAACTTTTTAAGCAACTCGGTAAGATAAGATAACTATCTTTTTGTTCATTTACCGAATATCAGTAATTATCCAAACTTTCTTTACCGATTAATCAAATATGCAACATGTAAAGTATGATAGAAAAATAATCATAATAAATAACACATAACACAAATATTTAACGTGGAAACCCTGCTAAGGGAAAAACCACCTGAGACCAGTAACCCAAAATATTTCACTCTTCTGAAGTGAGCTTGATTAGGAGCCAACCCTATTAAAGGTTACAATGCACACTATAAGGTGTGACCTAGTTAGAGGATTTATCACTAACAGTTAACTCTTTACCAACATTCACTATTGGGTCAACAAGATATTAATTAACATTCCCTGAATGTCATATCGAAATAAAAAAGACTATTAAGTCCACTCGGTTAAGAGATTTTGTTGTAACAATGGTTAAACTTATACATTAGTGATCTGATTCAAATGCAACTCAATTTGCAAATATTCATATCTATGCTAAGCTCATAAAAAATCTTCTGATCAATAAACAATTCATTTCATCATATCATCCAACTTACTTCACTCGGTGTATATATCTCTGACGCTCGATTATGCATGTAGTTTAGCTCGGTTCTTTCTATAACCAGTTTGATCAGGAATGCATGAAAAATGTCTTCATGCAAAATCTTATGTAGTCTCTATTCATCTGACATTCTCAATAAAGAATCTCATGTCTCTTAAATAGATGTGTAAACTATTTTCATACTAGCCATTAGATTTTGCCTCTTAATCTCCATCATCCATTTTTCCGCTTCAACCTTCCTCGATAGATGTGTCAATAATACATTTCATTCTCTTCCCTTTGATCATCTCTGAATTATGTCAACCTTGAATCTTATAACAAAATTCATCTCTTACCTCAAAATCATAAGCAATTCCAGCTCAACAATTTCAGTTGGTTGTTATAAAATTTAATGTTTTCATCCATACTCAGTAAATACTAAATACGTTGATGATAACTCACTCGATTATTACTGTCACTCAGCATACACAAGACTACTGGGTGCATACAGAAATCTTCAATTATTGACTACATTAACTTGTTCAATTCTGATCTCTTCTTCATAATAGAATAATGTAACATGCTTAAGTCAATAATATAATTCCATAGACTCATCAATAAGTTACCCAATGTATACCTTATCCTTATATGTCATATACATCTTGTCTTTATGTAGATATCTCATTTCTTCACCATTTATTCCTTCTACAGATATTCAGATGTTTGTAACTATCATGATAAGTATAGTCAAAGCTTGTTGACATCAATGACAACATATTGTCTAATTTAATCATCTTACATATCACTTTAATAGCTCGGTGATCTCTAATCTCTATCTCTTCAATTCATCAATTTATTCAATCATTTGTAGGTCATCAATCTCTCTCTTTGGCATTGATGACAACACAGACAAAATGAAATATGTCATACCATACCAAACATTAGTTTTACAACTATACAAATAAATGATGTAGCTCGGTAAGCTCTCCCTAGCTTGATATTTAATATGTTTAATCACTATAATAACATTTCATGTAGACTCTCCCTGTGGATTTGATCTTCTTTAGTTGTTTGACTCTTTTTCTCTAACAAATCTCTCTCCTTGATATTTCATAGAAATTTCTCTCCCTTTGGAAAAAATTTCAAAAGAAAATAAATAGCTCTTCATCACCCAAGTAGTTCTCTATTGTTCAGTCCAGATCAAGTACCTTTGTGTACTGATATTCAATTTTTTTTTCCATCTTCTACAATCTTTCACAACCTTAGGAATCCTAAAGTGTGAGCTATATGCATCAACATGAATGATATTATGATAAAGTATAGGTTGATGCAACCTCCTGATCACCTTAGTGACCGATACATAGGGGATGGACCCCTAGTTTAGTCCTCAAGTACTCAAAAGTGTCCTTTGGTAATGTCTTGGTGAATATATCAGCAAGTTGTTCTTTCGACTTCACAAAATCTAGTTTCACTTGCTTTTCTTGTACTTGTTCCCTCAAATAGGGATACTTAATAGATATGTACTTTATTTTTTAATGCATCACTAGATTCTTGGAAATGTTTATAGCACTTGTGTTGTCACAATATATAATCACTGAATCAATGATCACCTCTTTCATTCCTTCCAACAATTTCTTTATCCATGCTATATTTGAACAATTAGCAACAACAACAACATACTCTTCTTCAACAATAGACTGAGAAATACATTCTTGTTTCTTACATATCCATGTTACAAGTCTTTCTCCCAAAAAGAATGCTCCACCGGTTATACTCTTCTGGTCATCAATATTTCTAGCCCAATCTGCATCAGTGTAAACTCGTAGTTCAAATTTGCCTTCTTTTTGATACCATAAACCATAATCTTCAGTTTTCTTCAAATATCTCAGAATCCTTTTAACAAAAACCATATGTGATTCCTTAGGATTAGCAAAAAATCTTGCTACAATATCAATTGCTATATCAGGCATACTGTGTACCACATATATCATTTTTCCAATAATTGATCTATACAGTGTCTGATTTACCTCAGTTGATTCATCATCTTTTGTCAACTTACATCTTGTGATCATCGGTGTACCTACTAGTTTTGAATATTCCATACCAAAAAATTTCAACACTTCCTTGATGTATTTTGATTGTGTTATGAAAATCCCATGATGTTGTTGTATAATCTGCAAACCTAGAAATAATTTAATCTCTCCAAACATTGACATTTCAAATTCTTTTCTCATTTCATCATCAAAAGATTTGCAAATATTATCATTACCTCCAAATATGATATCATCAACAAAAATTTCAGCAATCAGAATATTGTCATTAGATTCTCCTTTCATGTACAAATTGCTATTGTCACTTATCCTCACAAATCCAATACTAATAAGATAAGCATGTAATCTTTCATACCATGCTCTCAGTGCTTGTTTCATTCCATACAATTCTTTTTGCAATCTGTATACCATGTTCTTATGATTTGGATCAACAAAACCTTCAGGTTGTTCTATGTAGACCTCTTCCTCAAGAATTCAATTCAAAAATGTTGATTTCACATCCATTTGATATACTTTGAATCCCTTATGTGCAGCATATGAAAGTAATATTTTGACTCCTTCAAGTCTTTCTACTGGTGAAAATGTTTCACCGTAGTCAATTCCTTCTTCTTGTGCATATCCCTTACATACAAGTCTTGCTTTGTTTCTAGTCACTTCACCATTCTCATTCAACTTGTTTCTGAAAATGCACTTAGTACCAATCACATTTTTATCACTCGATCTAGGTACCAATGTCCATGTTTTTTTTTTCTCTATCTGTTCAATTTCTTCACTCATAGCACTAACCCATTCATCATTCTCAAGTGCATCTCTAACATTCTTAGGCTCAAATTCACAAACTAAACATGTGTTCTATCTTAACTTACTTCAGATCATCATGCCAGCTTGCTTGTCTCCAATAATTTGGTTTTGTGGATGATGTCTTCTAAAAAATCTCTCTAGTACTTTCTCTCTTCTTTTCTCATCATTCAGTTCAGGTTCATTTTCTTCCTCAGTAACATCTTCCTAGTTTTTGGTTTGTATTTGCTGATTCTCGATAGCATTTTCCTGTCACTCAGTAGACTCAGCTTGTGGCTTGGTTAGATAGTCTGGATGCTCAATGTATGTAAACCTACCATAGTCTTCCAGTTCCTTCTTGCTTTCTTCATCATTCTTCTCAGCAAACTCATCAACTTTCACATTAGCACTCTTAATCATTTTGTTAGTAGCCTTGTTAAAACATTTGTATGCTTTGCTTTTAGTAAGATATCCTAGAAATATTCCTTCATCACCTTTAGAATCAAATTTTCCATTTCTATCATCTTTCATAATATAACATCTGCTTCCAAAAAATTTTGAAATAACTTACATTCGGTGTGTAGCCAAACCATAGCTCATAAGGTGTCTTATTTGTATCTTTCTTAGTTGATCTCGGTTCAATGTGTATACAAAAGTGCTAATTTCTCTCTAGTACATTTGTGAAACATATCTTTCTCAATCATTAGTTTTATGGAATAATCAACTATAGATCGATTCCTTCTTTCAGCAATACCATTTTGTTGTGGTGTTCTTGGTGTAGAAACTTGTCTTTTAATTCCATGCTCATTACAAAAATTAGTGAATTCATAAAAAATAAACTCACCTCCTCTATCAGATCTTAAGAATTTCAAATCTTTCCTGGTTTCTTTTTCAACTTTATCTTTATACCACTTAAACTGTTTGAAAGCTTCATATTTCTCTTTTAAAAACATAATTGTCATCATCCTAGAGTAGTTATCAAAAAATAAAATAAAATATTTGTCACCATGATAGCTCTGAGTTCTCATAGGACCACATAAGTCGGTATGTACCAACTCCAAAATTCCTTTAGAAGAATAGTCTTTGCTTTTAAAACTAGATTTAGTCATTTTTCCTTTCTGAAATTGATTGCACATGACATGGTCAGGCTTAGTTAGAATTGGTAAACCTCTAACTCTTTTCTTCTTACTGATCTTAACCATGTTATCAAAATTCAGATGATAGTCTCTTATGCCATAACCACACATCTTCATGTCTAGCTAACAAACAAGAAGTTCTAGCATTGTCAAGATAAAATAGATTACCTTTTTATTTTTCACTAGTACCAACCAACTTTCTATTTTCATCATATATCTTCACCTTTCTACTTTCAAATGCAACTCAGTGACCTAAGTTATTCAATTGTGCTACACTCAACAGATTATAGTTAAGTCCTTTCACCCAATATTCATTTTCACATCTAATCTTATTGTTCAACAAGATAGATCTTTTTCCTTTCACTAGACAAGGTGTATCATTTCCCATTTTAATAGATAATCCATTGTAGTGTTCAAGGTATTCAAATTTATCCTCATCACCAGTCATATGATGTGTACAACCACTATCAATAATTCATGTATCATTCTTGCTAAATTTAGATATAAGTGATATTTCTACATACATTTCTTCTTCTTCTTAATCATCTTTCATTGCAATAAATACCACTTTAATTTCATCATCAGTATCGGTGTCGGTATTAACATCATCATCTCCAACAAGGTAACATTCCTTATTTCCTTTGTCTTTGTAATCTTGATTATTTCTTCTGTCATAGTGTTGGTTTCCTCTATGTTCTTGGTGATCTCTTCTTCCAAACTTTCCATCACTAGATCGATCATTGTCTTTATCTTTATCTTTCATGTTAGGACATCTAGCAACAATATGGCCAATCTCTTTACAATTGAAACATGTTAGAGGTAACTTTCCATTATACCTTCCTTTACCTTTCTAAAGTCTCCTAGCCATAAGTTTTTCAAGCTCATCAAGCTCATCTTCACTGTCATTTCCACTTTCATTTCTTATGTGATGTGTTGGTACTCAAAATGCAGTTTTGAGGTACCATGTAAAATTCTTGATTAGTGCTCATTTTTGGCTTTGTATTGCATGCTAGTAGGGGCGTATTTGGAGTCATATCTTGAGGTCTATGTGTTTTTTTCTTTGCATTCATCCTATCAAGTTGTTTGGATTCCTTAGCCTGCATCTTGAAATGGGTTTTTGTCCGTCTGTTCCTAGGAGGTCCTGAATGCAGAATTTGCCTGTGTTAAAATCATCGGGAAGGGTCACTTTGAGGTTGAATAAAATGCACCCTGGAGGGCGTCATGAAAATCTGATCCTAGCATCTTGTTTTACACATTGCATACTCTCTATGTGTTAGGTTTTAGGCCTCTATGATAAGTTTTGACCCCATTTATTCATCCCCTTCCAGAGGTGTTTTCTAGTTTCTACACTTGGCCCTTTTCCCAGTTTTGTTGGGAACCCTGTTTGACATGTTATAACTTGTACTCAGTGGATTGGTAGAAAGGTTTTAATCATTTCCCTACATTATAGACAAGTTTTACTCTACCCCTGTCAGTTTGTAGCTCGTGATGAATCCATCTGATGAGAAATTGAAGCTGATTCCATTTGCAGCTTTGGTGTTTTGCACTGTTTGGTTATTCACCAATTTTCCAGAGCCCTACTTTGACTGGGAATAACTCATGCCCTGTTGATCAGGTCATTAGTATGTTTGTCTTAGTGTATAGTAGACATACAATACTTTCATGTTGTAAGATTGTGGCTCTTGACGTATTCATTTGGTCAATTTGCCAGACCCTTTCTATTTGCAAAAAGTGCAAATTGCCCAGTTATGTTTTCTGCAAGTTTGTTAGAGGCCTTCTTTGCCTGCTAATAACTTTTCACAGGATGATCCTATTGTCAAAAATTTTATTGTCCTGTAATGCTGACAAGTTGTACTATATCCCATTCTGATTCGAGCATCCTGCCAATCCATTCGTGCACTTTTCAAGGCTAATTCCAGATGCAGTTTTTGCTTTTTTGATCACTGTTTGTAGATGCAAAATGAAAAGGGCAATTTCAGAGGTTAATAAATTTCTCCTTAGGTATAGTCAAGGGATTCCATTTTTCAAGTTGATTCTATGTAGATCATAGAATATGCCTGTCAGAGGGCAGGGTCCGATTAGGTCACTGTGTCAATTTTTGAGGCCAGTTTCTGGGCCTGTTCGCATGATTTTGACACTTGGTGGAAAGGGTGGTTTGTGATTTTCCAATGCTCTTAGTACTTTTTGGATTCAAGGCTATGCAGAGGGTTTTGACAAAAGAGGATCATCCTTGATCAATTAGTATTTCTAAAGTGGGCTCTATTCATTTTCAGTTCGTTCATTCTATTGGCGAACGGGTGTGTGACTGGAAGAAGAGGCAGGCACAACATAATGGTGAGGAACACAAAGTCTTGTAGATAGCACCACTTCCAGGTCCCCTAGGTTTTTTCTTCAGATTGAGGGTGTCTAACAAGATTGAG
Source organism: Chamaecyparis obtusa (assembly GCA_027943335.1). Lineage (NCBI taxonomy): Eukaryota > Viridiplantae > Streptophyta > Pinopsida > Cupressales > Cupressaceae > Chamaecyparis > Chamaecyparis obtusa. Next base: position 480,807 of record BSBK01001701.1, read on the forward strand.
CAAATTGAGGAGAATTTTGTTGTGCCCATTACAAAAGCCAAATTTACAGTGTTGCGACTGTCTCTTCATTTTTATTGCCCTATACCATGGGTTGGCGTGCACTTGCAAACTACAACACTGGTGAATAGCCATGCATTACTTTTGGTCTTTCTGGATAAATCTATGATTAGTGTTTGGAGGTTGAACCTTATTTGTTGTAGGGGAGGAAATGAAACACTTTCAATCATAGAACTTGATCATTTTGTTTGCCAATAATTTTTGGCTTGCCAAGTGATTGATGGAGGCTTGTGCACAATGGAAGCAGTCCATACACAAGTGAGGAAGGAGTGCATTTGAGCTTGTTTTTTATTTATGATGGGGCTCATGGAGAAACATCCATCAATCATAACATTTATGATCTGCATTGCAAATAGAGATAAACTTTTGGAGTCGATAATACTAATATGGATAGATGTATGGATTCTACACATGCCAAAGTATTCAATTGTTTACGCAGAAGGTATTAGGTTGCAGCTTTGTTACATTGTGTTGTGCATTGTTATTAAAGGTAGTGTGTAACAAATAAAGAGGATCACCTACCCATTATGAATTGCAAGGAGAACTATATGTTCTATATCAAGATGTTAAAGTGTTGAAAGTTTACAGACTGATGATGGCATTGCAAGGTGCATTTGCGCTACAATTTTGCCTATATGGGTGTGGAGGAATGATGCTTCCCTCCAGCTTTCGGCAAGAATGCCATCTCTCTCGTTCAAAATAGTTTAATTCCACTGTCTTATTAATATTGTGAGGAAGAGTAATTTACAGAGTTTGTGGAACCAATTTATCCAATCTAGTGGCTATCAATGGCGACAACCCTAGCTTTGAAGTTGAAAATCCCTCAACCGTATCTTTCAAACAATGCCACAAGGAAGCATTGTTAAGAAGCCTTCTCACTGCCTGAAGAAAACCACCATTCTTGGTGTGTGCTTTGTAGATATGTAAAGTCCTCAACCGTGGCCCATGGTCTCCACACCTTCAAAATGAGCTTGAACAGTTAAATATTGATTTAAACCCTTACACTATAAATCTGGTGTTGAAAATACAGAACAATGTGGACATGGCCTTTGAGTTTTTTGCGTGGGCCAAGTCACGAAATGCATATAAACATGATTATTTTAGTTATATGAGCATTGTTAAAATCCTAGTCCATGGGTGCCGCTTTGATTTATTGTCTCAGATCGTGGAAGACATGGATAGTGTGGGATTTCAAGGGAATTTGCGGCAAGAGGAAACAACAAAGGGACCTTTCTTGGTGAGGAGGCTGCCAATTAATGGAGGCCAGGCTACCACATAAACTTCAGAGGTTTCCTTGCATATGCCAAGTGGGGTTCACGTGAGTTTTAAAAGGAGATGGTTTGTGCATGGTTTGTGCAAGCCAATGGAGATGCCCAGTGCAGGGAATTGCTTGTGGAATGAATAAAAGTGGAGGCTGCTAGTTGGTAACAACCCATGCACTACACCATAAAGAACACTCACGCGTAGCAATGAAATCAAATGGCATGCCCATGACAGAGGGCTTGCGCACCAATTGAGAGGAGATGCCTCACATTATTGCATTCGGAGGCTTTGCCATTTGAAAAGGGTGCAAGTGCTCAAACAAAGTGGAAGCCTTGCATAAGAAATCAATCGAGGGAGCTGCTCACACATAAAAATGGAACCTGCGTAAGGGAAGTGTGGCTCCTGCTGCATACTTGTCCAAACACATGGAGAGCACCAGATACGCAAGACCAGCACATAAGATGGAAGGCTCCTGCGCGAGTGTTGGAAGAAGCCGCACTACATACGTGAGAAGCCATTATCCCACATTCATCCGAAAATGGACTTCTGAAGTAAATATAAGAAAATCCACTCCCAATGAAGGTAAGTTGAAAGAAAGGAAGCTATGCACACGTGACCCCCTACCGCCCACCTTAGTTTATGTGCCTGCGCCCAAAAAAATTTACAGTGATGCGCGCGCTGACTAGTCAAGATGGACACATGTCAAGTGGTCACATGATCTCAAGGAGGAAATTCAGTTCTTGCAATCATGCGACAAGGTGACACGTGGCAGTTGGTGATGAGGTGGCGGTCAGTTCGGTGACATGGTAGTATGATGCAGGTGGGTGCCCAAGTGGAGGCACAAGTCAATCGATGAACGACACATGGCATAGGTGAAGTGGCATAGGTCTAGCTGGTGGTGAGGTGGCAAGCTGGCCAATCCATGCTTACCACATGTCAAGTGGGTCCCGCACCTGTGGAAGCATAAAATGAATTAAAAATTCAAGAGCATTCCCGTGCACATTCAAAATTGTAAAATCAAACTTATAAAGATATTTTTACATAGTTAAAACTATATCAAAAATTCAAAAATTGAAGTTATAGAGTTGGAGACTAAATTAATAGCTGGGGGCTTTATTTTTCGCCCAAATATGGACTATCATATACCATCGAAAAGGTCTCGATGCGAGGATTCTGATTCTGGAATCAAATTTTGCACAGGTGGCTTTTTGCTCATGATATTTTCAATTGAAAGCTTCATGGGGGCCGAGAAGATATTTTTTGAAATCCAATTCTTTTCATCCAGTGACTCACATTTCATTTGGAGGAGATGACAGGTGCTTTCCAAAGTTGAGAGCAGGTTCTATTTCCAGTTTGAAGGCGGATGACTCATCCAATGAGCAAAGAGGAGTAAGACAAGTGTCACTTTGTGATGATTTTTGAGTTTCTTCCTTTGCCTTCTTATTCCCATTTCTGATATTTTGTAAAGGTTCCAATCTTTTTGCATGAGCAAAGCTCTACAAGTTTGAGTTCCATGAATGCAAGTTCTCAGTTTCATTTCAGAGTTCTCATTTTGAGTTTGTTGTGATTTGAATGTATAGATATAGGTGATTCAATGAAATACAGTGAAAATCCTTTCCCATATTTGTCTGATGTCTCTTTGTGTCTTTGTCAGATTGTTGTATATTGATTTGTAAGGCATCTTTTTATACCTGTTTACAAGGTAAATGGTGCAATGACTTTCAATTTTCTTTCAAGGAAAGTGTAATATCTTGAAGATTGTTGCTGATAATATGATGTTTCATAAGGATCTGATGTCCAGATAGGGGGAAGAAAGAATGGTGTGCAAGGTGCATTGTTTGATTTCCAGTTGTATAAGATTTGAAGTTTCCTATTGATGTGCATCTCATGACTCCATGCCCAGGATTAGGCACTGGTTTAAACTAGACTTGTAATTGAAATCTTTTAAATCAACTTTCCATTTCTGTTGATGAGCTTGAAAGAAGTTTGTAGCATGTGGGTAGGCTTCCCATATCAGAGATTCATCTCAGTTATGAATCTTGTTGCAGGACATATTTATTCTATTTAATCCATTAGTGAATCTACTTTTTAGGTGTTTGTATTAGTTCGTATTAGTTTGCATAAGCAGAGAAGTAAGGTACACCCGCCTGGGTCTGTGGAGCCCGAAGTGTAGAAGGTATTTTATACCTTGTTGAAGTTGGGTTTTGTTTGGTTGAGTCAGTTTGTGAACTGGTGAGAGATGATATGTTTTGGCCAACAAGAAAAAACACTAACATAATGTTTACTGCTAGACTTACCAATCTTAAAGGATGACATAAATGCAGACTCAACACTCGGTACAATACTCTTATCAAATTTATTCAGCTCAAAAGTAGTCAATTTACCAATTAGACTGTCAAGTGTAAGAACACTATTCAGTGCAGATCTCATTTCATGAATAGCAGAGATTCTAATAGCATAGACATGCAACAAGGTTCTAATAATTTTACTCACAACAGTGTCTTCATCAATAACACCTCCCGCTCCTCGAATTGCATTGACCACCTCCTTCATTCAGTTACAATATTGTGCGATGTTCTCACATTCTTTCATCTTCATATCATCAAATCTTCCTCTAAGACTTTCAGCTCTGGCCCTCAATACATTTACATCTCCTCCATGAACTAGGGCAAGTTTGTCCCACATTTGTTTCACTATAGTGCATGCTTTGACATCTTCAAATTTTTCATCAAATAGAGTAGCAAAAATCTCTATCATAGTCATGTTGTGTTCATGTCTGTCTCTCAGCTAATCAACTATCAAAGGTCCAATTCCATTTATGTGCAATCTCATCCTACTTTTCCATGTCGAGAAGTTATCTTTGTTCATCTTAGGAACCTCCCTTTTATACATCTTGTGATCTTTTGTTCAAGAAACCAATATGCTCTAAAACTAATTGTTAGATAATAGAGAGGGGGGTGAATCAGTTAAATCAGTTACCCTAAAGTCCCAAACTCTCAGATGTACTTTTTAAACCTTTTAAGAAACTTGATAAGATAAGATAACTATCTTTCTATTCATTTACCGAATATCAGTAATTATCCAAATTGTCTTTACTGATTAATCAAATATGCAACATGTAAATTATGATAGCAAAACAATCATAACAAATAACACATAACATAAAGATTTAACATGGAAACCCTGCTAAGGAAAAAACCACCTGGGACCAGTAACCCAAAATATTTTACTCTTCTGAAGTGAGCTCGGTTAGGAGCCAACCATGTTAAAGGTTACAATGCACACTGTAAGATGTGACTTGGTTAGAGGATTTATCACTAAAAGTTAACTCTTGATCAGCCTTCATTATGGGTTCAACAAGATAACAATTAACATTCCATGAATGTCATATGGAAATACAAAAGATTGTTAAGTCCACTCGGTTAAGAGATTTTGTTGTAACAATGGTTAAACTGATATAGTAGTGATCTGATTCAAATAAAACTCAATTTAAAAATATTTAGATCTATGCTAAGCTCATAAAAACTCTTTTGATCAATAAACAATTCATTACATCATATCCTCCAACTTACTTCACTCGGTGTATATATCTTTGATGCTCGGCTATGCCTGCAGTTTAGCTCGATTCTTTCTGTAACCAGTTTGATCAAGAATGCATGAAAAATGTCTTCACGCGAAATCATCTACAGTCTCTATTCATATGGAATTCTCAATAATGAATCTCATGTCTCTTAAATAGAAGTGTAAACTATTTTCATATTAGCCATTAGATTTTTCCTCTTAATCTCCATTGTCCATTTTTCCGCTTCAACCTTCCTCAGCAAATGTGTCAATAACATGTTTCATTCTTTTCCCTTCGATTATATTTGAATTTTGTCATGCATGGATCTTATAAAAAACTTCATCTCTTACCTCTAAATCATAAGCAATTCTAGCTCAGTAATTTCAATTGGCTGTTATAACATTTAATGTTTTTATTTATACTCGGTAAATACTAAATACATTGGTGATAACTCACTTGGTTATTACTGTCACTCAGTATACACAAGACTGACTCGGTGTATACAAAAATCTTCAATTACCGACCACATTAACTTGTTCAATTCTGATCTCTTCTTCAAATAGAATAATGTAACATGCTCAAGTCAACAATATAATGCCATAGACTCATCAGTAAGTTACCCAATGTATACCCTATCCTTATATGTCATATCCATCTTGTCTTTATGTAGATATCTCATGTCTTCACCATTTCTTCCTTCTATAGATATTCAGATGTTTGTAACTATCATGATAAGTATAGTCAAAGCTAGTTGACATCAATGACAATATATTGACTAATTTAATCATCTTATATATCACTTTAATATCTTGGTGATTCTAATCATTGTCTCTTTAGTTCATCAATTTATTTAATTAGTTGTAGGTCATCAACATTAACCAGTAAGAATGTAATTGGTATATTGTAAAGATGTATTGTCATTGATTGACAAAAAGGTGTTGTCCTTTATGAGTAAGGATACCATTGTTCAATCTTTGAAGCTAGGATAGGTAAATTTGACAATAATAAGTGTAAGGAAAGATTGGTTTGAAGACCGGTAACACAGAGTAAGACCGTTAACTGGTTATAGGTAATAGGAACTGAGGATATCGGTTAACCTAGGATGCAACTGGTAAAGATAGAGGAAATTCAAAGTATGACCTAGGGATATGAACCAATCAATAAAAATATCATCAAGACTGATGAACCAGGGGAATTCAGAGTTGACAAACAATTGTGTGACTCTTTAATTGAGATTTTTTGCACATAATCCAAAAGACTTTGTGTTATCAAGATGATCAGTGCAAGGTGCAAGAGAGGGTTTTGATGTCAAATTTTGTGATATTAAAACATGGAGAAAACTTAGTGAAGGAAAGATTTTGACGTGCATCTATCTTTTCTTTCATAAAGTGATAAAAGCACATGGCATGCACAAGATGTTTCCTTAGTGAACTAGTACTCCACTAGGTGATGGATCTGAAGGAGATCTTGAACATGTCATGCATGTAGAATGCAAAAAGGTAAGAAGTCTATATATTCTTCAACTTGTGAAGAATATTTCTTGACTTCATTATGCCAAAGAAAAGAGTGAACCTGTAAGCCATAAGAAGCTACAAGGAGGTGAAAAGAAGAAAAGTGTGCAAGGAAGCACAACAACCAAGAGAAGAGCATACTTGCAAAAAATGGTGATGACTCTCTATTGATTAAGCACATCGATCTTATCAGGCTAAGCAAAGCCATCTTTAAAAGGTCAAATTCTTTATTTTTCTCTAATAATTACAATAGCTAAATCCAAGTATTTTGGGTGGACATTAATAGGTCCCTTGTATTAAATCCCTTAACTAGGTGACATCTGTTTAGGTTTTTTAAGTCCTCTAACCAGGTAGGTTCTAACGGACCTTACTTGATAAATAACTTATTTGGGTCGCATCTAATAGTGTGTTTGTAATCCTTTAATGAGGAAGGCTCGTAATAGGGCGTACTTCATAAGAGTGCAAAATTTTTTAGGTTTCCTCACACCACATTTTTCTCCCAATTGGGGTTTCCACATGATAAATCTGGTGTTAATTATTGTTTGATGTTATTTCTATGATAGAATATGTTCTGCTTACAGTTTTAGTATATTATATCAGATCTGTTTTAATTTTTAATAGGTGTTGATTCACCCCTCCCCTCTTAGCACCAATTGGGACCATCAATTGGTATTAGAGACAAGTTTTATTTTTCTAATCTGCTTAACCACAAAAGGGAAAAGATCAAATGAAGAGGAAAGAAGGACCAAAGTTTTCTAAGGAAAACTTCACTCTTTGGTGCAGTGGAATGAAATGTACATGAAAACCACTGGAGATCAATACTAGAATCATGTAACTCATGATTACACTGAACCCACCAGTACCTTGACACCTGATGAACAAAATATCAGTACATAGCATACAACTGTAATGGATATGATAGAAAGCACGCTACTTGATTATGTCTATGCAGAGATTAAAAATCTGACAATTGCTCATAAGATATGGGCTAAGCTACAAACAGTATATGGTGGTGACCCACATGTTCAACGAGAAAAGGTAGAAAGCCTTAGAGTAAAATATGATGATATAAGGATGAATGAAGGAGAGGATATTGAGCACTACAACAATAGAATCAAAGAAGTAATGAACTCCATCAAAAGCATTGGAGGAAAACTAAGTGAGGAAGATGTGATAAGAAAAATACTGAGAACGATGAGGCCACAATGTGCTATCAAAATTTCATCCATACAAGAGCTCAGATCAGTGACCATGTCTCAAGTCACTCTTGACTCCCTAATCAGTAAGTTGGCTGCATTTAAATTGAGAAATTTAGATAACAACTTACCCATGCAAGAAGCTGCTTTTAAATCCTCTGTTAATATGTTTTCCACCAAGAAAGGAAGAGAAGCCCGTAATAGTTCTACCGGTAAGGCTGGAAATTTTGTTGAAAATCTACTCTCTGAAGAGATGGAGCAAGATGAGTTTGAAGCACTCATCACAAAGGTAAACTCCCACTAAAATGTTTTTCTTGCAATAAGATAGGACACATTGTTGCAAAATGTCAAGATAATGAAAATAAAGAAAAGAACAACCAATTCAAGAACAAAGAAAAGGAGTGCTACCTTGTTGAAGAAGGAGTCACAGATAATGAATCTGAAGATTTTGATGATGAAGAAATTGCCTTTGTTGCAATAAAAGAGGAAATCCAAGTGATAAGTGAAATGACACTTATCTCAAAAACTCATCATCATAATGACTAGATCTTTGACAGTGGATGCACTCACCACATGACTGGTGATAAGAGCAAGTTCATCAGCCTAAAGCTCAATGATGGAGGATCGGTAACCTTTGTTAATAATTCTCCATGTGCTATGAAAGGTAAAGGCTCAATTGCACTTGGAAATGATGTTGTATGTGAGGATGTGTACTGGATAGAAGGACTCAAGTACAATCTTATTAGTGTTTCTCAACTAAACAACAAAGGATACCTATTGGAATTTGGCAAGGTTCTTGTATTATTAGAAACCAATCTAGAGCTCATGTTGCTACTAGTAGACAAAGTAAAGGGAACCTACTCTACCTAGACTCAACAAAGGGAGCTTTCCTCATAGCATCAGCAAAAGGTGAAACAAACAAAATTTGTCTTGTAGCTAGAGAGGACAACAATTAGCTGTGGTATAAGAGGCTCTACCACATAAATTTTGACAGCATTGTCAAAGTGAGCAAGAAGAAGTTAGTCAGAGGGCTTCCTGAGATTACAAAACCTGGCAGAGGTATTTGTAAGGATTTTCAGTTGGGAAAAATGATAGGAACAAGTTTCAGTAGTAAATCCTTTTCTGTTGAGAATGTTTTAGATCTTGTACACACAGACTTGTGTGGACCTATGAGAACAAAGAGATACTATGGAGATAGGTACTTCATGTTTTTTCTAGATGATTTCTCAAGAATGATGTGGACATTTTTTCTTAGAGAGAAATTAGAGGCCTTTCACATGTTTAAAATCTACAAGGCTCGAGTGGAGAAGGAGATCGATAAAAGTCTAAAGTGTATAAGATCAGACAGAGGAGGTGAATACACTTCTCAAGAGTTCACTCACTACTGTGAGGAATAGGGTATAAAAAGGAAGTTGTCTGCACCAAGATCCCCATAGAAAAATAGAGTTGTTGAAAGAAGGAAAAAGACTCTAATTGATTGTGCTAGAACCCTGATGATTCAGAAGAATCTCCCCCATCACTTCTGGAGAGAAGCTATTAGCACTACTATGTATACACTAAACCAAGTTCAAGTTAAGAAAGGAATAGGTAAGACTCCCTACGAGTTATTTTTTGGTCACTCTCCCAGTGTAGGTTACTTCAAAATTTTTGGTAGCAAATGTTGCATTAAAAGAGATATGAATTTTGGGAAGTTTGAACCTAAGATTGATGAAGGCACATTTTTGAGTTACTCTACCAAGACTAAAGCATGCTGGTGTCTGAATAAGAGGATAGGAAAAATATTAGAAAGTATCAATGTAAATATTGATGAATACTCAAAACCGAGAGGTAAGATCAGTCATAATAAGTATGAAAAATATGTAGTAAATGTCTGATAGGAGAACCTGTCTGATGTATAGTTTTGTTGTCAAAATAAATTTACTTCCCATCGAAAAAGTGATAGATATGCACATTAAAGATAACAAAGCTCAAGAGACCATCATAGTTGGTCTTCATCTTTGGTTCATATACTGACAAAACATTTTACCTTTTGTTAGCTCATCAAATGAGGGGATTTGAAATAATTTAATAGAATATTTTCATGATAACATATATTATTTAAGTTGACATTGCATGAATTTATCAACTTCACGCACTTGTAGACTATGAGGACAACGATAAAGAAGCATCTCCTCCCATGGCCTACATTACTCAAGCCATGAGAGGGGATGCTTCTTTATGGATTTCTTCGTAGTTTACAAGTGCATGAAGTAGATAAATTCATTCAGGGTCAAACTAAAATAATGTACGTTATATATGAAAATATCATCTATTAAATGCTTTCAAATCCCCGCATTTGATGAGCTAACAAAATGTAAAATGTTTTGTCAGTAATATGGACCAAATATGGAGACCAACTATAATGGTCTCTTGAGCTATGCTATCTTTAGTCCTAGCTACTGGGGCCTAGAAGACTTATACCTGTCGATCGTCGAGAATAATCACAGCCTTGCCTTTATGTACACTACAGAGTATCCAATATAAGAGAAGGCAAAAAATATGAATGGATAAAAGAAATGAAAGATACAATAATATTATCTTATTGTTTACCTTCTCATAATTGATCATAGTCTTGAAAAAGTAATATTATACGATCACTAACACATTTCGTGCATGGATGAGAAACAGTATCCAAAGTTTCTAGATTCTGAGAAGAGGTATGAGTGGAGGCCAAAGAAGGTATATTTGTGAAGTTTTTATAGATGTAGGTTACTGAATCATCATCTCTACACTGGTACTCAATCTAGAAACCCTCATCCTCACTTTTGTCCCACCTCAGCTCAATAAAGAAGATATTCTCTAGAATTTTAGACATCTAGCAAATCTCCACAAAAATCCCTTCTGGCCTCCACTGAATATATGTCTTCTCAAAATCTAAAAACTCTCCATCATTTATTCTCATCAATGTACGAATAAAATTGTGAGAAAATGCTTAATCCCTAATTCAATCTTTGACAAATAAAATTGAGAAAGAACACTTAAAGAATAAAGAAAGCTCACAATGTTTAGAGACACAATTGACTCCAAGTGCCATGTACAACAAAAATAATTTGTCCAATTTGGATAGTAAGTCTAATTTAACTAAAATGAGAACCATAGCTAACACAAGAGGCTAACCTATTTTAAATATTCTTCACTTTCTCAAACCATAGTTTATGATACTTAGTTGCTCCTCCATAATAATATATGTAATCAATGGTTCTTACATGAGCCCATAAGAATAGCTTAGTAGCACCACAATTATAAAATAAACATGTCCAATATAATAAATAGCATTTTCTTTCACTAAAAATCAAGACAGTTAACTAAGTACAGGTACATGATGTTGATGTCTATAATTTATTTCATTTACTTATTGTGTACAAGTACATGATTTCAAATGAAAGTACCGCTAGGAATCAATGCATCTTTGATAATAGTTACAATGCTATTCTTTATGAAGTAACCATCTGTTTCCCTTGTAGCTTCTTGCACACCATCCTTGTTGATAATCTGACTCACAAATAGCAACTTTAAAGTTAATCAAGTATAAAAACCTTTAGAAAATATGATAAAGACACCTCATTCTCCTTTCCAGATGCTAGGGCCAAGAAAAAGACAATAATCATACCTTAACACTATCTCCTATTCGAGCATTCTTGTCAATAATTACCCTTTTCACATGGCTATCTCTTCCGATGCCAATTGGAACACCCCCTTTTCCTGAAAGAAATATTATCTCTTCATATGTCTACACATAATCATATAAATATTAAGTTCAACAAATTCTTGAATTTGAGGTAAGAGTATCAAGGAAAATATCTAAGGAAAAGATAAGAAAATATATACAAAATTTTCTTAACATGAATATTACTTCAGTGGGAATACAAAAATAAAATCAAAGTTAAACAAGAAAAGCAGGATAGAAAGAGCTAATACTTCATAGTAATCAGCACCCATGAGTAAGGTATCCTTAATAACTAAACCTGTTGAACTTATCTTGATGCTTATGCAAGTGATGATGTTGTAGACATCTATGACATGAAGGATGCAAGAGTTTGTGTTTGGCACATATTGTTTGATTTCAAGGTCATGAAGCAAATGAAAAAATGATACCATTTTATTGCAAGTCCTCCACAAGAGGTGGACAAAGACTGGAGGAAGAGGAAGAAACTCCCCAATCCAAAGAGACTTGGATTGATTTGATCCTTGGGAGTATGGTGCAGGGCACCCTGGCAAAGGCATGCAAAGAGATTCATGTAGACTCATGGGGGTTGAATGATCTTGAAATATCAAGCATTGAATGTAATTGGACTTATGGTCCATTTTGTATTTGATACATTTTAATGTAATGAGCCTAAAACTATAAAGGTAATGTAATAGAGGTGAATAGCATTATAAGTTCAAAAATATACCTAGGGGGGTCATTAAGGGTCATTAGGTTGATCTTAGTCTATTAAGGGGATCTAAAGGCCTATAGGGTCTATAATAAATGTAATGTGGCCACTAAGAGCCAATAACATATTATAAAAGCACTAAAGTTCCAAAAGGTGTAGTTTGCCCATGTTGGCAACTTAGGCCCAGTAAGGCTTGTAAGGGGGTATAAGAGTTGTAAAGGGGTTAATAGGGTGATAGACCTTTGAAAAGGTTAAGGAAATATTTTAAACACCTTAATGATAAAAGGTTTTTGAAGTTGACACTTTAGTGTCAACTAGACAACAAAGTCTTAACAAATAACTAACTAGTAACAGTCATGTAATTGACTGGTACGGTTGTGCAAGGTGTAACCGGCCTTGAAATGCTATTTGGTGGAGATTAGGAATGTGTAGAAGGTATGTGGAGATGGTGGTGAGTTGAAAAATCCATGTAACAAAGTGTCCAATCAATAAACAAGTTTTATTCGTTGCAAATTGACTCACTGTCCCGTGGGTACAGTCAAGGAATAGTGACTTCCAATGACTGGTTTAAACATATTTTGTGATTGATTAATGATGTAGGGACAGTGCATTAGACATTACTTACCTTTCCTTTCATTCTTTTGTTGTTTCCATTACATTTTTAAGTTGAATACTTGACTGGTGTTCTTGAGAATAGTGACTGGTTAGACACAGTCAACACTGGTGATTTGAGTTTTTTTAATGTTGTAACTCTCCCTCCCTCTATGGTTAATGTGACTAGTGGGAGAGTAAAACCATGTAGTAGATTCCTTGTGTCATATTCATCTTATGCAGGGGATTGAATAATGTGGTTGGAGAACCAAAAAGTGGTGATAGTTTGCTGACTGAGTAGAGCCCGGATTAGACACCAGTCAACATGAAAGTGGACTACTTCGAGGAAGAAAGGATTTAGTGATGGATTATGTATGGGGGAACATTTGTGAAATGTTTGTACAGTTGTTTTGATTTAAAGATCCTAAAAAGGTATCTAAAACTATCTTTACTTTCTTGGGTTGTTTGGGAAATGTGGAAGAAAAAGGTAAAATACTGATTGGTGTGGGCTACTAGCTTTAAGGGCTAATGATGTGAGTGGGGGAAGGGATTGGTTGTCTAGGTTTAGTGGGTCAATGGAATATGGTAGATAGGCCATGAGGACATTTTTATGGAGTTAGAAGCAACATTGAAGTCTTATGTGATAATATGGTGTATGGGAGGCACTAGGTGCATTTGGGGCAGCCTAGAAGGTGAGTCCTTGAGGGGACATTGAAAGTAAGAAGTTATTGAATCTTTGGATAGATTGTTATTAGTAAAGAATAAAGAGGTATGGTTAATCTTGAAATCCTATAACCTTGGTGTAAAGAAGTGGTATGGTTAGTCTTGATGCTATGTTTCATTACTTAATGTTTTTAAGGGTCTTTGAGATGAATGGAGGGGTTTGAGCCCTATTTATGGATGACTTTCCTAACCAGTCAGTACAAGCAATAGTGAAATGTTGTGAAAGAGTGATGATCAAGAGTATTCCTTGAAGGGAATGGAATCTTAAAGGCTTGTTGGTTAAAATCTCTATTTTTGCCTTTTATCCTAAAGCCATGGATGTTTTTTGAAAATTTTGTTGTCTTTAGGGTTTTCTAGGTTTGAATATCCTAAAAATAAAAAAACCCTAGGTCTCATTTCATATTTCTAGCCGTTAGAAGGTAGAACCATAATTTATCTTGGCCCTGTTCTAATTTTTCATTACCTTTTTTAGGCCACTTATGTGATTATAAGTGCATGTGCACTTTTTCCTCCCGGTCAGTCACCAATTCTCTAAGTCTTCTTGTGGTTTGTCTTTTCATTCAGTGACTTCAATTTTCCTTTGGTCGCATAGTCTCTTACTTTCCTAGCAGTTTCCTTAGGCATCTAGTGACTTGGCGTGATGGTTTGTATCATTTCTTCAGTCACTAGTTCGCATGATGATGGGCTTGGCATTTCAGTTATCTGTTGATCCAACGGCTAGCGTAAAAGTGCATGGAATATTCTTCCTCTATCAGATCATGCATCGGCCATTGATTTGGTATCAGACCATAAGGGCGGGCAATGGGACCATTTGCCAGGTGTTTTAGAGTTGTTCTTTTCTGATTGGCCGAGCTCGATGGTGATGTGACAGACGTTGGTGGGACCGGTGTTTTAAGTGTTCAAGATTGTTAAATAGCATATTGATCATGTGGTCATCATTATACCACTGGGGTAAGTTTCACGCTATTTAAGCATCACAGTATAGCGACGACCATTGATTTTGTTTAAGAGATGGAACTGTGCGGTGGGTCCTTTGTTGCTGACTCATTATGATATGGGTGAGTGTTTTGACGGCACGTGGATCCAAGTGGGCCTAAGTTTTCTCTTCAGTCATGTGGTCTCTAATTGTAACTGCGATTAGAGATGAAGTCTGGCATTTTTGTGACTAAGGCATAAATGTAGACCAGGATTCCCACTAAGGTTAAATCTGGGATGCCCGAGAAAAGTGAGGATCTGACGGTCATGTTTTAAAGTTGATCTTAGTTTGATCTCTGACCGTTGATGTGTTGTCTCACACCTTGATGTAGCCATTTTCTTCTAGATTTGAATATTTCTAGGGTTTTCAACCACCAAAGGACTAAAATTCAATGCTGGAGCGGCTGGATCAGGTGGATTTTGATTTTGTTTGCTGTTGCAGTGTGGTCCTGATGCGTGATGATTATTTACAAAGAGTTTGTACAATGAAAAAGTGGGTAACCAGACTGCTCAAGGCATGTTGTAGGTGGACAATCAGATTGATAAACAGCAAATTCATGATCTTTAGTACACAAGTCAAAAGTTATCATAAAAGGAATATCATTCTAGGGTCTGTTTGCTCCAGGTTGTTTGGTTTTCCCTCCAATGTACTAATTTCTGATTGAATTTAGTTGGTTTGGTGGGTGAAACCCTAACCCTTGCCCTAGTCAGCCATAGCTTGTTGCATCCTAATTTTTGGGATTCCAACATGACTAGTGATATATATTACAGTGGTTTTTACTTTGGAGGGACGGGAGGTTCTATTAGAAAGATATAGAAAAATTTGAACAGAATAGTTTTGAAGCAGATTTCCAAGCTTTGTGTCTGATCTCCTGAGTGACATAATTATGAATGTAATTGGCTAGTTGGTTTTAATACAAATACACTACAACTTATGCCATATATTGGTGTTGTCTCTCTACCCTTATATTGTACTCTTGTATGTTCTACATGTTAGGCATTTAAAATATACCAGTTGTAAATAAACTTCCTTGTTTGATTTATGAGTATGTGGAGCTCAAAAATGAAGGAGGATCTTATCCAATCCTCAGTAATTAGGTCTTTCTCTTGTTAGAATCAGCCTCAAGAATCCTAAATTCAAGGTCAGTTTAGTCCTGCATTAAGAAAAATCCCTAACAAATTGGTAACTATGTTAGGGATCTTATTAAGAACCTTTCTACAATATAGAGCTTAGTTGAGTCAAGGCTCCTACCCTATACAAACTGGTTGGTTACCATTAGTATTCATATTTCAAACAAAATTCCCAAATAGTTGGGTGGTGACTCTTACAAATCTCTGCACCAGTGCAATTAAGGTTTAAAAATCATAATGAGTATGAGAAATACTAGAGCCTGGAAAAAGGATCATCCAGAAGTAAATTTGGAAGGTGAACTCCCAAATACATCCAAGTGAATGAGGAAGGATAAAAATACAAGCGACATGTCTTTTACATGGAAGCAGAAAGGGAATACAAGGACAGAGGACCCTGTTCAAATAAATCAAGAAGGAAATACCTCTGAATATGAGGAAGCAATTGATCTGGGTTTGAATCAGTATGAAGACTACTACTCACCTTCTAAAAATGATGGAAGAAGAGCTCAACCTCATAGGAGAGGAATCCATGGGAATAACAGAAGACCTAGAAACCAAATTAGGAGTAAGCAAGACTGTGTTCCTTATTTTCCCCATGATTCCCCCTTATAGGGCCACCAAATACCTGATGACCACCAAGAGGAGGTCCCTGCCCAAGAATCCTCATCTGAAACAGCCCTTCCTGATTCTAAGGAAATTTTTGAAGAAGTGTTTGAATTGGAAAGAAAGATTTAGGAGCAGATTCAAATAAGGTAGAAAAGAGAAAAGGAAAAGGAGGAAAAGATGAGGCACGCTATGATTAGAGTAGAGCAGTTGAAGAAGCAATTGTTGGACTTTGAAGCCATAAATCATGTTCCTGTAATTGAACAAATAGAAGATCGACCTATTGTCCAAAAAATTTATGAGATAAGAAATCCTAGGGACAAAGGTAAGCAAAAATCTGTAGGGATTTCAATAAATGAACCAAATCCTACAATGAAGTCCCTAGATCAAGTAGCTAGATTAGATGTTGATTTAGAAAAGGCCAAAAGGGAACAAGAATTATTGGGCAAGGAGTTAGAAAAGGTAGAGCTAGAAGCTACTGTAGTCGAGATAAAAAGAAAGATTGACTTCCTTAAACAATCTTCTGGACCCACCAACACACTTTCCACTTCTCAAGCACAGGGTGCAAATGTGTTGAACACTGCTAGAACTCTAGGTATGCCCAGGACTTCTACTATTTCAAATATTCAAACATCCATAGGTGTCAGCCCATCTCAAACAGGATCCATACATGAGAGGCATAAGCAATTGGTTTTTATTGGGATTCCTGGTTACCCAAATCTCATCCCTGATGAAATTAGGAAAAAGCTCCCAAAATTCACTGGAAGCAATGTAGTTACTTGTGAAGAGCATTTGAAAAGCTTCATTGATGTAATAGATGACTACAACATTGATCCTGATGATGTGATCATGATGCTTTTTGTTCATTCTCTGGCCGAAGATGCTAGAGACTGGTTTAGAAATTTGCCTCATGCTAGCATATGCTCATGGGAACAATTCAAACATTTTTTCAAAGAACAATATGGTGATAAAACCAATGAAGGTTTCATGCTTAATGAATTCAAAAACATCAAGAAAAATCCAAATGAGGGTGTTCTTGAATTCAATGTCAGATTTCAGAAGGCAATGCATAAATTGTTGCAAGTTATCAGACTAGATGACAAGATTTGTTTGGTCACTTACCTGAATGCTTTTGATTCAAAAATGGGATATCTTTTGAGAGATAAGAATCCTATAAATCTTGCAAAAGCTTACAAGCTAGCCATAAATATAGAAAGCAATAGAAGAATATCAAGAAAGTTGGGAAGGAGGGAGGATTATAAGCCTTCAGTCTCAAATAGAAAGGAACCAGGGCAGTCTGACACAAAACCAAAAGATGATGATAGTTTGAAGCAAATTTTGAAAGCAATAAAAGATTTAAAGCCTAATGAAGCAAGGAATAGTAGAGTGCAGGGAAATGATAGGCCATCCTTCAATAATTTTAACAGGTTACCAAGAATGCAGAACTATCCCTACAACACTCAGTGGAAAGATGGGAAGCCAGTGTTCCCTAAAAGAAAGGATAACCCAAATGATAAGAACCCGGACCCCTTGCACAGAAATATAGTAAATATGAATGATGATGTTCCCTGGTGCATTGTTTGCCAATCACCTCATGACCCCTACTACTGTGCAATTGCTCAAAGTGTTTCTGTAGATGAGGAGCAAGACAACAACAATGAGGAGTCTTATGATGATCAAGGATGTGGTATGGCCTCTTCATACATATATGATGAAGTGGATTCCACTGAAGAAGATGAAAGTCAGGATGTCTATAGTTCTCAGGTCAGAAATGAGATTTATCATCAACAAGTGTTTTCTGATGAAGAAGATAGTTACCTGGATGAGGTCCAGTGCAACACTTTAAGAAATGAGGAGCCAGTAGTGTTGAGAAGACCTTATGATGAAGAAATTGCACAAATCATAGCAGACATGGTCACCCAAGCCAAGAGTAACTATAATTTGAGTAATGGAGTGGTGGATGATTCAAGTCAAAAGTCATCTAGTATATTCATCAAAAGGATAAATAGAGATGTAAAACAAACTCAAGACAAAAATGAGGTTGTAGATATTGTTAGCAGGACTAAAATCAAGAATAATGTGACATTTGCTCCCCCTAATGTGACTTACAGAGTAAAGAAAAAACCTCTACAGAAGACTATTGTTTCTACCCAAAAGGAGGTCAAAACACTGAACAAGGATCAACATGGCCTTATAGAACATGAAGAAATTAAGGAGGCTACTATCATTAAGCAAGATGTAGTTGACCCCAAGTATGTTCCAGTGGACATGGGAAAACTGTTATCACAAATTACTGTCAAGGTCCCCTTATTAGAGATGATGAGAATAGAAGAGCATAAAGACAAAGCTTTGAGTTGGGTGAAAGGAGTTCTTCCTTCTAATGCCCAAGATTCCACCAAGACCAATAGAATGGCTACTATTGAAAGTGATTCAACTAAGAACTAGTGTGGGGAGATTGTCTCTGAGATCCCTCAAATTTATTTAGATACTAATGTTGTTAGTTCTGTGACAGGAATTGTTGATCCTTTCTTTCTGTCCTTAATAGTAAATGGAAAGTTGTTAAGAAGTTGTATGATCGATTCAGGAGACTCTAATATTGTTATGCTATAGAAATAATGAGATCTTTGGGTTTAAAAGTAGATACACCTCATGGAAGATGTCAGGCTATGGATTCAAGAGAGGTCCCTGTTATTGGTACTATAAAGGCATTGCCTTATAGATTGGTAGCCTTCCCTGACAAGTTGTTAACAATGAGTGTTCTGGTGGTTGATATCCCACCTCATTATGGAATGTTATTGTCAAGAAAATGGAGTGCTTCAATGGGAGGTAGTATTTAGTGTGATTTATCCTTTGCAACTTTCAATATTGATGGTGACAATGTGAAAGTATCCAGAGAAAGTAGAACCCCACATATGATAGAGCTAAATGATATGGATGAGTTGAATTGTTGTGTGGATGTTGACATGGAAAATTTTAGAGTGGAAAAGGTCATTTCACAAAAAGAAGATTCAGATCCACTGGCTCTGGAACTAAAAGAATAGAAAAATGGACTGTGGCAGATGTATTTTGATGGAGCTTGCTCAAAAGAAGGCTCAGGAGCTGGAGTTCTATTCCTATCTCCATCAGGTACCACTTTTAAGTATTCATTCTCATTGACTTTTCAATGTACAAATAATACTGTTGAATATGAAGCACTGTCATTGGGATTGAATATTGCTGTCAAATATGGGATCAGATTGACATGTTTGATGTTTTTAGTATGTGTTGGGTAGAAAGATCCAAGAACATAATGGCTGATTTTTTGGCCAATGTTGCTTTAAAAGGGGATGATTCAACTTTGTTTGGAATGTCAATAGTTGAAATAAAAAGTAGACCAGTTGTTGCAGACAACATTTACAATTGGCAGGTCTTTGAGGATGATCATGACATTTTAAAATTTATGCAATACATTGACATATATGAGGGTCAACTTATAGACTGCAACACATTGGTTGAGGAAATTGAAGGTAAAGACATGGTCATGGGAAATGAGGTAATCCAGTTGAGTTCAAATCATATCCCTAAGGGTTTAACTGAATTAAAAGCATTATATAGTGGTCAAAATGATTATATGTCCAAAAAAAGTAGTGCTAAGGCTAAAGATTTGGAAGAAATAAATTTTGGATCACATAATGCACCTCAAATGGTTTATATTGGGAAGGGATTAGCCCCTCAGCTGAGGTACAACCTAATAAATTTTTTAAGAAAGCACAAGCATGTGTTTGCATGGTCCTGTGATGACCTAAAAGCTTATAGAGAGGACCTGTTCCAACATGAGATCCCATTAAAGCAAGATGTTAAGCCATTTAGACAGAAGCAAAGACCCATTAACCCAATTTTGGCTCCTAAAATGCAGCAAGAACTGGCCAATTTGAGTGATGCAGGAATAATTCAACCTATAAGGCATTCAACTTGGGTATCTAACTTAGTCCTAGTTAGAAAGAAGAACAGTGATATTAGATTGTGTGTGGACTTTAGGAATCTGAAGGTTGCATCATTGAAGGACAATTATTCACTACCTAACATGGAGGCAATGTTGCATAAAGTCACTAGATGTGAGTTATTGTCTATGATGGATGGTTTCTCTAGATATAACCAAGTATTGGTGAAAGAATCTGAACAATTCAAAACAGCTTTCACAACACCTTGGGGAACCTATGTATATTTCAGAATGCCATTTGGCCTTAGAAATGCTGGAGAAACTTTTCAGAGGGCCATGGATGTTTCTTTCAAAGAATATATAGACTTGTTTATGGTTGTGTACCAGGATGACCTAACTACTTATTCTAAATGGGCTATTGATCATTGCTCACATCTAGAAAAGATTTTTGTCAAAGCTCTAGAATATGGTGTGTCTCTGAATCCAAAGAAGTGTAACTTTGCAGTCAAAGAGGGAAAGTTGCTAGGACACATTGTATCAAAAGAAGGAATAAGAATTGATCCAAAGAGGGTTGAAGCTATCAAAAGAGTTACAGCACCCAAAAATCTTAAAGGGGTGCAATCCTTTTTAGGAAAGATCAATTTTGTTAGGAGATTCATTGTAAATTTTGCTAAAATTGTCAAACCCATAGTGAAGTTGCTAAAGAAGGATGTCAAGTTTCAATGGACTACAGAGGCTCAGAGTGCATTTGATAAAATTAAAGAAGTAGTTCAGCAAGCACCTGTGCTTAGGTCTCCTGATTATACCAAGCCTTTTTCACTTTTCTCTTTTGCATCATTTCACACCATTGCTGATGTATTATTACAAAAGGATCAAGAAGGTTTTGAGCATCCAATTGCATTTTTTAGTAAATCTCTACAAGCTACTGAGTTGAATTATGAGATGATGGAAAAGCAGGCATATGCACTGGTAAAAGTAGTCAAATCTTTCAGACCTTATCTGGTTTGTGCTAAGGTAGTGGCATATGTCCCACATGCAGCAGTAAAGGATGTCCTTACTCAGTCTGAAGTTACTGGTAAAAGATGCAAATGGATCACCAGGATTCAAGAATTCAATTTAGAAATCCATATCACTAAGCTTGTAAGAGGACAAGGCTTGGAAAAATTGATGACTGAAGAGAATATGGATTTGGTCCAGGTTAACAATGAAAGAATTCCAAATATGACAATAACAAGTATTGAGTTGCAACCATACTATGCTGATATTGTATATTTCATTAAGAATGCCAAATGCCCAGAATCTATGACAGATAATCAAAAGAGATCCCTAAAATTGCAAGCTCAGAAGTATACACTGATACAAGGGGACTTGTATTGGAAAAATAGAGATGGGGTCTTGTTGTTTTTCCTTGATAAGTGTCAAGCAGAGAAGGTTTTGAGTGAAATGCATGCTAGTGTTTGTGGAGGGCATTATTTTGCAAGGACCACTACCCATAAGATTTTAAAGGCTGGCTATTTTTGGCCTACATTGTTTAAGGATTCTTTCCAGTTTGTTAAGAAATGTGAAGCCTACCATAGATTTGCTTCTAAATTAAAGTATTCAAGAGCACTGTTGTTAAACCCAATAGCTGCTGAGGACCATTTTCCATGTGGGGAATGGATTTCATAGGTGAGTTTACTGAGAAATCTAGTGGAGGACACAGTTGGCTACTTGTTGCTACCGACTACTTCACAAAATGGATAGAGGCCATTCCCACAAAGAAGGCAACAAGTAAAGCTATGATTGATTTCTTATTAGATAATATTTTGACCAGATTTGGTGTCCCTATGAAATTGATCACAGATAATGCAATGTGTTTCAGATCAGATGAGTTCAAGGAGTTCTGTAAAAACAATGGAATCATAACATCTTATTCATCTCCTTATCATCCTCAAGCAAATGGACAGGCTGAGTCTAGTAACAAAAGCATTCTAACAATCTTGAAGAAAACACTTGAGAAGAATAAGAGAGCTTGGCATTCTAAGTTGAAGTTATCCTTATGGGCAGATAGGATCATAGTGAAGAAAGCCACTAGGAAGTCTCCTTTTGAGCTAGTATATGGTTTGCAGTCAAGGTTACCCATAAATAATCTAATTCCAATTTACAATTTTATTCAAGATGAGGAATTGGATGTCTCAGATCCAATGCAAGACATAATCATGCAATTGACTGAATTAGATGAACTGAGAAAGGAGAGTCAAAAGAGCAATATCAGGTTGCAATAGAAGATGAAGTATTTGTTTGACAAAAGAGCAATTACCAGAAAATTCAAAATAGATGACTTAGTGCTTCAATGGAATGTAAGAGTAGAAGATAAAGGGAAACATAAAAAGTTTGAATCATTATGGCTTGGTCCTTTTGTGATTCATGAGAGTTTTGGAAAGGACTCCTACTTGTTGAAGAATATGGATGACAAAATTTTTGAGTTGCTAGTGCATGGGAAATTCTTGAAACCTTTCTTCAATTAAGTTGTTGGTTCTCATGCATATGTAAAATCTCTTGTAAATTTTTGTATAGTTTTGTTCCCTTTCAGGTTGTGTGTTTCTGTTCCTATTCTAGGTTAGTGCAGTTTTTGGTCTATGTCCCAGAGATCTGTGGTTCTTGTTTAAACTTGCATTTCAACATCCTCAGATTGAGCCACTGTTGGTTAAAATCTTTGTTTTTGCCTTTTGTCCTAAAGCCATGGATGTTTTTTGAAAATTTTGCTATCTTTAGGGTTTTCTAGGTCTGAATATCCTGAAAATCAAAAAACCCTAGGTCTCATTTCATATTTCTAGTTGTTAGAAGGGAGAACCCTAATTTACCGTGGCCCTGTTCTAATTCTTCATTACCTTTTTCGGGCCACTTATGTGATTATAAGTGCATGTGTGCTTTTCCTCCCAGTCAGTCACCCGTTCTCTAAGTCTTCTTGCAGTTTGTCTTTTCATTCGAAAACTTCAATTTTCCTTTGGTCGCGTAGTCTCTTACTTTCCTGGTGGTTTCCTCAGGCATCTAGTGACTTGGCATGATAGTTTGTATCATTTCTTCAATCGCTAGTTTGCATGATGATGGGCCCAGCATTTCAGTTATTTGTTGATCCAACGGCTGGCATAAAAGTGCATGGAATATTCTTCCTCTATCAAATCATGCGCCAGCCATTGATTTGGTATCAGACCATAAGGGCAGGCAGTGGGACCATTTTCCAGGTGTTGTAGAGTTGTTCTTTTTTTATTGGCCGAGCTCCATGGTGATGTGGTGAATGTCAGTGGGACCGGTGTTTTAAGTGTTCAAGGTTGTTAAATAGTAGATTGATCGTGTGGTCACTATTATACCACTGGGGTAAGTTGCACGCTATTTAAGCATCATGGTATAGCGATGGCCGTTGATTTTGTTTAAGAGATGGAACCATGCGGTGGGTCCTTTGTTGCTGACTTATTATGATATGGGAAAGTGTTTTGACGACATGTGGATCCAGGTGGGCCTAAGTTTTCTCTTCAGTCGCATGGTCTCTGATTGTAACTACGGTTAGAGATGAAGTCTGGCATTTTCACGACTAAGGCATAAATGTAGACCAGGATTCCCACTAAGGTTAAATCTGGGATGCCCGAGAAAAGTGAGGATCTGACGGTCATGTTTTAAAGTTGATCTTAGTTTGATCTCTAACCATCGATGTACTATCTCACGCCCTGATGTAGCCATTTCTTCCAAATTTGAATATTTCTAGGGTTTTCAACCATCAGAGGACTGAAATTCAATGCTAGAGCGGCTGGATCAGGTGGATTTTGATTTTGTTTGCTATTGCAGTGTGGTCTTGAGGTGTGATGATTGTTTGTAGAGAGTTTGTACAATGAAAAAGTGGGTAACCAGACTGCTCAAGGCATGTTGTAGGTGGACAATCAGATTGATAAACACAGAAAATTCATGATCTTCAGTACACAAGTCAGAAGTTATCATAAAAGGAAGATCATTCTAGGATCTATTTGCTCCAGGTTGCTTGGTTTTCCCTCCAATGTATTAATTTCTAATTGAATTTAGTTGGTTTGGTGGGTGAAACCCTAACCCTTGCCCTAGTCATCTATACCTTGTTGCATCCTAATTTTTGGGATTCCATGATGACTAGTGATATCTATTGTAGTGGTTTTTACTTTGGAGGGATAGGAGGTTCTGTCGGAAAGATATAGAAAAATTTGAACAGAATAGTTTTGAAGCAGATTTCCAAGCTTTATGTCTGATCTCCTAAGTGATAGAATTCTAAATGTAATTGGCTAGTTGGTTTTAATACAAATACACTGCAACTTCTGCCATATACTGGTGTTGTCTCTCTACCCTTATATTGTACTCTTGTATGTTCTACATGTTAGGCATTCAAAATATACCAGTTGTAAAGCAACTTGCTTGTTTGATTTATGAGTTTCTTTCAAGGAAAGAATTAAAAGTTCTCATAGTTCATCTTGAAGAGTAGATATATTTGTATGGATTATGATAATAACAGCATTTGGTTAACATAATAGTTTGTAAGGCAATCTATTTGGATTTTTGGCTGGTATGCAAGGCATATTG
Source organism: Chamaecyparis obtusa (assembly GCA_027943335.1). NCBI lineage: Eukaryota > Viridiplantae > Streptophyta > Pinopsida > Cupressales > Cupressaceae > Chamaecyparis > Chamaecyparis obtusa. The sequence goes on from BSBK01001701.1 coordinate 505,331, forward strand.
TTGTATCTCTTTTAGAATTATCAGGTTGATTTGCATTCAGGTTTCTTTTTCCCATTGGATAAGGCACTAGTTTGGTGTCTTTTTCTTATGGTTTTATCTTTCACAGATCTTCAGAGAAGAAATTGAAACTTTCATATCATTACCAGTATATTTTTAATTTCATGTTCATTGCACTAAATAGATAGGACTGTCCCCAAAGGCACACAATCTACATTTCTTGATTCCTTGAAGAGAGAATCATCTAGGTTGCCCCTCCTTAAAAGGAAGAAGGATGAGAATCCTAAAATCATTGATCTTTGCTTCATTTACAGTCATGTTTTTCCTGGTTAAACTCTGCACTAAACTGATCATGGTCATATGCAGAGTATTCTATAGATTGATGCATTAAGAAGAATTAAAAGCATATCAGTGTCCACTCATATAAATACTGTGTAATTAGTCATCATTAAAAGGTAATACCCACTTGAGTATGTGGAGCTCAAAAATGAAGGAGGATCTTATCCAATCCTCATTAATTAGGTCTTTCTCTTGTTATAATCAACCTCAAGAAGCCTAAATTCAAGGTCAGTTTGGTCCTGCAAGAAAAATCCCTAACAAGGCTTATTATCATATATTATGAGGTTTCAATTGTGTTGAATGCAGGGTAGACAGGAGATGTGCAAGTTAGTTCACTGATTGCTTGGATAGCCCGGTTTAGGGGTCACTTATAGAGGGGATAGTCAAGGTCTGGATGATTGGTCCATTGGAGGACCTTATTTCTTTGCATAGATGATCATTATATGGTCATAGTATGGTGTTTGATCCATTGAATGGATCTAGAAAGGTGTGGAAGTTATTGTTTGGGAAATCCCTAGGGTATTACTCATGTTTTATCGATCTTTTATGCTTATGTGGTTTGTATAGCATAAATTGTCACTCTTATGCCACCAGATATACATAGAAAGAATCGATAATCTAGATCCAAACTACAAATCAATGATATCTTCATGGAACCTACCTAGTGGTAGATTATAAATTGTATCCTAAAACACAGATGGAAACCAATAGATCAATTGTTGCACTTCATTATTGCAAGTTTCTCTGTGATTACTATGTATTGTACAATGCAAAGCCTATATGGAATTATAGTGAATAATGAAACATATCACACCCTTGCAAAATAGTGAATAATGAAACCATAAGTCCAATTACATTCAACTCTTGATCTTTCAAGATCATTTTACCTTCATGAGTCTACATGACTCTCTTTACATGCCTTTTCCAGGGTGCCCTGCACCATAGATCAATGCTCAGTTTTGCATAGCCTCTTGTGTTTTACCAATAGTTGTTGTACCCAAGTAGGTTCATTGGGATTGATTGTCCAAATCAACCCAAAATAGGAACTTGAATCATCAATGGTGCAGGAGCACCAAGGTCAAAGGCAGGAGCCATGGAGTGCACCAGGGTCACTAATAGATCCTTGGGTGGAGTTGAAGACAAGACAGATGAGAATAGGGAACTAAATAAAAGACAAGTTTTTAATAGAAATCTATGTTTTTCAAGTGTTTTGAACAATTTTTGTTTGGATTCCTTATTCATTATGCAATAAGTAATAGTTTCAAACATTCATCTTCACTCTTTGAATGCTTTGAAGAGTCTTGTTGACTGTTCCATGTGTAATACTGGTGTAACAATGACTGAGAATTAGAAAAACTTCATTCTCTTTTACTTTTATGTCTTGTGTGTGGATTTAAATGTAAAGTTTTCTTGGTTAATGTTTAGAAGGAACCAATAAATCACTTGAAGGAAATATCATATGTTTGGAGTGGTTTGAGAGTCATTTAACATGATTGTACCCTCACACACAACGGCATAGACTGGCTTTATTCAATTTTCTTTATTTTTTTTAAAGTTTATTTGTAAATAAATACCATTCCATGGAATCAAAGGCCTATAATCCATGGAATGAATTTTATTAACCATGTATGATAATGATCTAACTTTGAAGTTGCAAAAACTTCAAGAGAGTAAGTGATCACTAACTGTAACAAGGAGTTTTCCATTGAATTTCATGGCACAAGTATAGCAGCAAGAGTTTGGGCTGAATAGCATAGTGATTTTATTATTGTAGTAGTCTTATATTGGTGTGTTAATGGTGAATCAATCATCAATTGAACTTGGAAGTGTTTGGAAGATGGACATTGAAGAAACCCTTGATTCAAGGGTTTGGAGTAACTAATTTGGGGCTTTTGGTGTTCCCTATGTTTTGGATTTAATTCCTTTTATATTTAGATATTTTGAGGCATTTGAAGACAATTTCCAAGATTTGAGACCTTGTAAATGTTTCTAAGTTGTAGTTTCTTTGTAAATCCATGAATTTTCTAGTGGAATTGCAGGGGTACAATCAGGGTATTGCAATTTGTTCCAAAATACCAATACCTAAGCCTTTGGTATGTTCATGTATGGCCAAAAGGGTATCTAAATGTGTGTTTAGTTCTATATACACTTAAAAATGGCTTCATTAATTAATTAAATATTTATTATTTAATTGATATTGACTTGATAAATTAATTAAATATTTATTATTTAATTAATAATTATTCCTCTATTTGTTAAATAAATTATTCAATTTATTTAGTAAATTCACTATAGTCTATTCCTCTATCCTAAGTCTTCTAATTAGTCTTATTAAAGTGATTTAATTAAATACACAATCACCTAAATATGACTAAGTTCCCTAGTCCACCTCACCTACCTAGTCACCTGACACATCACTTTGGCTAAAATAAATAATTATTATTAATTATTTATTAGTAATTATCCTCACCCACACGTCCTATTCTTAAGGGCTATGTGGCCTCATAGGACTTAGTCTCATGACCACATGTCCTCTCAACAACCAAGTCAAGAGACATTCCCTATTCCTATGGGGCTTCTCAAGCCACCTCTAAGGGTCAAAGGTGACTCATAGAACACTTTTACAAAGAGTCCTCATGAGGAAAAGGTCTCTCCCTCTTTCTCTCTTTGGTCTTTGTGAGACACTTGATAGGTGTCTCTCCCTTCCACCTTTTTCTCTTCCATGTCAATGTGAGAGGAACATCATCCCTATTCTTCCTCTCAGAATCCAACTACATCCCCCTTTCTCTCAACTCCTTCAACCAAGTCAATCCTAGCCTTAGGATCTTCCACCTTTCATTCTCAACTGTAGGATTGTGCCACCTAGGCCTAAATCCTCCAAAAATCTATAAAAGGAACCTCATTTCCTCTTTGTGAGCTAATAGGTATTTTGTAATAGGCATTCAAACATTCAAGCAATCAAGCATCCAAGCATCCAAGCATTCTAAGAGCAATCAATCCATATTATCATCATTTCATTTGCATTCCATCCATTAGATTGCATAAGCTATTGTGCACTCATTTCATAAAATCTCCACACTTTGGTAGCATCTTGGGAGAAGGCTTCATTTGGAAATTTGAGAGCTCAACCACTTCAAGAAATCAAGGCTAGGAGGACAATGGAGACAAGCTGCATGGTAGCTGAAGGTAATTGATTTAGTTTCATCATTTTATAGTTACTTTGTATTCTTCATTGTGTTGCATTAGATTGATTTATTATCTTTTAATAGTTAATTTATCATCTCTAGTTATTAGACATCTAATTTGCATGCAAGTTCTTCTAGTGTTTTGGTAAGGTGAAGATTTTGAAGACCAAGAAGGTCTCTGCAGGGCTACAAGGTAGAGTTTTTAGGCCTTTGTGACAATTTAGAGACATTTGCAGATTGGGAGTAAGGGTTAACTCTTGAAACCATCAAACCACTTTGAAATAGCCTTATACATCATAAATACTTCACATCTATCACCATCTATCATTTGGAGTAACCTTGGTTGGGTTTTTTCCTTGAAGAGTAATTCAGCATTGTGGGAAGTAGTTCATTTGTGAACCAAACTTGTAAATCTTACCTTGTTTATTAGTCCACAACCCTTTCCTCTGCATCAAGTGGTCATAGTATGGTGTTTGATCTATTGAAGAGATCTAGAAAGGTGTGGAAGTGATTATTTGGGAAAGCCCTAGGGTATTACTCATGTGTTATCGATGTTTTATGCTTATGTGGTTAGTATAGCATAAATTATCACTCCTATGGAACTCTACTTGATCCTTGAGTGAGGCTAATTCCTTGAGTGTATTCCAAGTTGCTTTTTGAATCCTCGAGTTGAGTTGGTCTCCTTAGGGTGATAGTGGAGGACTCTACATCAATCAAGTTTGGATGCTATATTGAAGTTAGAAGTTGTTTTCAAAGGTGTAGAGCCTATAGTTTTCAATGGTGTAGAGCCTATAGTAAGAGATCTAGCTAAAAAGTTGACAGATTCAGTCCTAGAGGACAAGTGAAACTATAAGCTCTGCATCAAGTGGTATCAGAGCTCGGTAAAAAACTTCTTAGGAGAAAGACAAAATTTTAGTGGGAGATGGAGAAACCAATCTTAGAATACCACTTGAAGCCTTGCAATGTTGAAAGTGGGATAAAGACTACATTTGAGACCCTATATAAGGAACAACCTTATTGAGCTTCACTTTGTTTCAATAATAGTTTTATATTCTATACTAAACAGGGCCAACCATGTGAAGGTGGAATCTCATTTGCCCCCCCCCCCCCCCCCCCCCGCTACCATCAATCTAAATTCCCCGTTAACATCTAACATTCATTCATTATTTCATCCATTAATAAAATGTAACATTCATTAATTATCACATGATAACATTCATTAACACATTATAAATTTTATGAACATTCAATAGCACATAATTAAATTCATTGGCATATAAAAATCAGTCATTATCAATTAAGGTGCATAGATGACAATCATTTCTTTTTTTCTTTTGGTTTCTCATTTTTAAGAAGATATCACTAAGAGGAGCATCGATATCATCATGATCATCTCCCCTCTCATTAGATCTCAATGCATGCCTAGTTCTCTATTGATGCAAAGGGGGGTCATCTACAATAACATATATAAGGGCTAAATTAAAAACATTTTATTATAATTTGTTACAAGTATTTCAGTACTTTAAAGGCCATAATCATACTTTACACCCATCGGTACTTTTATCAAATTGTAAATTTCAATTTTCAACCATTTTGTGAGTATAGAACATGGATGTAATCTCAAAAAATAAAAAAATGTAGACACAACATATTACTTATTTTGTTATTCTACATTACTTACTATTTGAGTGCACGTTCCACCTGCAACTTGATCAAGTCTTGTTTGATACTTCAATTTTGTGTTGACTGTCCTGTAGAAGTACACAGTTTTGTACTCACCCAATATGTTATTCAAAAAACAATAATAGAATAAAATACTTGTTGAGAAACGTCATCATAGGAGTATCAAAAACTCAAGATCCAAAGGTAACTCAACATTATAAGACTCTTACATTCAACCTTCATCTCATGCACCTAATAAATAGGAGATAAAATACATGAAATTGAAAATTTGCATTACAAAACAATGAGCTAAAACTACCTACAAAAGTAGTACCCAATTTATATACAAAACATTTAACTAATGAATTATGTTTTTTTTCTCATCTTCACTACCAAAATAATCACCCATTTAATCTAACTGCACTATGCAAGTCCAGTTTAGCAACCATGTGCATGTCATCCTCAATCAAGACTAAGGAACACTATAGGAAAATACAGTCACACATATATACATACAAATTCAAATTGAAAGTGATATATATATATATATATATATATATATATATATATATATATATATATATATATATATATATATATATATATATATATATATATATATATATATATATATATATATATATATATATATATATATATATATATATATATGCACTCATTATATCATCCTTACCTTCTTTAATTTTTAAATTTCCCCTTCGGCTTGGCTTTCAATTTGAATTATTACTTAAAGTTTTTTATATACAGATGTATCTCTCTTCAATATAAATAGTTTATAAGTCATATTCACAAATTCAAGTGCTTCAATGTATCATATGAGGTAGTAATTAAGGCTTCAATGTATCATATGAGGTAGCAAGCTCAGGAGTATGGTTCGGGAGCACCAAGGCCATGAAGGCACACTAGAGTCACTATGGATCTTAGGGAGATGGGGATATGACCATAAAGGGTCATTTTGAATTGTAATGGACCATGGATGGTCATTTAATATTTTTTTAAACATTTTTTGTAATGTTTTTGATCATTTGGTAATATGATCATCAATAAAGCTATGTAAGCCATACTTGGCATAAGGGAGTAGTAGAGTAACCTTGGGGTCACTTGATGATCCAAGGGTGAATGAGTTTGATGAATACCTTTAAGGTCAATAATTATTTTAATATGGATAATAGAAACATTAAAATGTGTAAAATGCACTAAGAGTGCTAAAAATTGTTAGATTGCCTTATTGGCAAAATCTGGCCTATTGAGGGCTAGTAGTGAGTTTGAGGGGTTAGTAAAGGTCTAGACATTAGGATTTGGTCATAAAAGACCTTTAGATGATGATTTTAATCAAACAAATATAAAAATATCATGTAATGGTCGAAGTTGACATGGTAGTTATCAACTTGACAACTTTTACATTTTGTAATTAGTGTAAACAGTCAGTTTTGATTGTTGTAGGTAGTTTGGAGTTGGTTAGTTGGGTGGTTTTTGGTTTTTAGAGAGTTTGAGGGTCTTTTTATGAAGATCCACATGAGTCTGCAATGGTATGTGTAGTATGGTGTGTATTGGAGACCATTTGAGATGGTTTTGAATCAATAAAATTTAATATTCTTGCAAACTGTGTTATTCAGGCCCGTGGGTACAGTCCTAATCTAGGGCACTTCAAATGCTTGGAAAAGAAAAATTGATTGGGAAATGGATTATATTGGTTTATTATCATTTCCATGCATTTATTTTGGGGTTCCATGACGTTTTGAAGGCAAGAAATTGACTAGTGTGTTGACTGTCCAAAATAGAGTTTTCTATAATCAGCACTTTGTGGATTGAAGCCTCCTTGATGGATTGACTCCCCCACCCCTGTGGCTTATGTTATTGGTTGGATGAGTCATAATAAGTTATATTATCCTTTTATTATAATGTGGATGCATGTATTTGCATGGATATGAAGTATTGTGGAGGAGAGACCACAAACATGGAGCAAAATGTTGATTGAGGATGTACAATTTGACACCAACTATTATTGTGAGTAAATACTCCAAAGGATGGGACTATTTTGTGATGTATCTTGGTTATTGGGATCCTTTGGTATGCTTTAGATCCATTGGGAGGATCTGGAGAAGTTTGGAAGATCCTTTTTGAGAAATCCCAAGCCTAGAGGCCCTAGAAGTGAGGGTTTGATACCTCGGATGATAGGTAAGTGTTAGAGACCCAAAAAATTTATAATCCTTTATTTTTTTCCATGTACTAATACTTTTTAATGGTTTTTTATCAAGGGGGAAAGCAATTATATGAGGTTCTTTGTATTTGGATGCCTATTGGAGGGGTAAAAGATAGTACACCATCAATTGTTTGTATAGATGGCCCATTCCCAAATCATTTCATTTGATAGAGATGCAATCAATGCATTTCAACAATAGGTGAATGAGAATTTATCTTTTGAGATTTGACATGTTGTGGAACTACATGCCAAGAGTCGGCTAAAGGAGTGGGTGACATTTTTGGTGAAATTAGAGGTGAATGAGAGAGGCGGTGTTGATGTCCACTACTTTGAGACATTCCAATTGAGTGATCAGTGTATTAGAATTTTTAAGGATAGATGGTTTGCAGAGAATTGATAGGATTTGTATCCTAAGATTACCCAAATGATGAAAGATGTGATGAATTTGCAAAAGGATACCAAAGATGTTGACAATGATTTATTTTTTATGTTGGTGAAGATCCTCAATCATTAGGTACGCCTCTATTTTTCTCTTTTCTTGTGTGTGAATAGGTTCTTCTATATGATTTGATGCTCCTGGACATGCAAGTCCTCATAGTTTAGTTTTTATTAGTTCATCAAAATAAAATGAATCAATGAATCTGGTAATATAGTTTTGATTCTAGAAAATGATAGGATCATTAAATGTCCTTCTAGTGTTGCAATTTTTTCTTTGGAAAACATCAAAGACCATTTTTCTCTCAGGACTACTTACTTTTCCGCACCTTATTAATTTATACATCCCTAGAGTTTGGAACTAATGCTTGGGCCTTGTTATTATGGAGTGAGTGAGGCTCACACACTTCCAAATATGTCATCTTTTTATGTTATTTACTTTATTCTGATTAACTGATGATGATATGTAATCCTATTTTATATTTGGGGATTATATTAACATATAATTTCCCTTTTTCCAAACCAATTGTTAAACAAGAAAGTAGTAGTAGTGAGGAGGGGTCTTCTTCTAAGGAGATTGATGAAGATCGTGCACCTCAAAAACCAATTCATAAGGTACCAATCATGTTTTCTATTCTCTTATATTTTTGGATTGGTAAATCTCCTTAGTTTCATGTTCTTTCTTTTGATTACTATGGATGAGATATGTATCTTACATTTAATATTAAACTTCTTTACATTTTAGAACATTTAGTGTGTTTCCTGAGGATTTTACCAAATCAACTTTTAACATAAACCGAAAATACCAAACTGATTTCTTGCCCTTTCAACTTGACAAAATATTTGCATTTGACCAATCACTGCAAGCAACTGAATGATAAATCAACATAACTGTATCTTTGTAAAATACCTGGAACATCAAAAAGATGGCTAAGTGGCTTCTGCCATGATTTTTATCTACTGAATATGGGAAAAAAAAGCACCAAAAAGAATCATGTTCTGTTGTAGCTCAATATCCTGAAAACCCTAGTGAAAACCCAACTAAAATTCTATCAAAGTTGCACACAAAATAAAAATCATGGCGGTAGCCACTTAGGGATCAAAATAGAGAAAATAATTCAAAATCGTTCTTTGTCCTATTTCCTTTTAACAAAGTCTCAACTATCAATGATACAATACATTTGATGCCCTAAGCTATCAATACAAATGGCACCTAGCTAAAATCTCACAGGTTGTCTATTTGATAACCACAATCAATATTTCAAAATAGTGAATCGATATCCTTGAGAATAAGCACCAATAACATCAAATAATGAAGATAAAGCATGGGCTAGGGCATGACACCAGTAGAATGCGGTCATTTTAGTGAGCATCTCATCAATATACAATGGTGTCATTAAACGTGCCAGTAATATCAACAATCATGAATACAAACATTTCAAAATAGTGAATCGATATCCTTGAGCACAAGCACCAATAACATCAAATAAGGAAGATAAAGCATGAGCTAGGGCACGACACCAGTAGAATGTGTTCATTTCAGTGAGCATCTCAGCAATACACAATGGTTGTGCCAGTAATATCAACAAATGTGAATCCAAACATTTCAAAATAGTGAATCGATATCCTTGAGCACAAGCACCAATAACATCAAATAATGGAGATAAAGCACGGGCTAGGGCACGACACCAATAGAATGCCATCATTTCAGTGAGAATCTTAGCAATATACAATGGTCGTGCCAGTAATATCAACAAACATGAATCCAATTTCATGATTCATGATCAAATAAAATGCAATGCATTTGAAATTTGTGGTTGAATATGATGCCAGAGGCTCGAAAGACATTGCCCGTCAAAGATACCAAATCAAAGATGAAGAAATCACATACCTGTGTGTGTGAAAATTATACCTGATCTGTAGACACAATACTTCAGTAAAACATTAAAGGTTAGCAAAAATGAAATCGTACAATGAATTGAAAACTAAACTAACCAGGGGATTTACTACCTTCTAATAGGTGTGAGATTGATGTTCTCGGATTGTTATTGAGATCAGTGACCTAGACGACACCTAAATGAAGGATTTGAATGCAAAATTGATGGATATAGAATATGAATGCAATTAATCTATATTTTTTTATTTTCTATGCAATGATATGATGAAAACTTGATATTAATCTATGCTAATATGGAAATTGATATGCTAAAATGATCTAACAATAATATGAAAACAAAAGTGATCTCACAAAACATGGTTGATTCGCAAAGAAGCTCCGATTCTCCAGATAGCAATTCACTAGCATAAGTTCACAAATTATGAGATGCTTTGAGATGAGCTTAGGCTTTTAATTTATAGAAATCCAAGGCTTTGGAGGTGCATGGAAGAAAGCCATAAATCACTCAGATTAACTCAGCTTGATTTTTGAGTTATCTAATAATAAAGATAATTTAATTCACAAAAACATGCAAATCATGCAAAAATAGCTTTTTAACTCAAATTAGAAATTTAGATCAACTTTAAAACTCAAAAATGATGTTGAGTTCCAAAAAGTCAATAACTTGCATTGATTTTCTGATTTGGAGTTTAACTGTTCTTTGATTGTGCACATGGATAATTATGAATTAATAAATAAATAAAGTGATTTATTCTCAACTTAACTGATTTTTGAAATTAAATAATTGATTTATGGGTTAATAAATCATTTAATCAAATTTTTATTCAAAAATAATATCATTAAATATGACAACTTATTTTTATTAATTTAATTAATTAATAATAGGAATTTTGATTTATTGTCAAATTTAAATAATAATATTTAGGAATAAATATAATTAAATTCAATTAAATAATTAAGTGGCAGAATTAAATCCAATTAATTAAATATGAAAATATTTAATTAATCAAACTTAGGATAAATGTGATTTATCGCCAAATAATTATAAAATTAAAGATAATTATGATAAATAGGAATATTGCTAGGAATATTCCCCAATGCAGAATTTAAGATAATTAATTAGGATTCGATGATGTTTAGATGTGCCTTAGATTAGGACTTTGATGTTGATTTCATTCGATTTGTAGATGTAGGAGGTTAATGAACTTATAGCCCATTTTTGGGGTATTACATTTTGCCCCTCTTTGAATTACTGTGCGAAGCGTAGTGGTTCAAAGATAGTCTGTTTGATAGAGATATGAAACTGATTCAAAATTGATAATTGATATGAGACAGAAGCTGATTGATATTGATTTGATATGAAGATAATAGGTCCTGAATGACCAAAGATAATGTTCACTGTAGCAGCGATGAACCGAGGATTGCGAAAAAAAGTGTCAAAACGCCTGATTTCGAACCTTATGATTGTGAAGGAGTGACCGGTTCTAGACTCGATTGTCTTAGTAGAACTAGTAGGTATCACATCCAAACCCTTCAGTTGCTGAAGAACCAAGGAAAGAACACTATGATCTGATGGTTGCAAAAATTGATACAATTTACAAGATTAGGAGAATACTAAATTGATATGGATCTTGATGAATTTGATATGCCCCAAGTGACGATAGATTTGCCCTGAGTGATGAGGTCTTTTTTGATGAATCAATAACTAGACGTGGTTGTTGTCTTGATTACTGAGCAAGATATGATTTCCATAAAGATATGATTTCAAATTTGATTACAGACTTTGAATGATGTGCAATACCATGCCCCCTTCAGGATTAAAATTGAAATCTGACAAAAAAAGTCAGCGTTGATAGTTTAGAAGCATGCTAATTGATTTGAGAAGTGGTTGAACACGTCCGAGAATGCATTCTACATCGTTTAGAGGTCCAAAAGACCAAGTTTGACTAGGTTAAACCATGAGTTGACCATAGTTGAAATTTTGATAGTTTGATGTAAGATAATCAGTTAAGTTGAATACTAGATTTCTGTGATGATTGAAGGTTGATTATGCAAGTAGTTAATAATATGAATGATTTTAGATTTTGATTTTGATCCCGAAAAAGGATTCTACTTGCTATTTTGTTGGAGGAACCTTCGTGTGGGATTCATCTCTTGTTAGATTGGAAGAGGTTATTAAAGAATCTTTTAAGTGTTCAAGCAATTTGTGAGATCATGCAAAGTGCAAAAATGCAAAGAAACATGCAGGATGATAATGCAACCTAAGACCTAGGACCTAGTCACTGATCATGTGTCAATTTGTTATCATCATTGAACTTTTAGGTAATCGAATAAATCAATACAATGCCCACTAGCTATGAAACCATAGACATATGAATATCAATTTGTATGTGCAAGAATCAATACAACACCCACTGGTCAACAACCATGGATATATGAATATTGATTTTATTTTTGGAATGTCAGATTAGATATAAGTACCAAGGCACAAATGCCAAGATGACCTAAATATCATGTCCATTTTGATATAGCAATTTGTACAAGCATCAAAACATAAACATCGTGATGACCTGAATACGCCTTGCATGACAAACACATCAAACAGCCAAGAGATTATTCTAAATCCAATGTGAATTACCCGTAGTGACCCTTTATCGTTCACATCCTTAGGTAAGCTCGCGTTTCACAGTAGGAGAAAGAACTTACTCAAAAAGACAATAGTGAGATCAAACTTCCTTGAATTTTTTGGGTATCAATAGTTGAGGTACGCATGGCCATCCAATTCGAGATAGAGACTCTTACAGTCGGACACCATTTCAATCTAGAATTTCCAAAGATGTTAGATTTTCACATACAAGCAGAAGACAAAGAAAATATTATGCCCCTAGTCATCACTCTCTAAATCCTATAAAGGACATCATCGAAGAGCTCCAAGGGACACAATATGCAAAAATCTCAATGCGAATCAGTAAACATACAAGGAGATAAAAGCATGAAAAGCACATATTGTTTTCAGTTTGTGTTTGATTGTTGTTGTAGATGCAAAATCCTTTCTGGAGATGAGACAGACTTGACTGACTCAAATGAAGCTTCAAAGGACTCTGACTGGATATGATACATCTAAGATATACTGGAGGCCATAGGATATAACATTGATTGCCCCCAAGTGTTAAGCATTGATAGGATATAGACGCTTGAACTGAGTGGTGTACAGATCGACTTATTGAAAACTGGAAATGCAGAAACAAACTAGGAGATATGTACAAACTAAAGCAAAACTAAAAGTTGGGAAAGACCAAGATTGTGTTGATAGATGGAGCATTTTGAAACAAGTGGTGCCCATTTGCCAGGTTTTCACCATCTTGGTAGAGATTCTATTTTTGCTACAAGGCGCCTGTTTCCAGGTTTTCACCAAGGCACTTTTTTTTCTTTTTCTCATTTTTTTGTATTTTTCATTTTTTAATTTTTTTTTTGTACTTTTGATATTTTCTAATTTTTTTGTGAATTCTCAAGGTGCCTGTTAGGCCACTTTTCTATCATAGTAAAATCTTTTGAAAATGGCCCACTTCCTTGCAAGTTTTCTTGAAGTGTCCTACCCTGTGTGGTTCATGTTGTCACCTTGCTCTAGTCCAAATTGCACGTGTTGGATTGCAAAACCCAGAAAGTTATTCAAGTTCTAAGGTCTACTGGAAAATATTTTTAGAATCTGCCACAGTGTTGAAAACCCACAGTGTTTTTGAAAATCCATGATGTTTTCAGTCTGTGTGAAAACCTTCATTGTTTTCAACCTTGTGCTTCCTACTTTGGTGCACTTATCTTTTGGCATCAGAAACCCTGTGTGTTTTCGGTCTTTCACTGTGTCAAAAACTTTGTGTGTTTTCAACCTCAGATTTCTTTCCTCTAGCCAGCACTCCCTATTTTTCAGTCCTAAATGCACAAGTGCGATGGTTGGTGGGCCTAGATTCTTCAAGCAATAGAGGGAGGAGATCGACGGTCGGCGTGTGATCGCATGGAATATTCTCACCCCATGTGATCATGCCCCTACCGTTGATTTTGTTTGCTGCAAGTGTTTCTTCGGTGGTGGTCCCGATGTCAGAGGGGAGGTGAAGGTGTGTGTTCTGATTGGTTATCGCATGGCCGCATGTCAGAATTTTTTGACATGCACTCATGCAACCGCTTGCCACCTATCCGTGTGGGTCCTAGTTCTTAGCGGTGTTTAGATGCCTGGAGGTTAAGTCTTCATTCCGCAACCTGGTGACTTGCGGTTATCTCTTGGTCACTGATTCCTGGCGGTTAAGCCCTTAACATCTAGCAACTTGGCTATGGTTTTCTTTGCCTTAGTCGCACAGTCACGTAATGGTGGGACCTAGTTTCTTGACGTGTCAAAGCATCAACGGTTGTTGCTAAAGCAAGAAGGATTTGGCAAGGCTTTGCGAAATTGCGCCAGCCGTCCGATCTTCTTTTTGTTCGGTGCTCTATTGTGGGTCTGATGATAGGTCAAGCCATCCTGGCATATTCTGGTTGGATGTGTCAGGGATAGGTGGAGAAATGATAGTGTGACTACGTGAAGAGCTGGATGTGGGCCCGGTTGGCAGAGCCCTTCCAATCCTATGGTTGCCGCATGACCGCAAGGAATATTCTTTCCCCTTGCGATCATGTGACAACCGTCCGATCTTGCAGAGTTTAAAAGGGTTGACGGGTGGTGGATCCATTTGCCAGGTGTGATGATGTGTTGATTTTTGATTGGCCGGTGAGTGCTAAGGTGGATGTGCTTGGTGGGACCATTACTTAATGGCAGGTAGTGGTGGTGGTTATGCAGTTGCGGCAAGGTAATTGTCTGCAGGTTGTCGCATGTTTGCATAGCCCATCTTCGTGCTATGCGATCATGTGACCGGTTGACACATGTCCCTGGGGCCCGGTGGCAGGTGGTGATGGGGCCTCTTCTGGATGCTGAGGTGGCAATGTTCTTTTGGATGCGGCGTAGAGATGTGGTGGTCTAATGGCCTTGTCGCATGATTGCAAGGGCCATTTCCATGGCTTGCGATCATGCGACTAACCGTCGAACGTCACGAGTGCAAAGTTAAAGGTGGTCGAAGACTTTTCAAAGGGGCCCGTGACTGTTGTGGATTAAATGTAGGCCACTTGATTTTTCGGGAGGAGGAAGGATCAATGGTGGTGTTTTAAAATTTTTCGGCTAGCCGTTGGTGCCCGATTTGACATGTGATTGCAGGGTTTTTTGCGGAGGATTTCCTGCGACCTACCAAAATTGAATGCTTTAGTGGCCAGATTTGACTGGTTTGGTGGCGCTTGCATGCTGCGGCTTGGTCCCTGTCTTGTCTATGTTAACTCCTCGGTGGGGTTAGGTGTTTTTGAATTTTTTGAGTTTGAAATGATCATTGTGCTTGCATTGTAACCTTGGTATAAAGAGATTTTTATGATCATTTTTTAAGCATTGGGAGTTAGATTTTCAAAATTTTGGGGTTGTGAGTCTTCTGCCTAGTCTGAATTGTAATGATCTATTTAGGTGTATTTTGACAACAGAAAGAAAATTGTAGGTCTAAGCTATAGTTTGCAAGAAGGTTTCCTTTGGATGGATTGTACACACTTGAGGATTCTTCATACTTAATGTAGGCACTTGATTCTTGTCTCTCCTTTGTGTCAACATAGATAAATTTTGAACTTTTTAGTTCATTGCATAACCTTTTTATGTATATGCCTTCATTCTTGAGTTCTAATCCAAGATTAGATGAAATGATGCTCTAAATGAGACATAGATTTATCTTCTGTCTATGTAAGGATACTCTATAAGTAGTAAAGGAGATTGTAAATGTGTTTATGGCTTTGAATCTCAGATATATTCTGGTGTGTGTGTGTAGTCTATCTAAGAAACCTTGCCCAATGGATGAGGCACTGGCCTAAATAAGTATTTCCTTGTTGATATGTCCTGATTAAGGTTTCTATGATTCAAACACATGAAATTAAGAATCATTCCTTAAGTTTGCAGTATTTGGTTGTGTAAGGTTCCACCCCATAGTAATGGAGAGTCAATGAATGTGTGGTTTTCATTCAATACTTTCTTACTATCCTTTCATCTACTATTCAAACCCATTCTTTGGTGTGTGAAGTATAATTTATATTGGGTTAGGTGCACCCGCCTTGGTTTTGCAGAGCCAGAAGCAGAAGAGGGCAGTTAAGTCCCTATACTTAGTCCAGTTACCCTAAGACCTCATTACATTTTGGAGTTAACCATTCCTAAAATCCATCTGAGGGTATATTGGCAGCCTTATGGCATAAGCATCATTTTGGATACCAACAGCGCCTATTGCTAGGTTTTCACCAAGATGTTCATTTTTTCAGGACTTTTTCCAATTTTTAAAATTTTTTTCAGGACATTTTACCATAGACTGAATGCCTTAGGCATAGAATTTCTTCAGATGGAGAACGTTGATTGATTCTTGGAGCTGTTCTCCTTTAGTCATTGAGAGTTGATAGGTGCCAGAGCCAAAAGTAGCAGTGATGACAAAGGGACCCAGCCAGTTGGGTTTGAACTTCCCCTTGCGTTCTTGATGTGATTGATTTTTAGGATTCTCTCTCAAGACTAGATCGCCAACCTGAAATTCTCTGTGTCTGACTTTCTTGTTGTAGCCTCTAGACATTCTCTTCTGATATACTCTAAGATGATCATACGCTGCTTGTCTGTGCTCATCTAGTAGTTCAAGTTCTTGCAACCTAGACACTTTGTAGTCATCATCAGTTACTAGACCATGCATTTTGATTCTTAGTGATGGGATTTCAACCTCAATATGTAGTACCACCTCAGACCCATAAACTAAAGAAAAAGGTGTAGCCCTAGTAGGTGTTCTGATACTTGTTTTGTAGGCCCATAGAGCTGGATTAATCATGAGATGCCAGTCTCTACCGGTTTTGTTTACTATTCTGTGCAAGATCTTCAATAGATTTTTGTTAGAGGCCTCAGCTTGTCCATTCCCTTGAGGATAGTAGATAGAAGACCAATGTTGTGTGATCTTGAATTTGGCACATAGATCATCTAGGTCTTTGTTCTTGAATTGTCCACCGCTATCTATGATTATGGAATGAGGTATCCCATATCTGCATATGATATAGTTCAATATGAACATAGATATTTTCTTTCCAGTTGCTTGTGTCAAAGGGACCACCTCTACCCATTTTGTAAAATAATTTGTAGCAGTGATTATATGGGTATGTCCATTAGAAGAGTGAGGATGAATCATCCCAATAAGATCAAATGGCCATTGATGGAAAGGCCATTGTGTTGTAAAGGGAATTAGATCTCTCCCTGGAGCATGAATTAGGTTGCCATGTACATGACACTTTTGACAATTCTTAGCAAATTTGATAGACTCTTTCTCCATTTCAGGCCAATAGTACCCAGCCCTAATAAGTTTTCAAGCTAGTGTTAAACTGTTTGAGTGTGACCCAAAAATACCATCATGGACTTCCTCTAATGCACGTTGAGACTCTTCCTATTCTAAACATCTAAGTAGCGTACCATCTAGACCTCATTTATATAGATCATGACCAATGATGACATATCGGGAGGCATTACAGATAAGGTATCTCTTTTCATGGCAGTTGAAGGTATCAGGAATGATTTGGTCTTGGAGATAGGAAAAGAGGTCTTTGTATCTAGATGAATCATGACCAACAATGGTGCAGATCATGTGGGTTTCGGGGGAGTCATATGCAAGATAAGAGAGTGCTTCCACCAGGAACTCATAGTGTAGCTCATGTTCAGGCTGCTGTAATAAAGTAGATAGTGTTGCCATTGCATCGGCAGCCTTGTTCTCCGTTCTAGGAATTTTCTCAAATGTGATACACATGAAATATTTCTTAAGATCATCTACCATTCTCTTGTAAGGAATGAGCTTTTCATCTTTAGTTTGGTACACATCATTGACTTGATGAATAACAAGTTGAGAGTCTCCATGAATGTGTAGCTCTGTTACTCTCCATTCAATTGCTATTTTCATACCATTCAAAAGGGCTTCATATTTTGCAATATTGTTTGTGCAAGGGAACTTTAGTCTAAATGCTTTTGGGATGGAGTATCCTTGAGGAGTTATGAACAATATGCCTGCTCTAGATCCATTCTATGTATAGGAGCCATCAAAGAACAATTGCCATTCTCTAGAAGATAGGTGCATAATAGAGGAGTCTGGAAATTCCATTTGCATTGGTGTGTCATCAAACATGGGTGCATCTGCTAGTTGATCAAAAATAACTTGACCTTTTATAGCTTTTCTTTCAACATATTCAATGTCAAATTCACTTAGAAGCATGACCCATTTAGCCAGTCTACCTATGAGGGCAGCCTTGCTTAGTAGGTATTTTAGTGGATCAATTTTTGCTACTAGATGCATGGTATGAGCTAACATATAGTGTCTTAGTTTCTTTGATGCAAAGATCACAGTGAGACAAGCTTTCTCAATCATAGAATAGTTCTTTTCATATGCCACCAATGTTCTACTTATATAATAAATGGCTCTTTCCTTTTTGTCTTCATCATGTTGTGCTAGCAATGCCCCCAGTGATGTGGCTGTTGTGGAGACATATAAGATCAATGGCTTCCCATGAATAGGAGGCATCAAGATAGGTGGATTTGATAGATACTTCTTGATATGGTTAAATTTGTTCTCACATTCTTCATTCCATGCAAAGGTCACACCTTTATGTAATGTTTTTGTAAAAGGTTGTGATATGTCCGCTAGCTGTGATATGAATCTTCTGATAGATTGAACTCTTCCTTGCAATGTCCTCATTTGACTGATATTCATGGGAGGTTGCATCTCTATTATAGCCTTGACTTTAGCTGGATCAACTTCAATGCCCTTCTTTGAAACTATGTATCCTAAGAGCTTTCCAAAAGTGACACCAAAAGCACACTTCTTAGGATTTAGTCAGAGACTAAACTTTTCCATTCTGTCTAGGAGCATGCTCAAGTCCTTTAGATGTTCAGTTCTGATCATAGATTTTGCTAAAGTATCATCAACATAATCTTCCATAGTTTGATGCATCATGTCGTGGAAAATAAATGTCATTTCTCTTTGATATGTAACACTAGCATTTTTAAGCCCAAATGGCATGACATTCCAACAAAAGGTGCCCCATGCACATGTGAAAGCAGTTTTCTCTTGGTCCTCTGGAGAAATTTTTATTTGGTTATATCCAGAGAAACCGTCCATTAAGGAATACATCTCGAAACCTGCAGTCATGTTCACTATCATATCAATGTTAGGTAGTGGAAAATCATCCTTAGGGCATGCTCTATTCACATCTCTAAAATTTGTGCACACTCTAATTGAGCCATTTGGTTTAGAAATAGGTACAATATTAGAGATCCACTCTGCATAGTCAATAACTCGAATGAATCTGGCATTTAGGAGCTTCTCTAATTCAGCTTTTACCAAGAGTGCAACATGAGGATGCATCTTTCTTAATTTTTGCTTGACAGGTTTGACATTTGGAGCGATAGATAAATGATGCATTATGAGATTAGGATCCAATCCTAGCATATCTGAATATTTTCATGCAAATTTGATCTTCTTCTCTGTTAGGAATGTAGTAAATTTTTGTTTCTCTTCTTCTGATAATTATTGTATGACATGTATCAATTGTGGTTCCTCTATTGTACCCAAATTGATAGATTGAGTGGGCTCAATTAGAACTGGAGATTTGTCTTGTAAATGACTTGGAAGGACATCAAATATCTCATCCTTAGGTGCCTTAGAGAGGTTTTCACCTTTGGATACATCTTTTATTTTTACTTTTGTAGGTTCTAAGACTGCCACAAAGTGGTTTTCACCCTCATAAATCTTTTTCTTTTTCTTTTTATTCTTGTTTTTCTGACTAAGATATTTGATGTTTGACTCGGTCATGCTGACGCTTGGTTCACTGATGGAAGTCCTCATAGGCTCAACTACATTGAGGTAGCAATCAAGGGCATGGTCATTCAGGAAGGTATAAATACCATGGCTTGGATTTGTGGAGGTTTGATCAATAAGTTCTAGATATTGGATAGTCAAAGTAGGGAAAGATTGGGAGATAGTGTTTACAAATATGGATCTGCCATCATTGGTCCTAACCCGACACTCGATTTCAAAGGTGATATTACAAATTAAGACATTCAATTCATGAATAGGCTCAATGTCATTGTGGGAGTTCAATTCAGCCATAGGTGGATCAGACTCGATAGGTTCATCATTTCTCTCTAGACTCACATTGGGATTAGGTACGTATTGGTGAATAATATCAACATGTTTCTTTGTAATAATCTCATCTTCATCTGGTTCTGGAATGGCTCCCCATTCATATTCATTTGATTTAGCTTCTGATTCAGGATCTCTAGGAAATCTTAGAACATGAGTAAAGTCGAGGTGAATACCCCAAGAAGGGTTACCCTCAGATTCTAATTTGAATTCATACTCATGGGAATCTGTCTCAAAATCACTACCACCTCCCTCTTCTTGATTGTTTTCAAGATTATCTGGTTCTTGTGTTGCAACTATCTCTTGGTTGATAGTAGGTTCTTGTGTTTCTACTACATTAATTCTTTTGATTAGATCATCTTTATCATCAAGAAGGTCTTTGATTTCCATAGGAAATTTTTCATAGGGGATGAGTTCTGAGCTGTCTGAATCACAATCTGATGATTCTGTTTCTTCTTTCTTAAGAAGAGGTTCTCCTGGTGTGATCTACTCTATGACATGAGAGCAATTACCTTTGAGGTGATAGGGTTTCTTCTTAAAGCCTAAGCCAACTTTATCTTTATTTTCTCTACCAATATGTGGGAGAGGTGCCTCAAGACCTTTTCCTTTGATTCCTAGAGGTCCTTTACCTAAATATCCCATCTTAGCTATTAATTTATCTCCTGGACCATACAACTTAGAAGGGAGTTTGGATACTGTAGAGTCACTAGTTTGAACAACTTGAGATTCAGGTTCATCTTTGTATAGCCATGATAGCACAGCTTCATCCTCTTCAAATTCTTGCTTGGATACTTGTTCTACTACAAAATTCTTTTTATATGCTTCTAGAGGTTCTTTAGAGTCTGGTTTGGATTGTTTCAAAGATTTCCCATAAGACTTAGGCGAGATAGGGAGAGATGTCAAAGATAAGACTTGCTCAATAGTATATTCTCCCATACTATTTTCTTTGATATTAACCTCTTTTGCAAGATCTTCCATTTTAGATGTGGATGCTTCTTTAGTTGGTTCAATGGAAGATTCTTTGTTATTAGGTACAAGCTTATCTGCACTTTCCTTCAAGGTGTTGCAAGTTGTATTCAGATCTATGAGGATAGTAACCTCTACTCCTTCATAAGGAAACTTCAAACATTGATGGTATGTAGAAGGAATAGCTTGCATTTCATGTATCCATGGTCTCCCTAGAAGGACGTTGTAGGCCAAAGGTAGATCAAGCACTTGACAGATGGTATCTTTGATAACTGGACCCACTCTAATAGGTAAGATAATGGTGCCTTTAGAAGATCTTTCTTGTTCATCATAGGCTTTGATAGTTATTTTCTTTCTAGGATCAATAGCCAATTCTGAAAATCCCAATTGTGTGATCAAGCTATAAGAACAAATGTTTAGGCTAGCGCCCCCATCTATCAACACACGTTTGACTCTATGGTTCTAGATCAAGACTTATATATGCAAAGGCTGATTATGTGGGTGACTCAAGGAGTTGTCATCTTCCTCTGAAAAGGAGATATATTGCAGAGATGTAAGATGTCCAACCATAGTCTGGAACCTGTCTAAATCAAGGTCATCAAGAACATTGGAATCGAGCAAAGCTTTATCGAGAATGGCTCTATGAGCTGGAGATATTCGAAGCAACTCAAACATGGAGATTTTCACATTAGTGTGTTGGAGTTTTTGGACAATGCTATAAGATGTATGCCTTATATCCTTTGGATTGGAAGATTTGGAATCAACCTTCTATTTAGAAGCAAATGAAAGATTGAAGGGCACCTTAGGGACATTTGATGAATCTTGGATTTGTCCTTTCAGATGCATTTGAGCTTGTCATCAAGTAACTGCGTTAGCTGAGGAATGATCTATGTCTCTTCATATGATTGTGATGACATTACAACTTTCAGAGAGACATGGTTCAACCATATTGATGACAGCATTATTTCCAGGGTGGGCATAGTTGACTTTTGCCCCTATATTAGGCTGAGAAGTTGAAACTTCTTGACCATGTTTCAGAAATGGTTCTGTGAATGCTGCATGATCATTATTGCTCTGGGGATTGTCAATTGTGATGTCTCCACTATCGATCAGATCTTGAATGGTATGCTTCAAGTGGTAGCAATTATTAGTTTTGTGACCTTTACTCTGATGGAAATCACAGAATTCATTTCCTCTCCACCATTTCAGTTTGGGGTCCTGATCATTTGGTCAGATTGGTGGTAAAGAGATGATGTTATCAGCCAATAGAGTTTTCATAGCTGATTCTAAAGACTCTCCCAGAGGAGTAAACTTTCAATGTTTATCCCATCTTTTGTAGTCTAGCTTCTTTTGAGATGGTTCAGAAGACTTTTGCTCTGAAGCTTTAATGGCTTGAGTGCCAAGAGTGAGATTGTAGGCTGGTACCTTTGATGGGGCATGGACAGTATCAACAATGCCATCTGTGACGATGCCTTTGTTCTTGTTCCAATTTTTGTTCTTGTCTTTAGAACTGGATCCTGATTCATACTTGTCTTTTTGAAGTGTGATTTCTCCTTTTTTCACAAGCACTTTTTTGATTTTGATAGCATTATCTACCATCTTATCAAAAGATGTATGATCTTGCATTTGTAGAGGATAATTGATTTCTAGAACAAGGTTGTTGATGAAGATTTCCAATTTTTTGGTTTCTGGAATAGGTCTAGCATATAGAGAGAACTTCTTCCTCCATCTCTTGAGAAATGTTAGGAATGGTTCCCCTGGATATTGCTTGAGATTACAGATATCAATCATGGTAACTAGATGTTGAATATTGTAGGAGTATTGTTGATAAAACAATTTGATCAACTCCTCAAAAGTTTTGATAGTAGAAGGCAGTCTAGAGAACCAATGGATGGCTGCTCCCCCTAGAGATCGAGGGAAGAGACGCATCAAATAGGTTGGTTCGTGCATGAACTCCATTGATTGTGTACAGAATTCTCTAACATGATCTTGAGGATCTGAGTGTCCATCATACTTATCATACTTCGGCATCTCCACTCTTTTTGGAAAGGGCGGCATGTACAAGTCTTTGTCAAATGGAAAAGGACATAGAGCCTCCATGGAGAACTCTTTGGGTTCCTTCTCTTTTTTGAGTTGATTCAGTTTGACTTGTAAAGTATGTATTTCTTTTGTCATAGCTGTGAGTGGAGTTTCTTCTTCATGTGTGATGATAGCTTTGACATTAAAATTAGGAGGAAGCTTAGCTCCTTGATGAGCTAATTGTAAAAAGTATGCTTCTCTATCTTCTTTCAAGAAATGCTTCATCATCCATTTGAAGTTATCATCATTTTGATATTGAGTAATTTCTTCAGGTGTGGGTTCTTGATCTGCACCATGTTGAGATTGAGCTCTTTGAGAGCCAAAATTTATCCCTGCTTGAGACATGGTAGGAGTTTATAGACTCCCTGGATTAGATTGATGTGGGGTTTGTTGGGTACCTTCGTGAGTTGATGGAGGAATGTAACCAATTTTTAATCGATAGTTGCCAATACTGTCATCCTTGTAAAGACCAGATTGATGAGTTGCTCAAGAGTTGGAGTTTGGAGAGTGGTGATAGATTTCTTGTGAGAGGAAGCTCTAGTCTCCACCATTAACCTCCAGTGAAACAAAAGAATAAGATCCAGATAACCGAAGAATGAATTGAATCAAGATGATCAGATGACGCAACCTTGTCAAGGTTTGATTGATTTGAAGATTCGATTAGACGTGGATGAAGGATACTATGCCCTGGATGTATGGGTAGGTTCCCAAAAGATAGTGGACAAGATATCACAACACTCAGTCATTTTGATGATTGATTGAAGATTGATTTAAAGTTATGACATGATTTTGACACGAGATGATAGACTCAAATTGATTAAACAAAGGTTGAATCAGATTCAAAAGGCCACTTTAGGAAAATGATCGGATTCTCAATAGCTACTGCTCTGTTCCTGACATGGTGATTTGATCGACAGATTCTGGAAATAGGTTGAAAAAGCTAAATATCTGGCAATTCTGACAATTTTTTGACAACTCTCAAAAATTTCCCAAACGACACTCTGCAGACTCGTATGACAGTGGGTATGCTATGAAATGATAGTTGTAAAACTTGTACGATAGTTGCAAAACTCATACGACAGCGGGTATGCAACGAAATGATAGTTGAAAATTTCATACGACAGTTGCAAGATTTTGACTTTGAGAATTTGTTAGCATGAAAACTCGTACGACACTAGGTACTCAATCATACAACAGATGGGCTGTAATGAAATGACACTTTGAGAAAACTCGTATGACTTTCTAACCTCCTGAGATGACTTTTGACTCCAGAAAAGAATTTTACTTCAGATTTTGCAAATTTTGAGTTTTCAGATTCGAATTATTTGCAAATTTCAATGTCCAGATTTGAGAATTGTAACAAATTTGTTTGTTTTCAATAACCAGATAGATAAGCAAGCACACAAAATAGCAAGCAAGTGATTTCAGGCATGTCTGAAAATAATGAACAAGGGCAAAAGCAACCTTGCGCATGAACAATCAAGTGACCTATTCATTCTAATCCTCAAAAGCGCTAATTGTGTATGTTCCAAAAATGTTTTGCAATGACGCACATATACCGTAGAAAATAAAAATTTGGCCTCGCTAGGGTTTTTAGTAATGGTTTGACTCTACAACTTTTATGATCCAAAGGGGTGAACTCCAATCCCAGCGCACCAGGGTTTTGACATAGTTTGAGAACTTAATCTTCAGGAGCTGCTAGGGAGATCTGACAACCCAACAATGAACCATACCCATGGAGATTTCTTCCACAAGGACATTTATATAGCGGCTATCACTACCACGGTGAAAATGGCTATTACCGCTTGAGGTTTTGTCAACGCAGTTTACCCTATGAAGGGATTGTCTGCTACGATTAACCCTCTCTAAAGATGACTCACAATAGTATACCACAAGGGGACTTGGCTCTAGATCCAAGGTTTTTGACACCTTTTCACTTTTAACCCAAACAAAGTAGACAGATAAATCCAACATGCTAAGATAAATTTTATCTCACCAAGGTCTATGATATCAACCCCATGTGATCTATCAACCCCTTCGGAGAGAGACTATATTAATCAATAAGGGAAGATGCACTAACCAATTTTGATTCACCAAAGCTCATGATGTCAACCCCACGTGATCTATGAACCTCTCCTGAGAGAGAATGTATCGATCAATAAGAGAAGATGCACTAACCAAGTTGAATGTGAAACACACTAAGTATCCTCCCTACCTACAAGGATTCTATCATCAAGAAGGATTTCACTGGGAATCCAATCTCTCAAGAATCACGAATAGTGTTCATAGGGCCTAATTACTATGTGAGCACAGATGTATGTTTCCAAAAAGCAAATCTACCAAAAGTACCCAAAAAGCAGAAAGAGGAACACTTAATGCTTAAAGCAAATATGAGGTGAGTCCACAAGGTGGAACAATTAACCCCTCACACAAGCTAAAAATGAGTCCACAACTTAGAAAACAAGTGAGTTCCTAAAAGCATAAATGGGTTTCCAAGTGGAACACTTAACGCTTCTATCCTGTTGACCCCTCCCCTTTAATGTGGCGCTGACCTTGCAACCACGGGGTGGAACGAGGGGTCGGTGGATTAGCGAGTCCAATAACCCAAGATAGAAATCAAGATTAATCACAAGTATCTAAGACTACTTAATGAATCCTTAAGGGGTCACAACCTAGTATTAATTATGCAAGTGTGTAGAAATAGACAAAAGCATGAAAAGATGCACACAAGCCAGACACATAAGAGATTTATTTTAAGTCCAAATCAAAATGTTTTAGGTGAAGGAGAATACCTGGAATCCTCGCAATGTGCTTAGTAGATTTTACCTAATTTTTAGCAATTTATGCACTTGTTCTAATCAAAACCAACAGGAGTCAATAAAAAATAGAGAATTTCAATTGTTAAGATTAGTCGTTAGTCAAAATCTGAAAACCCAATATGACAAATTGCCCTGAAAAATGAAATGATAGTTGAAACCTGATGCTGAAACTCATATGACAATGGGTTTGTTACTAGACGATAATCTGAAAACTCGTACGACAGTGGGTATGCTCCCAGACGACAGTCTGGAAACTCGTACGACACTGGGTGTATGATGAAACAACAGTTGAACTTCCAGATGACAGTGTGTATAGCCTAGCATGATTCTCGATCTGATAGACTATCGTACGATAGTGGGTTTAGTGCAAAATTACTTTTGTCAGAAACTCGTACGAAGATTGTATGAACAAAAAATAAAAATCATATTTTTGCACAGAAACTAAGGAGAAAAAGATAGAAATTGATAGAATTGAATTGGAAAACTGTTTCAGGGCCCCACGGTGGGTGCCAGAAATGTGTGTGTGAAAATTGTACCTGATCTGTAGACACAACACTTTAGTAAAACATTAGAGGTTAGCAAAAATGAAATCGTACAATGAATTGAAAACTAAACTAACCAGGTGATTTACTGCCTTCTAATAGGTGCGAGATTGATGTTCTCAGATTGTTATCGAGATCAATGACCTAGACGACACCTAAATGAAGGATTTGAATGCAAAATTGATGGATATGGAATATGAATGCAATTAATCTATATTTTTTTGATTTTCTATGCAATGATATGATGAAAACTTGATATGAATCTATGCTAATATGGAAATTGATATGCTAAAATGATCTAACAATAATATGAAAACAAAAGTGATCCCATAAAACATGGTTGATTCGCAAAGAAGCTTTAATTCTCCAGATAGCAATTCACTAGCATAAGTTCACAAATTATGAGATGCTTTGAGATGAGCTGAGGCTTTTAATTTATAGAAATCCAAGGCTTTGGAGGTGCATGGAAGAAAGCCATAAATCACTTAGATTAACTCAGCTTGATTTTTGAGTTATCTGATAATAAAGATAATTTAATTCACAAAAACATGCAAATCATGCAAAAATAGCTTTTTAACTCAAATTAGAAGTTTAGATCAACTTTAAAACTCAAAAATGATGTTGAGTTCCAAAAAGTCAATAACTTGCATTGATTTTCTGATTTGGAGTTTAACTGTTCTTTGATTGTGCACATGGATAATTATGAATTAATAAATAAATAAAGTGATTTATTCTCAACTTAACTGATTTTTGAAATTAAATAATTGATTTATGGGTTAATCAATCATTTAATCAAATTTTTATTCAAAAATAATATCATTAAATATGACAACTTGCTTTTATTAATTTACTCAATTAATAATAGGAATTTTGATTTATTGTCAAATTTAAATAATAATATTTAGGAATAAATATAATTAAATTCAATTAAATAATTAAGTGGCAGAATTAAATCCAATTAATTAAATATGAAAATATTCAATTAATCAAACTTAGGATAAATGTGATTTATTGCCAAATAATTATAAAATTAAAGATAATTATGATAAATAGGAATATTGCTAGGAATATTCCCCAATGCAGAATTTAAGATAATCAATTAGGATTCGATGATGTTTAGATGTGTCTTAGATTAGGACTTCGATGTTGATTTTGTTTGATTTGTAGATGTAGGAGGTTAATGAACTTATAGCCCATTTTTGGGGTATTACAATACCTTCTATCGCGCTCAACTTTGACCCGCTCCTTTTCTCTACAATCAAAATAAAAATGATTTGGTTGTTTCACTTTTTTTTTTCATCTATACCCTGAAACTGTCAGAATTACGATGGTCTATTTAAAACCCATCAGAATCCCGACACCATCGAGGACTATTACAAAAAAAACACCAAATTCATAAAAAATAAATTATCCATTGGAAGTTTTTATCAAAATTTGGCCCCAAATGTAGTAGTTCCTTAACCAGGTGACATCTATTTAAGTGTTCTAAGTCCTCTAACCAAGAAGGTTCTAACAGACCTTACTTGATAAATTCCTTAACCGGGTTGCATCCAATAATGCATTTGTAATTCTTTAACAAGGAAGGCTCCTAACAAGGCGCACTTCATAAGAGTGCAAAATTTGTGAGGTTTCCTCACACCGTGGTTTTCTCCCAATTTGGGTTTCCACGTGATAAATCTAGTGTTAATTATTGCTTGATTGTTCGATGCTATTTATGTGATAGAATTTTTTCTACTTACAGTTTTAGTATATTATATCATATTTGTTGTAATTTTTAATATGTGTTGATTCACCCCTCCCCTCTCAGCACCGGTTGGGACCATCAAATCCAAATAACATAACATGCAGAGAATGTGTAATGGGAAAAAAATAAGGGGTAGCTTTCATAAAAAGGATTTTTTAGCCAGAAACAAGTTGGATCTAATTCATATAGACCTATGTGGACCTACTCAGACCAAGTCATAGTTTGGAGATAGGTATTTCATACTCTTTATTGATGATTATTATAAGATGATGTGGGTAGGATTTCTTAGAGAAAATTTAGAGGCTTTTGAGAAATTTAAGTTTTGCAAGGCAAAAGTAGAAACAGAGACATGTTTAAGGATCAAATTCTTGAGATCAAATAGAGGTGGTGAATTCACATCAGGTAAATTTAATAATTTTTGTGAAGAACATGGTATATTGAAGTAGACATATGCACCTAGGACACCACAGTACAATGGTATATCTAAGAGAATAAATAGGTCAATTCTTGATGTTTTGAGGACTATGTTAATTGAAGGAAGAGTTGCACACATGCATTGGAGAGAGGCAGTCAACGTCACAGTGTATACAATGAAAAAAATTTAGATCAGAGATGGTATTGGCAAGACACCCTACAGTTATGGTATGGTCATACTCCTTTTGTTAATTATTTCAGAATTTTTGGTAGTAAATGTTACATTAGAAGGGATGATAACATAGAGAAGTTTGATGCAAGAAGTGATGAAGGTATATTTCTTGGATGTTCCACAAAAATTAAGGCTTATAGATGTTATAATTTGAGAAAAAGGAAGATGATTGAAAGTGAAAATGTCAAGGTTGATGAAAAGTTTAAAGTACAAGAGATAACTTGTGAGTTAAATCTTGATGACCCAAATTAGTTTAGGTGTGAAGAAAGACTAATTCAAAATAATCAGAATTAGAATCAAGAAGAGAAAGGTCAGCAAGAAGATTAGGATCAGTTGCAAAAAATTTTGGTGATAGATAATGGCACATATATGAATTTATATGAGAAAATAGAAGTGTCTAGGACACCTAGATATATTTTGAGGGATCATCCATGGGATCATATCATTGAAGATAGAAGCAGAGGCACCAAGATAAAGTCATATATCAAAGATGTAGTTTGTTTAATTTTACAGGTTGAACCAAAGACCCTTGATGAAGCATGCAGAGATGAGTCATGGATCAAGGAAATGTAGGAATAATTGGATCAGATGCAAAAGAACAACACTTAGGAATTTGTTCCCAAACCTACAGACAAGAATTTCATTGGCACAAAATGTTTATTAAGAAATAAGATGAATGAAGATGGTGTTGTGACCATAAATAAAGCCATATTGGTATGCAAGGGATATTCACAACAAGAAGGAATTGACTTTGAGGAAACTTTTGCACTATTTGTGAGGTTGGAGGCAATTAGGTTACTCTTAGCCTATGCTATGTTTAAGAATTTCAAGGTCTATCAGATGGATGTCAAGTCAGCATTTCTTAATGGTGACTTTGAAGAAGAAGTTTACATTGAGAAACCTAATGGTTTTCCTCTATCAAGTAATGAAGGAATAGTTTTTTAGATTGAAGAAGGCACTATATGGTCTAAAACAAGCACCTAGAGCTTGGTATGCTAGATTAGATAGGTATTTACTATATCTTGGTTTCAAAAGAGGTAATGCATATAGCAACTTATACTTGAGATGTAATGATGAAGGCATTTTGATAGTAGAAGTTTTTTTTTATGAGATTATCTTTGGAGGTAATGGTTATATGTGAAAAAATTTTGTATAATAAATGAAGAGTGAATTTGACATATCTATGATAGGAGAGATAAAGCTCTTCCTAGGGTTGCAAATAAATCAGAGCAAGAATGAAATTTTCATATCTCAGACCAAGTATCTTAAGGATCTACTAAAGAAATTTGGCATGGATGACAATAAGCCAGTTGGAAATCCTATGGTAATAGGGAATAAGTTATCTACTTCAAATGAGACAAAAGGTGTACCTCAGATAGAATAAATATCTATGATAGGAGATCTTCAATATCCGACACATACTAGACCTGATATAGAAAGTCAAATTGGAATTGTTGCTAGATTCTAGGAAGATCCAAAGGAAATACATCTTGTTACAGTCAAGAGGATATTCAGATACCTAAAGGGTATAGTTGATCTTGGTCTATGGTATGATAGATCAAAATACTTTGCATTAGAAGCATACACTGATGCAAATTTGGCAGGTAGTATAGATGATAGGAAGAGCACAAGTGGAGGAGCCTTTTTCCTTGGGAAAAGGTTAGTTTCTTGGTTAAGCAAGAAGTAGGATTATATAGCTCGATCAAAACCTAAATCGGAGTATGTTGCTATTGTAATTAATTACACACATATTGTTTAGATGAAATAGATGTTGAAGGACATTGGTGTGAATCTTGGTGAACCAGTTATCATACATTGTGATAATACAAGTACAATTTATATTTCAAAAAATCTAGTGATGCACTCAAAAACTAAGCATATATCAGTCAAGTATCATTTTTTAAGAGATAAATTGAAAGAGAAAGAGGTGAAGCTTGAATATGTAAGCACAATGGAGAAAATTATAGACATCTTCACCAAACCAGTAAAAAAAAGATACCTTTGAATATATCAGACATAGGCTTGGGGTTCAAACCCCACTTGAAGGTAATTAAGGAGATGCAGTAGTGCAAAAGTCCATTAGTGATCAAAGTTATATCATATGTGGACTTGATGTAGAGGTCTACTCCTCAAGGGGAGTAATATCCGATCAGATCAAGGTGATCTTACACCTAGTAGTTGAAGGTCTTGAAGATTTTAAAACGTTACACCTAACAAAGAAGACAGAAAAGGATGTTTGTGTTAGAGTAAAGAATTATTTTAATTAGATTGATTAAATTAACTTTACTACTTCTTAAGATTTCCCTTTATGCACTTCCATTAGTCATTTAATAATTAAATCTAATTATTAAATGCCTATTTACCTATTAGGGTTTCCCTTTAGTTTTTTTGATCTCCTTCTATAAGGATTGATCCATTGTATATTTGCATTTATTCTTTTGGTAGATAATAAACTTTCATATGGTCAGAGAAAAACCCTTGTTTGTTTCCTAAAAATTTCTTCCTTGTGACAGGTTTTTGCATGCAGGTTTCTTGGGCTTAATAGTTTTTTTTTTCATCAAATCTTACATGGTATCAGAGCTCGATCTATTGCAGCTTGTTCATGTTTGAAGAAAAAAGGAGAAAGGGTTTGACATAAGAAATTTGGGATTTTTTGGCTAATTTGAGAGGTTTTGGTTATAGTTTTCAGATGGCCTTTTTATAGGCACATGCATGTGAAAGGGCATTTTTTTTAGGTGTCCTTACTGGTACCATTTACAGTGGTGTCCTTCTTTGTGTCATTTACCAAACCTACACCTTATTCCTCTAACCACCGTGCATGAGCTGATGTCTACGTTGGCAGATCTGAAAAGGCCTAACTTCAAACCCTCGCGGGCACCGTACTTTGAATTGCAAGCTTTTTTACCTGCGATTGCTATCTAGATTTATGGATATTTTCATTGAAAAATTTCAAAGGTACACATGATACTCATTTGAAGATTATTTTTTCTCGCTCATTGTAAGCAATATTTTCCATCTTCTAGGGTTTGATTTATTAAATTGTGGGGGGTGTTTTATTTCTTGTTTTCTGTAATTTACTTTAGTAAACTTGAAATTATATCAAAACAAAACCCCTTCTAAAAAAAAATGGCTGAGACCTCTTCTTGTCTAGAACTTCTGACCCCTCATAACTATCACACATGGAAATCCCTGATGACATGGCTTCTCTGGTCAAAAGGGTTATGGTCTTGTTTAGCCACAGTGCAGCCAGTTTTACAAAGGCCTTTTGAGGTCATGCAACATAGGAACAAGATGGATGAGGAAATGGGGTTGATTGATTTACATGTATCAGATAGTCTATAATTTCATCTTGATGGGTGCAATACCCCTCTAGCTATGTGGACCAAGATTAACACCTTGTTTGGTATAGTGAATGAGTTTAGAGCACTTTAGATTGAGGTAGAGCTTACCTCTCTTATACCAAATCATTTTCCATCCATTGGGGACTTCTTGATGAAGTTCAAGTAGTAGAGGTCTTTATTATAGGGATGTGGAAAGGCTAAGATTGACACAAAGTGTATCTACCTAATTTTGTCAGAGCTTCAAGGAAACTTTTAGATTTTCTGCTCCACCTTCCACTCTACCATGGATGCATTGGGTTAGAGATTCCAAATGCCCACTTTTGAGGTGTTCTATGATTGGTTGACTAGAGAGAAAGCCAAGCTAACACAATTGGATTATTTATCTGGGACTGAGAACCAAGCTTTGGTTTCTCAGACTTCTAAGGGGACATAGAAGCAGAAGAAGAAGCCCAAAATAAATTTAGTTGGCAGTGAGCATTCCTCCAAGCCACCTCATAAAATAGAGTCTAATAAATCCACCCCTAAGGGTAAATCTTTTAAGTCTAGTGAGTCTTCCTCCAAGACTAAGAAGTTCACAGGTGAGCCTTGTAGTTTTTGTGGCAAGGAAGGGCATCCATTTTCCAGGTGTTGGAAACATCTTGAGGCTCTAGAGGAAGCCTTACAGTAGCATAGTATTGCTTCTCCATAGCCTTCACCTAATCCCACAGGGAAAGGCCATGCTCTTTCTGCACAAGCATTATCTTCCACTACTACTTGGATCATTGATTCAGGTGCTTCGCACCATATGACACACACACCTAGTTTGGTTACCTCACTTGCTTAGAATGCTACTACATAGATTGCAGTTGGTGACTCAGCACAACTTTCAGTTACAGGTTATGGTACTATTTCATTGGATGGTGGCTCTCTACAAGATGTTCTTTTGGTTCCTGCCATTTCTAAGAACCTCCTATCCATCTATTAGATTTTCCATTTTGGTTCTGGTAAGACAGTTGAGTTCTCACCGCATGATGTAGTTATTAGAGACCTCCATGATCCTAATTTTTTTGTTTCTACTAGGAGCATTGATTCAAAGTCTCACTTATACAGGTTTGATGGCTTTGAGAGCTCCGATAATGCCAATGTTTCTCTTGTTTCCCATGCAGACATAGTGAGCAAGCTTTGGCATGAGCATTTTGGCCATTTCAACTACATATATCTACAACAGATGAGTACATAGGAGTTAGTGATTGGGCTTCCTTAGATCTCTTATACTAATGGTGTTTGTCGAGGTTGTACACTTGGCAAACATCATAGAGATCCCTTTCCGATAGGTAGATCCTCAAGTGCTAAGGCACCATTGGAGTTGATACATAGTGATCTCATGTCATTTCCCACTCCTTTTTTTTGGTGCTTGTTATGTGCTCACCTTGATTGATGACTTCTCCAGATGCACATGGGTGTACTTGAAGTACAAGTTTGATTTCTTTGATTCATTTCAAGTCTTTAAGATATCTATGGAGAAGTAGTCTAGTCTTTCTGTCAGGCGGATATGCACTGACAATGGGGGGAATATGTGAATCAGTCTTTTCATATTTTTGCACTAATTAGGGTACATTGCATCAGTTGAAAATTCCCCATACCCCTCAATAGAATGGTGTTGCTGAGAGAAATAACATAACATTGTGGGAGATGGCCAATTATATGATACAGTCTTGAGATATGCAGCCTTCCTTTTGGGCAAAGGCAGTCATTTGTGCCAACTACATTCAGAATCGAATGCCTCATAAGGCATTACAACATTTGACTCCTGAGGAGGCTTGGTCCCATGTCAAGCTTGATGTTTCTACATTTTGAGTGTTTTGTAGTGAGGCTTGTGCATTTATTCCAGATGCTCAGAGGAAAGCCATGGAGAGGAAGAGCCGACCACTGATATTTGTTGGCTACTATGAGGATATGAAGGCGTATATTTTGTTTGATCCTGATTCTAGAGAGGTCTTGTTTCGGTGAGATGTCCAGCTTGATGAGCGCTATCCTCAAATGGAGCCTCCATGACCAGCTTCCCCCTCATTGCCTAGTACTTCCTCTTCTCCTCTTCAAGATTCTATATCCTCTAAGGATTATTTAGATGATGATCCACCTTCCACTCCTCCACTAGATATTCCATGAGTGCCCAAGTGGGCTTAGGATATAGTTAGTTCTGCTAGTTCTTTGACAGGAGATCCTTTAGATACCCATCGTACTTGTACTTGGTGATATAGTTCTAGTCTTTTGATTCATGTTGTTTCAAATGATCCTCAAAAATTTTCAGAGGTGATAGGACATCCTGAGTGGGATAGGGCTATGGATGAGGAGTACTCTTCTTTGATGAAGAATCACACTTAGGATCTTTGTAATCTTCCGAAAGGAAGAAAGCTGGTTCAGTGCAAGTGGGTGTATCTTACCAAGTATGTTGCAGATGGTTCTAATGATTGGTATAAGGCACATCTTGTTGCGAAGGGATTTTCATAGGTGGAGGGTATTAATTATTCTGAGACCTTTGCTCCTATCACCAAGATGAATTCTATTCGCCTGGTACTTTCTCTTGCAGCTTCACAGGGTTGGACAATGCATCAGATGGATGTGAAGAGTGCATTATTGCATAGGGATCTACATGAGGAGATCTATATGGAATAGCCTCAGGGTTTTATGTAGGACTCTTCTCTTGTGTGTAGACTTCGGAGGTCATTATATGGTCTCAAACAAGCCCCTCAAGCTTGGTATGAGAATATGGACTCTTTCTTTCTAGCCTCACATTTCACCCATTGTCATTCTGATCCTACAGTGTATATTTAGCGTCATGGGGCTGATCTTGTGATACTTGTGTTGTATGTTGATGATCTCATCATCACAGGTAGCTCATCTTCTATGATTCAAAGTGTTCATAGAGCATTGATGGAGCAGTTTGAGATGATAGATCTTGGACTTCTACACTAATTTTTAGGCCTACAGGTTATTCAGTCTTCGGATGGGATTTCCATACACCAACAGAAGTATGCTCTTGATATGCTTCAGAGATTCGGCATGCTTGATTGCAAGCCTACTCCCACACCTTTTCAATTAGGTGTTATTTTTTCTACCACTTGCTCTACTCCTTCAATGGACTCCACCTTATATAGGAGACTCATGGGTAGTTTGGTGTACTCGACACACACTCATCCTGACATTTCTGTTGTGGTTGGCATTGTCTCTCGATTCTCCCATGATCCTCATGAGATTCATTGGCAAGCTGCCAAACATATTTTGAGGTACATTCAGAGCACTACTTCATATGGCATTCACTATACATGAGGAGATCCTCACATTATTGGTTTCATAGACGTTGATTGGGGTGGTGATATAGATGGTCAGAAGTCTACTTTGGGCTTTATTTTTTGTCTTGGTTCTGGTCCTATCACATGGTCTTGCAAGAAGCATACTATTGTTGCATTATCATCTACAGAGGTAGAGTATCGAGCAATTGTGCTAGCTAGTCAGGAGGTCTTATGGCTTCAACAATTGATGACAGAGTTTGGGTTTCCTCCTGATATTCCCACTCTTGTTTGGTGTGATAATTAGAGTGCCATTCATATTTCACATAACCCAATTGAGCATTAGCGAACCAAGCACATTGAGATCCATATGCATTTTATCAGGCAGCTGATTCAGGATGGTTCTCTCAGCTTGGATTATGTTCCCACTTTGGAGCAGGTTGCTGACATCTTCACTAAGCCTTTTGCATCCCCACAGTATCTTCAGTTGTGTTCTATGCTTGGGTTAAAGGAAGTTGTCCTTGGGGGGTCTCATTGAGGCCTACCTTCCTTTATTTTTTTTTGCTTTCCGCATCTTTCTATCTCTTTTTGGAGGAGGTTTTTTCCCATGTGGTTTTCCCTATTTCTCTATTTCATAGATATTTGGTTGTGATTGGGTACCTCATCAGGCCATGTTGTCGGGACCCGAATTTGCATTCAGCATTGTAGTTCCTTTGCTTCTCTCTTGCATTGTTTGTAGTTGCATTGTTTCTCATCTTAAGGGGGGGTGTTAGAGTAAAGAATTAATTCAATTACATTAATTAAATTAACTTTACTACTTCTTAAGATTTCCCTTTATGCACTTGCATTAGTCATTTAATAATTAAATCTAATTATAAAATGCCTATTTACCTATTAGGGTTTCCCTTTAGGTTTTTCAATCTCCTTCAATAAGGATTGATCCATTGTATATTTGCATTTATTATTTTGGCTGATAATAAACTTTCATATTGTTAGAGCAAAACCCTTGTTTGTTTCCTACAGATTTTTTCCTTGTGACAGGTTTTTGAATGCAGGTTTCTTGGGCTTAATAGATTTTTTTTTCATCAAATCTTATAGTTTGTAATGGAAACCTTTTCCATTGATGTAAAAGGGGGAGATATATTGGTGAAAAACCCTGATTGGCTAAGGGGGAGCCTAGAAGAGGACATTGTGAAGGTTGTTGTGAAAGGCTACTTTTGGGTTGATGGTTTTTCACATATGTTTCCATTAGTTCCAAAGGGGGAGATTGTTGGAATTGTTGAATTCCATGATGTTGGAATTCATTTTTTTCATTGATGTCAACATATGCTTTAGTAAGGGAATCCAGAAGTTGCAGACAGACTGGATAAACAGGTTACAAAGAATTGTATAGATAGTGTAAGGCGACTTAGCTTCTAGGAGCTGATTTTTGTGTAGCCTAACATTTTTACTATTCAAGGTTATGTTCGCATATGTTTATATTATCATTTTCTCCATTTATGGATGAATTGGCGAAGACTAGTTACAGGGCCAATGATTGCTAAACTCACAGAGTTAGCCTCAATATTTGTAGTATAACTTCAATATGTAAATGAAGTAAACCTTTCGAACTTGGGAAATGTTAGAAGACACATGGGAGAGTCTATTGTGTGATCGCAGAGTACTAGTATGATTGGTGACATCATCTATGGCATGTACTCTAGAGAAGATTTATTTGGAAACCGATCCAGGAGTGGTAGTGTGTTCTTGAATAATTGAGCATGGATTGATGTTATGGATGACTATTTCATGATTTGTAATTGTTGTAATATTATTAAGGATTTTGTGTGTATCATTGCATGGGTCTATGTAATAATTTTTTTATAGGATAGGTTCTATAATGGCAGACAAAAGAATTATGTTTGTGACTTATATATAAGGAATTCTTTCCTTGTAGTTGCAAGGGTGTGAAGGATGTGGATTATTATGTGAGATTTTGGGCTAGAAAGACTGCTAATGTAGAGTAGAGGATTTTGCATTAAGGCACAAGGTTGGAACTATCTTGGTAGTAGATGTACTAGAACCTAGTTTAGGTATTCATAATGATATTTCTTCAAATCTAGGATAGTGATTCCTGAAGATGGATGTAATCTTCTCTTGTATTTGGGTTTGTGAATAGTTATAATACCTTTAATAGGGTTTTGACTCCTAACAGGGCTAGAACTCTTTACCAGGTTACTATACTCATAGTAGTGATTTTTGGGAATCATTCCCACTGAGGTTTTTCCCTTAACAGGGTTTTACTCAAAAAAAAAATTGGTGTTATTATATTCTAATTGTTTTACATTCAATTGAGCATAAGGTTATAATTGGAGTTAAGTTTAATAATCTTGGAATCAACTGATTCACCCCCCCCCCCCCACTCTCAATTGATTGGGACATTTTTATTCTAACACAATGATGATTCAAAGAGATGTGCCTCAAATATTTTGGAGATAAGTTGTCAGCATTGTTATTTATACATTAAACCAAGTATAGGTGAAGAAGGGCACCGATAAGACTTCCTATAAGTTATGGCATGGTTACACACCTAGTGTGAATTACTTTAAAGTTTTGGGGGGAAGATGCTACATAAAGAGAGATGACTATATAGGAAAATTTGATCCTAAGAGTGATGAATGAATATTTCTAAGATATCCTACAAAAAGAAAATAATGCAAGTATCTAAACAAGAGAACCAACAAGGTGATAGGAATTACAAATGTAAAGATTGATGAATTCTCAAAACAAAATCATGGTTCTAGCAAGAATAAATTAGGAGATGATCAAGGGATTGTATATGTTTCACCAGTGGAGCAAGAAGTTCAAAATCAAAACAAAGAGAATGAACCAGTTCAATCAGTAGAAGAGGCTCCTAGACCTGAACCAATGATACCAAGGTATGTAAAGTTGAATCATTCTATTGATTAGAATATTGGTGATAATAATTCTAGTGTTCATACTAGAAGAAAGATCAGAGAAAGTACCTATCTAATTTTTTACCATGAACCTAAATTAGTAGGAGAGGCATTAAAGAATGAAGAATGGGTTATTGATATAGAATAAGAATTGGATCAAATAAAGAACAATACTTAGGTATTAGTTCCTAGACCTGTTGATAGGAATATGATAGGAACTAAGTGGGTTTTCAAAAATAAACTCAATGAAGTCGGTGAAGTAGTCATAAATAAGGCAAGACTTATGGTTAAGGGGTATGCACAAGAAGAAGTCTTGGAATATGGAGATGCTTTTTCACAAGTGGCTAGACTTGAAGGAGTGAGGATTTTTCTAGCATATATTGCTTATAAATATTTTTAAGTTTTTCAAATGGATGTCAAATCTGCATTCTTGAATAGAATTTTGGAAGAATAAGTTTACACAGAACAACCTGATGGTTTTTCACTATCAAAATATAAGGACATGGTTTGCAAGTTACAGAAGGAACTTTATAGATTGAAGCAGGCACCAAGGGCATGGTATGAGAGACTCCACTCATATTTGATCAAGATTGGTTTCATCAGGACAAGTGAGGATAGAAATGTTTACTTGAAGATTGAGAAGGATGATCGATTGTTGATTGTTGAAGCCTTTTTGGATGACATCATTTTTGGTAGAAATGATGAGATGATAATTACATTTGCAGATGAAATGAGGATATAATTTGAGATTTCAATGTTTGGAGAGATCAAATTCTTTATTGAATTGTAGATATCTCATCTCAGTGACAGAATCTACATCAGCCAGACAAAGTATGTGAAGGAAGTATTGAAGACTATTTGGTTAGTAGATTCTAAACCGGTTGGAACTCCAATGGTGAACGGTTGTAAGATATCCAAGGAAGATGATTCTAAAGAGGTGAATACAAATTTATATAGATCCATGATCAGTAAGTTTACGTTGTTAGAATAATTTTAGAATAATTGAGAGGGGGGTGAATCAGTTATCTGCATGTTAGATGTACCAATTGAACTTTTAAACACTTCAACCAACTTTGATCTATTCATTAATCCACTTGGTCTCTATAGAATATAATTCGTAACATAAACTTACAATCCACTATCCAAAAGTAATCAACTTGCAGAATATAAAACTCTTAACAATGTAATACATCAACTAATATTCACACAAGTATGACACTGGGATTTAACATGGAAATCCAATTTGGGAAAAACCACCAATAACATGCTACCAAATTTTCACTCTTCTGAAGTGAGCTCTGTGAGGAGCCAACCCTGTTAAAGGTTACAATACACACTGTTAGGTGTGACCATGTTAAATGATTTAATCACCCTGTTAGGAGTGGCCTTGTTAGAGGAATTAAAAATATCCCATTAGGATGTTACCTTGATTAAAGGATTTTAACATATACAATGGTTAGAAAGTAACAATAGGTTTTGATCTAAGACATACTCACTTTGCAAATATAGATCCAATGTAGCTCATATGTTGATCTACTTATTGGCCTTCATTATCATCTCCATCTCTAATCTTCTTGGAAATCCTTCAAGAAATCACCACAACTCTGTTCATCTCTTCACATCTCTTCTCAGCCTTCTTCTTAGGTTCACCAATCAATAGAATCAACCTCTTTGCATAACCTCCAATTAGGTCATCCTTTTACCTCCTTCATTAGGTATCTTAATATTTTTTCATTAATCATCTTTTTAGATCTTAGGTTTAGGTCAGATTCATCAAATCTTTCCAACATTTCATTCTCCTTCTTATCCTTCTAAATACTTCTCAAAACTTCTCTTTGAATCCATGCATAAAAATGGTTTACCAAGAATTAAATGTTTCAGATCATTCATCCTTATCTTCAACACATTTTACATATCCCAAGAATTCAACTATGTCGGATGGGAATCTCAATTCCTTCATAAACTGTAAATTATTGACACTCGGTCATCACTATGTTCTTCTCAGTCATCATTGGGTAACTCAGTCATCACTAAAACTGTTATTCTCGGCAATCATTTTCTTCGCTTGGATTAATTCCTGATACTCAATAATTACTGATGCTCGGTCGACACTAAATTTTCTCAACTTATACTAGCGCTCAATCAACACTAGCATCACTCATCTTACACTAAAGTTTCTTAATCTTTTATTCTTTTGCTTGGTTAAGCCTAAGCTTTCAAAAAAAATTTCCTCATTTCTTCTAAGATTCAAATCAACTGACTTATTTTCTTAGTGTCATATATAAACAACACATTACCTTTCCAATATGCCAACTAATCAAGTACCCATTGTAGATTCTCATAACTAAACCTTTCCACTAGGTCTTCTTGTTATCTCATCTTTTCAAATCCTATTCATCAATCAAAAGATATGGTACTCTACTAGATAACAACTATCTCACCAGTTAAGGTTTGACATCAATGACAATATAACAATTGTTTCAATTGTAGTTTCCAAAATCTCCCTCTTTGGCATTGATGGCAACACCATAAACACCATATGTTTAACTATTTTCTTAGTTACCATGCATTCCAAAAAGTATGTATTGAAGAAACTTCTGTCAACTCTCTCTGTGATCTGATCTTCAATAATATCTTTATCTTCATTTTGATTCTTATCCAAATATTATCTCCCTCTTGGATAGATTTCTCTCTCATTATTTCATCAGTTTACTGAATCTCTCCCTCATCTTACTCATGGTAACTTATACTGTGAATCTCTCCCTTAGGTTACTAAATCTCTCCCTCTTTGACAACAATGCCAAAGACATTCATCTTCACCATGTAGATATCTTCATGTCATTTCTCTGAACTATATACTCCCTTTGTCATCTTGCTTATGACTGATTAACATCTTGTGCTTTACTCTTCACAACTTTAGACATCTCCTAAAGTGTGACCTCCTTGAATCAATTTGTCTAATATTCTGAGTAATACATTTGATGCAACACTCCTATTTGATTCTAGGTAGCCTCAATTAGGGGAATCGCCCCTAATTTACCTCTTAGATACTCATGTGCATCCTTAGGTAATTCTTTAGTGAATATATCTACTAATTGTTCCTTTGTATTCACATACTCCAAACTCACTTCTTTGTCTTGAACTAACTCTCTCAAGTATTGATACTTGATAGAAATATACTTAGTCTTAGTGTGCATCACAAGGTTCTTTGATATATTGATAACACTTGTGTTATCATAGAAAATAACAATTGGCTCAGTGATTTCTTCCTTCATACCTTTCAACACTTTCTTGATCCACACTATGTTTGAACAATTAACTGTTGTTGCTACATATTTAGCCTCTGTTGTAGATTGAGAAATGTAATTTTGTTTCTTGCTTTTCCATGAAACTAATCTCTTTCCTAGAAATAATGTGCCACCACTTGTACTCTTTCTATCATCCACATTTCCTATCCAATTTGCATCAGTATAAACTTTCAGTTCAAACTTATCATTTTTCTTGTAATACAGTCCATAATCCTATGTTCCTTTTAGATATCTCAATATCCTTTTCACTACCATAATGTGATTTTCCTTAGGATTGGCAGAAAATATTGCAACAATCCCAACTGCTAATGCAATATTTGGTCTATTTTGAACAACATATTGTATCTTTCCAATCATTGACCTATACAAGGTTTGATTCACTTATGTTGTTTCATCATTCTTTGATAGTTTATGTCCAGTAGCCATGGGTGTACTTACTAGTCTAGAGTCCTCGATGCCAAAGGTTTTCAGTATCTCCTTCATATACTTAGATTGACTAATGTAGATACCTTTCTTCATCTGATAAACTTTCAAACCAACAAAGAATTTGATCTCTCTAAACATAGACATCTCAATTTTAGTTTGCATCTCATTTGCAAATGTTTGGCATGGGGCATCTTGTCCTCCAAATATGATATCATCAACAAAAATTTCAGCTAACAATATCCCTTTACCTTTTTTAGTCTTCAAGTACAAATTTCTATTTTCATTGGTTCTTGGAAATCCAATCTTTACCAAGTAATAATGCAATCTCTCATACCATGCTTTCAGTCTTCAAGTATAGATTTCTATTGTCATTAGTTCTTGCAAATCCAATCTTTACCAAGTAATTATGCAATCTCTCATATCATGCTCTAGGGGCTTGTTTCAATCCATACAGTGCTTTATGTAGTTTACAAACCATGTTCCTCTAGCTTGGATCAAAAAAACCTTATGGTTGTTCAATTTATACTTCTTCTTCGACTATTCCATTCAGAAATGCAAATTTGACATCCATTGGATACACTTTCAATCCTTTGTAAGATGCATATGCAAGTAGAGTTCTAACTCCTTCCAATCAAGCAACTGGGGAAAATGTCTCCCCATAGTCAATGCCTTCTTCTTGTGCATATCCTTTGCATACCAATTTGGATTTGTTCCTTGTGACTTCTCTATGCTCACTGAGCTTATTTCTGAACACCCACTTTGTTCCAATAACATTATTGTCCTTTGGTCTAGGTACTAGTGTCCAAGTTTTTTCTTTTCTGTCTGCTCAATTTCCTCATTCATGGATTAGGCTCAAACTCACATAACAAGCATGTTTGGTTATCCAACTTACTTCTTATCATAACTCCTAA
Source organism: Chamaecyparis obtusa (assembly GCA_027943335.1). Classification (NCBI taxonomy): domain Eukaryota; kingdom Viridiplantae; phylum Streptophyta; class Pinopsida; order Cupressales; family Cupressaceae; genus Chamaecyparis; species Chamaecyparis obtusa. The sequence goes on from BSBK01001701.1 coordinate 548,304, forward strand.
ATATTTTTCTCCAATGATTTGATCTAACTTATGATGTCTTTTCACATACTTTGCTAATGTAGGCTTTGGTCTCCTTTCTTCTTGCTCTTGTTCTTCAGGTTCATCTTGAAAATTCTCTTCAGTTTCATTTTGTATCTCTTCTTCCTCTTCTAATTGTTTGGAAGATACCTCTTGTTGCTTGACATCTTCTTGTTGAAACTTGGAAAATTCTTGTTGTTTCTTAGCAGCTTTTTTCTCTGGTTCAACTCAGGTAAATTGTTGGGCTCTCCTTCTTCCATGTATATGAATGATCTGTAATCTTTAGGTTCCTTCTTGCACTCAACTTCATTCCTTTTTGCATATTCATCAACTCTAACATTTTCACTTTCCACAAATATGTTAGTGTTAAAATTCAAACACTTGTAAGCTTTTCTCTTAGTGGAATAACCTAAGAATATGCCTTCATCACTTTTAGCATCAAGTTTTCCATTCATGTTGTCCTTTAGTATATATAAAATTTTCTTCCAAAGACTTTAAAATATTTCACATTAGGTGCATAACCATGCTATAACTCAAAAGGTGTAGCATTTGTACCTTTCTTGACTTGTACTCACTTCAAGGTATAGATAGTTGTACTTACAACTTCTCTCCAGTAGTTTTGTGCAACATTTTTCTCTATCATCAGGGTTCTAGCATAATCCATGATTGATTTATTTTGTCTTTCAACTATACCATTCTGTGGAGGAGTCCTTGGTGTAGACATCTACCTCTTGATTCCTCTATCATTGTAGAATATGTTGAACTCATTAGATATGAACTCTCCTCCTCTATCAAATCTCATACATTTCAAGCTCTTACCTATTTCTTTCTCAATGTTTTTCAAATACCACTTAAACAACTGAAAGGCATCATATTTTTCTTTAAGAAACATCATAGTCATCATTCTAGAGTAATCATCAACAAATAGAATAAAATATTTATCACCATAGTATCTTTGTACACCAATAGGTCCAAAAAGTTCAGTATGAACCAATTCCAAAATATCATCAGAAGTATAGGTTTTTCTCTTGAAACTAGACTTTGTCATTTTTCCTAATTGACGTTGCTTACATGTCACATTATCAGGTTTCTTTAATCTCGGTAATCCTCTTACTCTTTTCATCTCACTAATGCTTACCCAATTGTCAAAGTTCACATGACACAACCTCTTATGCCATAACCATACATCATCAAATTATCCAAACAATCATGTATCTTTAGATAGGTCTAGATGGAACAAATTACCCCTTGTTTGTTCTCCACTTCAAACTAGTTCACCAGTGGCATCAAATATCTTAGCCTTTTTATGATGAAACTCAACTCAGTAACCAGAACTGTTCAACTATGCAACACTCAACAAATTATAGCTAAGTCCTTCAACCCAATAAGCATTGTCACATATGATCTTATCAATCAATCTTATTGATCCTTTTCCCTTCACAAGACATGGTGCATCATTACCAAACTTAACACTACTACCTTTGTAATTATTTAAGATTTCAAAATTACTTTTATCACTAGTCATATGATGTGAGAAACCACTATTAATTATCCATCTATCACCTTTACTCACATATGAAATAAGTGCAGTTTTCTCATCAGAATAAGAATCATCTTTCATAGCAACATAAAAAAATTCTACATCATAATTATCAGACTCACTAGATTCATTGTTAGTTTCTTCTTCAGTAATATAACAAGATTTATTACCTTTGTCCTTGTAGTCCTTATACCTTTTGTAGTCTTTGTCATCCATTTTGTCTATGTACTTGTTTTCCCTTCTTAATTCATCCTTGTCATTCTTGTTAGGACATCTTGCTACAATATGACCAACTTTGTTACATGAAAAATAGATTATAGGAAGTTTACCTTTAAATTTTCCTTTTCCTCTCGGTAGTCTTCTAGTCCCTCAAGATCACCAAGATAATCATCTGAAGTGTCACTGTCACTGTCACTATTCACACATCTTTCTTTTCCTTTCTTAGAATTTTCAAGAACCATTTGAGAATTGAATGAAAATTCAATATTACAAAGAGTAAAACTATCAAAATTTAATAACTCAAAAGTGATAAGTCTACCAACAAGACCTTCCAAAGTTAAGTTGTTACTAGGAGCACATCTCAATTCTTGTATTGCATAAACTCTAATAGCATAAATAAGAAATAGGGTTCTCAAAAAATTTCTAATAATAGTTTCATCATCAATATTTCCATTAGCTCCTCTAATAGCATTTACAACCTCCTTAACTCTGATACAATATTGAACAATAGTCTCACCTTGTAACATTCTCATTTCATCAAACTTACCTCTCAAGCTTTTAGATTTGGCTCTTAGTACATGTATGTCTCCACCATAGATAGTTGTCAGTGTATCCCACATTTTCTATACATTGGTACAATCCTTGATGTCTTCAAATTCAAGATAACTTAGGGTTGATGCAATCTCCAACATTTTCTGATTGTGTTCTTGCTTCTCCTTCATCTGTTGAGATATCAAAGGTGTCGATATTGTTATGTATTCATGTTCCACATAGTATTTTTTTGCATCACCAATTCCAGCTAGGTGTAACTTCATCAAAATTTTCCATGCAGGGAATTTCTCCTTGTTCAGCTTTAGTACCTCCTTTTTGTACATCTTGATCTTTAGCTTCAAGTACCTTTGAAGTTTTTCTTACAAGCACAATAGCTCTGATACCAATTGTTAGAATGATTTTAGAATAATTGAGAGGGGGGTGAATCAGTTATCCTCAGGTCAGATGTACCAATTGAACTTTTAAACACTTCAACCAACTTAGATCTATTCAGTAATCCACTTAGTCTCTATAGAATATAATCAGTAACATAAACTTGAAGTCCACTTTCCAAAAGTAATCAACTTGCAGAATATAAAACTCTTAACAATGTAACACATCAAATAACATTCACACAAGTATGACACCAAGATTTAACATGGAAACCCAATTTGGGAAAAACCACTAGTAATATGCTACCAAATTTTTACTATTCTGAAGTGAGCTCTATGAGGAGCCAACCTTGTTAAAGGTTACAATACACACTGTTAGGTGTGACCCTGTTAAAGGATTTAATCACCCTGTTAGGAGTGACCTTGTTAGAGGAATTAATAGCATCCCATTAGAATGTCACCTTGATTAAAGGATTTATAAATGATTGTTAGATCAACCTTGATTAAAGGATTTTAACTGATACAATGGTTAGAAAGTAACAATAGGTTATGATCTGAGACATACAACTCACTTTGCAAATACATATCCAATGTAGCTCATATGATGATCTACTAAGTGACCTTCATTATCATCTCCATCTCTGATCTACTCAGAATTCCTTCAATAAATCACCATGACTATGTTCATCTCGTCATGACTCTTCTCAGCCTTCTTCTTAGGTAGCTTAATATTTTTCTGCTCAATCATCTCTATAGATCTTAGGTTTAGGTCAGATTCATCGAATCCTTTCAACATTTAATTCTCCTTCTTATCCTTCTAGATACTTCTCAAAAATCCTCTTTGAAACCATGCATAAAAATGGTTTACCAAGCATTAAATGTTCCAGGTCATTCATCCTTATCTTCAACACATTTTACATATCCCAAGAATTCAACTATGTGATCTGGGAATCTCAATTCCTTCATAAACTGTAAATTACTGACACTGGGTCATCATTATGTTCTTTTGCTTGATCATCATTGGATAAATCAGTCATTGCTAAAACTGTTCTTCTCGACAATCAATGTCTTCATTCGGTTTAATTCTTGATACTTAGGAATTACTGATGCTCGGTTGACACTAAATTCTCTTGGCTTATACTAGTGCTCGATCAACACTAGCATCACTCGGCTTACACTAAAGTTTCTTAATCTTTTGTTCTTTTGCTCAGTTAAGCCTAGGCTTTCAAACTTTCTTTCCTCATTTCTTCTAAGCTTAAAATCAAATGAATTATTCACTTAGTGTCATAGATAAACAACACATTAACTTGCCAATGTAACAACTAATCAAGTACCCATTGTAGATTCTCATAGCTCAACCTTTCCACTAGGTCTTCTTGTTATGTCCTCTTTTCAAATCATCTTCATCAATCAAAAGATATGGTACTCTAATAGTTATAAAATGTCTCACCTATTAAGGTTTGACATCAATGACAATATAATAATTGTTTCAATTGTAGTTTCCAATAAGTATGTTGTTCATAGTAGGCCTGATATAGCATATGCAGTTGGGATATTTGCAAGATTTTAAACTAATCCAAAGGAATCCCATTTGGTGTTCATTAAGAGAATGTTTAGATGCTTAAAAGGGAATAAAGACTATGGTCTTTGGTATGATCACATATTAGGTTTTACTTTGAGTGTGTTCACTGATACAAACTGGGTAGGTAATGTGGATTATAGGAATAACACAAGTGGATGAGATTTCTTTCTTGGAGAGAGACTTGTGTCATGGACAAGAAAAAAGAACTATATTTCTCAATATACTTCAGATGTATATTATGTTGTTGTTGCTATAAATTACACTCAAGTTTCTTGGATGAAGTAGTTATTTGAAGGTAGTAAGGAAAAGGTAATTGAATCAGTGGTTATCTATTGTGATAATACTAGAGCTATAAACATATCCAAGAACCCCGTGATGCACTCTAAGACTAAGCATATTGAAATTAAGTACCATTTTATTAGAGACAAGGTTCAAGAGAAAGAGGTATAGTTGGATTATGTGCCAACTAAGGAGCAAGTTTGTAGAAATTTTTACTAATCCACTACCAAAGGATATGTTTGAGTATCTAAGAGGAAAGTTAGGGGTCATTCCCCTACCTGAGTGGAGTTAAAGTGATGTTGTTGCATCAGTCTATTATTTTTATTGGAAATATTTGATTGGATTGATGTAATAACAAGCTACTCCTTAGGGGGAGCAGTCAGTTGTAAAGATATTAAAGGATAAGAAGTGATCTATGGTATAGTTTCTTTGGCATTGTTTTCAAAGGGGGAGATATGTATTGATAAGTGGAAATAAAATAGATGAGAGAGAAAAGAAGGAGACACATAATGTTATATTCGATTCAGAGATGAAGATTCAATGTAAGAACATAAGAAAACAAGGCTATATGATTGAGAAGATGTTTTTATTGTTGTGTTTCCATCAATGCCAAAGGGGGAGATTGTTGGTATAATTGATGCAGTGATAGTATAGATTTGGTGTTGAGATTATCAGTTTTTGTGTTGTCATTCATGTCAAGTATTGACCTAGTGTTCATAGTATGTTGCAAGTGGTTCCAATGGTCGTGGTCCTTAAGGGATACTTGGTAATGTATTTATATGATAATTGTATGATTCTAACTATTAATTTGTTTGAATTTTGTAAGTTATGATTGATTGAAGTGTGACAAGGCAATTGTTAGAACAATTTGTGACTAGAAATGAGTAATTTGATTGGTTCATTAAATCTATGATGGGTTAGGTGTCTCAATCATATAATTGTGTTGTGTATAATGTTTTGAACTCATTTTTATGACCGCAACTAATTTGAATGACCGTTAAGCATGTTTTGTGGTTACAGAAGTTGTTCCAGTGAAAGGTGACAGTGTTCTTGAGCTACCGATGGTAGATCTTCTATTGGTTATCAATAATAAATTTGTGATGAATAATTTGTGTTCCACTTGTCAAGATGACATGTCTCAATTTATTTTTGGTGATGTTTTTTCATTATATTGATTGAGGTATGCTTTTTAACAAGATGAAGTCTGAGTTGGTCAAAACATGTTTGATTGTTCTTGATAAAATAAATTGTAAGAGTCTATCATATGGCTGACCTATTTGGTAAAGATGGTTGTTATATTGGGATGTTTTTTTTGTCATAATCTCTCTGGGTGTGAAGATTTAAAAAGTAATTTCAAATGTGTTGGTTGATTTTTTACGGCAATGTTAGGATTAGGGCTTGAAAAGTGATATTTATATCATGAAATCAAAGATTTGTATGTGTAGATCATGATTGTGATAGTGTGGTCAAGCTAGGGTATTCTATAGTTTTCTCAAGAGATAATGTATGTGTTTCACTGGATCTGATCAAGCAAAGGAGTTTCTATTTCAAGATCAAGTGATCTTGACAAGTTTTCTATAGTAAATCCTTTAACCAAGTAGATCCTAATAGGTCTTATTTGTAAATCTCTTAATAGAGTGTCTCATTAACTTGATTTTGAAATCTACTAATAGAGTTACTCCTAACATGGTAAAGCTCCTAATAGGGCTAGAGGTAAATCCCATAACAAGGTGGCACCTAACAGTTTCTTTGTAAACTCATAATAGGGTTAAGCTCCTAATAGTGTGTACTTCATAAGAGTACATAATTTGTGAGTATCATCTAACAAGTAGTTTTCACCCATTTGGGTTTCCATAGGAAAAATATTATTTATATGTGTTGCATGCATTGTGGTGTCTATTTTTATTTTCTTATCAATCAATAAACTTGTGAATGTTGATTTTGAGTTAAAGAAGAAGAAATTTTTAGATATCCTAGATTACTGATTCACCCCCCCCCCCCCCCTCAGTAATATTGGATCCTTAGGACTAACACCAACAACCAAATGACACAGCTATCCAATCGATATAAGGTTTTGACATCAATGGAAACAATGCCAACAACAACTCAATCTGTCTAACCATTTCCCCCTTTTGCATTGATGGAAAAATAATAAAAATACAAAAACTCCCCCTGAGTAGATAATCCTTCAATGTTTTTTCCTTCATATCTTTCTCCCCCTTTTTTTCATAATGGTAAAGGACCAAAAAACTAGAACTCAGAGAATCATGCAAATAGAACATATTTCACCTCTTTTTAATGATCAAAATCTTCATCTTCCATTCATCCATAGCAACACCCCTCTGGGCACACAAACTATCAGGCTCCACTAGCATGCCAAAATATGAAGTCCAGTCTAGAGACTAAAACCATCGTTCATAATCTTTTGTATGAATAAGAATACCAGAGACATGTTCTAATCGAACTTCAACCACCCAAATATTCTCTTTGTCTTTGCAACTACAATATTTCTCCTTGTAGCTGACCAACTCTTATCCTCTATTTCCCACCTTCATCTTTGAAGTAATCATATGTATTTTATAATTCATTCAGTTCTCCCTCAATAGCTTCAATTATGCCTCAAAAATTATCAATAGTAGCATGCCACCAAAGCTAATACTTGTACATAACCGCAATTTATTTTATGCATTCCTTTGTCTCATTGATATCATCCTGGATAACTTTTGTTTATTTCTTCTCAAAGGATTATTTTTTTCACATAGTAATCTACACCATATTGCAAGAATATTCCTTCAATAGATTTTACCAAATCATCAAAAACCATACCATATATATTAAAAATAATAATATTTTAACTGATTAGATGATCAGTCATCATATCCTCAATTTGGTTTGTTCTCGTCGAAGATCATCCAATTCACATATCATCAATTTTATCAAACTCAACATTCTCCAACATAAACTAGATCACATCAGAATCCACAGAGTCAGATTCTGATGGAGACACCACATATTTCTCAATCTCCTATTCTCCTTCCTTTTTTTTGTGTCATTCTCATACTCAACTTCTTCTTCATCCTCCAAAATATTAACAATCTCTTTTCCTTTAGTAGTAATTTTTCTCATTTTAGGTTCTAGAAGGGAACAACCGATATCAATAGTCAAACTTTTCTAATCAGAGGAACCCTCTTCAACATGACTTACTAGCACAACATCGGATATGATTAGACCAAAGAAAATATTCATCTACAATGAAGAAAAATATGATTTGTAAATATCTACAATGTTGTCCAAAAACCCTAGGTATATGTAGATCTTTTTATCAACATAGATGTTTGTCTTCCACTCTATCTTCTCTCTACTTAGTAGAGACCTCAAGAAATAGAATAAAAAAATCACAGCCAATGAACCAAAGAAAAACCCATAACCATCTTATAAATTCATCTTGAAATTCTTAAGTAAATTGTCGATCAATAGTTTACACAAGTCAAACTGAATACATTCCCTAACCATTTTATGATAAATATAGACTTCTACAGTGTAAGTGGCACCATCACAATTCTAAAAATAAATTTTGTAAGTGATTTCATAGGTAACATATATCACCACCATATCTTCAACAATATTTATCATAAGTGCACGCTAATCACAGTCAATACCAATTAACTCCTCTAATTCCTTATATTTGATCATATTCTTTCCTAGAAGGTTACCAATATTGCACAACCCTATCAACTCTTCAATTACTTATTTTGTTAGCTCATAGGGTTTATCTAACATAGGATTTACATCCTAAAACTAACTCAACAAGAACATGATAAAGTCATTTTCATCGAACTAGGAAGATTCTCCTCATATATCGACAAAGCCAAAGTTTTGAATTCGCTGCAACTCTTCTTTAGAAAAACCAACTTCCAGTTGTCTAATCTTGCTATGATAAAATTCCTCTAATTATACCTTCTTCAACATCCTTGAAATGTTCACACTGGTATCACAAACTACCAATTGAGACTACATTATCGCACTTGAGTATTTTTTGCATTCTTTCTCAAACGCTACTAGAACCTCCAATTTTTCTTCTTTGCAATAGTGCCAAATGATTTCAAAAATTTACTTTCATAACCATGATCCATTATAATTACATTTTTCCTACCAAAAATTAAATATCATTGACACAACCCAATCGTACTGTGCACATCAATCAACTACAACAAGTAAAATCATTATATGTTCATCCAATATATCGGAGACAAGCCAGTTACAACTGGTATCACCTTAGAGAATGGGAAGTGACTAATATAGAATTTTAATACTCCTCCTGAGACAAAAAAAAAAAAATCAGCTCAGTTACTAGAAGAGATAATACCAAGATCTAGTACCACAAAGCTCTCTTCACCAATAGTATCTTTCTTCTTCCATATCATAGTTGCCTTCTGAGATTTATTTGATACTGCAATATTTTACCATTTCCATTATTTACTAGAGCACTACCATATCTACATGTGTTATCATAATGACCAATCTGACCACATTTGAAACAATTGACATTCCTCTGACCTGATCTCACTGACTAAACCCTAGATCTACATTGATTAATCATGTGACCATAATTGTGACATACGTGGAAATTCCCATGAAAGATATTCATTCCACCTTTCTTAACCAGATTAGAAACTTGACTTCTGCATTGATTTTCTTTATGAAAAAACTTATGACAATTAAAGAATTTAACCTTCTATTCCTTTCTCATCTTACATTCAACATCCTTATGATCAAAATTATTGTATATGTAACAATAACCGTTAAAAGATAAATACCTTTGAGCATTTGTTGTCTAGCTAGAGGCCTTTTCATAGATGTATTTGGATCCTTGACCTTTTTAGCTACCTCAGACTTTGCTTCAGCTTTAGGTTCCTTCTCTTTTCTTTTGTTTCTTTAGATCTGAACACTCACTGGTAAAACCTAATCCTTCCTTATCCTTGTGACTATTCTATAGGGATAAAATTTGATCCAACATAGTACTTATGTCGCAAGCTTTTTCTTTAGATCTCAACTTCTTTATTTCTTGATTCAACTTTTCATTTTCATCTGATTTCTTCTTGATGATGTCCTTGAGATCCTCTTCATTTTTATTTCATTCCTCTATTTTGTGATTGATAGTGTTCCTCATATCTCCTTCAATCTCCCCCCAATTTTCCATTTTCTACTTTAACCCTTCTTTGATAAATTCCTCAATATTTTTACTTTCACTCAAATTATTTTCTAGATTGGTCACCTTTTCTTTTGATTCCTTTAATTCTTGATTGAATCCCTTTTGTCTTTCTTTGAACTTCTAGATCTGATCCCTCAACTTTGAGATACATGAATTTGTTTCCTTTAAGTTTTCTTTCAAATCCTCATTCTCTGATTCAGTGCACTCAATATCTCTCATCATGATCTGTTAATCCTCGTTAGAATAGTACTCTCCTTCCATCTATTCAAACACCCTAAATCTCCCTCAAGTGGTTAAGATCTATCTGCAAGGGACCAAGCTCTTATACCAATTGTGGAACAGGCCGAATAACTAAGAGGGGGTGAATCATTTATTCCAAAGCAATTTCTAAAATTTTACTAAACTAGTAATCATATAAACCATTAAAATAATTAAGATTTATAAAAGCATGAAAGTACAAAACCATAAACACAATGAACACCAGAGTTTACGTGGAAATATAAGATGGGAAAAACCATAGAGAAGATAATTCTCAAGAAATGAACACCAATTAAGGTAATTTTTGCAAGGGCTCACTACTAGTTTTCTCTCTGCTATTTGGCTCACTGTTAATCAAGATAACTACGCTTATACAAAAAATATATTACAAAATGTTTTATTGAAAAAATGTGAACTAATAAAATTGCATCTACCTATGCATGAAACGGATCTAGACGATAGAACAATAACCACCCACAGTAAAGATATCATACAAATATTATGTCTACATATACCAAATGTCTATAACACAATATGTAAGACCTTCCTTGTGTTCCTCAGCAATACTTCACTCAACTTCCTTCTACTTACACATTATTGTCAGATATACATCAAAACAAACTTTCACTATATCACCTTCAATGCTTTTTTTCTTTCTTGCATCCATTTATTCATTGAATACAAAATATATCTCTATTTATATATACATCAAATAAGGTAGCCACATATGTCATCCAAAACATGCCAGCCACAAAATAAAAGATATTACAATTATATTTAACATGCTACCACTAAACTTAGATATAGATTGTCATACATAATAAATATTTATACCACATTACCATGTGACCTAAATATAGGTCACACTTAAGATACGTACACTTCATATAACATTTACCAAAAGATAAGAAAATTCTAGAACCATCAAAATGCCACAATCAAGTCTGTGACTTGATCATCAAAAATTCTAATCCAACCTATGGATGAGAACTGATAAACCAATCCAGCACGAGATATAGCCTTTAATCAAAACCATCTGATGAAATGTGAGAATGCCCAGGTAGTAGGGATACTAGAAAGAACTTTGTAATGCAGCAGTCAAAACATACTAACCAAAAATATGCTCATCTATAATCACTAAAACATTCAAATGTACCAAAAAGATATATTATAGTAGTAGGAACACGTACACCTGAAAACTTAACTCAAAATTTCATATAACTAAAACCCTAATGTCATACTGACATCCAACTGATACTTCCAACAACCAACTGATGCAGTTATGCAACCAGTATAATCTTTTGACATCAATAACAATAATGCTAGCAACAACTCAATATGTCTAATAATTTGATGGTTTCTTGTTGGTTTTGGATGGATAGAAGGTTATTAACTCGTATGTTTAATCACATGAGGAATATTTACCTTGGGTTTAAAATTAATCTCTATTAGATGGATTTTGAGGATGTATTAGTCTCCTCTATGTTTAGACATGGGATATTGTCAATTGAGCCTCTTGTGATTCATGGAATAAAGAAGTGTATACCTTTATTATTGAGTGCAAGGTTGAATGCAATGAGTACATGAAGATCATCCTGACAAGAAATATTGACATCTATCTCTTGAAGCACATTATTGGAAAGAACATTGTTAGAGCATGTTTCCACCCTGCCACGAAGTAGTTACACTTCACTAGAATCTTTCACGAGACAAAAAAAAATACCCATCCTAGCTAGGGGAAGACTAGTAATGTGATACTTGAAAGTGTAATGAAATTATGTGTACTGTGACATATCTAAATCTAATTATAATGTGATTATAATATAAACTCACAAGATGAAATAACATACATGTGAAGAAAGAAGCAACAATTCTTTTTATTTGGTACCTTTTATAGGGTTTGATTCCATCGCAAACACATGGAAACATAGTGATGATAAATAGAGACAAGAGAATGCCAAAATACATTCATACGTTTATTCCTCAAGTCAAATAACTCTCAGTTTATGCAATGCATGATGAAAAAGAACATAAGTATAAATATATGATAAGATTGATAATAAATCAAACGGCATCACCTTAAAAGTAAGCACCCTTGTTAGGTGCTCATTTTTAGCCCCATTTTAACATTTATGGGTTCCCACATTGATTTCATTTTATCCCTTTTGCATCCTCCAAATCAAAATATTATTTTCTCAAAACTCAAGAATGGTTTTTATTTCTATGCATATTCCCTTATTATCCAACCATTCACATAATTTATTTTTCCTCTATGACCTATTAGGCCCCTTTTGTAATTTCAAGATTTAAGATGTGTTTATGCTTTATTTTTCCTCTTATCTTATTGTTTTTCCTTGAATCGCCTAACACTTCTTGAATCCCACAACTTCACCTCAAAATTTAAACATTCTAAGTATAGGTCAAACCTATTTTGACCTATACCTCGGGTGTTGAATTTTGGTGGGTTTCCATCCCAATGCAAGGTGTTTTCATTTTCTTGCCTAGCACAGTCGACCTTTATGAATTCGGACTCTAAAATCACTATAAAAGGAGGTATTTTCCTCTCATTTACACATCTCAATACATAAACTACAACTCATGATCTCAATCCATCAATTGCAAGACATCTCATTCCAATAAATCAATCCACAAGTAAGATATTGTGCATTCAAGGAGTTCAAGCAAGAAAGAAAGCATCCATTATCAAGCATCCTTCTTATCTTTCTTATTCAATCCAACATTGTGGAAACCTAAAAAATTCATCATTAAAGGGTTTGGTTTCATGATTTCCTATTGGGTTTTTGTGGATTTCAAGCTATTGTATCAACAGTTGTGATCATCTCCAAAGCGGCATTGCATCATAGAGGTATAAGGTAATTTAAGTTTCAGGTCTAGATTACATTTCTTGATGCACTTTCACTTACATTTCAAGTTCAATTCCTATACAAGGGCTTTACTAAGGAAATCCCCTTCCCCCTAACCATTTATCATTTTTACAGACTTGTAGGTCTTGGAGTGTAGATACAGCTCCATATCGAGGAAGCTAATCAGAAGACTTGTCCAATTCTAGTTTTATATTCCTGATTTTCCAGTATCAGGTATAGGTCAAACTTTCAACCTATACATGTGTATAGGTCAAACCTATTTCAACCTATTCCCAACGTAGAACATAAAGTTGCAGGTTGCAATCTTCCAATTTTAGAAATCTAGTCATTTTGGGACTTTCTGAGTCATAAAATTAGCCTCCAAATACCTTCTTCTTCTCTCATTTTCAAGTGCACACATTCCTACTTTCATCTCTTTCATCATAAATCATATTCTCATTTTCATATCATTTACATTCCTTCTCTTAGGAAAAGGAAGACCAATCCAAAATCCTACATTATGAAGATCATGAATTGGCAACCTATCTTGTGCTAATCAAAATTCATTTGTTACAAGGTTTTGGATCTTCCTATATATAGTAACCTATAATTTGGTGAGTTCCCTATCTTGGCATTTCTCACCATTTTATATGATACATTTTGGTGAACCTGACTTCTTACAACTCCATTTTGATTTTAGTGTTAGATGCCCTTTCTATGCATTTACATATCTAGATCTACTTTGTATTCATTTCATTTACATCTTAGATATTCTTTTCGTTTTTCCATTCTTAGTCACTTAGATCTAATATAGATACATTCATTGCATTATTTCATTTCATGTTTATATATTTAGTAAGTGCAAAATACAAAAACAAAATTTCATTCCATGTATGTTTTTCTTTTATATTAGTCTTAAAATGCATCTATTTTCTCAAAGTGATAGTGGTTTAGCTTACCTTTTATCACTGTATCCTTCTCCTAAATATCCCCCTCTCGATGAGGCCATATTGGTGCAAGAAGATGTTCTTAACCCTTCTTTCAATAATCTCTCTCTTTCGAGATAAGTGTTGAAGATTGATGTTAACTCTTCTCTTGATATGTTCTTCCCCCATGGGCATACCTTGAAAATTTTCCTTTGTGAAACATTTCCTTATAGGAATGAAGATTTGATGAATTATTATGGTACTTCTCCTAAAGTTTTCAATGATCTGAGTATTTGGGATGAACCACTAGATGATAATGTTGACTATTCTCTCCCTCATGAAACAACCTTGGTACAAGATGATGATATAATGGTTGACATTTCTTCCACTTCCTCTAGAGATAACACATTCATGCTTGATCTTTCTCCTTCTCCTAAAACATGCCCCCTTTATGAGGATATTTTAGAGAAAGAGGAATACATTATAAATACTTTTCTTAATATCACCTTACCTTAATTTGACACTCATTGTAGCGATGAAGCATTTAATGGATTTCCTTAGTTTCTATTCTAAATATTTTCCTACTCATGAAGATACCTTGTGAAAGGAGGATAATCTCAGTGTTCTCCCTTCTAATGATGAACCCACGAACAATAAAGATCTTGATCAAGTCAATGTTATTGTTCATACACAACCTACGATAGTCAACAAGCCTATGATAATTTTCAAAGGATATCCTCAATCAACTTCATCTCAAACTCCTAACATACCTATTATCATTTTTAAGGGTTATCCTCAACAATCTACTCCTCAATCTTTCCCTACACCTATTATTACAGTTAAAGGATATAATCAACAAAGTTATTTCTAAACTCTGAATAAGCCTACTATAATTGTTAAAGGAAAACCTAGACGTCCTTTGTAGTTCTTTAAGGATTATCATGCGGTGGCGCACACCTATCGCACAAGAAATAATCTTCAACCTTGTAATCTAGTCATTCCTACTTCTCTCCCACCTTCTCAACCTGTGCTTCCTCCTCCACCCCATCTTCCTTGAAATATTGGAAAGGAGTATGATTTGGTGGAGAAATTACATGATACCCCTTCCCATATTTTCCTTTGGGAACTTCTTCAAAATTATCATACTTATCGTGAAGCCTTGAAAAAAATATTTAACCACTCTTCTAACTCCACCACCTAATCAAGATAATGCCAATTCCTTTCTGCAATTAAAGCATGCTACTCTTGTCCCACTTCAAATTATGTTTACTCAAGATGATTTACCTCCTACAGAAGTTCAAGATCGACATGACACCCTTATGGTAGTTGTCCTTATCAATGGTAATTGCATTCATAAGACCTTAATTGATAATGGTTCTGGGCTAAATTTTTGTTGTATTGACATATTGAAACATATGGAAGTTGATATTTCAACCATTAAACCTAATAAAATTCGTGTTCTTGGCTTTGATAACGATTCTGATAAAAATAGACATCGTCACTTTAGCTATTAAAGTAGGTCCAATTCTTCTAGATACTCCTATTCATGTGATGTCTGGACCTCTTAATTAGAACCATCTTTTGGGAAGACCTTGGTTACACACTATACATGTTGTTCCTTAAACTCTCCATCAAAGAGTTGAATTTATCTACAATAATTTGATGTACACACTTAAGGTAGATGATAGACTGAATAGTTGTTTGAATACTGAATTAAGTAATAACCTTGTGTCTATTGAATAAAAACAAGATCAAAAATATAATGATGATCCTCCTTCTACTAGTGTCCTTTTTTATGATGATTAGGGATCCTTGTATTTCAAACCAACTTATGTTGGAGAGTACAAACTTTCAAATCTTCAATTTATGCATTCTAAATCTAACAAAGAATCCAAAGCAAGTTCTCTTTCTGATGAAATTAGTAACAATTTTTTCACTTTTTCCACTCCTAAAAAATCTCTAGAAACTATCAAACCTAATTGTGATGACATAGTAATTAATGAGGCTCCATTAACTCTTTTTTATATGACTTCTCGTTATGGCCCCAATTATCATTTATTAGCGAAAAATGGAATCAATGCGAATAGATATGGTAAACATGAATAGGGAACTTGAATTGCCTTAGGAAATGAGGGGCGTGAGAATTCTTATGGACTAGGTTTTAATCCTTATAAGCAGCCACAAAAAGTTAATATTAACACCATCATGAATAACACTTCAAAACATGATTCAAGATGTGTGCAACAAAGTGTTAAGAATAGTGATAAACCTATTGAAGCATTTGGTTTTGAGTCTCTTTCTTTGTCCAAATCCTCTCCTTCATCATCTAACATTTCTCCTCCATTTACTTTTAATCAAGAAATGTTTTTTTCCCAAACTTCTTCATGCTAATGTGATTACTAGACCTAAACGCAAAAAGAAACATAATCAAAAACTTATGAATCTTCTTGTTTGCATGTATCATTGATATCATGATCACTCTACTAATGAATGTAAAGCTTTACATTATAAAATTAAATAGCTCATTGATAATTATTTTATTCATATAGTATGTCGCAATTAGATATATTTCAATCTTGATTTATCTAAATAACATCAAAGTTTCTATTATGTTTCTCCACACTATGTAACATTGCTAGCCTATTCCTTGGGGGTTCATTGTCATGCATACTTTGCAAGTAGCATAATAGGTCCCCTTTATCCTTGTCTCCACACTTGGGGGAAAGGGTTCTATATCAATATCTCTCATCTTATTCAAGGGTCCACTTTTCCCTTGGTTAAGTGCTATTTATCTACTATGCGGCATCCAATATTACATAGAAATGTTGGTTTGTTTACATTAGGGATATGCATCCTTGACCATAACCTTTTTCATTTTTGGTTATTGGATTTCCATGATAAATAAATCCTTTATCTTGGAGACTAAACAGTGTGTCTTCATAAGGATCACTTTTTCACTTCTTGCATGGTATCTCTTTGCATTTTTTCCTTCCATGGCCTCATAGGAGTTGTGACCTCTTTGGCTTGGATAAATACCGTAGTGTTGGTTGTTGGGTTTTCATTCATACCTTCCATGGCCTCATAGGAGTTGTGACCTCTTTTGTGAAACTTCTTTATCCTTGTTTATCACTTCCTTAAGATGAAAAAATAGTACTTATTTTTCCTTCTTAAGGGGGGCATAAATAGCTTCCTTATTGCATGTTCACTTTAAGCATGAAAGGTACAATACACTAGCATAACATAATTTTTTAGGGCCATATCACTCTCCTTTCATATTTTCAAAAAGAGTACACTAGCATAACACAATTTTCTAGGGCCAATTGCTCTCCCTTTTCACACATTTAGGATTGTTTCACTAGCATAACATAATTTTATAGACCATTTGACCTATCTTGGCACATACTACCAATCTTCATGGATATGACAGATCCATCTCCATCCATGAGGTGCACATATACAACAAATCTTCATAAATATCCATTCATGAGGTGCACAACACACACACACAAAGCTACAAGTCTCTCTCTCTCTCTCTCTCTCTCTCTCTCTCTCTCTCTCTCTCTCTCTCTCTCTCTCTCTCTCTCTCTCTCTCTCTCATGGATTGCCTAGTGTAACATAAAATTGCCTAGCGTAACATAAACTTGCCTAGCATGTGTCATCCATGATTGTCTTGATCTATCCTTCATGGTTCCATAGCATAACACACTTTTCTAGTTTATTGGATCTTGGATTCTTATCTTACCCTTGATGTATGTTCTCGTTCTTTTGAAGTGACCACTTGTGCTCTTGCAATAGCTTTTTGAGTATGATATTAGTGGTTGAGACATTATCTCTAGAAAGGTCTCTTTAACTAGTTGACTTGGAATCTTAGTAAGCTCAAGGCATTTTTTGTTGTTTTCTTTATCTTTGTATGTGAATGTACAAGTTAAGATCCTTATTTTGGGGGCTTATGTCCTTAAACTTGGTGATTTCTTATATCCTTACAGTTTTCCCATGATCTTTATCTTTCTTCTACTTTACCCTGAGCATGAGGTGGACTCATACTTCCGCTAAGGTGGGGGATAAATGTATCATCTTAAAAGTAAGCACCCTTGTTAGGTGCTCATGATTTTTAGCCCCATTTTTAAATTTATGGGTTCCCACATTGATTTCACGTCTTTCTAGCCCTTTTGCATCCTCCAAATTAATATTATTTGTTCAAAAATCAAGAATGGCTCTAATTTTTATACATAATTCCCTTATTATCCATCCATTCACATTATTTATTTTTCCTCTAGGATCTATGGCCTCATTTTTATAATTTCAATATTTTGGATGTGTTTATGCTTGATTTTCCCACTTATCTTTCTATTTTTCCCTTAATCATCTAACACTTCTCAAATCCCACAACTTCAACTCAAAATTTGCACTTTCCATGTATTGGTCGAACATGTATTTTGACCTATACCTTGGGGTTGAATTTTGGTGGGTTTTGGGGTGGATGCAAGGTGTTTTCATTTTCCTACCTAGCACAGTCATCCTTTGCAAATTTGGTCTCTAAAATCACTATAAAAGGAGGTCTCTTCCTATCATTTACACATCTCAAGACATCAACTACAACTCATGATATTAATCTACAAATTTCAAGACATCTCATTCCAAGCAATCAATCCACAAGTAAGATATTATGCATTCAAGGAGTTCAAGCAAGCAAGCATCCATCCATCCATTGAAGGTGTCCATTATCAAGCATCCTTATTCTCTTTCTTCTTCAATCCAACATAATGGAAAACTACAACAATCATCATTCAAGGATTTGGTTTCATGATTTTCTATTGGGTTTTTGTGGAGTCCAAGTTATTGCATCGACACTTGTGGCCATCTCCAAAGCAACATTGCATCATGGATGTATAAGGTAATTTATGTTTCAAATCTAGACTACATTTCCTCATGCACTTTCAATTTTATTTCAAATTTAATTCCTATACAGGGGCTTGACCAAGGCAATCTCCTTCCCCCCAACAATTTCCCATTTTTCAAACTTGTAGGTTTCAAAGTGTAGATACAGCTACAGATCTGAGAAGCTAATCAGAAGACTTGTCCAAATCCACTTTTATGTTCCTAATTTGACAGTATCAAGTATAGGTCAAACTTTAAACCTATACCTGGGTATAGATCAAACCTGTTTCGACTTGTTCCCAGAGCATAACAAAAATTTATAGGTTTCAGAGTTGCAGGTTGCAGTCTTCCAGATTTGAAAATCTAGTCATTTTGGAACTCTTTCAGTCAGAAAATCAGCCTCCAAATACCTTCTTCTCTCATTTTTAGGTGCACACATTCCTACTTCCATCTCTTGCATCATAAATCATATTCTCCTTTTCATATCATTTACGATTCCTTATCTTTGGGAAAGGAAGACCAATCCAAAACCCTACATTGTGAAGATCGTGAATTGGCATCCTATCTTGTGCTAATCAAATTTCCTTTGTTACAAGGTTTTGGATCTTCCTAAAGTAACCTATAATTAGGTGAGTGATCTATCCTAGCATTGCTCACCATTTTATATTATACACAAACATCACTTTAATAAAAATATTTATTGCATATCTACCATAATTCAATCTCATAAGGTTCTAATTTCCCTTTTACTTAACCCTTTAAACATAAGGTTAATATCAACATGCATGGTTCATGGATAATTTATTTTTTATCCTAAACTCCCTAGAAATCAACTATGGTAAGCATTATCTATCTACAACAACTGAACTTCTATAATCATTAAGAAATAATAAAAGCAATGATCGCATGATATAATACAATTTAAATAAAGGTTAGAAAACACCCATAGGCATGCATATTAGACCTAAAGTAGTTCATAAGTACTCCCTTAGGTAACAAGGAACCCTTCTCATGAAGATTTTAAATTAGCATAGTTGTGGTCAAGAAATTTCCTTGAAATACGAACACTTAATTGATTATCTTGTTATAAATAGAAGGTATTTAAATCTTAAAAAGACAATCATGGCAAAATGTATATGCTTAATGAAAATTAATTAATTTATCTTTTCATGCATATGATAGTCATCATTAATCTAATTGCATTCATTCTCTATTTATGAGATTGTATATAAGTTTAACTTGAAAACATGCAATGAAATGCACACTTAAAAGATCTACATGTTTTCTTGCATATTGAGCTTCTAATGAAAATTTCATATTTATACAATTGTAAACTAAATTTATATTTCAAAGTCATGTTGTTTTTGTAACAAGAACAAAGTGATTTCAATCATACAAATAAATATGCACATATTCGTTTCAAGATAGTTGTATGCTTATCTTTCCAAATAAATGTCCAACTTCTAATGATACCATCAATGCATTTATAATGTCTTTCTATACATACTAAATTTCTCTAAGAAAGAATCTATATTGTGCAACTAAATTCTTGTTTCAAGTCAAATATTTAGGTATAATTTTTATATCCTTGTGGATTTAGATCCCCGTTTTCCTTTCCAAAACCTAATTTAGTAATAATGACATTTTTTCATCTATCTACAATATTAGACATTTATAACATTCCCATATTTCTAAATCTAAGGTGCCATTTATTAATTTAACCAAAAACACTTACATATTCAATAGTAATTGTATAAAGAAAGAATTAAATTTATTATTGTTTCTAATATGAATACATGATAACAAACATAAATATCTATAAAAGTACTTAATATTTTCCTTTCAAGATTTCTTCTACAATTATAAATATAATAATTTATATGTCAGAAAAGTATTATGTTTAAAGAAATTTATTAATCACTAAATATGCTCTTCCAATAGTTATCAAGACAATCTTTGTTTATTTTTATTTCTACATTTTCTCCTATATAATATGTCATTGAGCATTTTTAAAATTAAGTCACCTTATAAGTCTGTTTTTATTATTAAATATTCTTTTTAAGATCTAGTATAATTATAACATGATTTTATACTAGCATATATTATATAAGTATGTGTATGCACATACTTTTATTAATATGAATATTATTTTGATATTTTAGTTCACAATCATATAGAAACCAAATCAACCTGATGGATTACAATTACATTTTTAGATTCAGGTCATTTATAAAGGAGATTAAAATTAAATCATATATGTATGTATTTACTTGTGTGTCTGCCCAAATATATCTACACATTTAAACAGAAAATATAATTCATTTTCCAATTCCAGAAAATGGTATGAATACTAAGATAAGAGGGTAAAACTTAGAAACAATCTTCAATTGCTCAATCCCACGCACTACCTCTAATTGTTGAATTCACTCCCATTGTTACGTTGATTGCTCTCTATAATCAGTTCCTCCAAAGAAAGCTCTATCTTTTATTTTACTAGAGTTCTCAGTTGTTGTCTCTTTCCCTTCTTAATTGGTAGATTTGGCTTCTCACTCATGCCATTTTAGTTGCATGTTCAATACTTTAATATATTATTTCCCCTTGTCTCTTTTTGCCTTCATTGAAGCTTTCTTCTTCTTTTTTAACCTGTGCAATGCAAAATCTTATTGTTATTCCTCGTGTTCCAATGCATAGAATTGATCAAAGCTGAGTTAACTAATTTTAAGTTGTGCATTTGAACTAAACCTTTCCTATTAGTTATCGATGCCTCCCACTTTGCATAGTGCTTGAGTGGTCATTCAAAACAGTCTGATTGATGAGTACAGGGCGGCTCCAGAAACTCATCTTCCCAAAAGTGTTGTGCATCTGCTATTTTATTGTCTTAATTCGGGCTTCCTTAGTTGCATACCCATCCTAGGCCACGTTTCTTGTGACTTAATTTGATTGAATTTCTAAAACAAACTTTATTTCTTAATTTTTAGTTTATTTATTTCTTTTTGTTGTTAAATTAATTTATCATTTAGATTGTGTGAAAGTTTTTTTATCAAAGTTTCTAATCATATTCTATGATCCATCATTAGAATGACAAGAATATAAGAAGAGAGAAAAATAAAAGAACATAGAGTTTTTAAGAAGAAAGAAGAAACATACAAATTATATATATATTTAAAACATGCAAATTTTAACTCATGTTGTGGTCTTGTTATGTTTTGTTTTGAGGGGCTTTCATGGTACATCTTATGTTTTCATTTTGTAAAAGGTTTCGGGTCCCTTCAAAACCTATTTTTTCATTAATAAAAAACAAAAGCTTCATTTTTAGATTTGCTAATTTCTTATTTTCAAAACAAGTATGTTATGAGCAAATTATTATTCATAACATAATTATACATCATATTCAATTATCTATGTAACCATGAGAACGCAAAATGCTATGTGTGCACAACCAACACATCACATATACAATATGAATATATTATGTGTGTGTGTGTGTGTGTGCAAGTACACATGAAGGCACATGTTTGCAACCTCATTTCATCCATGAGTGCAAACCATATGAACTATGTGGTGTCTATTATTATATTTAATAAAATAATTAAACATTTATACATATGTATATGTCTAGAAAGAAAAGGAAATTGTCTTTATTTCAAAGTATTAAATATTGCACCTATACTTATTAAACGATTCAAAATTGATTAAATTATTAAATAAATAAAAATAAGAATATTAAAAATTGTGACAAAACTTAGGGATATGTTGTCAGTACTTTTGAAGCAAACTAACAAATAAAGTGTTCGTGGAAAGAAGGTTTGTCATGAGAGGAAGGAGTCGTTGGAAGGAAGGTGCAGGGAGAAGAGTTGATCAATGGACATGGGGTGGCCGGGAAGGGACCTGGCATCGCCCTCAACAATGCTTTGCCCCTTGGATTCCTTTGAGGAGATCTCGAGTCATTGACTTCTTACACGACCATAGGGGTCTAGGGTTTGAGCTCCACCATTGAGTTAGGTTCACTCCCTATAGGGTGGAAAGAGGAAGAGATCAGTTTAGCAACGGCAATAGAGTCAAAAAACCACAGGAGAAGGGGGATTCTGAATGGAATAGAGTGGCAAAGAAGATTTGGAAACCAAAGGAACTGCGCAATAATGATAGTGATGGGAAGGAGGATATTAGGTCAACTACAAAAAAGGTATGTAGCACCTCGAAAAAATTTGGCAAGCTCTCAATAAGTATTTTCTCTAAGTGTTGGAATGTTCCTGTTTCTTGGTTGAAAGAAAAAGGTCTATTCATGAAATGGGTTGGGGGATGGTCATTTTTAACAAGGGTAAAGAAATGGTGTGAGGAATCTTGGGCCTTTAGGGTAGATCTTAAATCCCTACCTAATGTTTTCTTCCTAGTTGTTTGTGAGACAAGATAGGATAAATAGTGGGTCCTAAATAATGGCCCTCACGTGATGGGAGGGAAAGGTTTTTTCATCAAGGAATGGGTGTCAAATTTAAACCCACTAACAACTTATGTCAGGGAAGTGTCAATATGGATCTAGTTATACAACTTACCATTTGAGTATTGGGAGGAGAACTTAAAAAGAATAGGCAATACATTGGGGAATTTTTTGAAATTGGGAGAAGGCGTGGATAAAAAAGACTATGTATGCTAGGGTTTGCATCAGTTGGACT
The DNA here is from genome assembly GCA_027943335.1 of Chamaecyparis obtusa. Classification (NCBI taxonomy): domain Eukaryota; kingdom Viridiplantae; phylum Streptophyta; class Pinopsida; order Cupressales; family Cupressaceae; genus Chamaecyparis; species Chamaecyparis obtusa. The sequence goes on from BSBK01001701.1 coordinate 571,673, forward strand.
CCTAATACTCCCCTTCCCAGATCTATTGAGCTAGTGTCAAATGTTGGAGTTTGGGAGCAAAGTGTCAAAATGGAAGATGAAATTGAATGGTGTAGGGCATGTACAAATTTGGGCCACACGGAATGGGAGTGTCGACAAAGGGACAAAGGGACACAGTTGATGTCATTCTGCAAAAGATCATGAATATAGAAGGGAACCAGTAAATAGAACAATCACGAGGAGATCCTCATGACGCACGAAATATAAATTGTAGTCGTGGTGGGGATGGCCTCTTGATGGGGCAGAAAGACAACAATGATGGTGAAGCTATTACGAGAATGGGAGGTATTCAACAAAACAAGTTTGATCTAGGAGATAAAATGTGGCCAAATCCACATTGTGCTATTAAACTAGAGGAGGTGACAGTGTCACTTCAGGAAGGTCTAAATGTGAGTGAAGGCTTGAATGGACATCAAAAAACCCCACCCTTTCACGATGGCAAAGACCAAGCGAAGGAAACTAAGAATGATCAAGAGGACTCACAAATCTTTATAAGTCAAGTTCTTGCAACTAGTGAGAAAGGTCCAAAACTTGACCCTCAAAGTAATGGGTATGACAACGAAGGAAGAGAACGGACTCTTAGATAAATGATAATGGATGATACCATGGAGCTAATGGACATACCTGGAGAACATACTATTCAAATGGATATTTTACACTCATCTGCTAAGAAGACATCTTTTTCAAGTGGAAGCTCAAATGAGGCTCCACCACCTGGATTTGGGGTTCATGGTCTAGTCAAGCCTCAAGTAAATATGCAGTCTCCTCCCACCTTTGAATTTGTGGACACGGATGTAGGAGTATATGAAGGTGTAGAACCGGTGATGGAGCACACTAGGAGGGGAAGGAAAGAGATGAATGGCAATAAAGTCTCTAGCAGGAATATCCCTGCTTTGGGAGTTAAGGAACTAGGTCTTTCTTGGTTGGATGGAGATCTACGTTCAGAGGAAGAGGACATTTTGGAGAAAATAATTACAAGCCAGACGCAAACCAAGTTTGGGAAGGTAAAAACTAGGGAGAAGAGGAAAAGAGGACCCAAAACCAAAAAGTTCATATTGGAATTGACTGGTAGCACCAAAGGTCAGATGAAGCTACGTTCTGAGAAGAGTGTTAACCTAATTCCCAAGGAGCCTTGAAGGTCATATCGTGGAATGTTAGTGGTTGTAATGCCCCTAACAAGAGGTGTTTGATCAAACAATGATTTGATCAAGAGACTAAGATGAAATGCTCTGATTTTTTAATCCAACTCAAGGCCTGGAAAAGGTGGGAAGGACTAAGTGTGGATGTTGTTGGGGCATTAGGTGGTCTGGCAGTACTTTGGAATCCGTAGAAGGTTGTAAGTACAGAGAAAGTGAAGGAATCAAATTGGATTATGGTTAAAGTACAACTGAGAGAGGAAAACAAAAACCTCTTTTTAATGAATGTGTATGGCCCAACAAGGACAAGTCAGAAAAGGGTGGTGTGGAACCAAATCACCTCTTGTTATGAAGTTGTAACACAAGAATTTGTAATTTTGGGGGACGATTTTAATGCAACAAGATGGAATACGAAGAAAATTGGCGATAAGCAGGATCTGGGCATGGAACAAACTGATTTTCAATGGTTCATCTTTAATAATAAGATGGAAGAAATTAAGTCAAAAGATGGCTTATTCGCTTGGACAAAAAAATGAAAGGTTTTTTCTAATATAGCAGAACGACTGGATTAGTTCTTTGTAGCAGGGAAGTGGGAGGAATGTGCACTCACCTTTGAGTCTTTCATAGTTCCTTTCTCAGGTTCGGATCACTTCCCTATTACACTATATTGTCAAGATGATGCCAAGCCAATAAGGGCTCTCTTCAAATTTGAGTGTATGTAGTTTCGAGATCTCTTATTAAATATTAATGCTTGGTGGAAGGAGGCCCCATGCCCAGAGGGCACCAAGGTTTTTATTTTTGCTAAAAAACTGCAATATATCAAAGGAAAGTTGAAAGAATGGAATAGGAAGTCATTCAAAAATATATTTGTGGAAAGGGATCGGATTGCTAAAGACCTAGAGGAACTTAATCTTAAGGTTATTAAGGATGGGATGACGGATTTTGAATTTGAACAAGAGAAGGTTTTACTATAGGAGATGCATGAAGTGCTAGAAAGGGAAGAGCTTTTCTAGAAATAGAAATATAGGGAGTGTTGGCTCAAAGCTAGGGATAGGAATACAAAAAAAATCATTCCTTAGTTAGGGCTCGACATATTTCCAAAAATATCAACATCATCAAAGATATGGAGGGAAACATACTTTATGATCCAAATAGCATTAATGTTGAGGGAGTTCGGTTCTTTTCCACCTTACTCAACCAAGAGCAAGATAATGTGGGTCAACTAGATGATGTGCATAATGTCATCCCTCACATCATTGATGAGCAGCAGAACAAAACATTAGTGAACTCGATTACTTTAGAAGAGGTTAAGATGGCCATGTTTGCGATTAGAGGAGACAAAGCCCCAGGGCCAAATGGATTTCCAACAGTTTTCTTTTAGAAGACTTGAGATACCATCCATCAATATTTGTGGGAGTTAGTGGAGGAGTCCAAGTCCAACAAATACATGTGCAGAGATTTGAATAATGCCTTCATTTCTCTAGTATCAAAGTGAGAAGCCTCGGGCACTTTCGAGGATTATCAACCAATTTCACTTTGTAATGTTGTCTACAAAATTATTTCTAAGGTGATAACCAATAGGCTCAAGCCCCTTCTTCATGTTATCATTTCATAAGAACATAGTAGCTTTGTACTGGGGAGGTCAATTGTGGAAGGGATCATTGTAGCACATAAGGCTATTCACTTGGTGAGGTAGGCTCTTACTCATAGAATGCTAGTAAAGCTTTACATTCGTAAGGCATATGAGCATGTTAATTGTTTCTTTCTCCTTCATAATTTGAAATGTTTTGGCTTTTCAGATCATTTGGTTGAGTGGATATGGAGTTGCATTGTCACTCCTCACTTGTTGTTATTGTTAATGGTAGCCCACAAGGTTTCTTTGACCCATCCTGGGGAATAAAGTAGGGAGATCCCCTTTCTCCTACGCTTGTCATTATCATGGCAAAATTTATGGGCAAATTGATCACAAAGAAAAGGCAAGAAGGACAGTGGAAAGGTATTAGAATTTTCCAAGATATGGAGCTGAAGTCACGCCAACAGTTTGCAGATGACCACCTGCTTATGGGAAAGGCCTCTCTGTGAGAGGCTAGATGTATGAAAGCTACCTTGGATAAATACTGCAAATCGTCAGGACACATGAACTGGTAGAAGTTTGAGGTAATCTTTTTCAACACAGCTCTGAGAAAATAAAGGGCAATATGTAGGATTCTTCAAGTCAAAGTCAGTAAGCTACCAAGTAAATGTATTGGATTACCGCTACTTGGCGGGGCTTGTCAAGGCCATCTTTAGACCAAACTTATTGACAGTTGTGTGCGGAAGATGGAAGGGTGGAAAAGCATATGGTTATCATTTGCAAGTCATTCTGATGTTGAAATCTGTCATTTCATCCAAGCCTCTATACTCCATGGTGTGTATGCAAGTTCCTGCTAAGATCCTCAAAACCATAGAGTAGAAGATGAGGAAGTTTTTTGGAATGGAAGCTAGGACCAAGACAAAATCCCGCTTTTGGCATGGGATCTAATTTGCAAATCGAAGGATGCAAGAGGTGCAGGGTTGAGGAAGTTGAACATAATGAATCAAGTGATGGGTGTGAAGCTGGTCTGGATGGTTTATAGGAACCCTCATCAAAAGTGGGTGAGAATCTTGTCTAAGAAGTATTTCGATAGCCAAGAAAAGGAGCGAATACTCACTATTTCCAATCCTCCTAGAGGCTCCTCAATCTGGAACTTTATGATGACTTGTAGATACATTATCACAGATCACATAACTTGGAAGCTGGGCAATGGGGAGAAGGTGTGTTTTTGGAATGATTCATGGGAAGGACATCTAGCGCTAACAGAAGGAAGCTTTAGCAGGGAATTGAAACAAAAAACTAAAGTTGTATGGGGAGATAAGGTGACAAACTTTTTGACCTGAATGCATGAGGATGAGTATTGAAATGGCAGTGGAGAGAGGACAACGAATTGAATTTAAACGAAGCGGAGACTTTAGAATTCAGGAGGGTACAAGATAGAAGATCGTTCCTACTTTCAGGCGAACAAGATGAGATCATATGGTGTGGAAGCAAAAGAGATGAATATTTCATGCGTGTTAGTTACTAACTGGCGAAGGCAGCAACTCGGGAGACTCCGAAACTGACTCACTTATTCTAGAACAAGCACTGTCTACCAAAAGCAAAACTTTCTCTTGGCTGGCTAGTAAGGTTTGTATTCTCACAGGAGAAAGACTAATGAGATATGGATTCCATGGACCATTCATGCGCCCATTGTGCAAGAATGAAGTAGAAGCCATAGACCACCTCCTTCTACACTATAAGGTAGCAACTGCTTGTTGGGAGTTTGTTTTGGACAAGCTGAATTTTGCACTACATTTCCCACTAAAGTGACACAGATGTTGCAGGGTTGGTCTAGGCCAAACCAAAAGTCAATATTTTCTTGTATATGGCTAATCTACCCTTCTTCATTACTGTGGGAGATATGGAAGGAGCGCAATAGATGGATCTTTCAAGGAAAAGAAGAATCCATTGAAAGACTTTGTTTCAGGATTGAGCAGAGCATCTTTGAGCTAGTGAACACTATAGTATCCACAAAAAACATGAACAAGTATCCCTTCAGCTTCTTTGATTGCCTACTATAGAGAAAATGGACCGTGCTCAAATACAGACCCATTAATGGGTTATCTAGAGTTGATATGACAAAGCCAAGTAGAAAAGATGTGACTTGGGAAGCTCCGAAAGAAGGATGGACCAAAGTAAATTTTGATAGTGCAGCAAGGAGCAACCAGACACCTCGAGCGTTGGGTGCATTGCCAAGAATTCAGAAGGTAATATAATAGCGACCAAGCATAAAAGATTGTGTGATGGGACTAACAATGATGTTGAGGCCCAAGTGGCATTGATGGAGGTGGAGATGGCACAAAGGTTACATGTGAACAACTTACATCTAGAGGGGGGTTCTCATATTATTGTCAATGATATTGCATCAGGCAAGTCCTTTACTTGGAGACTCCAAAAAATCATTTCAATCATCAAGTTGGCAGTAGATGTGGCTAAATTGTATACTAAAACGTAAAACATATAAGGCAAGTTTCAAAAAGTTTGAAAAAAAAGATTAAGTGTCCCCCTTGGTAAGAAATACGTTTTAGTATACGATTTACAAAGATGGGCAACAACATAGTTGAATGTGGAGGCTGACATCATCATTTCCCAATTTGATGAAGTTGGCATGATGGATGGGTTAAAGGATATATTTTGATTGATTGTGGTGGATGGAATTGCATTCAATGTTGGCAAGGTGGCAGATCCTGGATCTTTCTATGGTTGTCTTTGCACATGTCGAGCTTTGGGCATCCAATGTGGAGGAATGTTGGCACTATACATTCCTTGGTACACAAACCCAATGGCATAGTTCTTTGGTAACGAAAAAGACAGGTGGGTTGTGAGGAGTGGAGAGAAATGAGGTGTCATGGAAGCAAACTTTTTGTTTGGTGCCATGAAGCAGAAGATGGCCTTCAAGGGGTCAGTGATGGAGGGACTGAGAAATGTCTTCATATCAACGCGTCATTTTTTTGCGGAGGTGATCAGAGCTCTTTTGGGTGTGGAGTATGTGATATCTATTTTTCGATGGCGCACCAATGCAGATACTGTTGCATTGTTTTGCGCATGAGGTTTGCATTTCTCTTCGAAGGAGGAGGTGAAGTGCATACTGGTAAGGTGTGTGTCCTGAATGGCATGTGGGCATGGATGAAATCTTGTTGCGTTGTCTCGGGTCGGGGTTTCATGTTTGCACATGGGGATTGGTTCAGATATCCAGGGATTCCTCCACTTGTGCACCCTTTTCTGATGCACAAAGGACTCGGAAATAGCGTAAACGAAAGATGGACTCTCAGAGAGCCTAGGCCCTAATAGTTGATTTTGTACACGATTGGGAGTTGGAGTTGGCCACGGGGATACCCAAGAGCTAGATAGACACCTCTTTGTTTTGGTTGAAACTAGTAGGAGCATGGTTGGACATGGAAGCCTAGAGGAGGGCACGAAGGAGAAATGTTTCGAGACAGGGCCATGGTGTCAGAGGTGCTCAAGAAGGCAATCGCGACGGGTGAGCTCGTGGAAGAGGACCTGGAGTTTGTCGTGGACATAGAACACGAACGAGGCGCAACCAAAGACAAGGTGGTTTAGCGGCAATTGTGACTTGGCAGAATGGTGGTGGTGGTGGTGCTATGGACCACATCTTCGCTCATGGAACTCAATGAGCCGAAAAGACCAGAGGAGGCAATGTTGTTGTGGGGGGGTACTGTAAATACATAGTTCTATTTTTTGTCCCAGGTTTTCAAATTTTGTCGTTTGAATTTTGAATTGTTGATGTGTCGTAGGCATGTTCATAGGCATTTGGTATTTTGTGTAGAAATTGGACTGGGTATGGGTGGAATTTGCAAGGCAAAATTTATGTATGACCCTTGATATCCTAATGGTATGTATGAACAAGAATGGGGAAATTGGGTATGCTGATTTTGATTTTCTGCTATAGACAAAACATGGAAAGCTTCACTTCTATATTATCATTATAAAAATAATAATAAAATAACTATATTTTATTGACAAAAGAAAATTGTGACAAAACTTAACATTGAAACCAACATTTTACACAAACTTACATTAAAACCATCATTTTACACTAGATATTCACTTTCTAACACTTATAGTAATTAAACCATTGAGAATTCAAAGGTGAAGCAAACTACTGATTTGCGAATTTTTTAACGCATTTGAATTTTTTTTATTGAAATTATGATATACCAAAAGAAAATACTTATTTTACAAATTTTTCCCTCTATTTTCTTATTTTTCCACATGTGAAACAAAAACCTTAATGTTTGATGAAAAACCTACATTGAAAAGAAATAAATAAATAAATAATTTATAAAATTAAAACTTATAATAAAGACTACAGTTAAAAACCTACTTGTAGATGAATTCATTATTGTTAGTTACCAACAAAAGAGACAATTAATACTACTTGTTGTGCAACTTGTGTTACATTATTTGCAAGCATCACTGACAAAGGACGGAATTTATTTGCATGACATGCTTTGTCCCATGCAACCTCTGGGTTACAATTATGGAGATACGGAGTGAATGCATCTTTAAAATGTTTCCCCAAACACTTTATATTTCTGCATTGGTTTCTCTCAACTATATTACTAAGTAGGTAAGACCAGAAAAATATGAAAAGCACTATGTTTCTGAAAAATATGTGCTGGAGGGTATGTAAATTATTCAAGTAATTTCAACTGTGTATGTGAGAAAGGTGAGAAACCAATATGGGCATGATCTGTGTGTCTATACAACCTAACATGCTGCAAGCTTCATTTGCGCTAGTTAAAAGAGGAAATTGCACGGCTGATGTAGTATGTTTTATTGGAGATTAGCTTATCTCTTTAATTAAATCGTTATAGAAAGTATTCCTTCATCTTTAAGCACTACATCTATAGAGTTGTTCGCACCATCAATGCCTTGGTACAAACACCTCAGCTTTAGAACTCATCAATTGCGAAGAAAATGTGAAAACAATCTTCAATACTAAACCCTAAACATATAGAATTCTCTGAAGATTAATATTAGTTACCAGCTATACCATTTGAATTGTCTAATGCAACATTATTTTATCTTCTTTTTTCTTAACTCAAAGAGTGAACAGCATGACGAGGACACAATTGGGGAGTGTCTGATTAGAACTGTGTAAAAAGTATCTCATGTTAAACAATTATATTTATAAACAAAAGTCACATCAGTCTTAAAATCACTCACCAGGGCCCTGCTTGCCTAGGGAAGAGGTTACCTGCTGCAAATAATTTGTCCACATTCTTCCCATGCATCAGAAGTAGACGAGTGTTTTCCATCAGAAGTTACTTAGTGTTTCTTGAAATTGCTATCAAGAAAATCATTCACTGAAGTAGATTCTAGTGCCAAGAAATCACAGGGCACGTCTCCTGGGAAGAAATTTCATTCTCACATGAACCCTTACAATAATTGAAAGCCTGGTTGCATTAAGCTCATGCCACTGCTTGAGCAGCTATCCTTTCCAATCTCCAAACCAAGAGATGAAGTCTGGGTCTTGTTCACTGTCACAAGAATAGTTTATTTCAGAAGGGTTTTTATAAGCAGGAGATGCTGCCTAAGAATTAGATTGCCACCTGCTGTAATCTGAATGGGTTCAAAAGAAGTTGCCACAGAATCCCTGGTATTAAAAGAATCTAAATGTCAGAAGAATGACCTGTGGGCAAATCTATGTTTTAACACTAGAAAAAACTATTTGAAATGTGCAATGCAACTTTCCCCAGACTGCAAGATGAGGATAAGATTATTATGATGATAAAGTTGTCGACCAACTTGAGGCTGATTTATAATCTCCTTCAGATCAGGTTGACTTGTCATGGTTACTCGTAAGATTGATTTATTTAGACTTGAACTAGACAAAGCTAGGAACATGTGCCGTGATAGGAAGTAATCCACAATAAGTGTCTTTCTTATTTATTTTGGTATCTTTTACAATATCTATATGAGAATGGTCACTATGTGAAGATCGTTTAACTAGGGCATTCTCTCAAGTTTCAACATCCTATATACCCAATCAATAAGTTCTCAGAATGCAAATTGAGTTGTATAGTTTGAATTAGCTGATCAGTTACTTCAATAATTTGATCCAACATGTTATGCTGGGCAATGTTGGATATTAACTAATCTGCAGCAATAAACAGTTCTAAGAGCACCAAAGAGTGCATTGAGGCAGTCATCTGACTTGATATTGTTGTAATAGATTATATTGTTTAAAAAATCATTTTTATATGGCTGTTATAATCCATATTTTTAGGTCTAACCAAAGGCACATGACTCAAATTCACAATCTCTGCAACTCATTCTTTAGGGAAAAAAAAACTTGGGAAGAAACTTCAGCAAATAAAAAGATATAATTCAACTATACACCTATCAAATTTTTATGACATTCTATATCAATTACAATCAGCACAACATTGCACCTCCTTTTGGTGCAAGTGCTAGTAGTATTAGCTTTTCCACAGGCAAAGTAGATAACTGAAACGTATACTCTAATGCAAGTAAAGGTAATATAAAATCATCACTTCCTAACAGACTGCTACAAGTAAATGAGGTAACCTTATTTTTCAGTGTTCGAGACCATTCTCCCCATCATCAAATTAAGCAACAGGATAAGACATTTGGTAAATATAGACCAACTACTTCACAGTACACCTTCATTTAAACTTGAGCTTTTGGGGGCATGCGACACAAAAATTCAGTATCCAATTACATTGTGGTACTCTAGAAAACAATTCACTGTCATCATAAACGATTAGTACCTTTAACTCAACTTCTTTTTCTTAGATTATGCCCCACAAGCTGAAACGACTCAAAGTTGTGACCCAAATGTATCCTTGCACAAATAAATATGTGAGCAATTAGTAGAAATTGTCCGAACCAAGAATTGTTAGTGTACACATTACAATATAATTAAAGTTGTATGCTCATGTGAGAAAACCTGTATAATGCACCAGGCTAAAACTACACCCTGTATAAAAATTTACAGTATTGAATGTTTTCACAATATATACTCCAGAAATCAAATCCCTGCATAAAGCATGATCATCTCAGTGTCTGAAACACTCAATGACGCCATCCGCATGTCCTGGTGTATAGATACCAGATGTCAACATTAAAATGGTAACGCCTGCCGTTCCAGCACCAACAGATCAAACCAAGCTACATTGAACCATAGATATAAAATCATACATAACCAGTGAATTCTAGCTGTTACTCATTCGACTGTGAGTATCACTGATTCTACTACTTGTATGCCGCCTTGGTACACCTATTTCACAGGCATTGACCTTGGCCGCAAACCTTAAGCTACACAAAGACTCGTTAAATGACTTCGGATCTGGTGAAATGTTGACAAACATTAAAGTCTTAGAATCCCCTCCAAGGCATGGCTGCATGATAAAATCCTCATTAAAATTAGTATTGTAAAAACTAAGTGTTAAATTTAATATATCATGATTCAATCATACAAGATTGCTTTGAGACAGTATTACCTGGAGTAAATATGTAAGCTTTGAATTCCTGTAAGGTACATGTTGCTCTTTGTTAGCTATGGCCAAAATTACATCACCTAAACTTGACAAACTTTTGTTAATGGCCTGGAAGCAGATTTCAGACATCAGTTAATAAACTGTTTAACATTAAATTGTATTGTCCTTTATATAACAGAACAGCATGATACATTTTGTCCCACTAGAACATTATAAAAAGATTATTCAAAAATGAAAAGTCAAATCCCACAAAAACCTGTGTTTCTTTTAAGCGTTCTCCTGTTGCTCCGCTCCTTGATAGTCGTTCACTCCCAGCTAAATCAACAAGATTTAAAACTCCATGAACTTGCTGTTCAGTATTCTGGCACCACCAAATCAACAAGTTTTGTATCACCAAGTTGTTGAACAAAATAAACAAGCATTTCCAATCTTTTAACACCCGACAATATATGAAATAGATAGCCCGTGTACCTCATTAGAACCAGCAATTCTAAGAGTGAAGACACAATGACTACGCGAGGATTGCTCATTCATTGCAGTCTTTCCTACTGTCCTATAACCAATAAATGAAAATGACAAGCAAACACAATCAGAAAACCATCAAAATTATATTGAGAGAACAAATAAAATAATTAAACTATTATCTGAACATTACATTTCCAAAATAAACAACATATCATATCAAGGAAAAAACATAAATTCACTTCAATAACTATCCATAAAGCAACCTGCTTTGCGCTGCTTGATTCAAAAGTGAAGAAACCTCTTCCCAAGTTGTAACTTCAACAATGGTAAGATCTGAGACAAAGGTGTTCCCATTGGCATCGTGTTTCACAACATGCTGCTTTCCAGCATCATGGGAGTTGGCCCGTGCAAGATCACGTATGGTCTCATTGTAAATTTCCAACATGGATGCCTGGAAATTAGAATTTTTTGTATTGACGAAGGGTCAAAGATCTTTTCAAAGCTAGATAAAGCTTATGTTCATGTTCCTTAATTATTCGGAGTCTGTTAAAAGCTCCACTCATTCAAGGCTCATCGACAAAATTGTCAATGCAATAGAGAGGATAATTATTACCAACCTGCATCTTAAAATTCCAGCCTTGAGAACGAAGAGCTTGACTCGACTTGAATATTTGTTCCAGAGACCTTGGTATGATGCCCTTATGATAATCCACATCAGGTTGACCAAGCATGGTATATGTTTTCCCAGAACCTGTCTGCCCATATGCAAAAATACAGACCTGCAAATGAATAAAAGATGAAAGGATTAACAAAATTTTGTTTTCGGGTCAAATATCCATCGACCAAATGAAAACCTTCACATAATTGTCTGCCAATAATTAAATAAAAATTGTACATGTAAACAGTAATATATATTGAAATATAAAGCCCAAATGAGCTTTCAAAGATTATGAGCATCTACAAGAACACTTCAAAAACCGCAAAGACCAAGGGTAAAGTCACCATTTCCACAAACAAGTCACTACATACAGATTCAGTGTAGATAAAAATGAAATCAGCTAGTTTTAATTTAGGTGACATGACAACAAAAAATAAATTGTGCTAAAATATCCATCCACCAAATGAAAACTTCACATAACCTGCTGACAACTAAAATAATGTAAAGTGAAAACTGATTATGCTAGTTTAGTAGAAAGCCCATACAAGTATTGAAAGGTTATGAGCATCTATTGATAAACTTGGAAAACTGTTTTTATCACCACTGCCCATTATATACTTTAAAAAAAGCCATGGGCTAGAACCCTTTCTTTACTAAAGCCATAAATGCTTACTGAAATGGTGATTAACAGTGGAGAGAAAACAATTCAATCAGTTAATAACAGCATGGATACTTCATTTTTGCAGAGCACAAACTATTATATATTCTCTACCAATGCAAGTTGTTTGCCTAGTGCTTTTCTATGTAATAGGAAGATTCATACTAGCTTTATTAGAAATTTGATTTTAAAGCATATACATGCATGTTTATGTGGTTCTATAAGAAGCAACAAGGTTTCTAAACAACCTCAAACTAACCTCGGAAGACTGAGAAGAGCCCATCAACCCAATTAAGCAATACCACAGCATGCAGTTACTATGGAAAGCAACTCAACTGTCAACCTAGAATGAGAAATGTACTCCTCTTATGAAAAAAATCATCAATTAGCTTTGATTTTTGTTTTTTGAATTTTCAGAGAAGATCATAATCAAATTTCCAGTATCTGGAAAAGTTAAGTATATTTGAACAGTATTAAATAGGATATTATCATATTAGTAAAATACAGAGTTCAAATCAAGTCTCGATCTATTACATAAAACCATTGATAGTCCAAACCCATATCCTTCGACTGCCTTGATCTAAAGATAGCTTTGATGTAGAATTGATTTGTTAGTTTACAATAGGCTGCCAATTGACAGATCGCAGCCATGCAGTGCATATTCTCCAATAGGAAATATAATAATAAAGTATTGTGTACACTGAGAGTATTAATTAGTAAGGGTAAGATAAGGTACAAGAAGGACAGACATAAAAGTGATATATTGGTTAGAAAGGAGAACCCATTAGTACTTAAACATTTTAGAATGAAGTCTAAAGGAACCACCAGGATATAAAAATAGAGTTAAAGAATGACAACGGCGGAATCCAACGGTTCCCAATTCACAAGCTGAAATAACAGAAAAATAGATTATCAAACTCACTGCATGCTACCACAAACAACAATAGATGAGACACTAAATTCTATCAATGGAAACTGTGTCTGAACCTCCATGAATTTAGGGAGATAGGGAGTTAATGAATACTACAATGCAACACAAAATATTCTTGTGCTTGTAACAACAATGATGAAAACAGGAAAAGTGGTGAACTTAAATTACATATCAACTAATGGAGCACAAAAATAACCCTTCTAAATGTTGGTGGTGTCTAGATAAATTAGTTGCACTGAAGAAACTTTCCTATAAAACATAGTATTAAAAAGCATTGCTAGCATTAGCCGATAGGCTGTTATGGGTTGAAAACCGTCGGATTTGCATCATGTCGAATGCCTGAAAAAAAAACAATTAAAATTTCCCAGTAACTGAAAAAATCTGTGGTTCTCCTACACGCAACTCATACTCTGCCAGCATTATAATTTCAGGACAGATGGAGCCAGCAAATTTTAGAAAACTGAGTATATCCCTTGGATGTAGTAGCTCACCAGTCTTTGTCTGGAAGAAGAACAAACCCTAATTGGAGGCCACGGCAGCTTGAACAGCGCTCAAACAGCTTCAATGAAACTTTGGAGGGGAGAAGATTTTGGCTGGCTTAAATCATTTTATCCCTCAGTGTTTCCATTAACACTGTTCATGCTGTGCAAATGCCTTCAGCACTTCCATCTCTAACTGCCCTGGAACACTTCTCCTCGCTTTAACCTAAGTCAGTTTGTGCCTTCTGCATCTAATTATTTAAATTCTTGCTTTATCTTGTGCAATTTTGCTTCTCATTATTAACATTCTCATTTCTTTGTCATAGCGCTCTTCAATTTGTCGCTTTCTTAGCTGGATGGAAAGGCTTTTGAAATGGCAACTCTTCTTCCACTGCATCGCTGTCCTCGTCAGGTGAGATATCACGCCATACTTTGCATTCTGCTTTGAGTATTTTAAGATTTCCGGACAATTCATAGGTTACTGGTTTGGTCATGATCAAAATCGCCCATGTCGACCAGCATGAGTGTGAAGCTCCGACTGGAATTTACTGTCATTAGAGCCATCCTCTGCTCTTTAGAAATTTTGGTTGCATCACCGTTGTGGAAGATTTCTTCCAACTTTTTAATGGCCAGACCGAACTCCTTGTCCTGTGGGCTGTGGTTTGAAAGATTGAAGTCAGTTTGACGGTTGTGCATACCAAAATAAACCCATTTTTTGTCGCATGGGATGGATCTTGTTTCTGTTTGGAATATCCTTGTTTGATATATATCTTTATATAAGCATTTTGCTTAGCAATTGTGTGTTCATTTCAGAAAGCATTTGGTAGGAAACATTCATAGTTACATTAATATTCGTCAAAGCCATCATAAATTTGTCTTTAATGACAGTGTGACAGAAAAATTTCAAAGTTGAATGGAATAGCTTCTTCATACAATCCAGAAAAATAGTTTGGAAGTTGGATGTTCAGGACCATTAAATGTGATTCAACACTGGAACTAATGACTTGTGGAAGCTAGAAATCAGTGACAAGTGTTTGTAGATATTTAATAGAGGGCTTTAGACATTGTAAAATTTTAAGGAGTATTTGCCACTTTTGTCACAAGTATCCAAATGTTCAGCGAAGATTTTGGACTGTCATAAATAGTGATAAATGTTAAAGATTTCAGATTTAGTGAAATATTTAATTCTCATGAAAAAGAGAATATTACTATTTTTGAAAACACAAATAGTTACCAAATCAATCTAGGATTTGCTGGTGGGCTATTCTGTGTATTAGAAAGCACTTCCTCATTGAAAGACCCCATGCAGAAATGACTTTTTCAGTTACATCTGCAAGTTTCGAATCTTTTTCTGTTTCATTGGGTATTTCCTCACCAACTCTGAGATGCATAATTTTGAAACAACTCTCGGTCAAAGGTATTACTCACGTAGCTCTTTATTTTACTGAATAACATTTTTTCTTCTTTTATTTAAAGGCTGCAAGAGATTTCACTTAGCAAGAATTGCATTTGAGGGCAGCCTGGGCCAAATTTTCTTGTTCATATACGATTTCTTTCTAAAATCTTGTATGATTATTCATACCCCTACACCAAATAAAACATGGATGCAGAATGGCTGATCTTGATTGGAGAAGAGCACTCGAAAAACATTAAACTAATCACAGATACAGAATAGCGAACTTAAGGGAAGATCAATGAGGCCAAAGAAATGACAATTGCATGAATAATGCAGCTCCCATCTTTTCAGCACAAATTTGACAGGGAATTGACATGTCACAGATGTGCAAAAGGAGCATCAAATCTCTCATTTTTAAATGGAAAAAAAGCTTTCTCATTATTGATTTAAAATCGTGTAACTGTACACTACAGCTGAAGTCATAAATTATGCATGGCACTAATTGTGCAGGCTGGTGGTGTGTGAAGATCAGTTTGATTTGAGTGGTGGAAGCATCAATTGTCTACACTCATTTCAGATTTCTATCTGTTAGGCATCTAAATTTCATTTAATCTACATACTCAGGGAACACGTCTAAGAGCATGGAAATATGGGCTGCTTCTTTTCAAGGATGGCATTTATTCAATACTCAATTATTGAATACAAAACTACATTACATTGATGATGACTTTTGAAAAGTGTGCTTTAAATTTATTATGACGAATATTGAACAAAACTATATGCTGCATATATCCCCAAGCCAAAGCAAATTGTAATGGAAATATAAAACATTGGAAAATGATCATTAGCATTATCAAGATTAGAGAGGAAAATTAAGATGGAGATATGTTTGTTGTGGAAAGTATATTTTCGATTAGGGCAAGCACTCCCCTTAATTTTATTGGCTTCATTCAATTTTCTTCATCTACTCAACTGTAAAATCCTGCAAAATGACATTACCTTGGAGCCAATAGTATTCAAAAGGAAAAATGTTAAAAAACTTATTGCACCACAATGTTGTAGAAGATTCCAGTTTAAGTTAGGAAAAGATTACCTTGTAGAAATTTGTAGTGGATTGATTGGTTTAGTTTTGTAAAGCTTAAATGTAGACAGCTTACACCTTCCTTAGGAGCTCCATCACTTCACCAGATTAGAACACCATACTTACAAATTTACCCTTTAGGGGCATCCTTGTGATGTCCATTATTGCACCATACAAGCAAATTTATTGTTTTAGGGCCATCCTTGTGATCTCCATGGATATAAAAGTCTGTTTTAGTAGCTGATATATTTGATAGGAATCAAGGATTATCAGTGGCCTTAACTTTGGGATATAAAAGTCTGCTTTAGAAGCTGATATATTTGATAGGAATCAAGGATTATCATTGGCCTTGACTTTGGATTAAAGCGCACAACTGGAACTTGGTAGCTCGATGCATGCCCCTAAAAGTTAGCATTCTGAATACCATTTTCTTGTACTTTTTTGGTTATCACTATTTGTTGATCCCTCACAACCACAAGCTTGCTGTGTTCCTGAATTTTCATGTTTGGTTTAATGTTAACCACATAGTCATTCAGTCTGGGATCCATTCGCTTGGTTGTCTGCAATTGTGCTTTCTATTCTCCTTTCGCTTCTTTCTTTGTTGAACTTTAACAGAATGCAGTTTAATATATTATTACTCTTTAATGGGATTAGATCGTCAGGTTTAATTTTAGTTATGAGTGGACCAATAACAAAAACTAATCCTATATGAATTCTAGAAAAATTTGTAGCTGCAATAACTGATTGAGTGGATTGAGGAAATTTACTTTTTGTTTGCTTAAGATGGTTAATCTGTATGATTTGTTGTTCTGCTGCACAATTAGGTTGACCTCTCTGAAACTACATGTTTGGATTTATATAGAACTGGCATTCATTTTTTAAAAGAATTGAACTTTTTTATTTTTAGTTGTAATGACAGAGATATTAGTCACACTTTGACACAGATTACGTTCCTATAACTATTTCAAGTATTTCAAAATGTTTTGAAATCAGTTACTCCTTTTTTTCGAAAACAATAATCTAGAATTTGAGTATCAAGTTCTTGTTTTCAGGATGGCATTACAAATGCACAATTTGGATTACTGAAGATAAGGTATAAGATGGAATTTCGAACTTGCCATACAAATTCATGTCAAATTTGTGTTCAAAGACCTTGGTAGTAAGGTTAGCACCTTGTAAACATGAATCATGTTAACGGCACTGTAGCAACAAAAGCAACTTATGTGTAAGAGAATCAATGTCATCACTCAGATCAACTACCGCTGGATAGGTGTGATGATCAAACATCAACAGAGCATACTTTCTCTAGATGGAACCTATGCCAAATTCTTTATTCCATTCTTCTAACTGGTGGATTTGCCCACTCTTATGGCCTTGAAGCTGCAGTTCAGGCATGAGTAGCTCCGAATGCAGAATCATTAGAAGCTTTTCCAGTTAATGCAGTGGAGAATATTGCAAGCTTACTTTTACCTTTTGTTTACAAAGCTAACAAATATCCTAACATTGAAAATTGGATTAAACTTGATCTAATATTGCATGCAACCTTGAGTAATGGAGTTGCAAGGAAGGCATCGATCACTCAAGGCTCTGCACTTCTGCGTGTAGCATTAACCGTGATTACTAAAATTTCAGCTGTAAAATAGATGCAGACATGTGCTTGAAATCCCAATATGGTCTGGGCTGGGGGCCTGGCTCGATTTGCAAGAACTTCTTGTTATGAAGCACGAGGTCACGAGTTCCAGTCTCCCCCCAGCCCATGTGGTACCGGAGGACGTGTCGTGCCAGCATCACCAGTCACGTTAAAAAGTTTACCCAGTGCACTGCAGTTTATAGGGGGTGCTATACCCAATTCCTGCAGTCTTTAAAAACAAAGTCCAATACGGTCCATTTTCATCATTCTTCAGTTTTTGGTATGATCTGTTGTCCCCTGTGATTTTATTCATTCACTGTGCAACAAGCATACTTATTTGTGATGTTGCAAGATTTGCTTTCAGTTTCAACTAGACTTAGTTTGATTGGGCCATTAGAGGCAGCATCTATTCGACACCGCATGTCCAAAGTTGCAGAGAATATTTTGAAGAGACACATGGATTGTCCAATTGAAGAAGCTTATCAGACTTGCCCAGTTTTGGACACTGCTCAAGGTTGTCATAATTATTTATTTTCTCATCTATTTTGTTCATGAGAAAAGTTTATTGCTTCAGCATTACTGACAAACCAACATAAATGGTTCTTATTATGAATTTCCGTTGGAGAATGACACATTATGGGTCGAAAAATGCTAGCAATGTAGAATATTGTTAACTTGAATAGTTGCATGTGCTATTTTGCATTATAATTGTTTGATCCATAGATGTGATCTGACCCTTAAGTCTTCAGCTTTGTGGAAGAAAGAATTACAATACCACTTGGCATCAGGAGGTCTAAGAAGCACCTCACATAAGCATTTGCTATACAATATAGTTTAGTTGATTCTTCGTCTATGCCACTTTTCTTGTATTGAAATATTTGAAATTTGCACGATTGTTCAAACTGTGGATGCCATAGTCAATTGTCTATTTCCATTGGATGAAAATTAAATGTTCAAAGACCATTTAACAAAACAAGCTTGTTCTATTACTCACATTTTTCGCTTGCCCTTCAATGTACTTTCAGAGGGTATCTTCCTATCGGCTTAGCCATTGCAACTTGTTGGGGTGCAATTGCTAGTAGGTTGACCAGTCAAAGCAGAAACAGCATTTTTGACATTCCTTGAGCACCCAATAGTAATTGGTAGATAAAATGAAAAACAGCATGATCCTCAAATTGATATCTCCTCAAAGTTCGCAACAACGTTACATGCTCTATCCTCGTAATTCCAAACTTGGCACCTAAATACTTGAAAGGTACAAGGAACTCTTGAATGTGGTGCAGACTAAATAAACAGTAAGAATCTGTATCACCTGTATAGATAAGGTTTTCCTTCAAAAGTCAACAAATAGATTTGATACTATAAAGTTTCAATCATCTCCAAAAAGAATTGGAAGCTAAACAATTTGGAATTTTAGGATCAATTCTGCATTCTCTGCTGGGAAACTCAGAGATTGTGAGACTGCGCCTTAATAAAATTAAAACATGCAGTAGGCATATCCTCTGGGAATCTCAAAAGAAAAACTAAAACATGAGAAATTGGGATGAAAAAAAAGAACAAAAACAAATATTTCACACCATTAGAATGTGTTCCAAATATACTTGGTAGAATCCAACTAAGGATATCAGTTTTCCAGAACCTATAATACTTCTTACTTTTGCTTCTAGATTCAATTGTGTGTGTATTCTAGTCCTGGAGCTCTCTAACATCCTGGTGATGAATCACAGAGTGTGATCCATAACATTGATACAAGAAAACACACACAATCCACAGCAGTAAGAAGAATCCTAGTATACAGATAATTTTAAGGCACTCTAAAAAAGCTCAATATGTAAGAAAACATTTCAAGAGACCTCACACATTGAAAATGATTCCCATGACTAAAATAAGTTAGAAACCTATCCACAGCCTTGAATAATATTGAACTAGAATGGAACAAAGATCATTTTATCTTCTGATAATGAGAAGAGTATATACTATGTTACTACTTTGGGCCGTAGGTCCTACAAGTCCAAGTTCGATCCAGCACAGATTAAGGTCCAGACCTGATCTGTCTTGGGGCCAATCCAAGGTCCCATTTCATGCCTATAGCTGCTTTTGGGACAAAACCAAGCAAACTCACAACGTATTTGGCTACCCTTCATGCCCAGATGGCAAGTTTAACAATTTTAAAAATAAAACTTTTATATTTTGAAGATTGATCAGTAAATGTTCCAAAGTGGTTGGTTTGCTATTCCTACATATTTGTAAGAGTCCATTTGCTGCCAAGAAGATTGTAAAGGAAGATTTCTACAAAAGAGGTAGGTTTTTTTAAAGTTTTTGGTGTTTTTCTATATTTTTATTTACAAAAGAACTCTTGTTTTGTTTTGAATATAATGTTTTGCTTTCATTCTTCTATGAATCTATAACACATGCTTAATTTTTTAAAATGAGTTTATGTTGTATGCATATTTTTTTGTTTTCGTTTGTTTTGATTCTTCAACTGTGCTGTGAAATATCCAGAACTAGGATACTGTCTCAAATCTGATTTGGGTTTTCAATTTTTGCCATGTTGTGCTTCATTTTATTGCAAAATAACAACATGCAAACATGTAAACTAAACATGCAAAGAAAACGATATAGATTTCAAAGGAAGTAAGCAATTACAAACACAAATCTATTGATAATGATTCAGATACAAAACATGCATAGCTGGTACATCAAATATATTGTTGTCACAATGCTAGAGCAAGCATTAATTTTCCTCTAAAACTTGTTTAAAACAATGGAAATCTGCTCAATGAAGAACCCAGAGTGAGTCCACCTCTCAAGTAGTGTTGGGCTTCCGTCCAACCTACGAATATCCAAGGGTTTTTGTTCTCAAATATGGCTGCTACTGTCAAACCAGTAACAATGGAGAAAATATCAAGTAACAAATCAACATTTCATAATAGAATGAGACTCAAATCCCCAATCAAACCTTTTATAAAAATCCCCAACCAAAAAGCTATCACTTTCCTTGTTCTAATTCTTTTATTTAGCAACTTAGGCAAATAATAATATTTGCCTTATTTAATAATTTGCCCCAATGACCTAGGAAAGACTTAAGTCACAACTTAAGTTGGCCCTTTTTTAATAACTGCCAAATTTGTCAATGAATAATGAAATTCATATTAGCATTAACTATAGCATTGTTATACTTTTAATGGTTTATCTTTAAGTACTTTGTAAAGGTTTTGGGTCCTAACAAAACCTGTTTTTACTTAATTAAAACTATAGCTTTTTCCTCCTTTTATTTAATTAAACACTTAATCAGTTAACCCCCTTTATTAACTTAATGCTTTAGCCTATGGAGAGAATAGATAATAGGCTAGCATTAGTATTTATTTATTTATAGAAAAACTAGGCAAAAAGGGGACATTACATGATGTTTATTGAACTTCGTGTTGTAGGTATTACAATGGCAACCAATTCTAGCTCCATAGAGCAACCACACTTCAAAACTGACCCAAATTATTCCCTTTAGAAACATGTTGATATAGTATGACAGCTTCAAGGTGTGGGGGTTATGTTTGGATTTGTAGTGAGTATGATGTTAGGTATCCAAGCTCATATAGTCAAGTGAAAGGCCATTGTGCAATAACCCTAGGCTGGGCAACAAAGCTTGGCCAAGAAAAAATGGTGTACCCATTCAAGAAGCACATGTCATGGCATATATAATGAGCAAGAAAAAACAAATCAAACCAGCCACAAATCAAATCATCCCTTGTTTAAAAAAAAAAGGATCTTGAGTAATGTAGCCCCCTCCACCACCACCACCTTATCTTCAACCTTTAGAGAGCCGCCCATTTTGCCCACAGTTGAAGAACCACACATAGACTTCATAAATAAGAGATCAAAGGAACTGTTAAAACTGGCATTTCAAAACGAGTCTCAAGAAATTGCCAATCAACACATAGTGAATCGTCTCTATCCAAATGGATTAGCTATTAATGATGTTTGCTCATCATATTGGTAACAAATAGTGAATGCAATTAATGTGGCTCCAGAAAGGCACAAGGGCTTGAGTTTTAAGAAAGTGCATAGCACCTTATTGAAAAAAGAGGTGAAGTTCGTAAGGAATCACTAAAGCCCATAATGAAGTAGTGGGTTGAAACAGGTGTCCATCCATTTCAATGGATGGATAGATGCAAGAAATCAGCCATTGATCAATGTCATTGTAGTTTGTCCCTAAAGGAGCAATGTTTTTAGAGCAACGGAATGTAAAGGGGAGGTGAAGGATGGTGCATTTATTGCTAATATTCTTATGACAGCTATTGAGGAAGTGGGTCATTGAAACATTGAGCAAGTCATAATGATCAATGACAAAAATTGATTGAGGAGTATTATTCATACATTTTTTGACACCTTGTAATGTCCACTCCCTCGACCTTATGCTATAATAGATTGGCACCAAAATTAATTAAATCAAACAAATAAATGCTTGGGCTGAAGAAACGCAATTGTTCATTGCCAACCACCATATGCCACAAGACATATTTAGAACATTCTTGAAATTGAAGTTGTTGAAGCTAAGAGGAGCAATAAAAATTGTTTTAATAAATAGGTATCACTTAAGTAAAAATTTAATTTTAATTTTGATTTTAATTTTAATCTAGTAATTTTTTATTTTTTATTTTATTTTCAAACAACTTGCCTACACCTATTTTGCCTCCAAAACAATTGTCTTGAAACAACTTGTGAAGGTTCATGAGGAACTTTCTAAACATGATCATCAGCCCAGATTGGTCAATATGGAGGCAATCTAGCACTACAAGACTAACAAATATTAAGCGGATGATCCTAGATAACATTTGGTGGGATCGTGTTGGATATCCCTATAATGACCACCCCTGTTTTTTTTTACTTGAAACAAATGAAACAAAATATATCTATTACTGATTGTTAGCTTCACATTACATGCATGCAACTCATACCCAGATTTTCAAATGCTCTTAAGATAACAAACTAGTTGAGTGGAGGATATCCACTCCAACTCAATCAGTACAGTAATATGAAACCCACAAATGCAATGCTCTTAAAGACAAACAACTTGATGAGATCATTGCAAATGTAATATCACTATCTCATTGTGTATGTTTTCCAAATGCAACGATCTCTTGCATTTATATTGAGAATGAGCCAAGAAGAGACATGTCCCTTCATGAGACATGTCTATTCATTAATATGTAATTAATATAATGACAATTATTATTATTATTATTATTATTATTATTATATATATATATATATATATATATATATATATATATATATATATATATGTATGTATATATAATATCTCAAGTATTATATTAATTTCTCTAATATTTACATAATAATAATATTTATGTATATATATATTTAAGTATATATATATACATCTCATATATACTAAATATATATATACATATCTTCACTAGTATGTACTCATAGTGTTTATTCGACTGAAGCTACAAAACATCAACACTCCCTCTTAGCTAGGGAGGATAAATCAATCCAATGTCAACACTTAATACACTTGACAACATCAATCATATGATGTAAGAAATAAAGGCGTCATCCTCAAGATGTAACCAATAGAAACATAGTCTCAATATGTGGATTGCCTCCATCGACGATTCTATCCACAAGCTCTTGAGTATTGGCCTATCAGAATTTCAACACATGACATTCACCAAATACTCTGAGTATTGGCCTATCGGAACATCAACATATGTTATTCACCAAGTACTCAATAAGGTACTGGCCTATAGAATATCAACACATGATATTCACCAAATACCTATCATATATCTATACAAACAACTCATAGACTGTCAATGACATCTAACACTTAGTTGTTGATTTACAAGATATATCTATGCAAACAACTTATAGACCGTCAATTTAATGACATCTAACACTTAGTTGTTGCTTTACAAGATGTATCTATACAAGCAACTTATAGACCGTCAATTTAATGACATCTAACACTTAGTTGTTGATTTACAAGATATATTTATGCAAACAACTCATAGACCGTCAACTTAATGACATCTAACACTTAGTTGTTGCATTAATTCATCATGATCTGTTTCAACATTATAAATAATGTATATCATGATTTAAGTTATTGCAAGATCGTCACCTTTCAATAACTTCTTCAAATACAAGTGATAATCATTCGGAAGTCGTCACTTCCTCATGATTTACACCGGGGCAAGGCCCATTAAAAATATCCATGATTCATTAGTATAATAATCAATTATATCAAGTTTACCTCAGAAGTGTTTCACCTTCAATAGTGAACTCCCTCTCAATCAATATGATCAAGATTGTCACAAGTTGACTGAACCATCTACTCCCTCTGAAGATCAAGTTTATCAACTTCTTGATCTCTTTTGAAATGTCATACTCCCTTTTCATCTAGTCTCAATCATCAATTCATTTGTAAGCATCAAGTTCTTTCTCCCTTGAATGCAATTATCTTGTACTTCTGTCCTGAAGGTATGTCAAAGAGAGGTTACAAATAGCTCACTAAACTATCTCGACCAGAAATACCAATGATAGAAGCATACAATATTTTACTAACCAATAGTATAGCATGAATTACAAACTCAAAAATTATGTGCATTAATAAAACATGAAATACTTATCTTTTATAAATTTCAAGTATTTCATTTTGTAACGTGAGCCCATATAGAAAATATCATGCAAATTCACAGAATGATGTCATCGTTCTCAAACATTACTATAATTCTTCACATGAACTATATTTAATAGCCAAAAGTTCTATACACTATCACAACCTTCAATCTTATTAAATCTCCCTTCAAGTGGTTAGACTTTTAAAGAAGGAACCTCGCTCTTTTTCAAAAAAAAAATTTCATAGACCCGTACACAGTTGATCATAACTTTTGAACTTGACATTTTCTCTTCGATCGCTCCGGTGAGATTCTTGTAAATTTGATTATCAACAACATATCCAAAATTTAACAAAATCCAACGGTGCATTTATGAGATATGGTCCTCCTACTAAGACTGTATTTTCTGGGACAGTCACACATTCACCATCAACAAACTACTCTCTTACATTTGCAACTTGGCTCTGATACCATGTTAAAGTTTTAGGATCAATGCAAATGTAATAACACTATCTCATTGTGTATGTTTTCCAAATGCAACGATCTCTTGCATTTATATTGAGAATGAGCCAAGAAGAGACATGTCCCTTCATGAGACATGTCTATTCATTAATATGTAATTAATATAATAAAAATTACTATTATTATTATTATATATATACATATATATATATAATATCTCTTGAGTATTATATTAATTTCTCTAATATTTACATAATAATAATATTTATGTATATATATATTTAAGTATATATATACATCTCATATATACTAAATATATATACATGTCTTCACTAGTATGTACTCATAGTGTTTCTTTGACTGAAGCTACAAAACATCAACAGAGGGGGATGTCTGCTCCGACTCATTTAGTACAATTAAATGAAATAGAAAATGAGCATGCAAGTATCTAATTGAGCGGAGGTTTGTCACCATTGTCTCATTGAAGAATGTTTATAATATGAAATGAACTTGGAAATACAATGCAGAGATCAAACTTGAGATACCCAGATAGTAAAATCTTATTACAAATATATATCTAACAAACTTGAATGCTGATAACTGAAAATGATGAACATGCAGCAGCAAATCAATAAAAAATATTGCTCAAAACCCTAGACAACCAACTCAAACTCCTCAAATTGAAATGGCATAAAGAAATCAGATCTTACAATACCCAAAGTGCCTCCCAAATAGCAGATTTTTGCATGCAAACCTCAAATTTAATAAGAATGGACAGCCCATTCATTGATGAAGCACAACTGTGATCTCTGTGTGAAACACCAAATTAATTTCCCAGATTATCTCTTTCAACAACGTGAGTAATGATGTTTGCAAAGGGTATTGTACTCACAAACCAAGAAGAAGAAGCTGCAACTTTTTCAAAAATCAAAAGCATAACAATATCCAAATCATCAACAACCCAAAATGAGAGCCCTAGTTCTCCTTCTATAGCTTTCACTTGCTTTTTCAAAAAAAACATATTTTTCCTTTTTTCTTGTTTTTCTAGAAATGTTCTTTTCCCTTTCTGGGGAATGCTTTTTCACTATTTTTTTGCAAATGTTTTTTCCATTATTTTCCGCAAATGCTTTTTCGCTATTTTTCTGTGAATGCTTTTCTACTC
Organism: Chamaecyparis obtusa; assembly: GCA_027943335.1. Taxonomy (NCBI): domain Eukaryota; kingdom Viridiplantae; phylum Streptophyta; class Pinopsida; order Cupressales; family Cupressaceae; genus Chamaecyparis; species Chamaecyparis obtusa. The sequence continues at coordinate 597,516 of BSBK01001701.1, forward strand.
TATGAATGCTTTCATTTAATTTTTTCCCCCCATGTCACTTTTAAATAAAAGACCATTTTGAACTTAACACTTAATTTTACATATTTGGTCTTTCCAAAATCTTTTATAAAATAATTTAAAATAACAACAAAGTTAAATATTTAATTTAACTTTATAAACTAATAGCTTGTCCTTATTTAATTTAACAACTCCAAACTATATCAAACCTCAAGATGAACATCAAAGCCAACTCCATCAGCATTACTAAAAATGTCAACTAACTCTATTGGTGCTCATTGCTTACTTACTAAATATAGTAAGTATAAGAGAAAGTGTCCAAAAAAGCTCTAAAAATGCATTACACTCCTTATACCTGTCTGAACAATAAACTGCTTCTATCAACACCTCCAAGATTCCCTAACCCCACTCATTTGCAGCATTCTAAAGCGATTTCTTGTGGATTCGAAGCGGATTTGAAGAGATTTTTCAAGCAAATTCAGATTCACAAGTAAGCTTTCAAAATTCTTTTTCTTTTTTTTAAAATCTTGTGTCAGCCTTGTAGCTCATTCAGTTGTGAGCATAATTGAAGCTTATTTGAGGCCATCCACACGAAGAAGGGGAACAAGTTAGCACAGAAACGCCTCAATGACCTCGTCTTTGTACAATATAACCTTAGGTTGCACATAAGAAAGGTAGAGTTAGCACCAGCTTGTCCACTTGATTCGAATGACATAGATCCTTACTATGATTGGACATCACAGGAGAAGCCTCCATTGTTCACAAAGGATGACATCTATGATTTGGAGAGGCAGGCTATGGAGGAGAGTGGACTCGCGACGAGATTGGATGACATTCATGAGGAGGATGAGGGCACTGAGTCTGAGATTGAGAGTGAGGAGGATACAGATGATGAGGAGTCATTGCTAGTGTCAACACCATCTACATCCAAGATAGAGGTCGAGTCACAGCCACCGTGGACTTCTACGGCTAGACCCCCTCTCATTCCACCAATTTCTAATAGAGCTGCTAGGAGGGGAAAGAGGAAGATGTAGACTATTTTGATATTGTACTTGACACTTGTATTTGTTTTTAGTTTTACAAAGAAAATTTGCTATTTTTAGTTTGCTTCAGAGTTTAGACTATTAGACTATGGCTATTAGCCATCAGCATTCCACATGAGGATGCGATTTTGTATCCTATTTGCATTTATATATATCTAGATCAGCTTGTTTGGTTTGTTTACTCGTTTATTGACTCATTAGATGCATCTCCTTATTGAATTTTGCAAAAAAAAATGCATTTCTAATTAAATTTAAGCAATTTTTTAAGTTCTCGATATTTTCCCAAGAAGTTCCTAACTTATCTCCGATATTTGCCAATAACTTTTTTTTTGCCCTCGGCGATAAGTTGTCAATAACTATATTTTGAACTATGGTTCAAACCTCACAAGGTTACATTCTACCGTGTCAACAATTGAGGGGCCCCCTAGATCTTGTATCTTAATATATCCACATGATGTGGAGCGGAGTGTTCTACCTAGAGGGTACATCCCTATCCTAAATTTAAGGGGTGACACTATGGTGAAATAATGGAGCTTCTTGCTTGTAGTGCCAACAATCAAGGTACAAACCTTGCAGTTTACTCTCTACCAGATCAAAACTGAGGGCCCCAAGATCTTGTACCTTGATTTACTTGTGGGACGTGAAGTGTTTGCAATTCCAAGTACATCCCTCGCCTAAATATTGTTTTAAATTGAACATCTCAGGCATCAGGGTAGCGATGTGCGAAGTAACAGCTACACTTGTGAAAGGAGTGTTGGGGAGGAGTAAGTCTTCTTCTGCAAGGTGTTGAAGTAAGCGAAACACAATGAGGGCACCCAAAATGGTTTATGAAAACACTCTACCATGGACTTGTTGGTGTGATAGGGCAAATGCTTTGCACCTAATCAAATTTTTGACCCTCTTGAGGCAATTGCAAATGCTATCCAAAAGGCTAGTTCTCTGTTTGCCCCCTACCCCCATGCCATTGGCGGCTTCCGCTCACTAGAACTCTCATATACTTGCGGCTTGCAAAAATAAAGCAATCACTTTCATGCTTGGAATATTTTTAACAAGAGCAAATCCAATCGGTGAACGATAACCCTTCTACCCTTTTGTATCTATCAATCTTTGTTGCTGCTCTGACCTAGGTGTCAAATACAAACCTAAATCCTATCAAAAAATACGGGCAGAGTAGATGGAAGCCACATTAAATTTGGTGTAAGAATAATACGCTTCATTTTGTTCATTCATAGATTACAAACTTATAGGATTTTCATATCGTATACTATAGGAAACCTCCTATAACAACTCTCCTAAATATAACAGCTATTTTGAACTTGTAAGAACTCAAATCCCTATAACATCTCGTACAACAATAATATATTTACTTATACATGACATTTAACAAACACACTATAACATTAAGTTGTTTCTCAACAACTTAATATTAACGTACATAACTCTAACAAACCTTGTTATTTTATGCATACTATGATGATGCAATAATCCTAACACCTATGTGAACACTAATTCCCAACACCCCTCACCCTTGGTGTGAGCATGGGGTAAAAGTACATCACAAAACTTGATGACCACACACAATAGCTCACCAAACAATATAAGATAAGAGTGGGGACATATACATCTACTCATGTCAAGCTATAGTGGAACTAGCCTCACTACACTTAGTGTACTTTCATCCAAGGATAGGGACAAACACATCTACCCATGGAACCAAAAATAGGGACTAGCACATCTATCCAACATCAAAGTCATGAACAGGGACACACACATCTACTCACAACAATTATGATTGGGGACAAACACATCCAATCATAATCACCAACTCATGTGACTAGGGACAAACACTTCCAATCACTTCACTATCTTGTGAATGGGGACAAACACATGATTGGTCACTTAGCATTTCATAATCAAAGTAGAGATCTTTGTAGTAGGTAGCAAAGGTGTATCAAAGCAAATCGAGCTGCTCTTTCAAGTCAAGAGCCATCGATGCTATTAAAAATGGAAGGCCCCATCTGGTAAAGAGTGTGCAGATACAAAATAGCACGAGATAAGTGTGGCAGATGAAGAGTTGAGAAAAGGAAAGTTTAAATCAAAAGATCAAACTTTATGTATCTGCTCATGCAAGCAATGATTACCACAAAAATAAAAAATGCTATGGATATCTCTCCTATTCATCAACCCTTGAATTTAATCTAATCAAAGATCTTTATTGGATTTAGTTGGTCGGCAATTTGCAAAATGAGTGACAACAATCAGATCACTTTAAAGAATGGGCATGAGCATATGCAAGAGAAAAACATGGAGAGAAATTCAACTTATGAATATGAATTTATAGGGCCAAAGATCAATTGCTCTAATACCATATCAAGAAATATGAGCAAAGTAGATAGAAGCTAGATTAAATTTTATGTAAGAATAATATGCTTCATTTTGTTCATTCATAGATTACATACTTATAGGATTTCCATATCCTATATTATAGGAAACCTCCTATAACAACTCTCCTAAATATAAGAGTTGTTTTAACAACTCAAATCCCTATAAACACTCGTACAACAAGAATATATTTACCTACACATAACATTTAACAAACACTATAATATTAAGTTGTTTCTCAACAACTTAATATTAACATACATAACTCTAACCCTCCTTATTCTTAACACCTATGTGAACACTAATTCGCAACAAATTCTACCCCCCTTCTAGAAATATCACGTTCTCTGTGGGTGATTCCTAGGTGGACTTTCATTTCAAATGAGCCCATTGATTTTCACATCTTGGATTCCTACATTGATGTGACCTCTACTAACATTGGGAGTCAATCACTAATAATCAAATTCTTGAGGAATCTCCTCTCCTTTTCCAAGTGGTGGATTGGGCTAAGACAACATGGAGTAGCTTGGCTCCTACATTTATAGAAACTCTGAACTTAGGATTTTTTTCTGGTCCATTCAGGCCCTGCAAAGGACTCCACTTTTTTGAAGCAAAATGGCAATTGGTTCTGTAGTCAAACGAACCTCTGTATTGCACCTTGGTCCCCCTTTTTTGATCTTACCTCTGCTAAAGGCTATGATATTCCTGTGGATCAGATTATAGAACCTTCCTCTAATCATACAAGATTTGGATTTCTTGAAGAATATGGTTGATTGAGTGGAATACTTTGTTAAGTGGGTTCCTTATGCTGTGGATTCTTCATGTGAATTTACTACGATTTGAGCCATATTGGATCTGTAAAAATCCATTCTTCTTCCAACACTTAGACACAACTTTTAAACTGTGATGGCCTTCCTCTTAGATGCTTCTGATGCAACATGATGGGTCATGGGTTGTTGGTGTTCTTCTAAAAGGTTGCCTAGTTCAAGGAAGGTCCATGGTAAATTCTTGGACTCTCATTTGGAGACGAGGACTAATCTTGTGGCTCCAGCTGATCTCATCCCCTCTTCTGAGTCTGCCCCCTCTCTAGTCACAGTCAAAGGCAATTTTGTTGATAGTAATCAATTTGCTGAACAAGGGGTGGATTGCTCTGATTCTGAGGGCACTTTTCCTTTTAAGGAGGATCTTGATTGTGAGTTACAAGATCATTTTGATCAAGATGAAGTGGTTGTCCCTCTAAGGAAGTGCTCTATTGCCCAAACTGGAAGTGCTTTATCAAAACCAAACATTGTTTGTTGAAAGAAGAAGAAAGGGCAAAAAATCTGAAGCAAAAAGACTTAGGGTTAAAGGTAGGGATGTTGTGGACAATGGTTCTCAATGGACCATGAATGCTCTTCTCACTTGGAGCAGGAAGAAAGGCTTATCCAAATGGACATGATGAATCTTTTGTTGTTGTCCTCACCAGTCTATTTAGTCTTTTGTTCTTTATGGTCTCTCTTTCTTTGTAATCTAATTATCACAAAGGTGAATCCCCTCTAGGCTTTATTAGTGTTTCATACTCCTCGATATCAATTCTGTCTTATGTCCTACCCACTTGTGGGTATGACGTGGCTTCCTCAATCTTTCTCTCTCGACTCTCCACTAAGCGGGTCTAAAGCATTTTCTAATTTGATATGTTCATATATAGGAGAGGAACCTCATCCTACAACTTGCCGATCAGGAAAAAGAACTACTTTTTCTAATTTGAGTACTCATCGAGGCAGCTTGAGATGGGACATGACACACCTTGCTGAACTTGATGTTAAAGACAAGCCAGCTAGTAAGCATGAGAGTGTCAGTGTCAATTGCATTGTTTGTGGTTCTTCCAATTTATCAGTATCTACATCATCTAATATGGATAGTGATGGTGATATTTTTGAAGACCCGTGTGACATTGCCTGGTCAGTGATGACTGATCATTGACACTTGAACTTATTTGTTTTTAATTTTAATATTTAATATAAATCATGACAATTCATTTTGAGCAATCAACATTGTATATTTGTATATTTTATGATGGTTTGTTTATTATGCAATATATGATACTGTGTGTGGTATCTTAGACTGAATTACTGCTGCAAATATGTATATCATTTTTGGTTTTATTTGTTTTTGTATGGACAAACCCAACCAAAAAAAAAATGACTGAACTCGTGAACAAAACCGCAGAAGCCAAACCCAAACCAATACCAGGACAGGTAACTTAGAAAATATGCAGATTTGTGTTCTTGCATTATTCTTCTAAATTACATGATACTCAACCAAAATAAGCTTAACCTACAAGTCAAAATATGGCAATTTACCTTATAGCCATCCAATGCACTTTGTACAAGTTGAGATATATCAACAAATACATCTTCTTGGGTAATTTCAGGACCAAATACTTTGTCAAATGAGAAGCCATACTTTTGTCCTAACAATAACAACAGAGAAATATTCAGTATTCAATTGCCATTACAAGTTCCATATTTAAAAATGACAAGATAAGTTATGAAAAACCTTGTTGTGGTTGAATAAGTTCAACACCACGACCCTGAAGTTCCATTGAACTAGGATATTCAACAACAGGAATTTCTGACCCATACTCATCATCAGGAAGAATTGGGCGCACTCTGCAGAAAACTCTAATATTGCCTTTCAATTCCTGCATAAAGAAATTATTGATTTTGAGTTATTCAATTCCTTGACTGGCATGCACATAAATTATATGCTTTTATAGATTTGAAGCAAAAAACAGCATGTTAAAGAAATTATTGATCTTGAGCAATTCATTTCTCTGACTGAGATTTACATAAATTTAAAATTATATGTTTTCATAGATTTGAAGCAAAATACATAAATACTTAGGTAAAGCCAAAAGAGTGTTTTAAGACAATTACGAAAAGTATTATAAATACTTTCAAGGGAAATGATTAATCACAGGCCCAATTTAGAAAAATATAAAAGAAAGCCACCTAGCCTCAATTTGTACCTAGCATTCCCTTTGGCAATTTATTCACTTTTCGAATTGAGCACTGCATTCTACTCATTCAAGGATGAAACCCCTTAGCTGTTTTCAGAAGTATTTGAGGACAAAAAACTATCTTGGATTTCCATTCTGAAGGTGATACAAAAAACCCTAAACCTCTAGCATTGGCAATTCCATACAAAAGCTGCATGGTGTGCTGATTTGGAGTTTTGGAGCATACTTTCAGGTTTGGCAATTAATATTTGCAAGAAAATCACTTGGATTGCTGATTTTCAGATTTCTGAAGGTTACAACATCCATCTCCACCATTTGGGAATCAATTATTGCATTCTTTGAGGCTGCTTCATCATTCCAAATGGGGTGATCACCATTTTATTTCATATTTTGATGGCCTTAAAGAGTGTTTTCCAGATTAGAGAGTGTTTTGACACTTGTTGCATGTTGTACAGCCATTTTGGCACCATTCCTACCTGCTAAACAGTCCATACAGCCCTTGTGATCACCATTTTCTTGGAAGCTGCACAACCATTTTAGCACCAATCCTACCACTAAACACTCCATACAGCCCTTGTTGCAGCCATTCAACTCAGATCTAACATCAATTTGTTCAATCTGGGATTTTGGTACAAAGATTTGAGATTTGCAAATTCAGAAATATCATCTCCAAAATCAATATAACATTGTATTTGTGTAATTACTTATTATCAGTTCTACAGTTTCCTGTGATGTTATATGCTGCTGTCGTACATTTTCCAGATATTATCAAGTGTAATACTCAGATTTGTGCAATTGCAGTGCATAAGAGTTTCATATTTTCTATCCATCAAAGTTGAGGCCTTGATATAATAAATGTCGGATATCTAAAATGGTTATTTGCATTATTTCTTCTCCAGTTTGCTGTTTTTACTTTTTAGTTGTTCCTTTGTTCACAAATTCAAAATTTTAAAAACACAAAAAAATGGAAAAATACAAAAATAATAATTTAGGAACATTACAAAAGCTGAATTCCAATGTATTGGCACCCGAAATAGCAAAAGAACTTGGACTAAAAAATTTGAAGTCAAACATTCCAATTATTACAGCCCTCTAGTTCCTATCTGTTACGCATCTCCACCTGCCAAAGGCACAATATAAATACATACCACAACCCTAGAACTCAATCCCCGTCACTGTGTGATCCATGACGGAAGGTCAGATTCAGAATCAAGTGATTGTTTGTACATGACATCAGTAGGAGAGAGATGAATTGGGACTTATCTTCACATAGGGGTTGGTTTCATTGGTTTCAGAGTCTGAGGAGCTTGTATACAAGCCATATGCAGACAGGATAATCTAAAGCGTCCTGAGAAAGACACGAGATGGTTGTGTAGGTTGCAAAATCAAGTGGTTTTCCAAGTTTGTTGTTTTTGTCACTTTCCACAAGAAAGTGTTGAGATTGCAGCAAAAACGCAAATGCCATAGAAGGGTTAAGAACGCAAATACCATAGAGAGATATGGATGATTGATGATAGACTTAGGAAGTTGGAAGAGGATGTTACTTTTATTTTCAGGTCTCTGGGTAAAATTGACATGTTTGAGAGCATTCTATATCTGCCATTACTTAGAAATTGGGTATAGAAAGAAAGCAAGAACATGAGGAGCAACCAAATAGGACTTTATATGAACAAGGGGAGTCATTTATAGGTGGAAGCAAAGATTTTTTCAAGGCTGGGGGAAAGATGGATATTCAACCCACTGATGGAGTAGTTAATGTGAAAAAATTAGACGATTGGATAGGACAAATGGAGATTTATTTTAACTTGCATGAGTTGAATGCATGAAAGCAAATCTCTTTTACTTGTTTAATGCTCTCTAGTAATGCACTCACCTCATACTGCCTCTTAGCAAATGAGAAGAGCTCCACCAATCTCTAAATGTGAATAGTTTAGGGACTTTATGAAGAAGCAATTCGAACACATATATTATGGAGTGGTCTGTCCAATGGCAATCCTACCATCAAAAACAAAGGCAGCACGTGGAAGAACACACCATGCAGTTCCATAAGGAGGCAATTCAACATGTCAAAAATGTGATGGATAAAAAGACCACCATATTGAACAAGGTAAGAGGAAGATGGGCTAACTACCCTAATACAATAAAATTGATTACAAAAAGGTCTTACAAACAAAATATGAACTAATACAGTTGTATCTGCATATGCATGAAATAGTTTCTTGTTAACAACACAACACCTAATTGCAGCAAATCCAGTTAGAGATCTTTTACCAACCTTTACCAACATTTTGCAGAACTAAACGCACCTTTCTGTTATTATCCTCTGCCTTCACTATTACCCTTTGCACTTCTTATTTGTACAAGCACACTAACTCACCGAGTATTCATTCACATAATCATGCTTGCATCATATCACCTTAGGCATACTCTCACTTTCATATCTTCATATCCAAACAAATATTCTATATATACATATCCGATGAAGCAACTACATATGTCGGCCTAGCAAAACATGATGGCTTGAATACAAAAAGATATTTCAATATAGTTCAACACGCTAGAACCAGACCTAAAAGATAGGTCACACATATGAGAACTTCATATCACGCTACCACAGGACCCAAAGATAGGTCACAGATAAGATAAGCACGTTACATATCACAAACACCAAAACATAAGTATATTTTGGGGCTGATGGGAACGCCACAACCAAGACCATGTCTTGATCTACAAAAATTTTGTACCAACTGAAGGATGGCACAAGATAGGACCTGGCCAAAACTGAATAGTCATACCAAAATCTTCTGAAAAACATCATGAATGTCCAAGTAGCAGAGATACCCGGAAGAACTTTGAAATACAACAGCCAATGATATCCATCCAAAACTTCATATTTCTACAATCATTGAATGTCGTAAATGTACCAAAAAGATATATTACTATGACCAGAGCACAGGTAACCATTCACAAGATACATTATCATAACAAGCCACATAGAATAGATCAAATATGTGCATTACCCGAAGCACAACCATCTGGTACAAGGGTTTTGACATCAACGAAAACAATGTCAACATCTCAACATGGTCTTGAAGTCTAATGGCCTCCTGAAGATAAAATGGAAAACATCTTTGATCTGTGAACCTGAAAAAGGTGGAGAGAGATTGAACCCCCCTGAAAAGGTAGTAGAACCTCCCTCTAATCTCATAGTAGATAAGACATAGGAAGATGAAGTGCTCCTTCGTCTCAACCTCCCCGACACTACATAACTGGCAAATCCAATCCAACCTGTCGAGTTGATGATCTGTCTCAATACGAAGTCGATGCTGAAAGAATCAAGGGGGATCCGGAGGGAATGCGACCAATGGTGGGATGAGTAAGAAGGGCGGACAATGAGTTTGTCCTTTAACTCTAAGAAGTGCTCAACATAAAACGCCATCTTAGGGCAAAGACCCTCGTGGGGGTCAAACCAAATAGTGTGGATGAACTACCTACAAATGTTTGTTCTACTTCTAATACAATTGTTCAACTACTATCTAGACGGTTGCAAGTGGTAAGGGGCATCAAGAGAATACTAGAAGGGAGGGAGATGATCCATCTCAATCCCAATGGACCCTAGAAGGGTAGAAGCCTCAACAAACCAACCAAGGGCCTGACCCAAAGAAACAAAAGCAGCAATAGACTCAAAGGAATAGCAAGCAAGGTAGGAATACCTATGGCACCCCTCACGTGAGTCCGCAAAACTACGAAGGTAATGTAAGAACCAAACAAGATCAAATATAGCCCCAAGCTTTAAGGGGTGAGTCCCAAATTCTACAAGAATAATATTATGAGAAATGGACTGCTTGCACCTGATGATGTGTTGGAGAAGAAGAATTTGAACCCGCTCAACAAAAGCCCAATCATGCTCCAATAAGGAAGGCCCCCAAACCACAAACCCATAAAGAACAGTAGGCTTGATCAGAGAATCCAAGAGGGTCATCTTGGACATGGTGTCCTGGAAGTGGTGTCGGAAGCACTCTCTTAGGAATGGCCAAAGACCCATGCCCCTTATTGAAGCGCGGTTGGAGGGCGGGCCTCAAATTAAATCTAGGACTGGATAACTTAACCCCTAAGTATGTGTAAGAAGAAGAGATCTCAACCTCCAACCCTCTAAAGAAAAAATGTAGGTGAGAAGTCTTCAGACAATTGATAACCATCATCTTAGTTTTCCCCAAATTAACAGTCCTATCGTAAGTCACAAAAGGCCGCAAGACTCAAGTTGTCTCTGCAGACCATTTGGAGAGGAAGACAAAAGAACATCATCAGCAAAGAAATCCAAGTAGGGAACAAGGGTCAGCCCTACTTAACACCAATGGTGCTCCCAATGAAATCCAAGAATCCCCCGAGGATCCTAAGACGATCCAGGACTCTCTCGTAAAGCCTCATTATAGCAGTAAGGGAAATCTCACATACACCAATATCACAAAGTCTCTAAAACAAGGTCGTCCTCAAAATAGAGTCAAGCGCTTTGCGAATCCACAAAGCAACAGTAAACATTCGAGGAGCGATGTCGAGCCTCCTCAATAATAGTCCAAAGCATCTAGAAATATGGCTTGCAGTTTGAAAATCTAGTTTGAAACTTACTTGCCCTCTTAGCACGAATACCACGTTGGTCTAACTCCCTAGAAAGAATACGGTGTAGGTTTGTGGCATATAGTTTAGAGAAAGTGTGGCCCACCATGATGGTCCTATAATTGTTGGGGTTAGAAGTCGGACCCAATTTATGAATCAGATGAATAATGTGGTGTGATCAAGAAGGGGGGAACCCTGTGCGGACCACATGGTTGAATAGGTCAAATAAGTATGAGCCCCAGATGGTGAAACCAAAGGTGGAGACTCAAGCAACGGGAAAAACAAGTGGAAAGGTAAGAAAAATGCCAACACCAACATGAAGACCAAGGACGAAGACACTTTCAAGAATAGTAAAAGTACTAGTTACAAAAAAAAATGAAAGAAATTGAGCATGCTTCCAAAGTTGATGACTATTTGTCAAATGTCATTATGAAGAAGGCACGTGTGTGGGTAGTAGTGATGCTAAAGAGGAGAAAGAGATAAGCAAGTGATTTCACATGAAGCTTCAGCTCAAGGGAAGGAAGTGAGATGCCCTGTTTGACACTTTTTCACAAGCAAAACTGATATCCCAAGCATTAGTCAACATTCTTTTGGGGTGGCTGAAACAAGGTGTGGATACCTTGGCCAACAACCAATGTGATCAAGTTTGAACTCGTAGTGGCTTCAAGGATGAAACAATTGTTGATGTCGTTCCATTGGATGTCTATGGAGTAGTATTTAGAAGCCCTTACTTCTCTGAGAGGGATGCAATATTTAAGGAGGCAAATCAAGTATTGGTTTGTCAAAGCAGGTGAAGAATTCATGATCAAGTCTTATGAGGCCAAGTCCAAGTGGCAACTTTGTGTTGATAATGTTAAATAGCAAGCAAAATGAGCAAGTGGTTGAGGTGAAGTCAATGCATGATTTACATAGCAGCAAAGAAAAGAAGGGGATGTATTAGCTCGTATGACAGTTCAGCAAGCTCTATGAAGAGCCTAAAGAGCTACCACCACACTAGTCAATTGAGCATGAGATCCAACTATTACCTGATTGTCCACTTCCAAACCTAGGCCTATACCATCAAAGCATTATAGAGGTTAATGAGGTCAAGGACTAATTGAAAGAATTGCTGGAACATAATATGATAAGGCCCTTTTTGTTGTTCTGCAAGGAGTTAAGCCCATTTATTATTATAGTTATTCTAGGGTTTAGTCTTTCAGTATGAACATGTGAAAAGGAAATTGTGTGTTGGTACAAGCCATCAAAAAGTGGAGATGCTACTTGTTTTGGAAGAGACGATTGTTCATACGCACATTCCCAAACTTAAGCAAGCACTCTATTACAACTGGATGGGTTTCTTGCAGAAATCTCACTTGGTTATAACTAAGAGGTATAAAAGAAGTAGCACAGCCAACTTAGCAGATTTTTTTTTTAAATGGCCATCGATGGCAAAGGTATGCATGCTATCTTTTCCTAAACCCTTCGTCCACAAAGCGTATGCAGAGGAGAATAAGCATGATGAGAGCTTTGGAGAGTTGTTCAAGCAAGCAAAACAAGATTACATTGGCAATTTGGCTCCTAAAATTGGTTTTCACTTGAAAGATAGTTTGTTCTGCAAAATAGGAATGTTGTATGTACCTTACAAAAGGAAGTTGTTCTTGAGAAAGACTCATACCTTCAAGGGGGCAAGGCATTTTGTAGTGACTAAGACCATCTCCAACCTTCAACAATATGTGTCTTTGGCCATATATGCAAAGGGATGTCTCAAAATTTGTTAGGTGTTGCAAATTGTGTAGTGTGAGCAAACCAAGGGATTGGAAGTTGGGATTGCATCAGCCATTATTTAGGGCTTTCTGCCCATAAGAATGCATTTACATGGAGCTTGTAGGCAGGCTGCCCGTGCAAAAGAAGGGGAATGATTAGTTTTATGTAGTGGTTCATTGCTTAATCAAGACATACATTTTAATTCCATGCAAGAAGACACTATCAAGAAAAGGTTTAGCTAAGCTATTTGTTGTAAATGTTTTGATTTATTTCGGTTTGCCTTAAAGCATTGTATAAGATAGAGGTTTAAGATTCCTATTGGAAGTTTTGATGTGCCCTGGGTACCCGAGGACATGGGATGAAGGCCTTGCTTACATTTAGAACTCCTATAAAAAGGATATACCCAATTCAACAAATCTATCATCGTCTGAGACATGTTTCAATTACTTACTACCTAGCCCTCTAACTGTTGTAGGGCAGACACATGGAGAAGAAAATGATGAAAATTCAGAAGCACAAAGGGCTGTAAAGTTCATTGAATGCATCTCACAAACATAATTGCAAGTACAACATGAATGGAAAACAAATCAAGACAAGTACAATAAGAGGCATGATTGAAATCATGTCGAGCATAAGTTCAAGGAACAAGGTATAGTTGTACCTAGGTAAAGAAACAATCCAAGCAAGCAAAGAGGTTGAAACATCTAGTTTATGGTTTATTTCTTATTCTGGGGGAGATAGGAGAGAATGCTTTTAGTCTTGATTTGCACCATATATGAAGATTTACTTGATCCAACAAATGTATAAAAATTGTTTTTGTATAACTTTAAGCCCTCTATGTTGTTTGGGGAAGATGTGTTGTTACTTTCAGTTAAGGACCTCTCTACAAGTGCCTTGGATGAATCACAGCAGGAGATGGTTCTCCAAAATAAGAAAAGACAAGCTTGTTGAGGGATTCATGAGATTTGGCTAACTGGCTTAAAGGCGCAACTACCAAGTAAGGTAAAAATGGTAGCCAAAAGAGAATGTACATAAGAGTGATCACACCTAACAAATCCCTAAACTTTTGGGACCAAAACCTTCCCATTTGCCAAGGCATGATCCATGAAAGCAAGTCAAGTTCATGGTCAAGTGATCAATTGTACACAATCAATTCTAGAGAGATGAATAGAGAATGACCTTCACATAGACATGAGTTTTCGTCAATTTTTAAAAATATGAAGCCTATATATATGTCATGCATACTTGGGATGATTTGGAGATCCTAGGCCTTACGTGCCAAACTGCTACACAATCCTAGAAACTTCGGCTTCAAGGCTATGGGATGTCATCAACAAGGTATAGAGAAATCCATCAAAAAAATGAAGAGGGTTAAAGGCTACGTTACCGGATTCAGACGCTAGACCTTCGAACTAGGTTCGGATCTAGATTCGCGAACCGGTTCGCACTGGATTCGGACAGGATTCGTGTTCGGACCTGTGGGTCCGTCCAAATCCGCAATGTTGCATATTAATATTAAAAAATTTACCTGCAACTCTTAATAAACAGCGTGCAAGGTCTTTGTTGGCAAGTTTTCTATCTTAGACACTTGTCGTTGTTAGATATACTCAACCTTTCACATCATTTGCTGATTTTTTTATCTACTAATCGATCACCATATTTGATCGCCATAAATTGCTTTAACTTTTGGCTTGTTGGACATCGATCTTTGATTGTCCAATCTATGCTTTTTGACTAGCTTTTCTCCCTTTCTATGGTGCACGTGCATGGAGTGTTTGACCAAGAGTAGCCGACAAATTTTTTTCAAGCAGGGGGATAGTGTTTAATCAAATGGAGCTATCATTAATCTTTCACTGGTATTTTCTATTGAGTGTGCGGATTTCTCTGGCTCATGCAACTTACCATTCTCTTTGATCAAGTATTTAAATTTTTAATGTTTATCTTTGACATTTGGCATTGATCAATGATCAAGCATCATATAGATTGATACTATGAAATGATTTAGTTTTACAATTATATATATTGCTCTTATTTTTTGTATATATAATGCATATATAAAAATATTTATATATATATATATACATACACATGAACCCATACGAATCATAACGGAAAAAAAATTCACAAATCCACGAACTAGATTCTTGTACCTGAACCTGAACCGGTAGCTTAGGTTAAAGACCAATTGACAAGAGTGGGTGTTCTCTCTCGCACTTTGAGCTCAGCTTGGAGTCAAAAGTAAATTCCTAGAGATAACCTAGGTCACTAGATCAAAGACTAACTAGTCATATAAAATCTCTTATGTAGCTACAGATGACACCTTGCACATGCAACTACAGATGACAGCAAACACGCATGACATGATTATCTCATAATTTGGCTATTAGGTTTGTTTGACATGATTATCTCATTAGGCAAGAGTCAGGAACAACAAAGAGGAAAGAGGTACCCATCAAGTAAGTATCAACAAAACTAGATTTTATTTATATGACAATCATAGATTACATCATATGTTATGGACATATTTAATTAATTAATAATCCATCTCAAAACTACAATCACCCATACGCAACAATGGAAAGACCTTTACAAGCATTTTTCGCATATTAGAAGCTATCACCCTTCATCTAAATCCCTTTACAATCACAAGGCAATATGGTGAGAGAAAATACATATATGCAACTATACATTCCCCTGAGTCATCACTAACATGGAGACATAACAGTAAATGGAGATGTGCCTTAAAGACCCTTCCTACATTCCACAAAATGTATTACCTCAATTGCAACTCAAACGTTCACTGCTTGATACCATAAAATCAGCTAGAAGCATTTCTAGAATAGAAAAATGGCTCGACAACTATCCATCTACATGTAGAATGAAACCAACCTATAAGTCTTCAATGTTTAGCACCAACAGCTTGCAAATGTTCCAAGAAGACGTGGAACCCACAAATGTCATGTGTAGGGTATGTTTAAGTCTATGGAACTTTCAAAAGGAATAGCAAAGATCCACACGAGTGGATTTGGGCAAGAGAAACTCTTAAACCCTTATTAGTGGCAATAGGATCACTTATATTGTTTGCCATCAAATTTGAATGACAAATCACACCCTCTAGGTTTGAATAGAGGTTTTTATGTCAATATGGTCAAACTAGTGGTTGCAAAGTCAAATTTGACTTAATGGTGTTATGGACGAGCTATGGGAATAGTCAAAATGGTTTGTTGAGGGGTTTGGGGTCAAAACAAGCCATTTCTTGGAACCAAGTTAAGGAGTGCTTGAAATTTGGAAATCCAACAAGAAGAAACAAAAGGAGTCGCCTAGCAGAAGTCAAGAGGTGAGAGAAAGTTAGGACTTAGGATCGTCAAGGAGAGTCAAGTGTCAAGGATGGAGAAGAACTTGATGTCAAGGATCAAAAAAAGGGGAAGCTGAAGGGTCAAATCTTGAAAGAGACCATGTACTTAGGAAGCTGGGGAGAGAAGAGCCCATGAGGATCAAGTCACCAAAGGAAATAGGGAGTGGAAAAGCAAATCAAGGGTGCAAGGTCCCCCACAAGTCCAAGGTTCAAAGGAACGAAGATTGTTGGGTATCAAACCTCGGGAGGGATCAACAATAGGAGAGGAAATGATGGGCAAGGATAAGGTCAAAGGATGGAGAGGGAATCAAATTCAAAGAGAGCCTAGGCAAATAGGAGGAAGAGTCAAGGACAATGGCCAAGAAAGGACTTTGGGTTGAAAGTTGTAAACAAGGACTATGATGCAAGGTGGAACATGGACATGGGGTTTCAAGCTCATCGTTTTGTTTGAGGGTCTACACTTGTGAGGAAAGAAGAGGAAAAAGGGAGAAGGGGCACAAAGGCTGGAAAGGCAATCAAGCTTGGCAACCAAGGAATTGGTCCCAAAGTAACAAATCCATGCAATGACATGCATGCCACAACCCAACAAGGAACCATGAAAAAGAGAACAACATACCAAGTGGGACTTGGATCCAAAGACTAGTTCCATCACAAGGGAACGAACAAGACAATAATAACAAAAACACCCCCAAAAACAAGTTTACTAAGGATTTTTAGGATCAAAATATTAAATGAACAAAGATACTTCAACAAAAAATTACAAATGCTAAGGGTCCATTAGATGGTTCTCAGACCAATTATTTATGATGGCCAAATAGGGCAAATGCAAAAAAGGGGACTGGTGCAGGGGCACCTTTGGAACATCTAGAACCATTTGAAGGTTCTAAACTCATAATGAAATGTAATAAGGTCTACGGACCATTTGGGGAACTTTGGGAATCAATCAGACCCATTTGAAAGGCCTTTGACACAATAAGGCATTTATAAGCCTATTGATTAAATCTGGTCAAAGGGTCACTATGGGTCTAGGAAAGGGTAGGATAGGGATGATATGGTGTTTTGGACCAATTATGGTCATTAGAATGAGTTCCTTGCATGGGGAAGGTTAGGAAGGTACAGAATGGCAAAAGTTGTCAATGTTGTCATGACAACATCGACAACATTTGAGCAGTTTTTGCATCTCGATCCTAACGGTCACTTTGGTTCAAATGACTTGATCGAAACTATTCAAAGTCAGGCAATATTATTTGCAAACTAGAAACTATTCAAAGTTTGTAAGCTCTTCCTCATTAATTTCAAATCCACAACTTTTTAAAAAAATATTAGATTAAGGAGAATCAGGGTTCATCAAACTCCCATCTTGATTCTAGAACAGACAAATATGCATATGCATTTACCATATTAGGATTTCTAACTACCTGAATGGTATTGTGAAGTTTGCGACGAAGGACTTCGCCTTCCCGCAGTTGATGCTCTGCTTCTACAAGCCTTCCCTGCAAATCTTGAAGTTTCGACATATAACCAGCCCCTTCTTGCTTCTGTTGTGCAAGAGAATCATCTGCCATCTGCAATATAGGATAACAAAACCAAGATTGAAGAAATACGCAAATATCTGAATAAATAGACTGTGCATGAAGGCAGAAAAAATCATGGAATGATTGAACATCACATAATTCTTTAAATTTCAAACAGGTATAAGATCAACATTAACTGATTTCTCTTTAAAATAGAAAATCAATAAAAAACCTTCAATTTCTGATTTGCCACATCAAGTTGCTGCCGGAGACCCTTTATTAATTCTGCTTGAGACATGTAGCTCTCCTATAAACATTAACCCAAATCAACCATACCATTCAGAATCCGATCACCTCAAGATTATCCAATACCACAGCTCAAAAAAAAATTAAGAAGTTTGAAATTTTAGTAATTACCTCTAGGGCAGTAGCCTTGGTAGTAAGCATTTGAAGTTCATAATCTGACTTTCCTGTAAATTCTTTGAACCTTGCATTTTCCTCATTAAGGGATTGGATTCGGCCAAAGCATTGATCCCTTTCTTCTATCACATGGTGTAGTTCTCCATGGACCCTCTCTAGTTCTTCATTTAATGCATTTTTTTGTTTTGATATTTCAAGAATAGTTTCCTGCTAGCATAAAAAAAATTATATACAAATTTGCCATTCACATATATAAGAAATAGATAGGAGAGCAGCAGCAGTGGCTATTCTGGAGCACTCGTTTAAATTGACATGTTTATTGTGTAAAATTAGCAAGGAAATTATAAATATGTATATACTAGACATATATGTCCATACACACAGGCATACATATGCATTTTTGCATATTTATAGAGAGTGAATGAGACATAGAGCAATATAACATCGCAAATTAAATAAATTATTAAACAAGAATGCACTTGCCTTACTACTGTCTAGCTGGGTCTGCAGAGCGGCAGCAGTACCCCGCACAGAACTGAGGGTTTCTATAATAGCAGCTTTTTCCTGCTTTGTCTTCAAATTCTCTTCTGTTGCAGTGGTGGCATCAGTTTGCAACTTGCTATTATACACCTGTAGACTTGTGTTATACTCCGTCAACCGTTTGTTGATATCATTTAATGACTTTATCTGTAAACAAGAACCAAGTCAGGATGAGTGACAGAAGGAGAAATTAAATTGACAATAGTTAGAATTTCTTATTATAAGTACAATCAAGAGCACAGTAAGAAAACAACATAAAAAAATTCCCCACTTGGTCAGTTAAAACTGAAATTTCATTTTTAAGTTTGTTGATCTCATTCGAAAGCTTTGTCCGTTCCTCCTCGGCAATTTTTAGTGCCTCCAAATCCTTGTCATGGGCCATAAGAAGTTCCTGAACGAAAGAATGTTTGGGCTTAGCATGAGCATAAGATTGAAGACAAATTCCATCTAACCTACTTTGGAAAGAAAGCCCATGACAAGAAATTGAATAGCTGAAATGAAACTAGTTTAAAAGTCGGCAATATCAACTCTAACAACGTAATCAACCTTGCTTTGTGCATTGCTTGCTACAACCTCTCCTTCTAGAGAGGTGCACCTTTGCTTTAGCACTGCTACTTCATCCTGGAGCTTTTCTTTCTCAAGCTTCAGGGCAGATTCTGTGCAATGAAAGAAAGGCATTGAAATGTTAATACCAGCACACTACTGAAATAGCTCGCATAGGAACACAAAGCATGTTTTCCTCCTCACTTAACCAAAAAAAAAATATGGCACTCTCTACACAATTGCCAACAGCTATATTCATGCTAACTATCTGAAGCACTGCAAGTGTAAATATCTCAAAATGAATTGTCATCGGTAACTGATACAAGAACACAAAGCCTATTACTCTCAGTCTCCTTATTTAGCCAAAGAATATAATACAATCTAGATGATTGGCAATGGCGATTTCCATGCTGAATGCCCTTTAATCTCATACCCTTCACTTAAATATTTTGCATATTGTCAATAAGGTTACAATCAATAGTTTTACAAATATTAGAAACAAATTAACCCACAAACTGGCATGTTTTTGCTTCCAACCTAAAATGTTCTAATTCTATATTATAAACAAAAGATAAAAACAGTACATACCATTTGCTTCTTGTTTTCTTCTATGTTCATCCATCTGGTACATTAGTTGCTCCTTCTGAATAATATGTGCAGCCTCCTTCTGTAGAAGTTGCCGAGCACAAGCTCGGAGCTTCTTGATGTACTCCATCATCTGTTCCATTCTCCCCTGTTTAGCACCAAACTCTTGTAGTTACTCCACTGAATCAACCATTAGTAGAGAACAATGTTCTGAAAAGTCAAATTAATTCAAAAGCATTTGCATGTGGGCACAGGAATACCTTTGAATCATGCTTTGCTTTTCCTTGCATCTTCAAGTTCAGTAGTGCCTCCACTTCACTTGTAGTCAGTGTGCTCTCTTCTCCTTCCTCTGGCCCATTTACACTTACAGTTTGAACTGATTGAACTGATTCCTCTACCGTCTGCTTTGTCGAGAGGAGAGATAAAGCCTCACGGCCATTGTTAAGTGCTGGCATTTGTCTCATGTCATCTCTTTGAATCAACTTTCTTTTCTTCTCTGGCGGGCCCAATGTCATATTCTCCTTCTAGAAAAAGCAATAAGGAGACAAATGATAAATCCCATCGGAGCTTGATTGTTCTAAATTAGTCGACAAAAAAGGAAGTTAAATTATTATTATTATTTGTTATTTTTACATTGTATTGACTTTAAAATCATAACTAGGTCTATTTAGATTTGCATTATACATGCAATCTAGCGTTCCATTGGAGGGAAGCCTTCAGCAATCTTGGCCAAAAAAAAAAAAGAGGTTTTCAGCTCAGCCACAACATTTAAGAAATTTCCATATGCACTTATCGTCAAATACTTTGTTGAGCAATTATCTGAAAGTCTCAAACAAATATAGGCTGCACTTGGAATCAAACCACATAAGTCGGTGCAAATTTTCAGAGTAGCTTAAATAAAGATTTTTACATGTTTCCATCCCAACTTATCAGTAAATATCTTAGTATGAACTTAACGGAATTTAGGAGAAACTCTAGCCACCACTTGGAAAATAATCTCTTGAAAGAGTGCTGCAACCTTTACATCTCTCCACGGTAACCACTGAAAATGGCCTTCCTAAAGAGAAGTTAATTCACGTTTTCTGGAACAAATTCCGAATATCGCAATCTCTAAATTTATCACATTTTATGGATATAAAATCTGAGCACTGGTCCCGCTCCATGGAACCCTGCATTGTACATTTTTAAAGCATGGAACGCGATGCAAGACACTTGAACTTCCTGTGAGATGTGATTTATTTTTACGTGGGCAGATTTAACTTTATGTTACTCTACACCCATTTCTTGCAAACACCCGCAGAGCCCACCCTAGTAATCTGAATTTTCCCCGTTAATTTTACTCAATCTTTTTTCATCTAAAAAAAATAATCTCCATTCTAAGATTTACATACTTTTCGAGGAAATGAACCTCGGAGACAATATAAAAAAAAATGCTACTTACAGATTCCCGGCAAGATTCGGTACGGCTCCGTGTGCTGTAAACGCCTGATTTCATCATCGACTGAAACTCACTGAAGCTCTCCCGAGAACCCTAATTCTTTCACAAACAACACCTGGGGTTTTCACCTTCCGTCTTCAAAGATAGCACTCGCTCTCCTGTTTTATCCGTGTGCGTCTAATATTTTACTCATACCTGCACAAACCGCCGTCACAGTCCTGTGTGTCGTAAATCCTACCTGTGTGCTTCTGAGTATTTTTTCCTCCACCTCCAAAAACCCTTCTGCAGTTGTAATATTTTTGTCAAATTTCGGTTGTTCTCTTCGTTTCCTACAAAAATCCTTTAGGAAAACCCAGCCTCTCCCTCTGCTGCCGGACGTGTAATTTGAAAAACAAAAGCGCGGCATGGGGAGCCTAGCCTCCCATTCAGATCTGAATTTGATGGTCGTATGGCCGTATTTATGGATGATAGTCCGTAAAATGCAAACAAAATTTCATGAAGGCTCCTTATTATAGGCAAATGTTAAAAATTGAAGGATTGTAACTGTACATTTATTTAGTTTACATTTTTTTGATAGGCATCATTTTTGTTTATTTAGGTCGTTATTTGTGTATTAATTAGTATACAAGTTGGTCTAGTTTTGTATGAAAGCACATAGATTAGTAGTTGCAGTCTTTGGAGGTGTGCAGTGGAATGCCGATAGGACAAATGTGCAAGAAGAAGGGCAAATATAAGTTATGAGCATGTTTTTTATATTTGTTTAGAATCTATTTATTTTGTGGGAAGTTAAATTATTGTTAAAGGTATATAGGGATAGAGTGTATAAAAGAAGTCATAGTAAATAATTATTTAAAATATTAGCGTTATTGATACTATATTTTCTATTAAGTAGTTTTTTATGAGGTAATTTGTGATAAATGTATGATACAATATTTGTGTATTGATACACTTTGTAATTTTAGAGAGACATTAATAAATCTAGAGGTGTTTTAAAAAAAAAAATTAGTATATATCTAATTAAACTTTTATATTTATTTTTTATAATGTTAAGTATATTTAAAGATAAATGAATATAAAGGATTTAAAAATACAATGTTAGAATTTGCTTTATACAATAAAGGATTAATATTAGAATCTAATATTTTTTGGGATGATATTGAAACATACAATAGAAACATATTTTTAATATAGAAGTTGTTGAAAATCTATAATTTTTTGCATAGTGAAATGAAGAATCATATTTAAAACAAACTTTGATATTAGTATTTGGGATTATATAAAATCATATATCATGAACAAGTAGTATATATCTAAGTTAAACTTTGTAGTTGTATTTGACATTGTTAAATACAAATATACTTTTAACATAGGAGTTGTTGAAAATTTATATTCTTATGCATGGATAGATGAAGAATAACATTTAAAATGAAGCTTTGAAATGAAGAATCACATTTAAAATAAAGCTTTGCCATTAGTATTTTGTTTTATTTGGGATTATATGAAACCATTTATCATGATCAATTAGTATATATATAATTTTAATTTTGTATTTCTATTTTACATTGTTAAGTATAAGTATACTTGTAACATAAGAGTTATTGAAAAATTATATTGTAATGCATAGTCAAATGAAGAATAACATTTAAAATGAAGCTTTAACATTAGTATCTTGTATTATTAATGATTATATAAAAATATATCATGAACAATTAGTATATATCTAATATAAATTTTGTATTTACATTTTATATTGTTAAATATATTTAAAGACATGAATACAAGGAAATTAAATATAAAATGTTAGACATGATATTTTGAAATTGAAGCATTGATATTAGAATCTAATATTATTTGTAGTGATTTTAAAACATATAATATAAACATAGTTTTAACATACAAGTTCTTGAAATTTTATATTGTTATGCATAGAGGAATGAAGAAGTACATTTTAAAATGAAGCTTTAAAGAAATAAACAAGATTATATGTGTTACACAAACATATAGCAAATATTGATGACCATAACAACTCCACATAATGATAAAGATGCAAAAGTGGAATAACATCAAGTACCAAAGTACTTTACATGTCTAGTAGAGTTATTAGAACTATAATGTGTGTCTGTATTAAAAGTACATGTTTATACAATTTCATTGCCTTTAGCTACATCTTCCATTGAAGGCGGTTGTCTTGGTGGCTCGATAGTGTAAAGCAAATGGACATGAATAGGAGAAATTAGTTATTTATCATCTTACATGTTTTTATTCATATTTATCAACAATAGGTGCCTATCTTTGTAGAAAAGGCAATGCCACACAATTTTTTGAATTTAGATGTCCTACAAACATGTCATCATTTATGCACTTGCTTTTTGTGCACCTAGTCCATACTTTGCATTCAATTTTGAAAAATAAATTATTAAAAAATTAATAAAAGTAATGGTTATGTTAATATTAAGGTAACTAAAAACTGTTACCTAGACCAATATAGGCAATGGTCTCTATGTGTTAATGTTGTTGCGGTCAGTGTATTTGATTTTGGATATAATATAACAAGATATCCCAAAATCAGTAAGAACGAACATGTCGTGTTGACAACCAAGTCTACAATGCTAAGTACAACCATATTGGTATCTGGAAGGAAACAAGTATGAGAGTAATTAGAAAGCTTTCACGATGGAAAACATTATAGATAAATGTTTATGGTTACCTAAAACACTCTCTTTGATGAATTTGTGTGTTCTGGAGAAGCAAGTGTGAGTGCACTTGTTGTAGAGATATGTGGTGGTACAATCCAATATTTTGATGTTTCTTTTATTTGTTGGTGTTGTATTATGGAGAGTATGAGCATTGAAGGCACTGTTGTAATTGATAAACATTGCATGACAACATAAGGGTTTGAGCAATTTTGGATGACTACTCAAAGTAATAGGAAAGAAGGACAAAGAACAATATAATCATGTCACGATTTGATATTGCAATCAGTAATTGCCCAAAATTAGTCGGCATCTTACTTATAAGTGAACATAGTAAAATCTAGGGTTTGTTTTCTCACTAGGCAAGGGCAAGTGATTTGCAAAGAATTGCCTTCAGAGAGTAAAATTTTGTCAACTTAAAAGACACTAGTTATGTGATAGTTACCCAAACAAAAATTGTGATCTTAGTTTTGCATGCTATGCAAAGTATTTAACAAAAAAAGAAGCATGTAGTAAGAAAATCATTATTGAATTTTTTTGTTGTATTCCTGAAATTGCTTGACGAAGGTAAGTTGGCACATTTGTGATCTTTATGTGTCACACTAGTTGTAGTATACATACATCACATTTATAGAGAGGCAAATTGTAGATGTTAAGAGGCAAGGATAAAACACATATTGCAACATGGAAATGTTTAAAATGAAAATTGTTATCTATGCAAATATTCAGTGTAGAGACGTGTGCAAAGTGCAGAAATGAATGTGAAAAATGTATTGTGAAGATATGGCTATCTATCACTTTCATCATTATCATAAATAAGATATTTAAAGCAAAAAAACTCTTGTATATCAATGACATTCGAAGAGGCATTGTTTGCTTCTAAGATCTACTTTGTAACAATAATGTTGTTTCCATAAGCTACATAGAAAAGTCTATTTTCCAAGACATGCAGGTTATTTTTCATTTAGGAATAGTGGTGTGGGAGAGCTCTACAAAATTATCCTTGTCGTATTGAGTATTGAGTTAGTTCATATATGAGGTGCATCAAAGGAATGAATCCTATAAAAAAAGGTATGGTTAGTATCTATTAGTTGTATAATAGTTTATAGAGGGAAAATCAGATGGCGGGAAGGAACTATGAAAAGAATTTGTGTTGCAGAATAATGCTCCTAATAACAACAAAACAAAAATAGTAAAGTACATACTTACAAATAGTGGTAGCAGAGAGGTTTTCAAGGAGTAATAACTAGTAAATTATTGTAAGTGTGGTGTGTGGATTCCAAAACTTGAGCAAAGCCCCAACATCAATATGTGTGAGAGAGGGACTCCATTTGTATGCATTGAATCAGAACTTGCAAGAAAGGAAATACAAGGAGAGATGAGAAAAATGTGAAAGTAAAGTGCAACTAGTAACTAACAATTGTTGTGGATTGTTTGGTGCATACGGTGGAATGTTCAAATGCAAGAGTATGGGCAAGAGAGATTATGTTTTAATTTGAATAGAAGTTGTGGAGAATGGATTAGAGAAACATGTCAAAGTAAAATATGGTTAGTAACCACCAATTTTTGTGGTTTGATTAATGCATACGGTGGACTGGTGAAGTGCAAGAGCATGGTCAAGAGAGATAATATGTTAAGTGGAATGGATGATCTAAAGAATGAGAATATGTAATGGTAAAAAACTTGATCTATTTCTAAGGCACCTACACTCTAGAAGCTCTGATTGTATTCTAGGTTGCCTAAATACCCATCATATCCATGGTATCAAGGTGTGTTGGAGTCGTACTCTATGTTTGATATGTAGTTCTATTTTTGCTAGGTTTTGATGTAGTTATTTGTGAAAGCTTAATCATTTGGGTGCATATGTCATATTCAAACAACTTTTCATCATTGCACACCCACTTGGACAACTTCGACAGGTCCTTTGCTACAGGCTTGGAATAGTTATGTGGTAATATTACGGATGGTAAATAAAGTTGTTAGTTTTCCTATGCAAGTGGTGTTTTTTTCCCTCTCTTCTTTTTGTATGTGAAGTTGTTGCAAATATATTGTACGTATGAAAGTTAAAATAGAGTTGTTGTAAATAATGAATAAACATACTAGAACTACGATCATTGTATATGCATAAACTAAAAGTTTGGGTGAATGAATGGAAAATAGGTCTTCCAAACAAACAAGTATCCAAAAAGAGGTCTTGTAGCATATGTTAGGGAATAGTTGATGATGTGCATTTAATGGAATGTAATGGTATTGTCCCTGGTTGCAATGGGTTTAGATTTGTAAGTGTCCCTGAGACACAAGAAAGAAACATAGAAACCTTTTTTTGGCAGGTAATTAAAATGGGAAGATGAAAAGAGTGGTGTGGAACAGAAGCAACACAAACATAGAGTAAAGAGGAAAGAGGTAGCCTAAAAATGTGAAATTATATTTTTGGGGGGTTCTAACTAATAGATTTTAGTACGAATGGTACACACTTTAGAACTTGGAAAGATTAGTGTAATATAAATTTTGAAAGCCAATTCATGTTCAAGTGGCAATAAACTACATATCTAAGAGTGCTAAATAATTACTTCCATTGTGGTAAATGTAATTTCTTTAAGTCCTCATTATTCATAGACCAAATATACAAGTTGAGAGTTATGATTGTTATGCGAACCAATTTGGTGTTATGAATGTCATTAATCATAAAATAAAGTATGATCAATATTATAGTGACATCCTCATCCTTTTTGGTGCTCTTTTTTTGGTGTGTGTGTGTGTGTGTGTGTGTGTGTATTCTACACTAAATCATGATGATTCACAGAATCTTAACAATCTCGCAGAGCACTAGTTATGGTCATGCATAAATAAAGTGGAAGGTCAACAACATTGGGAAAAGTTTGTAAATCATCAACTACTTTTTCCCAATCTTTGAAATTCCTCATGTGTCCATGGTTTGGTTATCCTCACATGTTTCAAAATTTTCTTGTAACCAATTGTAGCTATAATGCATGTGTCAAAAGGAAAAGTAAAGTTTGGGTGAACCCACAATAGTGGGTTACACTTTTTTGCCTAAACGGACACTGAACTCTACATTTTGAGAAAAACTTTCAGATTCGAATGCATATTATCGTTGAACCGTTTGAAATCGGAGGATGAAGTAAATTAGAGTCTTTTAGGATTTTCTATCTAGATTCTAAATATTTTTATTTTATTTTATTTTGAATTTATTTGAATACTTTTTTCTTTCTCCCGTAAAAACTGGTATGGTGCTAAAAACGTCATTTTCAAATAGTAACATTGTTTTCATAGAGCATAACTTTTTTTGTAAAATAGATATGAATGTGATTCTTTCGAATTTAGTTTCATAACATCCATACATAGGGCATTCAATTGGTTTGATGATATTATCATGATTATTGCATATTTTATTAATGTTTGAAGTTGACTAAACCATAATTTTGACATACCTTAACTACATAGCTTATAACTTGTGTATTTATCAAATTTCAAATATATTTTTTTTATAGAAAGTAGACTCAAATATAGAGGGCACTGTTATTTTTCAACAACAAAAAATTCCCTTTTTTACTATTTTTCATTGAACGTCAAACTCAGAGGTTTATATTTGATAAAAAACCTACATTCGATTAATGTCGAAAACCATACACATAATAAATTCAAAAATAGTCAAATATATAATCGTTAGAAAGCTACTCTAAGTACTTGTTGTATGTAAAAGGACATCTTCTTACTCTTCCATTTTATCACCACGCTTGAGGCCCGAAGCCATGAAATTCTCAAAATTTCTTCATAGCTTGCAACCATGGCCTAAACCAGGTACTTTCGATCGAAACTTTTGGGTTTTGATCTAAAGTCAACTTTGACTTTCGATAGAAACCCAGGTCAGCCTATTTGGTGTCATTTCTAGTTAATAATGATTAGGTATAAATAAATGTATATTTTTTTTCATTTCATTAATCTGAAAGCTGTAAAATAATTCGCATTTAGGAGAAGGAAGACATTTTGGCATGGAACAATTTTCTAAGTTATGATGGGAAATAAAAAGAGAAGGCTAAACAAAAGTACACAACATTATTCAGAAGAGACTAAACAAAGACTACGTGAAGAATCATGAAAAATATATTATCATCGGAAACAAGGTATGTCTAAGATGTTTCTCTCTAGATATTTTAAGTTGATGGTCAAGACTTGTCTTAATGTTCATCATGTAAATGTGATATTGTAATACCTAATTTTAGAGCTAATTAGACCCAATAAGACTAATTATTAGTAATTAGGACCTGTTAAGACTAATTAGAGGTCTAACTAGACCTATTAGGACCAAGTAGACCTAACTGGGGCCTATTAGTCATACCAATTAGATCTATTAGGACTTGTTAGTCTAACCAATTAGATGTATTAGGACCTATTAGGTCCAAATAGACCTAACTATACCTAGCTAGACCTATTAGGACCAATTAGACAGGTAACTGGACCAATTAGGACCTATTAGACTTAACTAGACCTAATTGTAGACCTATTTGGTCCTATTAAACCAATTAGGACCAATTCAACCTAACTATCTACCTAACTAGGACTTATTAAGACCTATTAGACCAATTAGGACCAATTACCTGACCTATTAGGACCTATTAGAACCTATTAGGACCAATTAGACAAGTATTAGTCCTCGACCAATTAGAGGTTTAACTATCTATTAATTAGACCTAACTAGACAGGTATTAGGACCTATTAGACCTAACCAGATCTGGCTAGGACCTATTAGGACCAATTAGACCTAATTAGACCTAATTAGACCCAATTAGACCCAATTAGACCCAATTAGACCCAATTAGACCCAATTAGACCTATTAGGACCAATTAGGACTAATTAGAACCAATTAGGACCAATTAGAACTAATTAGGACCTAATTAGACTCAATTAGAACCAATTAGGACCTAATTAGATAGGTAATTAGACTGATTAGACTCAATTAGAACCAATTAGGACCTAATATGACCTATTAGGACCCAATTAGACTTAATTAGACCAATTAGGACTAATTGAGACCTATTATGACCTATTACATGACCTATTATGACTTAATTCTAGACTAATTAGGACCTATTGCATGACCAATTATGACCAATTAGGACTAATTAGGACCAATATGACCTATTATGACCAACTATGACCAATTACGACTAATTAGGACAAATTAGAACTAATTAGGACCTAATTAGACTCAATTAGAACCAATTAGAACCAAATAGGACCTAATATGACCTATTAGAACCAATTAGGACCTAAATATGACCTATTAGAACCAATTAGGACCTATTATGACCTAGTATGACTTAACTCTAAACTAATTAGGACCAAGTAGGACCTATTACATGACCAATTATGACCATATAGGACCTATTACATGACCAATTATGACCAATTAGGACTAATTAAGACCAATATAACCTATTAAGACCTATTGTGACCAACTATGACCAATTAGGACTAATTTGGACCAACTAGAACTAATTAGGACCTAGTTAGACTCAATTAGAACCACATAGGACCTAATATGACCTATTAGAACCAATTAGGACCTAAATATGACCTATTAGAACCAATTATGACCTATTATGACTTAACTATAGACTAATTAGGACCAATTACGACCTATTATGACCAATTACGACCAATTAGGACTAATATATGACCTATTAGGACCAACTATGACCAATTAAGACTAATTAGGACCTAATATGACCTATTAGAACCCAATTAGACTCAATTAGAACAAATTAGCACCTAATTAGACTCAATTAGGACAAATTAGATTCAATTAGAACTAATTGGGACCAATTAGGACCAGTTAGAACCAATTAGAACCAATTAGGAACAATTAGAACTAATTAGGACCTAATTATACTCAATTAGAACCAATTAGGACCTAATTAGACTCAATTAGAACCAATTAGATCCAATTAGGACCTAATATGATGCAGGGGCAAGGTAGATACAAACATAATCAAGCAGAATTGACTCCACTTGAATCAACTAACAAGCCCTGCTCAGAGTTACACACAGAAGCAATATGATTACCACATGAAATTAGTGAAAACATAATGGATATGAGACAAGAAATTGGAAGCAACAACAGAGTAATTATATTAAATCTTCGAACATGCCCGGTTGTGAGGCCTTCCGGGTTTCAGCCTTATACAATGAATTATGAAATCAGAATCATATCTTGATCTCAATCTTCTTCTCCATCATCCTCTACTTAGAAATCCCTTATAAATACCTTCTACAACAACCCAAGCTCCAAATATATAGCCAGAAAAGCCACAAGTCGACCAATCATGCATTTAATTACATTATAGGTCCAACTTGGAAGAGTAAACCAAAACTAAAGAAATAAAGAACAAAACTTAATGAAAAGTTATATTTAGGTCCACACATGATCCAAGAACATGTCCCTGACTTAGAAAGGTCCCATCTCATCATACAGAACTGTGCAAGATGAAAAACTCCATGTTTTGTGTGTAAACTGGTTGTAAATCGACACCTGAGCAAAACGGTCATAAATTTCAACTCATAATGAATTAGGATTTGTGGTCTTGGGAAAAGATATTACTTTAGGTCCTCTTGAAGTTCACAAGAGCTAAAATGTTGATTCATCAAGGACTAACAATTGCACGATGTGCAATCAGCACGCAAGATGCAGGAAAATACGGCTCTAACAGCAAGGAAAACAACTATAACTTTGAAACGATCCATCCAATCCTTATGTGCTAATAGGATAAGGTTAAAAAATAGTTCCTCAACATCATGTAAGCTTTGCACAACATGAAACCAATAAATTCAATGATTATAATGCAAACAACAAAAAATAGGAAATGTTTTTGGTTGATGCAAGATTGCTCAAAGACCCAAGATGCTCCTGCATCATAATATGACCTATTAGAACCAATTAGAACCTAATGTGACTCAATTATAACCAAGTTGTAATGCCCAAAATTACTAGGTCAAAACACAACAAAACTCACTTTCAAATCCTTTTGACAGAACATCAATTTAGTAAATGTTTACTTAATTTCTAGAATTTAAGCAATAGGATAGATATGAACTAGTTTCTTATTAAAAAACAAAAATATTAGCAGATAAATGAATTGTAAATATATGCTTTATTTCTTATTTTATACAAAAAATTTAACATGGGATTGAAATCATAATATAGCAATTTTATTAATTTATTAACATTGAGGTTTGTAGGAAAATTAAATCCTTTAACAATATCATGCAATGTTTACTTGACATACAAATTTATTTATTTCAGCAACATAGGCATTGCAGAGAATTTAGGACATTTAATAAACTAAAACATTTTTATACTTTCACATATTCATGTAGCAACAACAATTTCCTTCATAATTACAAGAAATTTAACTATAATGAAGCAATTCAATTTACTAAGAAATAATCTAAGATGCATCTAGTATTAAGTCATTATTCCAAAATGAATAAAATTATACCTTAATTACATATTTACTCTTTTATCATTTGCAATATCATGGAATACATTAAGAGTAGAACAAATTCACTTTAAATTTCTCAACTTTAATTTTGAAACTTCATTCTTTCACCATTCAAGCAAAACCTGCAACACAAAAAGCATTTACCACATGACCATGGAGGCTCACCTCCCAGCCTAGGCCATTTCATGGCAACCCCCGAGCTAGGGGAAACAAGAAGGGATAGGTTACAAATATTCTACACACATTAAACATACATTCAACATTTTGAGACATGAACAATCACATTATTACTCACATTCCCAAGCTTGCACATAAGAATTCATAATTGATTCCAATATGGGTGAAGGTGGAATTATTTCATATGGAGATGTCATACTTAAACAAATTCTTACATGCCTTCCCAAGGCTCCCTTCCAACATACCAGCTCATCACAAGAGCATCAAAAACATCCCTTATGGCCCCCAAGGTGTAACATAAGTAGGCCTCATGGATGCCCATACATCCAAGCTCTCAAATAAATGGATTCCCCAACTAAGCCCTTCACCCCAAGACAATCCTCAATTCCTCCCAAGGATGAGGAGTATCTTGCACACCCATAAACATATAGCAAAACAATATGGTAAAACAAGAATAAAGTCATAAAATCACATTGAAACTACACAATACAAGATTCACACCTAAGATGCAACAAATTACAAGATTCACACAAGTTTCATCTTTTCAATGCAATTACACAAACATATACATGATAGAGCCACCAACCTTTCTCCTAAGCAATGGCAATTTGGAGGTTTGTAGAAGATCTTTCCCTTGCTTCCTAGCTTGCTTCCTTTCTCAAAAACACTTAGCAAATCTCTCAAGTCCTTTTCTCTCTATATCTACAAACTAGCTTAGACAAAATGAAGAAATCCCCATCCCTTAGTCTCCTTTCCTAAAAGACTCTCCCAAAACTTCCTCTCTCATTCCCTCATTCCTAAGCAAGTTTGGTTTCTAGATTCTAGCTAACATGACACTTGCCCTTGCTATGGAAAAGGAATGCAAATCAAAACATGGAAAGGTGAGATATCCTAGAAACATTCTCAATTCCATCATTACCAAAAATGGCCTATTTAGAGAGGCAATATGGAGGTCTAGGGAAGTGGAAATGGTAAAAATAGGCCGCCTAACCCATGTACATGACTTGGGGCACTAAAAACCAACCTTAACTACACCATAGGGCTCCATATAACCCTTCAAAGACTCTAGTTAAGCTTGCATCCGAAAATGGAATCATGATGACATAAACCTTGGTTCCCTAAACCATTAACCAAGCCTAGGGATACACAAGACAACTTAAGGAAAGGGTGGGGTCCACATTCCACTTAAGCATGCCAACTTATCACAGTAGTGTCAAGTGACACCTCATAAAATTACACATCACATTACACACTTAGCATGCCTAGTGGACAAATTACATTTACATTTACACAAAATAAGTTTACTTCTAATAATGCATTTACAAACATTAACAACCACATACATGCATGCATCACATTTATGAATAAAATCACATAACAATGAGGTCATTCTCTTCTTAGAGTCAACCTTGGTTTTAAGCTAATTTTTACATAGATCCATCCTTGTTTCTCTGCATTTACAACCATGGTCATAATCCTACACACTCGATTCTGATGTCAGCACCTCATAAACTCAATACATATATAATCATATCAAAAGTGAAATAATAACATCTGAACTCAATATATATAAAGGAATTGCATTTCATAAATCATAAACATAATCCACATTATACCCTAATTCTTCAAACATCAAAATGTGATTTCAATTTCCACATAAACAAGCAACCCTAAGTTAAATCATTGAACCATTACACTATCAACATTTTACTATTCTATAAGATAACATAATAAGTGCAGAATACAAAATTTCATATATCATATAAATCTATAACAAACATCTCATAAGGTCTAATGATAGCAAGTCACAATCTAAAATAGGTCTGATGTCACTAAACAAAGTATCATCAGGATAAACCAAGTGTCAAAACAACTGTCAAGCTAAGATGGGCCGGGGTAGGACCTCACATCCTCCCCCCCTAGGCATGAGCTTCCTCCTGGAGTTCATCGAATAGATGGGGGTACTGATCTCTCATTTGTGTTGTGTCCTCCCAAGATGCTTTGAGGCTGTCGACATCTGATTGCCAATTGGATGACCCGTAAGACAATCTCTAGCAATGTGCCCCATGGCACCACATGTATAACATGGTCCTCTAGCCTGGAACTGACTCCCCTGAGTTCTAGACTGTTGTTGCCCACCTGTCATACCGAATCTACTAAAGTCATCTTTGGATGACTGAGTCTGAGCTCCCTGGTCACATCGGGGACTCTGCTGAGACTGATGTTGCTGCAGTGGTGTGCTGAAGTTCTTCCGATCTCCCTTCCAGTGGAATTCCTAGAAACCAAAAGACTATGGTGTGAAACTATGGTTTTGTGACTTGTCCCGTGCATTATGAGACCTATTATGGATCTCCTTAGCTATCATGGCCCTCTCGACTGTATCACAAAAGTTACTTGATGGTACCATCCGCACTTTGTTAGCTATGGCATAGTTCAACCCCTTAATAAAGCGGTTGACTTGGAGTTTCTTGTCCTTCATGTAATCAACATAAGGAAGGAGCTTGAGAAACCTGCACTCATACTGTGCTACTGATAGATCTCTCTGTTGTAGGTCATGAAACTCATCGATGTGGTGCTATCTAAGGTGCTCTGACATGTATCAGGTTCAGAATCTCTCCACAAAGGTCTCCCATGCGAGGGTATCTATGACAAGATGACTCTTATATTCCTCCTGCCTCCACCATGTAGAGGCAGTCCCCTTTAGCATGTGAGCTAAAAGTCATGCCTTAAGGTTGCTCTCGTAAGGGTGCAACCCAAAACATCTCTCAAGGCTCAAAAGCCAAGCCTCATCATCCTCCCCATCTGTGGATCTTGAAAAGGGTGGTGGCTGAAGTTGTATGAGGTTTCTAATCTAGTCCTCTGTATCACGGGGTACTCTCGGCACTACCGTTGGCGGTGGTCCTGGCTTGTGTACGGACTCATCCTCATGATCTACCTACTCCTCAATCCGTCTAGGAGGGGGACTCCTACTCCACTCTTGGGCCACAACATGTTAGCCTCCTAGAGGAAATCTATCCATAATAATACCAGCTAAATTATGTAGTGCATTATGGATATCCTGGTTGGGATTAGGTGGTGACACAAGAGGGGGCCCCTGTTTAGCACCTACTCCCTCGGTTGCCTGCTCTACACCCTCTACTGCCACATGACCACCTCTGGCTCTTCGACCACATCGGTGAGCATTTCGCGTGACTGGAGGCATACTACTACTCACTTCACTTTACTAAGGCTTTCCTGAAAGGATGGACGTCTTAGAAGGGATAATAATGAGCTCTACTAGCATGACATAATATACGTTCATAAAGTTGAAAATGAGAAAAAGCCTAAACTTCTTTATATATATAAGTATAAATAAAGTTTATTAAAATTTAATAAAATAGAATTCTAATGTTAATGAGAAATTTATTAATTTTCTAGGAGTACTAAAGATTTCAACATAATTCTAGGTTAAGTTGTAATGCTATTTTTACGCTGGCCAGTATACTGGCCACATATATTGGCCCCATAAAAATAACATTATCAAGTTTTAAATTAATGAACTAGTTTTAAGTTAATGTAATGCCTAAAATCATGGACATAATTTCCAATGCTATTTTCTTAATGCCATAGCAAATAATACACCACTTTACATTAAGGTCTTTTAAAAGAATTTTAAACAATTTAAGTGATCAAAATGTAGAATTAAAGATCCCTTTATGATAATTAGTATTTTTCCCTAAGAGTTTTTTTTTAAAATTAACTAATTTCCTTTAAATCCATATTATTAAAATGGGATATTAAGGTCAGTAATTATTTAATAATCAAATAAAATATTCTGTAATTCAGAATAAATCAATTTGTGTGCCCATTCCTAATCCTCCATTCTTAATAAATTTATAAATTAATGAGAGATTATCTCAAAATAAATTAATCATCATGAACTTTAATTTACATTAATAATGTCTTATAAGGCAAATTTAATATAATATATTTAATACCAAATCAAGATAACATTTCTAATTTAAATTTCTTAAAACTAAATTTTACTAAAAGGAATAAGACAATGCACTAATAAATTTCTAAATTCAAATGGGATTAAAAAATCAAGATAATATTTCTATTTTAATTTCTTAAAACTAAATTTACTAAAAGAAAATAAGACAATGGAATAATTTAAATATTTAAAATATCACTAACTCCTTTATTCCATTTTTTTAGTTTGGAACATACAAACGCTAAATTCACTAACAACTAAACAATTAAATTTCCTATTATTAATAAATTTGAAAACCAAGATCATACATTAATCTTACTTTAAATGAGTAAAAGCTCAACACAATTAAATAAGTCATCGAAATACTAAATACAAAATTTTCAATAAGGCTATAGTCCAATTTTGTTTAATGCTCATTTACTTTTAAATCTTAAATTTACTATTGTAATAGATAACGTAAAACAAATGAAACTAAATTCTTCATACTCTATAGATATAAGGGACTAAATTTAATGAAATAACTATAGTCCCATAAAACTCAAATAGGAAAGGGAATATTAAGGTCGTTAATTAATTAGTAATTAAATATTTACTCCATAAATTAAAAAAAATTAAACCAATCATGCGACCATTCATAAACTTTGTTTCATATTAAGTACAATTTAATAAAAAATATATTACCAAATTAGTTTTTTTCCTTTTGATTATTAGCTTTTAATTTACTTTTAATATTGTTTTAAAAAAACAAGTCTAATAAAAAGACTTTAGTACTAAAGCAAAATTTAACATTACAATTTACTAAATAAAACAGTTTTAAAAATAAAAAAATAAAAAATTAATCAAATAAAAGTACTACTCACATTCCCATTATAAAGAAAATAAAATATTTACTTTAAAGTAAGAAGAATATCTCCTCAATTCATATAAACAAGAGTGAACAATAAAAAGAAATTTAAATCTTAAAATAAAATTTAAAAAAATAACATAACTAAGTGACTCCTAAACCTTAATTCGAAATTAGGGTTGGGGTACTTTTATAAACTCACGAAACTCTTCATACTCTATAGATATAGGGGACTAAATTTAATGAAATAACTATAGTCCCATAAAACCCAAATATTAAAGGGAATATTAAGGTCGTTAATTAATTAGTAATTAAATATTTACTCCATAAATTAAAAAAAATTAAACCGATCATGTGACCATTCATAAACTTTGTTTCATATTAATTACAATGTAATAAAAATTTGTCAAATTAGTTTCTTTCCTTTTGATCATTAGCTTTTAATTTACTTTTAATATTGTTTCAAAAAAACAAGTCTAATAAAAAGACTTTAGTACTAAGCAAAATTTAACATTACAATTTATTAAATAAAACAACTTCTTTTAAAAAAAATAAAAAATTAATCAAATAAAAGTACTACTCGCATTCCCATTATAAAGAAAATAAATACTTTTACTTTAAAGTAAGAAGAATATCTCCTCAATTCATATAAACAAGAGTGTGAACAATAAAAGGAAATTTAAATCTTAAAATAAAAATAAAAAAACTAAGTGACTCCCAAACCCTAATTTATAAACTCACAAAACCCTAAATTTTCTCATTTTTGTTTTCATTCTCTTGTAGGTCAGAGGATTAGCTAAGGGAGGCAAAGATTTTTTTGGTGTTCTCATATGAGAACAAGTGTGTATATGCACACACATGGTGTGCATATACACACTCATTTTCATATGAAAATGTGTATACAGATATAATGGATTTCTTAG
This sequence comes from Chamaecyparis obtusa, assembly GCA_027943335.1. Lineage (NCBI taxonomy): Eukaryota > Viridiplantae > Streptophyta > Pinopsida > Cupressales > Cupressaceae > Chamaecyparis > Chamaecyparis obtusa. The sequence goes on from BSBK01001701.1 coordinate 634,822, forward strand.
AAACCCATAAGGCTATCCCTCATTCTCTTTCAACCAGCAAGGATGAAATCCATCTATTGTACCCAAATCTGAGTATGTGTGTGTGTGTGTGTCTATATATATATATATATATATATATATATATATATATATATATATATATATATATATATATATATATATATATATATATATATATATATATTCATTTATCTATCGTATGCATTGAGAGATCTGCTTTTTATTTATTTATTTAAGAAATGTTAACTACCTGCTTTTAAGATCAACTAGGGTTTAGTTTAATTTATTTTTTTGAAAGATCTATTTTGGCAGAATAGATCTGTCTTTCTTTTATTTTAGGAAATATGTAATAGAAAAAATAATTATTTTTTTGTTGTTTACTTTCTTTTATTTATTGTTTAATATCATGTAATGCACCATATTATTTGCTTGCTACTCTCATACCCCCTTTTTTTGTTTTAAAAGTCTGGTTTTTATTTTAGAAAAAAAAAGGGTTGACTGTGAAATTAAAATGATGCTAGTTTAAAAATATTATGTGTGTATATTTTTTTTAGGGCTGGTAATCGGCGGCCATAGCCAAGCATGACCTAGCCCCTAGGCCCTTAGCCTCTCACACAGATACAGGGGTTTTGACATGGGGTTTCGGCTGCGTGCGATCACGGCCGCAGCAGTGGTCATAGCCACTGCTACAGTCGTAGCCAAAGTAGTGGCCGCGGTCTTAGCAGAAGCCGCCGCGGTAAGAAAGAATGGGAGGCCTCGACCCTAACCGAACCCCCTACCAAATATTTTTTTATTATATTTTTTTTAAGTTTATTTTTTTTATATTAATAAAATATAAATTTTATCATTAGTTTCCTTTTTTTAACAGCATAATAACTTTATATATATATATATATATATATATATATATATATATATATATGCATTTAATATTTTAAAAAGGAACACTTATCTTATAAATATATATTTAATAATATATACATATATAAATATCACTTTGATATATATATGTAAGATTATATTTAATCTTATGTTATTATATAGCATATTCTTCACTTAAATATATGCTATGTTTATCCTTTATTGAAGGAAGGAAGGAAATATAAAACTGAGCATTTGTATTATCATGTTTTCCAATAAATTCATATGAGCTATGTTATAGTAGGCAAATAAGATTCAATGCAAGCTCAATTCCCTTTTTTTTTTAAGCTTAGGACAAGAATAAAATACAACATTTCTTTTAATCCTTTAGCACAAACTTTTAAGGAAAATGAAATCACTTTAAAAAAAAATTTCATACTTTGATTTCATGAATAGAAAATTTCAACTTTTCATTAACACTTAATAATTTCATACAATGGTTTCATAAAATAGCAAAATTCATCTTTTTATTTACATAAGGGTTGCAGGAAAATTGAGCAATTTCTTTTCTTCAACAATATAGTGATAGCAGAAATTTTTTTAAATCAATGATAATTTCATGTTTTACCTTTTAAACAAAAATAACAATAAAATGTCCCTTTTCTAGTAAAAGAACATATCTACATCTTATCAAAGTATACCAATAATTTTCTTTTTGTTTCCATTAATAAATGATAGTTTCTTTTCTATTTTTGAGCAATCAAAGAGAGTAAAACTCAACTTCTATCTACATGTTCTTCTCTTAGTTTAGTGATAGGGTTTTAACTTTTTATTTCAAATAAGGAGATATTCTCCCATTTACAAAATACCTCACGGTTGGCAAGACTTTTAGCTCTTATACCAGAATTTAATGCCCAAAATTACTAAGTCAAAACACAACAAAACTCACTTTCAAATCCTTTTGACAGAACATCAGTTTAGTAAATGTTTACTTAATTTCTAGAATTCAAGCAATAGGATAGATATGAACTAGTTGCTTATTACAAAATAAAAAGATTAGCAGATAAATGAATTGTAAATATATGCTTTATTTCTTCTTTTATACAGAAAATTTAACATGGGATTGAAATCGTAATATAACAATTTTATTAATTTATTAACATAAAGATCTGCAGGAAAATTAAATCCTTTAACAATATCATGTAATGTTTACTTGACATACAAATTTATTTATTTCAACAACATAGGCATTGCAGAGAATTTAGGACATTTAATAAACTAAAACATTTTCATACTTTCACATATTCACGTAGCAACAACAATTTCCTTCATAATTATAGGAAATTTAACTATAATGAAGCAATTCAATTTACTAAGAAATAATCTGAGATGCATCTAGTATTAAGTCCTTCTTCCAAAAGAAATAAAATTATACCTTACATTTTTACTCTTTTATCATTTGCAATATCATGGAATACATTAAGAGTTAGAACAAATTCACTTAGGCTTAACACACCTAAAACATTCCTTTAAATTTCTCAACTTTAATTTTGAAACTTCATTCTTTCACCATTCAAGCAAAACCTGCAACACAAAAAGCATTTACCACATGACCATGGAGGCTCACCTCCCAGCCTAGGCCATTTCATGGCCACCCCTAAGCTAGGGGAAACAAGAAGGGATAGGTTACAAAAATTCTACACACATTAAACATATATTCAACATTTTGAGACATGAACAATCACATTATTACTCACATTCCCAAGCTTGCATGCAGGAATTCATAATTGATTCTAATATGAGTGTAGGTGGAATTATCTCATATGGAGATGTCATACTTAAACAAATTCTTACATGCCTTCGCAAGGCTCCCTTCCAACATACCAGCTCATCACAAGAGCATCAAAAACATCCCTTATGGCCCCCAAGGTGTAACATAAGTAAGCCTCATGGATGCCCATACATCCAAACTCTCAAATACATGGATTCCCCAACTAAGCCCTTCACCCCAAGACAATCCTCAATTCCTCCCAAGGATGAGGAGTATCTTGCACACCCATAAACATATAGAAAAATAAGATGGTAAAACAAGAACAAAGTCATAAAATCACATTAAAACTACACAATAGAAGATTCACACCTAAGATGCAACAAATTACAAGATTCACACAAGTTTTGTTTTCTCAATGCAATTACACAAACATATACATGATAGAGCCACCAACCTTTCTCCTAAGCAATGACAATTTGGAGGTTTGTAGAAGAGCTTTCCCTTGCTTCTTAGCTTCCTTCCTTTCTCAAAACCACTTAGCAAATCTCTCAAGTCCTTTTCTCTCTATCTCTACAAACTAGCTTAGACAAGATGAAGAAATCCCCATCCCTTAGTCTCCTTTCCTAAAAGACTCTCCCAAAACTTCCTCTCTCATTCCCTCATTCCTAAGCAAGTTTGGTTTCTAGATTCTAGCTAACATGACACTTGCCCTTGCTATGGAAAAGGAATGCAAATCAAAACATGGAAAGGTGAAATATCCTAGAAACATTCTCAATTTCATCATTACCAAAAATGACCCATTTAGAGAGGCAATATGGAGGCCTAGGGAAGTGAAAATGGTAAAAATTATAGGATTTGAGGAATAAAAATCTACAAAATTCGAAGATCACTTGCATATAAAAACTTGTTACAAGGAAGTAGAGACAAGAAGAGGGCAAAGGTTTGACTCAGAATATGAAGAAGGAAATATCCTCAAATAATGAATGAATAAAATATACAATGGATCATCCTTATAAAGGAGATCGAAAGCCTTGAAAGGCAAACCCTAGTGCATGTAATAATTAGTTTAACTATTATATGACTAATGCATGAGTTTAGCACAACTAGTGCATGTGTGTTTAACTAAAGCAAAAAGGAGTTGACATCTTAAGAAGGGAGTAAAGATTAATTAACATAATTAATACTTTACTCTAAAAAAAATAGGCCCCCTAACCCATGTACATGACTTGGGGCACTAAAAACCAACCTTAACTACACCATAGGGCTCCATATAACCCTTCAAAAACTCGAGTTAAGCTTGCATCCGAAAATGGAATCATGATGACATAAACCTTGGTTCCCTAAACCACTAACAAAGCCTAGAGATACACAAGACAACTTAAGGAAAGGGTGGGGTCCACATTCCACTTAAGCATGCCAACTCATCACAGTAGTGTCAAGTGACACCTCACAAAAGTACACATCACATTACACACTTGGCATGCCTAGTGGACAAATTACATTTACATTTACACAAAATGAATTTACTTCTAATAATGCATTTACAAACATTAACAACCACATACATGCATGCATCACATTTACGAATAAAATTACATAACAATGAGGTTGTTCTTTTCTTAGAGTCGACCTTAATTTTAAACTAATTTTCACATAGATCCATCCTTGTTTCCCCACATTTACAACCATGGTCATAATCCTATGCACTCGATTCCGATATCAGTACCTCATAAACTCAATACATATATAATCATATCGAAAGTGAAATAATAACATCTGAGCTCAATATATATAAAGGAACTGCATTTCATGAATCATAAATGTAATCCACATTATACCCTAATTCTTCAAACATCGAAATGTGATTTCAATTTTCACATAAACAAGCAACGCTAAGTTAAATCATTGAACCATTACACTATCAACATTTTACTATTCTATAAGATAACGTAACAAGTGTAGAATACATAATTTCATACATCATATAAATCTATAACAAACATCTCATAAGGTCTAATGATAGCAAGTCATAATCCAAAACAGGTCTAATGTCACTAAACAAAGTATCATCGGGATAAACCAAGTGTCAAAACAATTATTGAGCTAAGATGGGTCGGGGTAGGACCTCACACAAGTAGAACCAATTAGGACCTAATATGACCTATTAGAACCAATTATGACCTAATTAGACCAATTAGGACTAATTAGGACCTAATTAGACTCAATTAGAACCAATTAGGACCTAATTAGACTTAATTAGAACCAATTAAATCCAATTAAGACCTAATATGACCTATTAGAACCAATTAGGACCTAATGTGACTTAATTAGAACCAATTAGAACCAATTGGGACCTAATATGACATATTAGAATCAGTTATGACCTAATTAGACCAATTAGGACTAGTTAGGGCCTATTATGACCTACTGTGACTTAATTCTAGACCAATTAGGACCAATTAGGACTAATTAGGAGCAATATGACCTATTATGACCTATTAAGACTAATTAGGACCTATTTAGACTCAATTAGAGCCTAATTAGACTCAATTAGGACCTAATATGACCTATTAGAACCAATTAGGACCTAATGTGACTCAATTAGAACCAATTAAGACCTAATATGACCTATTAGAACCAATTATGACCTAATTAGACCAATTATGACTAATTAGGACCTATTATGACCTATTATGACTTAATTCTAGACCAATTAGGACAAATTAGGACAAATTAGGACCTATTACATGACCAATTAGGACCAATTAAGACTAATTAGGACCAATATGACCTATGAGGACCTATTATGACCAACTATGACCAATTAGGACTAATTAGGACCTATTTAGACTTAATTAGACTCAATTAGAACCTAATTAAACTCAATTAGACCCAATTAGACCCAATTAGGACTAATTAGGACCAATTAGGACCAATTAGAACTAATTAGAACCAATCAGAACCAATTAGAACCAATTAGGACTAATTAGACCAATTATGACCAATTAGGACTAATTAGAACCAATTAGGACCAATTAGAACTAATTAGGACCTAACTAGACTCAATTATAACTAATTAGGACCTAATTAGACTTAATTAGAACCAATTAGGACCAATTAGCTCCTAATTAGACTCAATTAGGACCAACTAGACCCAATTAGGACTAATTAGGACCAATTAGGACCAATTAGAACCAATTAGACTCAATTAGAACTAATTAGAACAAATTAGCACCTAATTAGACTCAATTAGGACCAATTAGGACCAATTAGACCCAATTAGGACTAATTAGAACCAATTAGAATCAACTAGGACTAATTAGAACCAATTAGGACCAATTAGAACTAATTAGGACCTAATTAGACTCAATTAGAACCAATTAGAACCTAATTAGACTCAATAAGAACCAATTAGATCCAATTAGGACCTAATATGACCTATTACAACCAATTAGGACCTAATGTGACTCAATTAGAACCAATTAGAACCTAATATGACCTATTAGAACCAATTATGACCTAAGTAGACTAGTTGGGACCTATTATGACCTATTATGACCTACTATGACTTAATTCTAGACCAATTAGGACTAGTTAGGACCTATTAGGACCTATTACATGACCAATTAAGACCAATATAACCTATTAGGACCTATTATGATCAACTATGACCAATTAGGACTAATTAGGACCTATTTAGACTCAATTAGACATAATTAGAACCTAATTAGACTCAATTGGGATCAAATAGACCTAATTAGGACTAATTAGGACCAATTAGAACTAATTAGAACTAATTAGAACCAATTAGAAACTAATTAGGACCAATTAGAACTGATTAGGACCTAATTAGACTCAATTAGAACCAATTACGAACTAATTAGACTCAATTAGAACCAATTAGAACCAATTAGATCTAATTAGATCCAATTAGGACCTAATATGACCTATTGGAACCAATTAGGACCAATTAGCACCTAATTAGACTCAATTAGCACCAATTAGAACCGGTTAGGACCTAATTAGACCTGTTAGGACCTAATAGGACCTAATTAGACCCAATTAGACCTAACTAGACCTGTTAGGACCTATTTTGACTTAATACATGAACCTCGTTAGACCTAACTTCATTCAAAAGTTTTTGTTTAATAATTTTTACTTCATACATGTAGAAAATGCTCAAGAAGCACAACCTTCTGAAGTTGGAGAAGGGTTATCACAAGCTCAACAAGCTCAACCTTCAGAAGTTGGAGAAGGGTCATCACAAGCTAAACAAGCACAACTCTTAGAATATCAAACAAGTACACATCTCTCTCTCTCACTGTCTCTATTTAGTCTCTTATTGGTGAATATGCATTTTGGGTCTTTCCCCTTAAGAAGTTATTGTTTTTGTTGTATACATGCAACTTTTGATGATAAAAATATTGGACAAGGGGCATCCCAAGTTGAATCAACTCAAGGTCAAATAAGTATGTGTGTCTCTCATTAGCTTATAAATTATTATAGGTTTGACATTCAAGCTTCTAAATACTTATTTCATGAAGGTCCCCTTAAGATGAGATATTAAGATATTTTTTTAATTTTTTTTGCAGTAGAAGTGCAAGAAACATATGCGAATGATAGTCTACTCCAACAGTTGAAGAGAAAAATTAATCATAAAAGCACAGATCATTTAATTGAAATGGATGTGGAAAAATTGAGAGACTATGCTAAATAACCCATAAATATTACGAAGAGGGCATTGAATAAAAAGTCTAAGCAAATAATGAAACAATTTGAGAATCTTGGTACACTTGAAAAAACTCAATTGTTATCAATTACACTTCTTAAAGATGAGTTAAAAGAGCCATTAAAATTGTTGGGTGTAGATGCAAGTTTGAAAAAGTTAAAATCATGTAACGTACAAAAAAACATTGTTGACAGTGTTAAGGAAGGTTTGCATTCCATTGGAAAAACAACTAGATCTACAGATAGGTCCATTTCAAGAAGAGTGATACTGACATCTATTTTAAATAAAAATATGTCTCAAAAAAGATAAATTTCTTCACTTTCATCTCAGGTTAGGTATGTATGCACCCAAAAATGGTCGCCTAGACTTTGGGCCCCATTTATTTGATTTATCAACCCTGAATCATTTTTATCAATAATCAATATTTTCAACATTATCAATTTCTTGATCAAATCTTAGTTTCGATCATATATTGGATTTTGATCCTATGGGCTAACCATTTATCCTAAGTTTTTATTTACTTAAAAGGAATATTTCCTCCCCTTTTAATTAAATAAAGAGCCCCCACTTTCCTCTTATCCTAAGTTGCACAAACAAAGTATTATTCTTATTTTATAAAAAAGAGAAAAACACTTTTTGTCTCATATGGACATAAAGTCAACTCCTATTTTCCTATTGGAGGATACTTGTGCACATGGATTGCTCCTCTTTCAAGCTCCACCGCTGATTAAGACTTTTGCCTCTTAATCTCATTGGTCCATTCCTGTGCATTTCTTATAAAAGGAGAGCTCTCTCCTTCATTTGGATATCCATCTCTTTCATGCTATTGTTATGCTGCAGGTTTTCTAGGTCATTTGGAGCTTTCTTTGAAGACACTTTTGCATCCAAGCTTTGAAGATCTTTGTTGCATTCCATCTAGTTCATATTTGCTTTCATAGTTGCATGATAATGGCATTCTTAGTGTAGATTTCCTTTTATGCAGTAGATTAATCTCACATAGTCTAAATAGGAAGGATTTGTAACACTTGTTCTTTCCATTTCATAGCTTAGTTGCATTGCATTTTCATTTCCATAGACTAGTTTGCATTGCATTTTCATAGTGATTTTTGAGGATATTGGCACTCTTGCCCTTGTCTTTATTTGAATCTCTCATTGTGTGGTTGACTAGCAAGGTCACAAGCTTATAGCTCTAGCTGAGAGCAAATACATCATAGTCCCTTGCAACTCCATGCATAAAGAGCTATGAGCCACTTTGTGAGGCCTCATTCTTGAGCAACCTTGCATGTAATGGTTCATAGAAGTACACCATTTTAGCGTGTACATTTTTGGCGCCCACCGTGGGACAGAGCAGGCTGACTTTGTCCCTTCTTTTTTTGCATTTTCATCATTTTTCATCATTTTTTTCGGCAAGTTTTTAGCGTAATTTTCATTCTCTGGCTTTCTGTCTCAGAATATCGCGCAATACTTCTTAGTATATCGCGCGATATACCTTACTATACGCGTGCGACACTTCGCACCAGAGAAGAATCGCACGGCAGTATTTAGGTATATCGCCTGGTGTCGTGCGAAGTATCGCACACCTATTTTGCATTATATCGCCCAGACTGAGGTATATCGCTCAACTATAGGAAACTGTGTCGCACGATATTGGTGAAGTCTGAGGTATATCGCCTAAACTTGACAGAGAGCTATTTTTGGGCTATTTTATCTATCTTGCAAGTTTTAGGTTCTCTGCTATCTTTTTAAAAAATTTTGAAATTTCTAGCGTTTTCAAATCCGTGCCACCCTGGAAAACGGGTGCCCATTTTTTTTGAAATTTTGCAAATGCTATCAAAAGTTTAAGTGTGATATATCATTAGAAAGGTCTTTCCGAGCCTAATCCAACCATGATGGTTTCATTTTCAGATTTTATCATTTGATCAGTTATTTTGTAGATTATCTGATGTTTCATGTGCTAACCATTGTTAGATTTTGGATTTTGCTAACTTTGTTGGTCTAACAAGTTGTGGTTGTAGGTGCTCTCATTACTTGAAATTTGTCAAAAGAACGCATGTCAAAGAGGGCTACTAATGGTTTTTGTAGGGCTGCCCAAGCATAAAAATTAAAAAAAAATCTTGCTTGTTTATTTGCTTTCCTTTTAAGTGTGGCAAAAACTAGTTGTTTCATTTATTAGGCACTTAAGATCTTGTTGTAGGAATTCTTGGGTGGTAGGAGAAGTATGCTCTTCACCATTTTGGTGAACCAGAAAATCTTGACCCATCTTTGAATTTTGAAAACAAAAGGGTAAATGAACTTTGTTTGGTGTGTTTGGGAGAGATTTTTGAGATAGGGGAGTATGCTCTTCACCCTTGTGGTGAACCAAAAACCTTGAACCTCAAGAATTGATCCACTTTTTGTTTAGATTTAGAATCTTTTAGTCGGCCTGCTCTTGAGCAATCAAGAGGAATGACCCAAGTGGGGACAAGCCTTTTGCCGGCTATTCCAACTCACTCTAATCTCAAGGCTATCGAGGACACAAAACTTTGGTAGACATAACACTTGTCTTTGCTTGATGTGAGTAGCTCATGGGATTGCGACCATGGGGAAAGCATTGAGCAAGAATGCTTAAGGTACTCTTGAGGCTGCGAGGTCCTAGTCTTTTATGAGGATCAAGAGGGGTGTTATGAACGGAAGCCCTTACTAAGAACCATAGGTTAGAAGCCACCTTATTTAGCCGCTTATCTTCTTAGTGCAAGGATTGATCCAAGTGGACTAACCTGGATCACCCCAAGATACTCACCATATGTGTCCCTTTGGTTGTGTTGTTTGACACTTCCATGACAAAGCCAATATCTCTTGTGGGCAACCACTTGGTGTGAGGCAAGGGGGCATCAAGTTGTGGGCTAAGTTGGTAAGTATTGAGCCTTGTCTTGTAGGTAGATATTGCTTGAAGTGTCTTCGATTGTGTGATACTAGTGTAAACATTCTCAACATACAAACAATCGGTAGCATTCATAGGGTGCAATTTTATTTTTGATATCACAAGTGTTTATCTTGGCAAGGTTGCTTTTGCCCTTGTTTTAAGTGTTTGAAGACATGTTTGATCCCCTACTATTTGCAAACCTATCCAATTGCTATTGAATTTGTGATTGAAATCAGAAATTTTCACCCTCACATTCGAAAACTTGAAATTAGACTTTGAAAACTCAAAATTTTGCACAAATTGGTCAAGATCAACATCAATATCACATTAGCCAAAGAGAAATATCGCATTAGAAGATTGTTCTTGGTTAGAAAGTTTATCTCTAGAATTGTGAGCTACATTCTTGGGAAATTCTCATACTCTTATTGTCCAAATAGTTTTCATTTAATCTCAATTTCAATTATATTTTGGCCTAGCCCAACCTCCCGGTTCAAAAGTGCAAGGGTAGTCACCCTTTGATTTGAAGCACCTCTTTGATAGTGTTGGTAAAGCCCCTTCTTCTATCTTTTCATTTCTCTTTAGACAATAGAGAACTTTGATTATCCTAGTTTGGTGTTGACATTTTGTGAGGTCATCCTATTACCAAGGGTCTTCTATTTTCAGTCTTCCTTGGTCAGTCCAGATCTTAGATCCTAAGTGTTGTCATGTTGCTCAACATCTCAATAAACATTATGGTATCAATTGCACAAGATGGATCTTAGTCTTCTTCTTTCTTCTCCATTTCCCATGTTCTTCTAAAGTCTTCTATTCCCATGGGAAATTCTTCTTCTTCTTCTTCTTGATTCTTTTTCTTCTACTATCTAGTTTGCATTCCTCTATTTTTCTATCATTCCTATGCTTGATTCCTCCTCTTCTAGAACCATGAATTCCAACTACCTTGCCATGGAACCTCTCTTGAGAATGGATGATCTTGAACTCATTTCTCAATTTGAAGAATTTTGTTCCTCCAATGGTTTTTCTAAATATGGCATGGGTGATAAACTTATAGAAAAAATAAAAGAAAAGTCGATTAAATCAGACACCTTTGCTAGAATCATACTCATGATCTCATCCAAATATTCTTCATCTTCTAAATCTTCTCATCATTCCTCATCTTCTAAATCTTATCATGATTCTTCTAAACACTATTCACATTCTTCATCTTCCAAATCTTATCATGACTCTTCTAAACATCATTCGAATTCCTCATTATCCAAGTATTCTTCTTCCACTAGTTCTTCAATTTCCTCTTCTTCACGATCTCATTCTTCTTCTACTTCTTCAAAGAGTCTTACTTCTCTTTAGAAGACATACCATAAAGAGCAACATGATAGTCTTTGTGATGTCTCTTCCACAACGAGTGATACACCCACCTATGATGACTATGATGACTATGATGATGGACAATGTAGTGATGCCCATGAAACTTCTATTCCTAAGCATCATCCTCATGGTACACTTGTGATTTCTAAGGGGGAGTCGTATTGGGTAGACTGTGATGGTGATCCATATGACTCTAAATTTGAAGAATTCTATAATGATTTTTGTGAACAATACAATATTCCTACTGAGAAAGAGAAAATCTACCACATTGATTTCAAACGTCAAAAGAATCTCTCCTCTAAAAGTTCTCATGTTGAAAATAAAGATGACACTCTCAAGCAAGATCATGTTAATGTTGAACCTTTGTCTTGTGATGGTTCCCTTCCATCCTCTACTTCCTCCAATACCCACACACTTACTAAAGCTTCTAAGTCTTTCAAATCTTTCACAAATACTTCATTTGATTCAAATCCTAAGGCTTTTCATGCGGTCCCCTATAGTTATCCAAAAGGGCTACCTCTTAAAGAAACTCAAGCTAACCTTCACTTGGCTGCAAATACTTTCAATAATGCTAAACCTAAAGAGCCTAAGCCTTTATGCGCTATAATGCCTACTTCAGCTAATCCTTCACCATCTCCTCCAAAGTCTTCCATACAATCCCAACCTGCTTCCTTGTCCGTAGAAGTGGCTCCATGTCAAGAGGACTCTAAAAATGATAAAGAAAAGAACATAAAAAAAGATCAAGATCAAGAACCCTCCATGTCATCCAATCCTTTTCATGATGTATCTCCTCCATTTCATGGTTCTTTTGATCCTCTACGCTCTTTCGCATTCATTCCGCCATCTCCTAAGCACGATCAAGCTACTACTTGCACCATTGAGCTTATTGACAATCAAAATAACCTTACCACACTTGCGCTTTCCAAAGATGATGTTTCCATTAAGGTTATTAAAAATGGTGTTGTTACTTTTGATGTTAAGCCTATTGAAAATCAAGAAAAAAATGATGCACTTATGCTATCCAAAGCAACTTGTCAAGATCAAAGTCTTCCATCTTCTTGTTCTACCACTCCATGTTCACTTCCACTTTCTACTCTTCCTAAGTCTTCGCAAGCTTTGAATGATCCTATCAAAGAAGGTGCTCCTATTCAAGATGTGCAGGATCCTCTTGGAAATTCTAATGCTCACTCTAAAGATGTTGATATCCTTGGTTGTTATATAAATGCTGATGAACTTATTGATTATCCTTTTGCATCTTCCATGCCCATCCTTGGACCCCCTCCATCAATGCTAAGGGCTTCATGTCTGCCTTCCATCTTGGGTCCTTATGTCCCTTCACTTCCCCCTCCTAACTCTCCTAATTCATCATCCATCTTGGGTCCTTACGTCCCTCCATCTCATATCTTTCCTCAAGATCAACATAGATGCATACCCTTGAATCCTTTTCATCCATCCACCCATCTAAACCAGTCGTATTTTTCTTCTTCTTCCACAAGTCCCAAGTCTTTTGGAAGTAACTTGAATGTTCAATACAAGAAAAAGAACCAATATAAGAATCCATCAAAAAAAGAAGATCACCATGTCTCCTCTAATCGACATGGGGGCATAAAGTCAAAAAAGATATCTAAGAAGAAAACTACAAGACAAGTATGGGTTCCAAAATCTATCATTGAAGATATTCTCTCTAACACATCAACAAAAAATAAAAAGCTTAAAGATATATGGATTCCAAAGTCTCTCTTGAAAAAGTCTCATGTTGAGCAAAAAGTGAAGTTGACATTCAAGCTTCCAAAGGCTTCCACTTCATCATTTTCCAAAAATATTCTTCCATTCCATGCACCTGAACCACAACTTCTGCTACACATTTTCCATATTCCTTCTTGTATTCCTCCATTCACATTTGAGAATTATAACAAGCACACCAATCCTCTCTTCAAGGAGTCAGATAGCAATAATGAACCAAAATATGGTTTGCACTTGGACTAAAATATGGTTTTCCTCCATTTTTCCCATCAACCTTCAAGGTGTGTGTTGATGTTGATCTTGCATTCTTTTCCATCTACCCTTTCACAATCCTTTCATTCATTATCCTTCTACCTTCTATCATTTTTTTCCTCATTTGCCTATTCCTCATGCGTTTTCCTTTTCCTATCAGCATCTTTGAGCATATCATTTTGAATCCTTGGAATATCATGGTTTATCCTTTCAAGGAGCATTATCTAAAAAGCTTGCCTTCTTCCAAAAAAATTAAAAAAAAAAAGCAAAAATTCAAAAAATAGCAAAAAAAAGAAAAAATTGAAAATGTACCATGGTGAAAACCTGGAAACAGGCACCTTGGTAGCAAAAGTAAAGAGAAATAAATTCGTCTTATGGTGAAAACCACTCCCTTGTGGTGCCTTGGATAAGTACCATGATGAAAACCTGGCAATCAGGCGTCATGCGTAGTTCTTCTACATATTTCATCCATTCCATCTTCTCTCTTTGATCTTGACAATGTTGATCTATACACGAACATTTGGCTATTTTGTGAGCTATCTTACGATGATCTTGCTTTCATTCCATTCATGCTTAGCCTTCATATTCAATTTCCTTCATTCATTCTAGCCTTTCGCTATCCTTTTCCCCTCTGGTCTTGATCTAATAAAAAAAAAAAGTAAAACACGATGCTATGAAGCCTCTTGACATGTCTACTCCTTTGGACTGCATCCTTCCTTCTTTTGCAATGTGCTTTTGTGACTTATCCTATGCTAGCCTCTCATTGCTTGTCCAAATGCGCTTTACATGACAAATTTTTTTCCTTAGCTTGGATACTCTTGAGGAGTTTGACCTTGAGGATTTCTTCCCTTCACTCTCCTTCATTCTCATGTCTTCCATCTCATTCACCAGCTTGCTGATCCCTCTTGTCCCTCACCTTCCTAGACATTGGGACTACATGATGTGATCTTGCTTCGGATTTTGATGCCCATTTCTATCTGGGGGCATCCTTTGTACATATTTATGGATCCTGAAAAAATACCCCAAAAAAAATTTGATATATGATGCTGAAAAAATCTTTAAAAGCATATAAAGTCCTGAAAAAATACAAAAAATTCAAAAAAAAGAAGAAAAAGTGCCTTGGTGAAAACCTGGAAGCAGGCGCCTTGGTAGCAAAAATACAAAAAAATGAAAAAATGAAAAAATTGCAATAAATCCAAGTGGTGAAAACTTGGAAACAGATGCTACTTGAGGCCTTTGCACTCCTATTTGTTAGCATGCGTCATCAACACTTAGCCTTTCTCCATCATGCCTTGACCTTATTTGACTTGGTCTGGAATTGGTCTTTATCTTTGTCTAGGGGGCATAACTGTTAGCATAGGTCCTTTAGGTGTGTCTGGGTTTCTTAGGCACCTCGTAAATGGTGTTTTTCAACACCACCCCAACTGTGTTTTTCAACACTTACCCTTGCATCGAGTGTTTCTCAACACTTATCAGATGTCTTACCCACCAGTCTAGTATGATGTGATATTTCTCATTGGTAGATGTGATAATCAAAGTTTGACTCTATGACCAACACACACACACTTAAACAATCAACTTGTTGAGATATGTTGACTTTATTTTTCTTTGTGTGCTGTCTATGAGGATTTCTTTGAGTGGTCTCTCCCTGAGAAGTTTTCGATGATGCATAGCTAGAAGACTGAGGGTATGAGAACATGTTTTATTTCTTTATCTGCTTGTGGGTATATTTTCTTGATCCTAACTGTCATGAGCATTTATGCTGGTCTTACTTGGCACTATGGATTAACAATGTATTATCCTTGACTGTTTTGCGAGTGCATGCTTCTAGTTATCCTGACTTTCATGTGTCTTGATACAAGCATAATCTTGCCATATCAAACTTAGGTGATCTCACTGCATTAATCATCTGGACCTACATGTCTTTGATGCCTAGGTGAGATTTCCACATTTCTATCTGATAAAGATCATATTCATATCCACATAGTTATGCTAGTGTGCATTGTATGATCTTACGACGCTACCAATAATGCTTGATGATGATAATTAGATGTCTATAAGCGTTGTGACCTTGCAAGTCAACCACTTTCATAGTAGCTTGCATTTTTAGGGTCATGTTAGATTAGTTTTTGCATCTTGCATATGGAGAGAGCTCTCCTTTTTATCATCTACAGACTAGTTGGTCAACTGTGCTCATTTTCTGATTCTTCTTGATCATATCTTTCATTTCTGGTCTTTCATATCACATCATTTTCTATCCATTTTCGGACTCGAAATCGAAATCCGAGTCGCGTTTCTAAGTTTTCTCATTCTTCTGCATAGTTGACTGACCTTTTGAGGCATAATCCAATTTTCAATGGACTTTCTTCCTTCCACGTCTCTCAAATTTTCTAGTCTCTCATTCGCTCTATTCCTAGTCTTCTATTTCTTTTCTTCTAATTCATCACTGGGGCATGCTTTCATTGCCTAATGATTAACCTATTAACCTTTACCTTCGATTGTGATTTCATTCTGATTTGATCATCTTTATCGATTTGCTATTCTCCTCTACCTAATTTTGATTTTGATTCCGAGGGGGCAGTATCTATGGGATTCTCATCCCTGATTCTCTTGATTCTCTTGATTCAGACATCTTTTGTGAGCTTTTGCTCAAATTTGAGATTCTTATCTCTTACTTTGAATGTGATCCCGAATCGACCTCATGTTCAAAGGCCTTTGTTCATGCTTTGTCCGGATATGATCCCGAATCGACCTCATATTGGAGTTGTTTTGTGATCCCAGATCGATCTCACATTTCAACTTCATTCTTTGACTACATGTGTTCCCAAATCGATCACACATTAGTCAAAGAGGGGCAAATGTATGCACCCAAAAATGGTCACCTAGACTCTGGGCCCCATTTATTTGATTTATCAACCCTGAATCATTTTTATCAATAATCAATATTTTCAACATTATCAATTTCTTGATCAAATCTTAGTTTTGATCATATATTAGATTTTGATCCTATGGGCTAACCATTTATCTTAAGTTTTTATTTACTTAAAAGGAGTATTTCCTCCCCTTTTAATTAAATAAAGAGCCCCCACTTTCCTCTTATCCTAAGTTGCACAAACAAAGTATTATTCCTATTTTATAAAAAGGAGAAAAATACTTTTTGTCTCATATGGACATAAAGTCAACTCCTATTTTCCTATTGGAGGATACTTGTGCACATGGATTACTCCTCTTTCAAGCTCCACCTTTGATTAAGACTTTTGCCTCTTAATCTCATTGGTCCATTCCTTTGCATTTCTTATAAAAGGAGAGCTCTCTCCTTCATTTGGATATCCATCTCTTTCATGCTATTGTTATGCTGCAGGTTTTCTAGGTCATTTGGAGCTTTCTTTGAAGACACTTTTGCATCCAAGCTTTGAAGATCTTTGTTGCATTCCATCTAGTTCATATTTGCTTTCATAGTTGCATGATAATGGCATTCTTAGTGTAGATTTCCTTTTATGCAATAGATTAATCTCACATAGTCTAAATAGGAAGGATTTGTAACACTTGTTCTTTCCATTTCATAGCTTAGTTGCATTGCATTTTCATTTCCATAGACTAGTTTGCATTGCATTTTCATAGTGATTTTTGAGGATATTGGCACTCTTGCCCTTGTCTTCATTTGAATCTCTCATTGTGTGGTTGACTAGCAAGGTCACAAGCTTATAGCTCTAGCTGAGAGCAAATACATCATAGTCCCTTGCAACTCCATGCATAGAGAGCTATGAGCCACTTTGTGAGGCCTCATTCTTGAGCAACCTTGCATGTAATGGTTCGTAGAAGTACACCATTTTATCATGTACAGGGTACAGCAGGAAGACAGTGATACACTATTTGAAAAGAAGAATCAATTTCGATGATACTACATTGGAAGGTAATTGGACACTAATGTGTAGAGCTCCTTGGTCTGATAGCATTAATGAAATGGTTAAGAACTTAGCTACATCATTTTGGACTGATCATACTTGTCCTTCACCAAATACAAGAGACGTTATCAAGAAGAGGACTGGGCTTAAGGAATATTTCCAGCACACAAAACATTGGTTGGACACCACACAACATGAATTGTATCTCTCATTTTGTAACTCAAATCCTGACATTAAGATTGGACAAACAATGTTTGAAAGATTAAAGCCATTTTTTGTAAATATAAATAAATCTTTTGAAACTTGTTGTTGTCGATATCATATTGAATTTGATCTCTACTATCAAAGGTTTATAAAGATGATAGAAGAAAGTGGTGGTTCTCAAAATGATTTTCCTAAATGTCCAAGCCAATTTATAGCATCAATCTTATTTAACAAATCAATTGATCATGAAATACCTGAAATAGATTGCATTAAAGGAACTTGTCAAACATGCGGGGATTTGGCTAAATTTCCTTTGAGACTTGAAGATATTGACATGATGAGGATGATAAAATGTAAGAGATACAAGTACATAAAGTCTTAAACAAAATTCAAGAAAGAATCAACAAGGTTGGAATATGTAGAAGACGAGATACTTGTTGCAACATTTATGGAGAATTTTTGTAAATTGATTCAACTATACATATGTCATGTTTTTTTTGCTAAATGGCAGGAAAAACAATTCCAAATACAAAAAGAAACTTTTTTAGTTGGAACAATTTTATTGTTTGTTGATTTTGCAGAGAACTATTCCTTTGTTTCTCAAAAACAACTTCAAGCAGAATACTACTATACAGAGTAGGTCACTATCATGGTACATGTGTCTTATTGACATGCACAATTAGGTTTGGATGGTGTTGAAATTACATATCAAGCATGATTCATAAAGAAAGAATATCACTTTTACATTAGTGATGATAAAGAGCATGACATACATTTTGTCGAGCATTTCTTTAAGACATTTTTTGGATATTTGGAAAACAAAGGCATCAAAATTGAAAAACATTTTGTTTGGTTAGATGGATGTGCAACATAATTTAAATCAGCAAGGCCATTTTACACACTATGTAGATATCATCGATACCAAAAGATACTACATATTTGGAGTTTCTTTGAGAGTTGACATGGAAAGAGAGAGCATGATGGTGCAGGAGCTTGTATCAAACACGCTTTAAGAAAGCATCAACTAGACTATCAGGGATATCATATAAATAATGCTCATGATGTAGTTGAGTGGTGCAAGATGCATTTTGTGGTGCCAAATCGTGATAACACATCATCATGATCAATTCGAGTCATACCCTTCCGAGTATTCTGGGAGATAACAAGTATTAATTTTCAGTTCTTCACTTGTTGTCTAGTTATAATTTATGTACATGTTAGCTTTAAATTTATTGATCATGGTTTGAGTTTATATATATATATATATATATATGATTTTATCTTGTCTTCAATTTTTACATGTGTCTCTCTATTGTTCAGGTGTTGATAAAAGATCAATCCACGAATGCAAGAGAGTAGACAAAACAAGATCCCTGCATTCAGTTATGAGTACATATAGTAATGTGTGGTCATTGTACACTAGATATTACTCATGCTTTTGTTATGACTGCATTTCTGAAAACTATGACGAATGTATCAACCAAAAATGTGGATATGTTAGTGAATGGAATTTGGTTCCACTAGATGTTACAAACACAAATGATGAAGTTCAAGATGAAAGCTTTGACGACATTCCATTGATTTCTATAGATTATGACCATATTTCAAGTTTGATCAAAATTGGTACGTGTGTGTTTATGTACATGTTTAAAAAGGATTCATAAACTCAATTCATAAATAAAGTTTGTTTAATGTATATTTACAAACCTAAAATTAAAAGTTCGCTTTAAATGCAGGACATATTTTTGCAATAGTAGCAGAGCTTGGAAATGTGGAAGGTGTTAGTTACTGTTTATTATGTTGCTGCAAGAAGAGGATGAAGCTAACACATAATGAAACAAGCGATGGAATTATGTTTCCCACAGGTTCTAGTATTGTATTTAAGTTTCACAACCTGTATTAAACTTGAGTGAGACCTTCCAAATTCCAATTTTCTTATACGTTTGTTCATATGGTTAATTTCACATCTATATATATATATATTTAATATTATTGAACTTGTCTGTGTAGGTTCAGTTGTCGTGCAAGGAACATATTTGAAGCAAATCAAAATACTTAAACATGGGATTCATTTTGTTGATTATCAACCTAACAATAAGGTTTATCAGTATAGCCATCTTGTAATTGTCACTGTCCTATCTCTTGTTCCTGTGACAGGACGTGGCATTTGTAAGTGGAGACTTGATATTGAAGAACATGAGAGAATATTAAATGTTATTCGAGAGAGAGAGAGAGAGATGAACCACTTGATGTGGACTAAATCATGCATGAAATATGATTTGAACTAAATTTTTCACGGGCGAGACCATAGGTTTTCTTAGCTCCATTCTTTCCTACTGGTGCCCATAGTGAATGGAGCTTGAATTAAATTAAAAATTTATAATATAGATCTAAAAAATGTCTTACAAGTGGATATGATATATTAATTATCTACCTAAATATGAAGTACTCTAACTTTGGTTCATATGAATGTGTGTATGTATTGAATTTTCATGTGTTACATTAGGACGTGCATGTTTTAAATTTAAAATCTACTTGAAGTACAACAACATTAAATTAAAAGTACATGCACAAATATTATCGAATGTACATTTAAATATAATTAAGATTCAATCAAACATCTAGGGACCTCAATTATATAGCTCACATGTGTCAAATTACATCATTCATAACTTTCATAAACATGTACAATCAAACATCATTCATGTATGTAATCTATCGAAACCAAACATCATTCATGTATGTAATCAAATTTAAATTAAACACATGTATGTAATCTATTAAAAGTATTGAAAATTTACATTTATAAATTTGAAATCACATGAACTCATGAAGAATCAAACATGTATACAAGTTCATCACACATGCACACATAGATCTAGAGTGAAAGTATATATATAACATGCGTAAAACATCAATCATGTGTAGATCAGTCAAGTACTGTAAATATGAAACATATGGATCAATAATGTGTCAAACATTCTATCAAAAGGGTCTAGAAATGAAATATAGTTCATCAAACACATGTGAATATATATGTAATATGAAATATGTCTAGATCAAATATGAAAGTGCCTAGGACTCATCATGATGACTCCTCACTAAGCGGTCAGACCCAGAGTGACTATCATGTTGTGAAGGATGTGCATATCCCTACAAAGAAAGAGATATATAAATTAATATATAAACATTGTACACATCTTAAGTTTGATTTAAAATATTGTATAAGAAAATATGTTATAAAGTGTGTACACACATATAATAAATTAAAAACTCACCTATCCACTACTGATGTCATCATCGAGTGAGTCCCGATGACATACACGATTAGTGCTCAAAGGAGTAACAAGCGACATATCCTGATAGACAAAAAATATATATCATAAATATACATGTACATACACACACACACACACACACATATATATACATGTATATAGATATGTGTATATATATATATATATATATATATATATACATGTATATATATATATATATATATATACATGTATATATATATACATGTATACATGTGTATATATATATACATGTATATATATACATGTATATATATATACATGTATATATATATATATATCTATATATATATACATGTATATATATATATATATATATATATATATATATATATATATATATATATATATATATATACATGTATATATATATATATATATATATATATATATATATATATATATATAGATATATATAGATATATATAGATATATATATATATATATATATATATATATATATATATATATATATAGATATGTATATAGATGTATATATATATATACATGTATATAGATATATACATGTATATATATATATACATGTATATATATATATATATATATACACATATATACATATATATATACATATATACATATATATATACATATATATATATATATATATATATACATATATACATACATATATATATATATATATATATGTATGTATATGTATATGTATATATATGTATATGTATATGTATATATATGTATATGTATATGTATATAATCTAATTTATACTTGTGTAGGTGGTGGAAACTGATAGTAATTGGATTCCCTAGCCTCAATCTTATCAACCAAGGTATCAAGATTTTGTTGCGTCTGGTCCAAGCTCAATTCTGCATCTACAACATGAGTAGACCACACACACCTCTCTAATGATGAATGCAATGGACTAACCAAATGAGATGGCATGGAATTCATATCATCATGTGTCAACAAATCTAGATAACCTGTAGTGGTCATGCTGAACTCAACATCACCAAGGCCAACATCAGAGAGTTGATGCTCTGTACTGACTAAAGGGTCTGTGCATTATGCCTCTCCTTGTGCAGCAATAGAGTGGTCAGTAGGTGGATCCTCACGAGCACTACCACTATGGCCACGATCTAGGTGAGAAGGATGTGGCTGAGCGTATCTGACAGTACCCACACGAGATCTAACCTCTGATACGGGGATATCATGATTTGCTGCTATAAATGCATATGCACCCAATAGATCCTCAACCAAACTAGTCAATGTGACATGTATCATCTCTCTTGTAAGTCCCTCCAGGTTAGAAAGTGAAGGGATGCCTGTTGCACTATACATGTCATGTGTGGTCCTATTAGAGGGTGCTCCACCTAATGATCTGGAGTGTCGTCGAGACATCAGGTACTGACCAACTTGATCACTAGATATGGATGCAATAGCTACTGCAATGTCCCCCACACTATCAATCGCAACTCAAAGTTGGGTGCTACGAATAACATCATTTATAGTAGGACCCAATGAAGGAGCTATAGCAGGTGCCCTCTGACCAACAATGGCCCTGTGTACTGGCCTTTGTCAATCAGCTCGATGAAAAGAATCTATATCAGCAAGTCTACCACACCCCTGTCCTAGATGTGTTGGAAAATTAGTGTAATTAACAACCCTCCCTAAACAAACCTCAGCAAAAATCTGATGTGCAAAGTACAATGGAATATGGTCATTATTCGGATTATGACCATGGGCAGCTAGAAATCATGGGTATATCAATGCTGATATAGCAGGATCCTGACACCTGGTAACGTGATACTCCTTCACATAATTTAAATCTACATAAGATGGGAAAGCTTCCCTTTTAAGGGTCACTCTAGGCACTAAATCTTGTACCTCCTTATGAGAAAGACCACAGCCAACCTCTTGTCTCTTCCTCTCAAGTATGGCCTCTGTAACATCTGGGGCATAGGGAGTGGTACCATGAAAGTCATCCCTAATGCTAATCAAGCTAGCAAGGATGGATTGATGTGTGATCTTATAGACACTAGAGTTAGTCAGATTATTTATGGATTCTTGCAACTGTTCAATTTCTTTATTAGTGCATGCAAATAGTTTTGCGACGACAATCGGTGCATCTGCCATGTGTGATGTGTAATAATATGTATGATAGATAGAATATGTATGTACTTGAAAGATTTTATTTACTGTCAAATGAAGTCTACATATATGTACATTTTCCTAATTTAATTGAAAATAAAATTAAAGTATGCACATTTCGCTACATTATTTCAAAGTAAAATCAATTACATAAATTACATTTAAATGTATATAAATGTGTACTATACATATGTACACACACATGTACAGGTGCATATATACATGTACACATACATGTGTACGTGCATAGATACATACACATGCATATATATACACATGTACATATATAATATGACATGTATACATGTACATGTATGTATATGACATATATACATGTCATATATATATATATATATATATATATACACACACGCACATGTATATATACTAAATTTATATATCAAAAACTTCAAATAATGAAAAATCTATATGTATACATGTATATATGCATGTACACACACACACATGTGTGTGTGTGTGTGTGTGTGTGTGTGTATGTATACATGCATATAAATACATGTATATATGCAGATATACACATGTATACATGCATATATACATGTATTTATATGCATGTATACATGCATATAAATACATGTATATATGCATATATACACATGTATACTAAATCTATATATCAAAAACTTCAAATAATGAAAAATGAAAATAAAAAACCTGAAAGCGATGTTTGATAAATCAGAAGCCAAGCCAAAAGTTTCACAAGTGACAGTGAAAGTCACTTTCAGCAAGTTAAAAATCCAGCCAAAAAAACTTAATTTTAAACTTTCGATCAAAAGTACTTTTTGACTTTCGATTGAAAGTAAGAAAAGTAATTTCAATCAGAAGTAACTTGTGATTGAAAGTACAGACTTTTTGTACTTTCAATCAGAAGTTACTTACGATTGAAAGTACGGGTTACTTTCTATCGAAAGTAGGAAGGGATATTTTAGTCAAATTCACTTTTTGAGGCATTTTCTTTCCTTCGAAAAAGTGTAACCCACTTTTGTGGGTTCACCCGTTTAGGTTTAGTGATAGTAAAGGATGGAAAATACTTATCTTCCATATAGCCATGTGTTTTTGTTGCATATTTATGCATACAATATTCATGAAAAGCCCTCATGATCTATTGGTATAGTTGAAACCTTCCTCAAGACTTCTCATTTCTTGAAGCTGACACCAAAAAAGTTGAAAGAAATGAAAATTCTTGAGGAAGGTTTCAACTATAAACCAAATATTGAAAGCTATATTTTTTATATATTAGGTAATTGGGCATTGTGTGCAAACTAATGCATTCCTCCTATATTTTTTCATAATTTATTAATTTTATAGACGAAAGAACTAGATAAAAAATGATGTCTCAAGCGCTAGCTATCTATTTGAAGCATGTAAGAAAATTTGTCATCTCTAGTTGTGGTATTGAAATAAAATGTGTCATATGTAACTATGGAAGATGATAATTGTACATTGATTTGCCAAATTGGGCCTTGTAACAATATTTGTTCATTTGGGTGGTTTCTGAACTTGGAAACAAATGCAGATGAAATGACCTTGTCGTGTACACACTGCAAAATTAGCATACACACACACACGCATTTTGCAAGATCTCATGATGATTTGCAGACTCTTAACAATCTTGCAGAGCTCCATTTATGGTTGTGCACAAATTAAGTGGAAGGTCAACAAGATTAGGAAAAGTTTGTAAACCATCAACAACTTTTTCCTAATCTCCAGAATTCTAATTATCATTTGTATCATCCTAAAAAGTAATCACCTGACTTGTGATCAATTTTAGGACTATTTTGTGTCTACTTTAGTGTTTTTTCTATGGTAGGACCTCATATAACACTTAAAAGATACTTAAATTCAAATATGGTTCCTCCCCTCCTCTTAATCTTGTTTTAACTTGAGGTTGGCCCTTGTTTCTAGGTGTGTTTTCCCATTCTCCATCTAATCCCATAATTCATTTCCTCACCCAGGACCTATTCTATTTATTTAGCTTATTTTCCCATTAGAGGGCAAACAAATGAGTTTTTCTATCAATGAAGGAGATCTACATTCATCTACCATCATTCAAGTCTTCTCTTCAACCATACATTACGAAAAATTTCAACATCTATCTCATAAGGTTTTTTCTTTTCATGATTTCCTTTTTGGTTTTTGTGTTGAGTCAAAGCTATTACATCAACATATTTCATCACATTCTAAGAATTATTAGCATTTACAATGTATGATATGCTTTATTTAGATCTAGCCTCTGGTACATGACAACACACTTTTCCTTTCATGTTATTTTAAGGTTGATTCCACAATAGGGGTTCGACTAAGGAAAACCTCCATTTCTACCTTCTTTCCCATTTTTCTATGTAGAGGAATAGGTTATGAAGTTGACAAATATTTTCTGAGAATTATAGGAATAGTTGTAGATACTGTGAAAAATTCATTCGAAAGTGCCAGATACAAGTTGACCACCCACTATGTCCTTGGGTATAGATCGACTAGCCACTTTGTCCCTACCATTTTCACTAAAATTTATGGTACATGTCAGTTTTGTCTTATAATTTTTGCTTCCGTCAGTTTTAGCTTGATAACAATTTTCATCAACTTTTTAGTGAATTTTCTATTAGATCTATTGCATTCCTTAATCATTCTTCACTTTATCATTTTACACATTCAAGGAATAATGGATTTGATTTATACTAAGAGCTTGAGTCAAACCTTGAGCCTAGTGGGGATACTCTTTCTTCCTAATGTGCAAATTGTGAAGTGGGGAGTAATTTACATCATAGCATTGCTTCCCATTTCCCACTGTACATCGTATTGGATAGATAATTTGAAATTTTAACATGGTTGGGAAAAATTTTCAAATAGTGGTTGCATGTGGTGGTGACACATCCTTTGATGGGTGCTCAGATTTTGGGGGTCTATATGAGATGGATAGGAGATAGAAAGATTTATTTTTATTCACCCTTAATGTGCATTCAATACATTGTACCAATGGCATCATTCATGGCTATGAAAATGGTTTTGTGGCTTCACGAGAAAAAATGCTAGAAATGAAATGTTGGCGGAAGGAAAAAAAAGAGGGAAGTATAGCAATTTAGAACTATATTTGTTACATTGTTCAAAGAGAATGCAAGAGAAGTTGTTTGAGGTTTAAGAGAAAATATATTGTGAGACAAACATATGTAGCAGTAGATGTTTTTAACGTTGGATTCAAATTCTTATATTAGAAGTTGCAAGATAGACACATTTTGAAAGTTGTGCAAAAACATTGCAGGGGGTGATATGCAAAAGACCTGCAAGGGCATTATGGAAAGCAATCAACCAAGATGACCACAAACAACCAAACTATATCCCAAGCACCTAGACCATGGAGGCTTCTGTCAAACACCCGATATACTAAGAGGGGAAGGGTGAATTGATATACCCTTGAAAAACTTAAAGCACTCGACTAATTTACCATATAACATATTTTAACTTTATTGGAAAGGAAACAATAGAAAGTAAACACTACAACACATAACACCAGTATTATTTTTCATAGAAACCCAAAATGAGAAAACCATGTGAGAGGGTTGGTTCTCAAGAATTATGTAAGCTGTTATATAATACATAGGGTGTCTTAGTGTCAATGTGGCTCACTATCATTTGGAATCAATGTCCTAATACAAAATAGAATTGTTGGCTAGACATACAAAATTGAACTGGTAGACATGCATCAACATATGTACCAGATACAGTTCTTAGTGTAATACAATTATTCTTCTCTTTACCGATACAATTATTTATACACAGTTCACTTACAACATTTCACATATACATTGCATTACAATAAACAATGATTGTGTATATCAATTACATAGTTCACTTGTAATTGAATAAGGTGAAATTTGTATCACCTAATTGAATGGGGGAAATATGAGATCTACTTCTAAATCCAAATTCCCAAAGGAGAGATCCAAATTGATCAACCAAAAGGTTAATGCACAATTGAATCAATCTACGGAGAATATGAAGGAGGAAGAAAACCTTATATTTCCCTATAAAGAAAATGTGCTTGAAATTTGAAATAATTGAAAGGCAAATACTAACCTCAAAATAGGGCAGATCTGGAAAATGCTGATTTCTAATGTTTGTGTGTAGTTTCAGGCAATTTTGCAACCTATTTTAGATTGGAAATGTCGAGACGAAGAAAACCCAGAAAACTTTTATCTTTCTAACAACAGGTAGTCTTTGACCCCGATAAAAGATCAAAGATTACTTCGAGATTTTGAAGGTCATCCTTGAATTTGTTCACGGACCTCGGAAGTTCTCCGAAAAGGGTATCCAAATCCAAATTTTGATCCGCAGTTCCACAAATGTACCTGCAAGAAAAAGAGAGTTTTTATTGTTTGTTTGAGGGGTTTGCCTTGGTCAAACCCCGATTTGGAATCAACCTTAATATTGAAATTGAGAATGCTAGCAAGCAGTAGAAGTAGACCTAATAATGAAGCTATGTAATTAAATAGATATGCAATTGGATTTCAAATGTAAACAAGTATATTGATATGAAAGCTTGAACATAATAATGGAAAATCAAAATCATAAATGTAAATCCAAAACCTTCATGATTGTATGCTTGGAATCCACCTTGATAGACGAATGAATGGATCTAGAAGATGAACAAAGGATCTTGAAGGAAGATCACACCACCATGATGGCTAGATCTAGGGTTTGAATGATGAATCTTGCATGCTTGAACCAAATCCCTTCAAAGGCTCGAATGCTTAAATCCTTGATCTTCCATGGAGAACTTGAATGGAGAAGAGGACTTGAATGGATGATTTCTTGAAATGCTTGATGAAATGCTTGCTTGATCTTACTTGAGAGCTTGAGTGCTTGATGGAAAAAGGAGATATGAAAAAGTGATGGAGAAAATGAGAGAGGAAGGCTTCCTTTTATAGTGATCTAGGGCACAAACCTCTAGAGAAGGCCGACATTGGGGAATTAAATCCCAATTAACCTTAACCCCTAGAAATGGACCCATATTAAATGCAATTTAAGGATTTACCATTCCAAAACCTAAAATGGCTGACCCGGAAGTGGGAAATCAAATCTTTCCGAAACCTGACATCTAGAAATCATGGGAATCTAAAATTTGAAATTTGGGTCAAGGATGAGGTAGACCCCACCCTAGGTCAGGGTCGAGGTCATCCCTGACCTAGGTTAGGGTCAAGGTCATCATTGAACCTCAAGGTCATTTTTGACCTTGAGGTCAAAAATCTCAAGACCTCAATCCAGAGTGCTAGGAAATGTAGAAAGATAGTAAAAATAGGTGGAGAGAGAAGCAAAACAAGGAGAGAAAGCCAGACTTGAGAAAAGACCTAATCAAGTTGCTTGACATGACCCCAAACCACTCACTCAGAGGTCTAAATGCTCTTATCATGGAAGTGCTTCCATTTTAAGATGATACATTAAGCCCCCACTTTAGCAAGAGTATGGATTCAATGCAAACTCTTGGTAAAGGAGAAGAAAGTAGAGATCCACGTGGATTTGAAATGAGATAGTATAACACTTAGCTAGGGGCATAAGCCCCTAGGCTAAGGATTCTAACTCAACATACACACATGAGGGTACAAAAATAAAAAAGGAAAAAGACACAAAAGAGGGCTTAGTACTAAAACAAACCCAAATCAACTAGTATAAGAAACCTCGCTAAGAAACATTTCTCATACTAATATCATATCTGGAAAGCTATCATAAGAGCATAAATGATTACATAAGAAAGATAATAGCAACACTATAAATAATATAGCTTCATGATCTAGTCCTACTAGCATGAAAGCGAAGAGAGAGAAAGGGAAAAGAGTGGTTACCTCGCCTACTAAGATGCCCACCTTACCATGAATCACCCTTGAGGGAGAGCCCAACATGTTCACCCATAAACCGTGCTTTCAATTATAATGCATCTTCTGACAACTTCTGGAATACTCATAGATACATCTTCTTATATCACTATGAATATGAAATGCGTGTCTCCTCAAGATTTAGCAACTTATGTGCATTACCTTCAGAAGATTTAGCATATAAATGCGTGTATTTTAAGGATTCAGCAACTTATGTGTGTTGCCTTCCAAGATTTAGCATATTGGAAAATTTGAAAAATGTGTGTCTCCTCAGGATTTAGCAACTTATGTGTGTTACCTTCCAAGATTTAGCATATAAATAAAAAAACTATAGTACAAGGGAGACCCTATCTATGCCCCCCTCCTTATCATGGCTGTCTACTAGACATGATAAGGAAGAGGAAGAGGATACCTACTTCACAATGCAAGGAGATATCTTGTTTACAACAATGTATACCATATTCTTAGCGAGGTATATTGACTCCAACATCCAAGATTATAGATAATCATGAAAAGAATATATCACTCATGGAAAAAGGATCCTCAAAGAAAAAGATCTTATCAACAAGACCCCCACCAAAGAGGAGTGATTTAGATAAAATATCATCTTTCAATAGCGGGAACAAAGATTCAATCATCAAGCCCCCTGTAAACAAGAGGAAGAGGAATTATTGGAATGAGGGAAACAACTCCAACACCAAAGCAAGGATGAGAGTTTATAAAGAACATAATTTACAACATAGAGAAGAAGTGATGACTTGGGACAACATCCTCTCATCCATAGTCAAAATATCTATCAATATGATGAAATAATATTGCAATATAAACAAATACCACTAAGCTAAGGAAAGAAATGCCCTGGACAAAGATAAAGAAGGAAGAACCTTGCCCCCCAGGGATAAAGATAAGGGATACCTTTGGAAAACACATGTTTTAGAAAAGATATCTTGAAAAAGATCTATAGATGAACATAATGCAAAACCATAGAAAGATAGGAGAGAAAGAATACCAATTAAGCCCCAATAAAAGATCTAATGGATCTTAGGAGACTGGATGAAAATACACCTCTTTCTCCCTAGTCATGAGACAAGAGGGGAAGAAATATACATTATATCAGAAGAAGGGGAATCCCCTATATCAAAATTATGAAGGAATTGTAAAACTGCATGAGAGTGAGATATAATTCCTAAAGCAGCTCTTTCACTAACATATAACTTGAAATGTTTACAATCAGCAAGTAAATGTGTGTTGGAATAATGAAAAGGACATGTATATTTGTATAAGCCATCTATCGGCATAGGTCTAAATATTTCTTTCTTGGAATTCATTAACTCAACATATACCTTCTTAGCCACCTCTTGACGAACATTAGGGTTATCTAAGATAGGTGTGGGGAGAAGAATGTGAAGAGGAGGATGATGATTAACATCACCTACCTTGACTTGAGATTTTGAACAACCAATACCATACATATCCAGTTTAGGGGGTATATGAACTGGAAACCTAATACCATGCTCATTAACTCCAAGCCCTAAACCTTTATAACCTTGTTTAGTCACCATATTATATTCGGTAGTGTACATATTATGTAAAGTTTCTACAGGAGGTGATTGTTTATCATGTTCATGAGTAAAGGTTGTATAAGGTGGAATAATAGGTTTTGAAGAAGTTTCTTTACCCTTTCCTTTAATATCATCATGAATCAAAGGAGAAGGTAAATCAAAGAAGTCTTACACATTTGTATCTTTAACTATAGCTTGAATCCCATCATAAGTATGGGAAAAACTAGGGATAACAGATGGAGAATTAGGTATCGGATTTAGAATAGGAAGATTAGGAATCGGATTAGCATTGAGAGGATTGATAGGATTAGGAAGATTAGGAAATGGTGTATCATCTACCAAATTATTCACATAATCCAAAAGAGTAATAAGCCTACCACATAAATCTTTAATGAAAGTTTTAAATGTAGGAAGACTAGTGTCAGTCAACTTCACAAAAGCATAAGCGAGAGCAAAATGAAGAGTCATCAACACAATGAAGTGAATGATACTCTCATAAGCATCATAGGTATGGTAAAGATATGCTAAAAGAAGGGTAATAAGGAACATGACCACACACCAAAGCATCTTAAAAATCTCCATAGTAAATGAAAATGCAAGAAATGTTTTTTTATTTTATTGAATATATGGATTTTTTTGTATTTTTAAATTTAAAGAGCATAAACTAGATCTAATCTAAATACAAGAAAAGACCTAAAATCTAACACAATAGGGCATCTAAATCCACAAAAGAAAAGGGGTAAGTATGTCGGGTTCACCAAAATGAACAAGGTGAAATTTGTATCACCTAATTGAATGGGGGAAATATGAGATCTACTTCTAAATCCAAATTCCCAAAGGAGAGATCCAAATTGATCAACCAAAAGGTTAATGCACAATTGAATCAATCTACAGAGAATATGAAGGAGGAAGAAAACCTTATATTTCCCTATAAAGAAAATGTGCTTGAAATCTGAAATAATTGAAAGACAAATACTAACCTCAAAATAGGGCAGATCTGGAAAATGTTGATTTCTAATGTCTGTGTGTAGTTTTAGACAATTCTGCAACTTATTTTGGACTGGAAATGCCAAGACAAAGAAAACCCAGAAAACTTTTATCTTTTTGACAGCAGGTAGTCTTTGACCTCGATAAAAGGTCAAAGACTACTTTGAGGTTTTGAAGGTCATCCTTGACTTTGTTCGTGAATCTCAGAAGCTCACCGAAAAGGGTATCCAAATCCAAGTTCAGATTCACAGTTCTTTAGTTCCACACCTGTACCTGCAAGAAAAAGAGAGTTTTTGTTATTTGTTTGAGGGGTTTGCCTTGGTCAAACCCCAGTTTGGAATCAACCTTAATATTGAAATTGAGAATGCTAGCAAGTAGTAGAAGTAGATCTACTAATGAAGCTATGTAATTCAATAGATATGCAATCGAATTTCAAATGTAAACAAGTATATTGAAATGAAAGCTTGAACATAATAATGGCAAATCAAAATCATAAATGTAAATCCAAAACCTTCATGATTGTATGCTTGGATCCACCTTGATAGATGAATGAATGGATCTAGAAGATGAACAAAGGATCTTGAAGGAAGATCACACCACCATGATGTCTAGATCTAGGGTTTGAATGATGAATCTTGCATGCTTGAACCAAATCCCTTCAAAGGCTTGAATGCTTGAATCCTTGATCTTTCATGGAGAAATTGAATGGATGATTGCTTGAAATGCTTGATTAAATGCTTGCTTGATCTTACTTGAGAGCTTGAGTGCTTGATGGCAAAAGGAGATATGAAAAAGTGATGGAGAAAATAAGAGAAGGCTTCCTTTTATAGTGATCTAGGGCACAAACCTCTAGAGAAGGCCGACATTGGGGAATTCAATCCCAATTAACCTTAACCCCTAAAAATGGACCCATATTAAATGCAATTTAAATATTTACCATTCCGAAACCCGAAATGGCCAACCTGAAAGCAGGAAAAAAAAATCTTTCTGAAACCTGACATCCGAAAATCATGGGAATTTGAAATTTGAAATCTAGGTCAAGGATAAGGTAGACCCCACCCTAGGTCAGGGTCAAGGTCATCATTGACCCTCAAGGTCATCTTTTACCTTGAGGTCAAAAACCTCAGGACCTCAATCCAGAGTTCTAGGAAATGCATAAAGATAGTAAAAATAGGTGGAGAGAGAAGTAGAATGGAGAGAGAAAGCCAGACTTGAGAAAAGACCTGATCAAGGTGCTTGACATGACCCCGGACCACTCACTTGGAGGGCTAAATGCTCTTATCATGGAAGTTCTTCCATTTTAAGATGGTACAGTAATTATATACCAAGCATTGGTATATAAAACCTTCATGTCGGCCAAACATAAAATGTATGAACATATTTCTATTTTAGATCTACTATCAGCTAAATAAAATGAATTTGATCAAGTGTAAGATAGGTATGTACTAAACATGCTATGTTCTAAGATGATCTTGAAATCTTGTCAATAATCTTGCAAAATATATCTATCGGTGACTACCATCAATGAAAATTATTGATGATCACAAGCACCAATATCAAAAGATCCAACAATGTAACCAATACTGAAAGACCTTGACCGATACTAATAACTCCAAAATAGTGACAACCAAAAAAGGGAAAGGCCAACAATCTCCCCCTTTTTGATTCATGGCAAACCAAAACATATTTTGGGAATCCAAAACTGGTCCTAACAAAACTGATCCACCAAAAATCTAAATATTTTGTCATTCTTTAAAAACTTCCCCTGAGAGGGACAAATCAATAACATGACTCTATTTAAAAATAAATAAAAAATAAAAAATATTTTCTCTTTACTTCTCCTTGTTTTTCCATTAATGATAAAGGGGCATCACATAACTAGTAAATTGAAAAGAAAGAAAAAACTTACCGATTTGATACATTAGTCTCAAGTGTCTTCTTGAGTTGTTGAAGCTCCTCAATCCATTTATCTTTGTTTATAGCCCACTCGAAAATAGCCTAGTCTAAACACAAGAGATAGTCATAAACCATTGTCGGCATGTCCTTTGCTTCAATAATTATTGTCAGTTCTTCTTCAATGTAGCCTTGTGTACTAAGAATTGCACTGCACATATTTGAGATACATGGAACACATAGATCCTATAGATTTATCAATAACATAATTGTATATTCTCTTTGTTGTTACACGTGGAAGAATTTATTCTGCATATGTTCCAATTGAGACCAAATAGATGCATCAAGATCATCAATAATCTTGTATGATTTATAAGAAACTTGGATATGTGATTCAACAAAATTCATTGCCTATTTTATCTTTAATGTGGCCACAAGTCATTGCAATGTGTACTAATACAATTCATTTCAATCTTCCAACAACACTAGACCTTCTAGAATTAACTTTTGCCACTTTGAAAAGAATTTGTGATACATGTACTAAAGTTGTTGTATGAATATTCTTTTAGTCTCCTCCTCTTTCATCTGAACTCAATTATCAGCTGAAGTTGTTAGTTCCTTGTCTGCATTTACCAACAACTTACATTATTTCTTATGGTACACAAGGGATCCATGGAACACGAGGGAATTGGAGCATGAAGTGTCGATACAACCTCTTCAATGACTTCTTCTTTCTCATCTGAATCTCTTATCAACTCTTCTTGAACAAAATTTGTGATAGTTTATCCCAAATGAAGCTTTTTGTTTGGTGTAACTCTTTTGAAATCAATAAGATATGTGGTATTAGTGATTGGTTGAATAGCGAGAAATCAAGGAATAAATTTTATTAGAAACCTATGAGAACTAGACCCAGTGACAGGTCTACAATCAATAACTTCAACCTTAGGTTCTTTCATTTTTTGAACTGGTGGTCACAATGCTATTGGTAGATACTGACACCAAAATTTCCTCTAAATTCTTGTACACTTCTTCTTCACTAGATTTTTGCTTGCCTTCTCCTTCAGTTACCTTTGGTTCTCACAACTTCTCCTATTTCCTCATATCCTCTTCATCACTTACATGTTTTTTTTGGTTCCTCTTTATTTTCTTTTTCTTCTTCGTCTATAATCACCACATTATCTTCAAGCACAACCATTTTTGTCAATGTGATAGTGTCAGGGATCTTAATGGTTTTAACTATCCTAATTTCTTTTGTAACCATATTGGTTTCCTCTTTCTCTTCTTCCTTCTCATCATCATGAATTTATTCTATCAACACATAAGATCCTACTGGAGTAACATTGTGTGTCTCAATCTTGTGAGGATTCTGATCTAGATTGTATACTTCACTATCGGTAAATTTTGTAATGCTTAAATCTTTTGTCAACATATTTAGTTTACATGTGAGAGACATTAGATATGTTATCTTGCCATGTTTCATCTGCACAACAACTAATTTGTCTACCATGATTGATCATATTCTCTTCTTGGATTTAAGGGTGTGTCCTTTCGCAACTACTGAGAAACTATCAACATATTGATCACCAACTATAGTATAATAGAATTCAATGATAACAATATTGAATAGATCTTTCTCTATCTTCCTTGCTTCCATTCCGATTTTATTTATCTCATTACATAAAGAACTAGGAACATTATTCTTGTAGTCCTCTAACTCTGCATTATTTTTGTCACTATATTGTACAAATGCATCAATGATGGTCTGCTTCCCATCATCAAATGTTGATTCATACATACTTCCAACACTCCTTATTTCACATGTATTGTGGTTGTAGCACTCCCCATGGGTACTTAGACCGACCACCTTGTGAAAGCCATGAGAGCTTATCAAATTTTGGAAATTGTGAGGTGCCTAAATTGCATAAAGTTTTGGATTGAAGGAGACTCAAACAATAAAATCAAAGGTCTAAAGGGGGAGGATAGGGCTTCTTAGACCATTGATAATATTATTAAATAATCTATTAATATGATTCAAACCATTGAAAATTTCTTCATTGGTCATTCCTATAGGAAAACTAACATTGTGGTTGATTGTCTTGCTAACTGAGGGGTTAGATCTATGGAAAATAGAACTTGGTATGGGGAGGACACCTTGGATGAAGAGGTGAAATCCTTCCTTAGATTTGATTAGACATATGGTAAAATTGGAAAGCTACCAATTAACAATGATGATGACACATATTAATTATGATATTATTTCCAGGTATGAGGATCATCCAAATGACCTAGAAATCATTATTAGTTTTGATTATCTGCATGCTTTATGTGTTTCTCTTTGCTTATTTGGGGTTGTTGGATCTTTATTGGGAAGTCATCTATGTATTAATCTTGGAGTTCTCTATTATGTGACTGGGAATATGGGTGGTGAAAGGAGAAAGGTTGAGCCTGCTAGCTATGATGGTTGGAGGAATAATGCTATTATCTAGTATTGTTCAAGGAAGGAGGGTGTCACCCTTTATCTTGACAGGATTCATGGCTATAAACAGAAAGTAAAGAAGATACTCATGTAGTAATGGAAGAATGGAAAGCTTAAATTATTTGGCAAGTCTTTTGTAGTTTATGAGAGCCTTGTTGTGGAGGTGACTTCCTTATCCATGGAGGGCATCAAGTTTTACAAAGACAATAAATTATCAGAAGAAGCTATGAAGAAATTCCCTAAATCTATGAAGGAGAAGGAGAAGATGGTTAAGGAAAATAACTCATAATTTTCACCTTAGCAGATAAAGCCTATATGGAGTGAAGTTCTCAAGCCCATAACGGATTACTTCATCTTGGACAACAAGTTCACTAGGGTTTACATGTACCATATGGTTATGCTTAATCATTTTAGACACAAGGTTCTTATTTATTTTCCCCTTTATTTGCTCTCATTGCTTAATTTCAACATAAATGATTATAGGGAGAACCATCCTAAGAATCCTATGTTGTACCAAGGACTAATCATACTTATTTATGAGCATTTTAAAGCTAGGATCTCTGAGACCCCTTCCAGGGCTCTTTCTTCTTCTGTGGAGAATGGGGAAGACAATGGTAGCTCAAAAGATAAGGGATGGGAAAGTGAGGATGATGAGGATGAGGCCTCTCCTCCCTTGGCCAAAAAACCAAAAATCATGCCTAAGAAGGGGCCTGCTAGAGCTAGTAAGGGTAAGTGTTATGTTGAGGGGGATGCTAAAACTAAAAATTTGTTTGTTGGTGTCAGTAAGGGTATTGGATCTCCTCTACATGGGGGGGATAAATCTAAGAAAAATGATATGGGGAAAGGGAAGGAGTCAGTTCTTGTTGATTATGGTAGTTCCCAATACCATGATGATCCCTCTTCCCCCTCTAGTCCTAGAGATTCTTTTCCCCTCCAAGTTAATTAGGGTAATTATCATTCTTCTTCTATGGAAGTAAATTTCCAAGATTTCCAAGATTATAAGCAGAAATAGTTTGGTATTTTGTAGATGAAAAAGGATAACTCTTTGTATTTTTTTAGATTAATTAAGTGGGCCTTTCATGAGACCACAAGTCTTAATCTCAATTATCATTCTTTATATTCTAAGCTTGAGGAAATGTAGTCTAAGGAGGGAGATAAGGATAAGGTGCCTATTTCTCATGAGGATCTCACTGTTGTGTTTTTTAAGAAGATACCTACTAATGCCACTATGTGTGCCCTCTAGATAGAGGAGGAGAAGAATGTGATGGCTAACTATTTGTCCAAGAATGTGGAGGCAATTGAGAAGATGCAGAATATATATGACAATAAGATTGGGGATATGAACCTCAATGTAAACAAGTGTGATAATACCCTATAAAATATTATGGAGCATAGTCACAAAATGGTAAAAGCCTTTGCTGAGAATATGAAGGCTTTGGTTGCTAAATTCAAGAAATTAAACTAGGAAAGGACCTTTGTGGATCTAAAGCAGGAGGAGACTTTGGGTTTGAGTACGACGACAAGGGAAAGTATCAACAATAAGACTTCTAACTTTCCTTGAGATATTATTGAGTTGAATAATGTGGCTCAGAAGATGAATCAACTAGAAGAGGAAGTCGATGAGACTTTGAAAAATTCTAGGATAGTTCTGTTATTTTTGTCTTTGTTATTTGTTGTCTCTTTTCAATAGTTTTCTAGCTTTTTGTTAGGTGTGAGCTGGGTCTGTCTTTTGTCTCTTGCTTTCTGTCTATCATGTTTATACTTGGTATAATCTATTTTATTGAGTTTTTTTGATGGATATTATGTAAGCATTTTGTAAAGGTTTTCGAGTCCCTTCATAACCAATTTTTACTTAGTCAAAAGCACTCCTTATTTCACTAGTAGCCATATAATCAAACATAATACTTATCCAACGGATTTGAACCAAACTAAGAATTCAAACTATCATCTTTCTGCTTACCTTTCTTATCTACTCTTATTGTTGGTTTATGGTTCAATAGGGTTTACACTACAAATTAGCTACCAATTCTCTTCGACAAATTCTACAAAGAAGCCAAGTCCAATTAGTAATTTCTTAAGAGAAATAGACCAACTAACAAGGACAAGAATCCTTATGCACTTTAGGCTCTACAAAACCAATGCAGGTAGACCTCAATGCCCTTTTACACACACTTTTCAGACTTACAATATGGCATTATATAAACAGATATATTGTTATAATGATTATAGAATAACTAAGGGGGGGGGGGGGTGAATCAGTTATCCTCAGGTCTAGATGTACCAATTTAACTTCTAAACTCTTCAACAATCTTAGTCCACTGTCCAAAAGTAATCAACTTCCAAAATATAAAACTTT
The DNA here is from genome assembly GCA_027943335.1 of Chamaecyparis obtusa. Classification (NCBI taxonomy): domain Eukaryota; kingdom Viridiplantae; phylum Streptophyta; class Pinopsida; order Cupressales; family Cupressaceae; genus Chamaecyparis; species Chamaecyparis obtusa. The sequence goes on from BSBK01001701.1 coordinate 673,158, forward strand.
CAACAACACATCAAATAACATTCACACAATTATAACAACAGGATTTAACATGGAAACCCAATATGGGAAAAACCACCAGTAACATGCTACTAAATTTTCACTCTTTTGAAGTGAGCTTTGTGAGAAGCCAACCCTGTTAAAGGTTTACAATACACACTAGTAGGTGTGACCCTGTTAAAGGATTTAATCACCCTATTAAGAGTAGCCTGGTTAGAGGGCTTAAAAACATTCCATCAAAATGTCACCTTGATTAAAGAGTTTACAAAATGAGTATTAGTTCAACCTTGATCAAAGGATTTTAACTAATACAATCATTAAAAAGTAATAGTAGGTTCTGATCTGAAATATACAACTCACTTTTCAAATATAGATCCAATACATTCATATGTTAATTTACTGACTGACCTTCATTTCCATCTCCATCTTTGATCTTCTCGAAAATCCCTTCAAGCAATCACCTCAACTCTGTTAAGCTCTTCACAACTCTTCTTAGCCTTCTTCTTATATTTGTTAGTCAATAACTTCAACCTCTTCTCAAACTCTATAACCTCACAATTAGGTCATCCTTATACCTCCTTGATTAGGTAGATTAATCTTTTATCGCTTAATCTCTTATGTAGATCTCTGGTTTAGGTTAGATTCATTGAATCCTTCAATCATTTTGTTCTCCTCCTTATCCTTTTAGATACTTCTCCAAACTTCTCCTTGAATCCGTAAGAAAATGGTTTATTATGCATTAAATTCTCTTGATCATTCATTATTAATGTCAACATGTTTTACATATCCCAAGAATTCAACTATGTCGACTGGGATTCTCAATTCCTTCACAAACTGTAAATTATTGACACTCAGTAAATATTGTGTTCATCTACTCGGTCATCATTGGATATCTTGGTCATCGCTAAAATTGTTCTTCTCAACAATCACTATCTTTTCTCGATTAATTATCTGATACTTGACAATTACTGATTCTTGGTCGACACTAAAATTTATTCATCTTATACTAGCGCTCGGTCGACACTAGCATCACTCGGCTTAAACTGAATTTCTTCTCTTTTTCTCTGTTAAGCCTATGCTTCAAATCCATTTACTTCTTTACTTAGTGTTAAAGATAAAACAACACATTACATTGTCAATGTGCCAACTAATCAAGAACCCATTGTAGTATCACATAACTCAACCTTTCCTTAGGTCGTCTTGTTATCTTCTCTTTTCAAATCCTCTTCATCAATCAAAAGATATGGTACTCTACTAGATAATAATTGTCTTACCAGTTAAGGTTTGACATCAATGACAATATAACAATTGTTTCAATTGTAGTTTCCAACAATATCCCTATTTGGCATCGATGGTAACACCACATGATCTACCATACAATCCAAAAGAGTCTATTCAACAATTTACCGAATCTCTCCCTTTTCTTATTCAATCACTCCCTATTTGCTTAGGATCACTTTTTCTTTTCTCTCAGGTTTACTAAATCTCACCCTCTTTGACAACAATGCCAAAGATATTCATCTTCACCATGTAGATATCTTCATGTCAATTCTCTAAATTTTATTACTCCCTCTGTCATCTTGCTTATCATTGATCAACATCTTTTGCTTTACTATTCACAACTCTAGGCAACTCCTAAAGTGTGACATCCTTTGCATCAATTTGTCAAATATTCTAATTTGTTCCATTTGATGTGATACTTCTATATGTTACTAGGTAGCCTTAGTTAGGGGAATCACCCCTAATTTACCTCTAAGGTATTCATGAGCATCTTTAGGTAATACCTTAGTTAATATATCTGCTAACTATTCCTTTGTATTCACACATTCCAGTCTCACTTCTTTGTCTTGAACTAGCTCTCTTAAGTAATGATACTTGATAGCAATATGCTTAGTCTTAGTGTGCATTACATGATTCTTTGATATATTAATAACACTTGTGTTATCACAGAAAATAACAACTGGCTCAATGATTTCCTCCTTCACACCTTTTAACAATTGCTTAATCCACACTAAATTTGAACAATTCACTGTTGTTGCTACATATTCAACTTTTTTTGTAGATTGGGAGATGCAATTATGTTTCTTGCTTGTCCAAGAGACTAATCTCTTTCCTAGAAAGAATGCGCCACCAATTGTACTCTTTTTGTCATCCACATTTCCTACCCAATTTGCATCAGTGTAAACTTTCAGTTCAAACTTGTCATTCTTCTTGTAATACAATCCATAGTCCTTTGTTTCTTTTAGATATCTCAATATGCTTTTCACTACCATCATGTGATTCTCCTTAGGATTTGCAAAAAATCTTGCAACAATCCCAACTACTAGGGAAATATCTGGTCTATTATGGACAACATATTGTAGCTTTCCAATTATAGATATGTACAAGGTTTGATTCACTTCAGTTGTATCATCAATTTTTGATAATTTTTGTCCAGTAGTCATGGATGTACTTACTAGCCTAGAATCTTCCATACCAAAAAATTTCAACATCTCCTTGACATACTTAGATTGTGTAATATAGACACCTTTCTTCATCTGATAAACTTTTAAACCAAAAAAGAATTTGATCTTACCAAATATAGACATTTCAAATTCAGTTTGCATCTCATTTGAAAATGTTTGACATAGGTCATCTTGTCCTCCAAATATAATATCATCAACAAAGATTTCAGCTAACAATATCCCTTTACCTTTTTCAGTCTTCAAATACAGATTTTTGTTGTCATTTGTCATTACAAATCCAATCTTTATCAAATAATTGTGCAGTCTCTCATACTATGCTCTAGGGGCTTGTTTCAATCCATACAATGCCTTATGTAGTTTACAAACCATGTTCTTCTTGCTTGGGTCAACAAATCCTTCTAGTTGTTCAATGCATACTTCTTATTCTAGTATTCCATTCAAAAATGTAGATTTGACATCCATTTGATACACTTTGAATCCTTTAAAATTTGCACATGCAAGTAGAGTTCTCACTCCTAATCTTGCAACTGGGGAAAATGTCTCCCCATAGTCAATACCTTCTTCCTGTGCATATCCCTTGGATACAAATATAGCTTTTTTCCCAGTGACTTCTCCATGTTCATTTAGCTTATTTTTGAACACCCACTTTGTTCCAATAACATTCTTGTCTTCTGGTCTTGGCACTAGTGTCTAGGTTTTGTTCTTTTCTATTTGATCTATTTCTTCATTCATGGCTTGAATCCAATCTTAATTCTCTAAAACATCTTTCACTTTCTTGGGCTCAAATTCACATAACAAGCATGTTTGATCTCTCAACTTACTTCTTTTCTGATGAACTACAACTGATTTAGAACTTGAATGAAGAATCTATAATTTAAGATTACTGAGGAGTTGATGATTAGATATGCAAGATGATTAAATTAGTATTATGTTGTCATTGATGTCAACTAGCTTGACAATACTTATCTTATAAGTTACTATACTGACACATCTGAAGGAAGGTGAAAGAGATGAAGAACATAAATATCTACATGAGGAAGATGTATATGATAGATGAGGATAAGAAACACACTGAGTAACTTGTTGATGAGTCTATGACTTGATGAAATTGACTTTATTATGTTGCATTCATCTATGATGAAGAATAGAGCTGAAAGACACAAAGCAGTGTTGTCGGTAAATAAAGCATTTCAGTATACACCAATGAAGTGTAGTGTATACTGAGCGTAGTGTTAACTAAGCTTGTGTTCACCAACGCATTTCTTTGTTAACTGAGCAAAACAGAAAGGAATTAAATGATCAGCTTAGCCAATAAAGTGATGAGCTGTAAAGTGTATGAAATCAAGGTAACAGATAAGGTTTGTTATGAAGATCGACGACTAACATAAATAAAAAAGGATCTAATGGAGTAGATTGAAACGTGTTACTGACACATCAGCCGAGGAAGCTTAAAGCGGCAAAATCTATGAATATGATTAAGCGGAAAAAATCTGATGGAGGAAAAGAAAATGATTTACTTGTCTATATAAGAGACATTGGTTTCATTATGAAACTTATGCCGAAAGAAGAAGATACTACAAAATTATCACATGGAGAAGTTTTCATGCATTCTGATCATACTGGTTAATAAGAACCGAGCTGCAGAACAGTTATCAAGCTATAGAGAGTAATTACTGACGGATAGTAAGTTGATATAGTATTGAATCTGAAGTGTTATATTGATCAGAAATATTTGAATGAGCTAAACATTGATCTGTAAACTGCAAACTAAAGTTGTTTTAAGGCAAATCATCTAATGTTACATATTTAACCATTGTACATAGTCAAATCTCTTAACCGAGTGGACTATGAAAGTCTTTTGATGTTTCATTCATAGAGTGAACATTGTTATCTTGTCAACCCCAGAGTGACTGCTAGTTGGGATGATAACTTCTGGTCTAAAATCCTCTAACAAGGTCACACCTAACAATGTGTTTGTAACCTTTAATAGGGTTGGGTCTTCACTGACCTCACTTCAGAAGAGTGAACAATTTTGGGTTGCCGGTCCCAGGTGGTTTTTCCCTTCACAGGGTTTCCACATTAAATCTCTATGTTATGTGTTGATTGTGATATTTTTTTGTTATCATACTTTTCATATTACATGTTAGATTTAATCGGTAACTATTATAAATTTTAGACTGACAATCAGTAAAAACACAGACAGTGAAAGTATTTTATGTTTACCGAGTTGCAGAAGTAGTAGAATTGTTTTGGATTATACATTTTGAATTGGGACAGTGGATAACTGATTCACCCCCCCTCTCAATTATTCTAACACTTTTCATGACTCCATATTCTCTATCTCTAATGATTTGTTCTGGTTTGTGATGTCTTCTCACATACTGTGCCAATGTAGGCTCAAATCTCATTTCTTGTTCTTGATCTTCAGGTTCATCTTCTAGATTCTCTGCCTCCTCTCCTGATTGCTCGAAAACATCCTCCTGATGCTCAACATTTTCTTTCGGTAAAATGTTGAGCTTCATCACAAGAAGGCTAAAATATTTTATTACCTCTTGTCTATTCTCCACTTCCAATTAGTTCACCAGAGGCATAAAATATTTTAGCCTTCTTGTGATGAAACTCAACTTGATAACTAGTATTGTTCAACTGTGCAACACTCAAAACATTATAGTTAAGACCTTCAACCCAATAAGCATTATCACATCTGATCTTATTAGTTGATCTTATTTATCATTTTCCTTTCATAGGACATGGTGCATCATTACCAAACTTAACACTCCTACCTTTGTAACGATTTAAGATTTCAAACTTACTTTTATCACCATTCATGTGATGTGAGTAAACACTATCAATAATCCATTTATCACCTTTACTCACTTATGAAATAGTGCAATTTTCTCATCTTCATCAGAATCATCTTTCATAGCAACATAAACAACTTCTATATCACAATCATCAGATTCACTAGTTTCACTGTCAATTTCTTCTTCAACAATATAACAAGATTTCATACCTTTGTCTTTGTAGCCCTTGTACCTTATGTGATCTTTGTCATTTATTTTGTCTTTATACTTTCTTTCCCTTCTTTCATCTTTGTCATCCTTGTTAGGGCATCTTGCTACAATATGGCCAACTTTGTTACATGAAAAATATATTATAGGAAGTTTACCTTTGAATTTTCCTTTTCCTCCCGGTAGCCTTCTAGCCATAAGTGCCTCAAGATTATCTAGATCATTATCAAAAGTACCATTTCCATTGTTCAAATATCTTTCTTTTCCTTTCTTAGACTTATGAAGAACCATTTGAGACTTGAATGCAAATTATATGTTATGAGTAGTAAAATTATCAAAATTAGACAACTCAAAAGCAGTAAGTCTACCAATAAGACCTTCTAAAGTTAGGGTGTTACCAGGAGTACATCTTGATTCTTGTATAGGAGAAAATATAATAACATAGATAGGAAGTAGGGTTCTCAAAACTTTACTAATAATAGTTTCATCATTAATGTTTCCATTAGATCCTCTAATAGCATTCACTACCTCTTTGACTCTACCACAATATTGAACAATGTTTTCACCTTCTAAAATTTCCATTTCATCAAACCTCTCAAGATTTCAGATTTGGCTCTCAGTACATTTTTGTCCCCACCATAGATAGCTGCTAGTGTGTCCCACATTTGTTTTGCATTAGTACAGTCCTTGATGCCTTCAAATTCAGGATAGCTTAGGGTTGATGCAATCTCTAACATTTCTTATTTGTGTTCTTATTTTTCCTGCATCTCCTTAGTTTTCATAGGTGTAACAAATGGTACATAATCATGTTCCACATAGTGTATCGATGAATCACCAATACTAGCTAAGTGCAATTTCATCAAAATCTGTCATGCAAGGAAGTTCTCCTTATTTAGCTTTGGTACCTCCTTTTTGTACATCTTTTTTTCATTAGCTTCAAGTACCTTTAAAATATATCCCTACAAGCACAAGCAAATTTGATACCAATGGTTAGAATGATTTTAGAATAATTGAGAGGGGAATGAATAATTTTTCCTTAGGTCTAGATGTACCAATTTAACTCTTAAACTCTTCAACAATCTTAGATCTATTCAACAATTCACTCAGTCTCTATAGAATATATCAGTAACATAAAGCTTGTAGTCCACTATCCAAAAGTAATCAACTTTCAGAATATAAAACTTTCAACAACACATCAAATAACATTCACACAAGTATAACACCTGGATTTAACATGGAAACCCAATATGAGAAAAACCACCAGTAACATGCTACTAAATTTTCACTCTTATGAAGTGAGCTTTGTGCGAAGCCAACCATGTTAAAGATTTACAATACACACTATTAGGTGTGACCCTATTAAAGGATTTAATCACCCTATTAAGAGTGGCCTGGTCAGAGGGCTTAAGAACATTCCATCACAATGTCACCTTGATTAAAGAGTTTACAAAATTATTGTTAGGTCAACCTTGATAAAGGATTTTAAGTGATATAATGGTTGAAAGTAACAGTACGTTCTGATCTAAAATAAATAACTCACTTTGCAAATACAGATCCAATACACTCATATGTTGATTTACTAACTAACCTTCATTTCCATCTCCATCTCTGATATGCTCGAAAATCCCTTCAAGAAATCACCTCAACTCTATTCAGCTCTTCACAACTCTTCTTAGCCTTTAGCTTAGGTTTTTCAGTCAATAAAATCAACCTCTTCTCACACTCTTGTAAGGAAACTCAGGTGTGGAAACAACTTCCTACACTAAACTCTAAAGGAAAGTATTGTGCAAATTCTTTTAAATCCTTACAATTTCAGATTTGTTCACTACTTTAACAATGATATTGCATCCATATACCATGCATACAGAAAATAGAGAATGACACAATGATTTACTTTGGGGAAACCTTTCGGTAAAAACCCCAGCACTCCAAAACCTGCACAGTGTATTAATCAAAACTATTACAGTTTACAATACACTTTCAATGCAAGTTCTTTCAGAAGATTTTCCAACTCTTGAATACAAATCACGGCAGCCCAAAAACATGTTTCAACAATACATAAACTTCACCTATCTTTACAACCCTAAAAAATGCTTATATCCTGCGCTTCCCTTTTAGGGCAACTTCCAAAGATAGCCATATTAGGGCTTTGCCACATGTCTTCACCCATCATTGAAACTTCCAGACATAGCTCTTACGTGTCATAGGAATCTGTCATAACCATTTCAACCATGATCTCCTTACACATAATTCAAGATGCTGACACATCAAGTGGAGTGACACATCAACATGCCAACTAGATATGTACACACACTTAATTACATTATTTGCAAGAAATACATTTTACAAAACAAATAATAAGAATAGGAATTATCCAAGGTTGAGACACCTTATTCCTAACAACTCTATAACCTCATAATTAGGTCATCCTTATACCTCCTTGATCAGGTAGATTAATCTTTTGTCGCTTAATCTCTTCCGTAGATCTTAGGTTTAGGTCAGATTCATCGAATGCTTCCATCATTTTGTTCTCTTCCTTATCCTTCTAGATACTTCTCCAAACTTCTCTTTGAATCCATAAGAAAATGGTTTACCGTGCATTAAATTATCCAGATCATTTATTATTAATGTCAGCACATTTTACATATCCCAAGAATTCAACCATGTCGGTTGGGATTCTCAATTCCTTCACAAACTGTAAATTACTAACACTCGGTCAATACTGTGTTCATCTACTTGGTCATCACTAGATATCTTAGTCATCGCTAAAATTGTTCTTCTCATCAATCATTGTCTTCGCTTAGTTGATTATTTGATAGTTGACAATTATTGATGCTCGGTCAACACTAAAATTTACTCAGCTTATACTGGTGCTTGGTCAACACTAGCATCACTCGGCTTAAACTAAATTTCTTCTCTTTTGCTTGATTAAGCCTATGCTTCAAATCTATTTACTTCTTTACTTAGTGTTAAAGATAAACACCACATTACATTGTCAATGTGATAACTAATCAAGTACCCATTGTAGTATCACATAATTCAACTTTTCCTTAGGTCCTCTTGTTATCTCCTCTTTTCAAATCCTCTTCATCAATCAAAAGATATGGTACTCTACTAGATAGCAACTATCTTACCAGCTAAGGTTTGACATCAATGATAATATAATAATTATTTCAATTGTAGTTTCCAACATATATCTCATATGAGGCATCAAACATGATAGGGAGATACTAGATGAAGGCTAATCACCCATTAAACATCAACCTACATGGAGCTTGAGATAGGGTAGGATACAAACTTGGCATAAAAGTAAATGATATTCAGTGTTTTAAAATATATTTGTAACAAGAGAATAGAAGAAATATGATAAGATAATGCGTATGAAAAATTCACATCCAGCTAAGATCAATGCCTCATCCTATTGTGTCATGGAGTCAATGAGAAGAATCACACCATATAAAAAAATTTATCAATAGAAAATGATTTAAGAAAAATTACATTACAACCTTCTTTAACTGTAACCCCAACCTAGCCTACTTATCAAAATCCTTGCACATAACTAGTTAAATCTATAGCTTCTAACAAGCATTTAATTGATCCATTAGACCAAAGCATGAAAGGAAAGCCACATATCTCACAACAAGACACTAACATAGAATAACTCTTTGTTTTATTTCTCTTAAAAATTAACTAGCTTGTACAATGGAGAATTGAACCACCACTATATTTCATTACAAGACTCATGCTATTTATGCCATATAATACTAAATACAACTAGAGATACCAAGAATGGACAAAAAGGATTCAAAAAAGATTCATAATATTTCTCTTTTGGAAGATTTACAAGACTACCCACAACCAAAAAACTTGCTATTGGAACCAGATGTGTTTGGAGACAACAATGGTCTCTCAAAACTAAGGAGTGGAACCTCCTCCTTTTAATAGAAAGAAGACAATATATATATATATATATATATATATATATATATATATATATATATATATATATATATATATATATATATATATATATATATATATATATATATATATATATATATATATATATATATATATATATATATATATATATATATATATATATATATATATATATAGTTTTGTCAGAAAATATCTTCTTTTTTAATCCTAATGAACATGGAATTCCAAAATTAATTGGAATGTAACAAGCTTCGGGTCAGCCCTAAAATTATCCTGACAAAACTAATACATCACCTTATACTACTATTATTACACACCATCTTTAACCTTTTCAAAGTTTGTCAGTTGGTAGAAGTTGACAAGAATTGATTCATGCTTGTATGATGCCTTAGATAGGCATTGTGTACCAGTAGAGCTTACTTGCATCAAGGATTTCAGGGGTCAAGTGCATTTTTACTGATAATGCTTCAAAAGTGGCAAGGATGCAAGATTCTGTTTAAACCCCCTCCCTCTCCTAGAAAATTTTTGCAACTTGTTTAAACAAGGACATGAATACCAATGAGATCTCATCGACCTCTTCCTCATCCTACACCCCTCCAAGAAGACACCATCAGTAAGGTAGGGAGTGTTATCCTTTTGGATATGGAAATTTTAGCATAGATAGATTTTAAATATCCCATTGGCTATGATACAAACAACTCTATCTCTCCATAAAACTCCTACAACTGTATTTTCACAAATTTGGACATGTTCGAGAAGTCACTTGCCTTCCTTAGAACATCCATTTTTGTTACTATCTGAATGATGAAATCTAATGGGAAAAATATATATATAGCTTCTAAATTTGCACATAGTTTGAAGAATTTTTGTGACTGTACTCTTTGTATCACCCAAAGTAACTAGCATGTAATAATAGTCTACATGAACTTTGTCATTATAGTATCAAAATATCATGTTAGTAAGTCTGTACACCTAAAAAATCCTTTTAATTTACCATCCGTAAGTGACCCTTTGAATCTTGTGCACATTATGATAAAAAATCCCTAAAAGGAAATGTTGAAATTTCCCCATCCTCTAAATTTTTTTGAAGAGCCGCATCATAAGAGATCCCAATGGCGTGGTGTCCTGCCATTACTTTAGTTCTTAGTCCTTACCAACAAAATCTTGCCTCATATAATAGACCGTCAGTTTCTTTCTTACAAGTAGGTAAAGTGATGATGATTGATCCATCTATATGTCGACTTTGTTATGAAATGTGGATTAACAAACTGACAAACAAAAACTCCCAAGTCACTGCCCCATCGTCTAGCAACACATTTGATACTATTTGCCAATCATGGACACATGGAAAGATATTGTGACCCCACACTAGATAAAAATCAATCACTTTTGATCATGGAATCACAAGGACCATTGATCCCCTCCACACATTTAACTATCATGCATAATTCAAAACTATTTCCCCAACCTAAAAGTTGATCACCTTTTTGATTGAGTTAAAATATCATCGTTGATTATACCCTTGTGCTAAAAGATTAACACGTAATTTACAAATATTTTAACTTTTCTCAGTTAATAATATTTTTCATTATTAATTTTTGACCAATCAACTACCTCCATCTATCATCAACTATCAGATCATCATGGGCCCACATATTCATATGTTGGTGAACCCAGGACACATGACATCATCTCATGATCCTACACCAGATAAACCTTGGTCACTTTTGATCATAGAATCATGAGGACCATTGATCCCTTCCAAATTTTACTCTTCGAACATCAATGAGATAGAACATTTTTTGAGCATCTGACAAATGGCAAAAACTTGTCTTCCCGCAATCAGCCGGGTCCACCTTGTGACATCATCGCAAGATTCTCAAAGTGAATGGGAAAACAAAAAAAATCTTGTCATTTGAAAAGGTAAAGGGTCCTACCAAATATAAATAGTTAACCCATAATTTTGGTGAAATGAAAGGGAAAAGGCCATTATCAAGAAATAGGAAAATAAAGAAACAAACAATTAGATGCACGAAAGTCAGAACAGGGGAAACATTTAAACTTTAAAGGGAATCATCTCAAAATAACCATGGTGATCTTAAATTTTTTGAGAGAACCAAAACTTACTTTTTACTTCACTGGAAACCTTCACCTTCGCCTTCTTCAGAGTTACAATGACTAACCTAGTAATCTTTCTTTTCTTAGAAATGCTTCCCCCTTCCACTTTAGCTATCGTAAGAGATGCAATTGTTACATGGGAGGGATTACTAGAAGAACTATGTATATTGCTTTTCAACATTTTGTCTTATTGTTCTCTAGTGATTACTTTCTCATATCTTACCTTCCTTAGAATATTTTTAATATTTTTCTTTGCATCTTTCAACAACTTTTTCATTGTAAATTTCCATATTTTTCTCTTATGTAGTATCAAATCTTTCTTTTGTGTCATCAATGGAACTCTCTAAGATAATTTTGGCATAATATTCAACTTGTTGTCCTATCATCTCATATCTAAGTAGGGGTAACCATTTATTTCTTGATTGTGCAACTTGCACAATGCAATAATGGATATAAACAATAAATGTGATATCATTTTTGTACTTTTCTATCAAGGAGGGTGGAATTCTATCTCTTTGATGCATCTTTCTTTGCATGACTACAAAGAACTCAGTAAACCTATTGTCCCTATCAATCATTATCTATTTCTTCATTAACCTTTTCTCAATTTGATGTGCTAAGAGTATATCCTCAAACTAAAACACTCTTCCTTGACTAGGAATATAGTTTGAGAAATAGAAAATCAAGCATATAGCTAATGAATTGAAACAAAAGAATAGATTTTTATCGATGGTTTTAATTTCTCTTAGGCTATTAAGAAATTTATCTTTTATTAAAGTAAAGAGGTTATGATTTGTACCTTTTACCATATGGTGAGCTATACAGATTGTAATAGCTGATACAAAATTTCCCCGGTTTGTGTAGAAAACTTTGTAGGTGATGACCTGCACTGCATACTTGATTGCAGGGTCCTTGATAGGAGTAAATTTGAGTGACCTTCCATCATGTGTAGCATTGGTTAAGTTCTCTAAATCATCAATCTTAAAACTCTTGATATTCAGAACTTCATCAACATCGTACAAACCAATAACCCTTCTCATTACCTCCTTTATGATCAAATGATAGTTATCTTCAAGACAACAAAAGTCATCATTAAAAAAATTGATAGCCATTTTAACCCAAGCGTCTTCTCCACATAAATTTGGAAAAGCATTGAAAACATTTAGCTTATTTTCTACCAAAACCCTATATTCAGGTTTCACATTTCTATCATCAAGACATAATTCCTTTGTCCAGATATCTACAATCCTGTAATGATTGAATTCTTCTAATTTGTACTTTCAATGAATGCAAATGTATTCAGTAGGAATGATACCATGTGGGATCTGTGAAAAAATCCTAACATGTCTTTCTTTATTGAAATACTTGGGCATAATTTGAACATGGGACATGGCTCTTATGATTCATCAACCAACACAGGGGTAAATTCTCTAGTCATATTCATGAGTGAATTTAGAAAAAAAATGAGATACAACCTTTAAATTTACCGAGATAAATTTCTTCAAACCCTTATGATAACCCTAGCTTTCCTTTCCCAATCTTCATCTCCTCAACTTAATTTTCACAATGTGTGAAATAACTAGTAACATACAATATTTATCATATGATCTCAAGGTAATGATGCATTAAATGTGTCATAAGACCACTAAATCAAATTTTTACTACAAGAAATATTCATCCAATACCTCCCAAAATGAGTAGATTTGCTATTCTTTTTGCTTCTGAAGATAGGAGACAAATAAAGAATATTTTTCTCCCCTTGACTGACAACCGTGAGGATGCTCAATTTTCAGTGAGAGCTTGTGCATAGATGTTGGTGCTATTGATATCCTTCTTGACCAAAATCTTCTTTATTTCTTATCTTACTTGTTCCTTATCAATAATCTTCATCATTTATGTCCTTTCTATATTCACAAATCTATAATACTTTGCAATGTGTCTAGTCTTGTTGCAATTGAAACATCAATTTTGCTATTTCTTTTGCCTTGACCTAAAATAGTTAGATTTATGACCATATATAAAACATGTATAACAATACCCGGTAAACTTCTTGCTATCGTTATTTGGTTTTCTACTTTGACTTGATTTATGCCCAAAGATATTACAATTAAAGCATCTCCCAATAAAGGATATATTATTAACATTGGTCCTACTTATATAGTTTCTAGCCTTATTTCTAGATCTATTGCATTTGAAATAATGACCATTAAAATAGTTAAGATTCATACTTACCTAGTGACTTATGAGAGCCTTACTTTTGTCCAATTATTCAGATGTAGTTTCATTTTGACTTACCAATTTATTTTTATCTTCCTCTTGGATTTTGTTGTGGGAGCACTCATCGATTTTTCATCCAAGTTCCTTCTTGTCTTTTGGTGATTTTTGAGCACTCAAGATCTTGTCTAATTTCTCCGAGTCGATTTTCATCTTTCAACCTGATTTGATTTGAGAGAAAGAATTTCTCATTCAAGCTTTTGATTTTAATTAGATTTACTCTTTATTATATTATTTAGAATCTTCTTGGCATGTTCACCTTCTTCAAGTTTGGTTCTTAGATTAGTGATAGTCTCATTTTGCATTTTGAGCTCATTGCTTACTTCTTTTTGTCTAGATTTGAACTTTTAGATATGCTAGGATTCAATTTTTGAATACATTCATTCGCCATCTAAATATTTTTAGATAGAGCTTTGTTTTCATCTTCAATTGATTCTAGATATTCATATACTGATAATAACTCATTATAATCCATAATGTATGTCGGTGATAAGGGTTCAACCTTTTGGATCTCCTTCGAGCAGTTAGACTCTTCCAAAGGAACTATCTCTAATACCAATTTTTGAACACTAAGTATACTAAGAGGGGAGGATTGAATCAATATACCCTTTAAAAAATTAAAGAACATGACCAATTTACCATATTTAACATATTTTAACTTTATTAGAAAGGAAATAATAGAAAGTAAACATTGAAACACATAACACTAGTGTTTTTTTGTGGAATTCCAAAATAGGAAAAACCATGTGAAAGGGTTAGCTCTCAATTGTTATGTAATTGTTTATATAATACATAGGGTGGATTGTTGTCGATGTGGCTCACAATCCTGATACAAAATAACATTGATGGCTAGATATACAAAATTGAACTGGTAGACATGCATCAACATATGCACTAGATACAATTCTTAGTGTACTATAGTTCTTATTCTCTTTACCAATACAATAGTCTATACATAGTTCATTTACAATAGTTCGCATATACATGGCATTAAACTATACAATGATCACGTGTATTAATTATAAAGTCCACTTATAATTATATACCAAGCATTGATATATACAACCTTCTTGTCAACCAAATATAAAAATATATAAACATATTTCCATTTTAGATCTATTGTCAACTAAACAAAATGAATTCGATTGAGTTTAAGATGGGTCTTGTATCATCTTAAATGGAAGCACTTCCATGTTAAGAGCATTTATCCCTTTGAGTGAGTATTCTGGGTCATGTCAAGCACCTGGAATCAACTCTTTTCTCAGATCATGCTTGTTCTACTTCTATCTGCCCCATTTTTCACTTCATGTCTGCATTTCATAACATTCTGGGTCTGGATCCTGAGGTTTTTGACCATAAGGTCAAAATTGACCTTATGGGGTCAAAGTTGACGTCTATCCTAACTTGGTTAGGATTGAACTTGACCCTGACCTGGTCAGTTCCAACCTCATCCTTGACCCCCTGTTCAAATTTCAAGTTTCCTTGATTTTCGGGTGTCGGGTTTCAGGGATATGTTTTTCCCACCTTCGGATCGGCCATTTCAGGTTTCAGGATGCTAAATCCTTTAATTTCATTTAATATAGGTATATTTTCTAAAGATTAGGACCTAATTGGGATTTAATTCTCCAAGGTGGCCCCTCTAGAGGATTGTGCCCTAGTTCACTATAAAAGGAGGCCTTCCTCTCTCATTTTCATCATCAAGTTTTAGCAATCTCCTCTCTCAAGCTCTCAAGGTGATCAAGAAAGCATTCATTCAAGCATTAAAGTCCTCTTCTCCATCCAAGTTCTCCATTGAAGATCAAGGATTCAAGCATTCAAGCCATTGGAGGGATTTGGTTCAAGCATTCAAGATTCATCATTCAAACCCTAGATCTAGCCATCATGATGGTGTGATCTTCCTTCAAGATCCTTTTGTTCATCTTCAAGATCCATTCATTCTTCCCTCAAGGTGGATTCAAAGCATACAATCATGAAGGTTTGATTTAAATTTACCATTGTTATGTTCAAGCTTTCATATCAATATACTTGTTTACATTCAAGATACAATTACATATCTATCGAATTGCATAGCTTCATTGTTGGATCCATTTCTACTACTTGCTAGCATTCTCCATTTCAATTTCAATATTAAGGTTGATTCCAAACTAGGGTTTGACCAAGGCAAACCCCCCAAACAAACAATAAAACCATTTTTCTTACAGGTACAGGTGCAAAATTTTAGATATGAGAGTAGATTTGGATACCCTTTTCGGTGAACTTTCGAGATCTGCGAACAAAGTCAGAATCGACCTTCAAATAAAGAATTTAGCCTTTGACCTTTTATGAGGGTCAAAGACTACCTGTCGATGGAAAGATAAAATATTTCTAGGTTTTCTTTGTCTCGACATTTCCAGTCTGAAATAGGTTTCAGAATTGCTCGAAAGAACACACAGACATTAGAAATTGGCATTTTCTAGATTTTCCCTAATTTGAGGTTAGTATTTGTATTTCAATTATTTCAAATTTCAAACACTTCAATTCCATCATAAGCTCTTTTATATTCTCCATAGATTGATTTGATTGTGAATTAACCTTTAGGTTGATCAAATTGGATATCTCCTTTGGGAATTTGGATTTGGGAGTTGATCTCATATTTCCCCCTCACACACATACACATCTCAATAGAGGTGATTCCAAATTACCTCTATTCATTTTGGTGAACCCGACATACTTACCCCTTTTCTTTTGTGGAATTAGATGCCCTATTGTGTTAGATTTTAGATCCTTTCTTGCATTTGGATTAGATCTAGTTTATGCTCTTGCAATTTAAAATTCAAAAATACAAAAAAATCTATATAATCAATAAAATCCAAAAATATTTCTTCCATTTCATTTTCTATGGTGATTGTTAAGATGCTTTTGTGTGTAGTTATGTTCTTTATTACTCTTCTTCTAGCATATCTTTATAATACCTATGATGTTTATGAGAGTATCATTCACTTCATTATGTTGATGACCCTTCACTTTTCTCTTGCTTATGCTTTTGTGAAGTTGACTGACACCAGTCTGCCTACATTTAAAACCTTCATTAAAGATTTATGTGGTAGCCTTATTAATCTTTTGGATTATGTGAAGAATTTGGTAGATGATACACCATCTCCTAATCTTCCTAATCCTAATCCTATAAATCCTAATCCTAATCCTATCAATCCTAATCTTAATCCTATTAATCCTAATCCTAATCTTCTTAATCCTAATCTGATACCTGATTCTCCATTTGTTCATCCTCACTCTTCCCATATTTATGATGGGATTCAAGCTATAGTTCAAGATGCGGATGTGCAAGATTTCTTTGATTTACCTTCTCCTCTTATTCATGATTATATTAAAGGAAAGGGTAAAGAAACTTCTTGAAAACCTATTATCCCACCTTATACAACCTTTACTCATGAACATGATAAACAATCACCTCCTGTAGAAGCTTTACATAATATGTACACTACTGGATATAATATGGTGACTAAACAAGGTTATAAAGGTTTAGGGCTTGGGGTTAATGAGCATGGTATTAGGTTTCTAGTTCATATACCCCCTAAACCAGATATGTATGGTGTTGGTTGTTCAAAATCTCAAGTTAAGGTAGGTGATGCTAAACATCATCCTCCTCTTCACATTCTTCTCCCTACACCTATCTTAGAAAACATTAATACTCATCAAGAAGTGGCTAAGAAGGTATATGTTAAGCTAATGAATTCCAAGAAGGAAATCTTTAGACCTATTCTGATCGATGCTTTATACAAATTCAAATGTCCTTTTCATTATAGTAACAAACATTTACTTGCTGATTGTAAACATTTCAAGTTATATGTTAGAGAAAGAGCTGCTTTAGGAATTATATCTCACTCTCGTGTTGTTTTACAATTTCTTCATAATTTTGATATAGGGGATTCCCCTCCTTTAGATATAATGTAGATGTTCTTTCCCTCTTGTCTCATGACTAGGGGGAAGAGGTGTATCTTCATCCAGTCTCCTAGAATCCATTAGGTCTTTTATTAGGGCTTAATTGGTATTATTTCTCTCCTATTTTTCTATGGCTTTGCATTATGTTTTTAATCATCCATAGAATCTATGTTTTCTTTTTAAGATATCTTTTCTAAGACATTTGTTTTGCAAAGGTATCCCTTGTCTCTATCTCTGGGGGGTAAGATACCTCCTTCTTTCTCTTTGTCTAGGGAATTGCTTTCCTTAGCTTAGTGGTATTTTTTTATATTGCAATATTATTTCATCATATTGATAGATGTTTTGACTATGGATAAACTTCTTATATGAGAATTTGTTGTCCTAGGTCATCACTTCTTCTCTATTTTTCAAATTATGTTCTTTATAAACTCTCACCCTTGCTTTGGTGTTAGAGTTGTTTCTCTCATTTCAAAGATTCCTCTTCTCTTGTTTGCAAGGGGCTTGATGATTGAATCTTTGTTTCCACTCTTGAAAGATGATATTTTATCCAAAGCACTTCTATTTGGTGGGGGGTCTTTTTGATAACATCTCTTTCTTTGAGGATCCTTTTCCATGAGTGACATATTCTTTTCATGATTATCTATATTCTTGGATGTAGGGGTCAATATCCCTCGCTAAGGATATGGTGTACATTGTTGTAAACATGATATCTCCTTGCATTGTGAAGTAGGTATCCTCTTCCATCTTTGTTCCTACACTTGGGAGGCAAGGATGCCATCTCCTTCTTTTCTATCTTTCCAGGATGCCACTCTTTCCTTGGGTAAGAAGTATTTATTTATTATGTGATATCTAATCATACATGAAAATTTTGATTTGCATTGAGGGTCTATGTCCTTGATAACAACCTCTTTTGTTGTTTGATATTGGGTTTCCATGGTTGATATATCTCTCACCCTGGAAATTGAACAATGTGCTATCCCTCATAAGGGTTACTTTATTTTCACTTCTTACATGATATCTCTTTACATTCGTCCCTTCCATGGCCTCATAGGAGCTGTGACCTTCTTGGCTTGGACTGGGTATTATTTTTGGATATTGTCTTGATTTTGAAGAAGGCTTTATCCTTGTTCTTTCCTTTCCTTAACATGTCAAAATAGTATGTTTTTGCCATATTAAGGAGGGGGGCATATATAGGGCCTCCCTTGTACTATAGTTTTAAAATTTTTTTACATGCTAAATCTTGGAAGGTAACACACATAAGTTGCTAAATCCTAAAAAGACACACATTTATATGCTAAATCTTCCGATGGTAACGCACATAAGTTGCTAAATCTTGAGGAGACATGCATTTTTCAAATTTTCTAATATGCTAAATCCTCTAAAGGTAACACACATAAGTTGAAATCCTGAAGGGACACACATTTCCAATTTCAAATATGCTAAATCTTGGAAGCTAATGCACATAAGTTGCTAAATCCTGAAAAGACATGCATTCATATGCTAAATGTTTCGAAGGTAACACACATAAGTTGCTAAATCCTGAGGAGACACACATTTCATATTCATAGTGATACAAGAAGATGGATCTATGAGTATTCCAGAAGCCATTAGAAGATGCATTACAATTGCAAGCATAGTTTATGGGTGAACCTATTGTGATCTCCCTCCAAGGTGATTCATGGTAAGGTGGGCATCTTACTAGGTGAGGTAATCACTCTTTTTCCCTTTCTCTCTTTTCACTTTCATGCTAGTAGGACTGGATCATGAAACTATGCCATTTATAGTGTTTTTCTTGTCTTTCTTATAAACATTTATGCTTTTATGATAGCTTTCCAAATATGATGTTAGTATGAGAAATGTTTCTTAGCAAGGTTTCTTGTACTAGTTGATTTGGGTTTGTTTTAGTACTAACCCCTCTTTTGTGTCCTTTTGTTTTTCTCAACCTCGTGTGCGTATGTTGAGTTAGAATCCTTAGCCTGGGGGCTTGTGTCCCTAACTAAGTGTCATTCTATCTCATTTTGAATCCACTAGGATCTCTTCTTCCTGCTCCTTTACCTAGAGTTTTCATCGAATCCATACTCTTGCTAAAGTGGGGGCTTAATGTATCATCTTAAAATGGAAGCACTTCCATGTTAAGAGTTTTTATCCCTTTGAGTGAGTAGTCTAGGTTATGTCAAGCACCTAGAATCAACTCTTTTCTTGGATCATGCTTGTTCTGCTTCTATTTGCCCCATTTTTCACTTCATGTCTGCATTTCATAACATTCTGGGTCTAGATCCTAAGGTTTTTGACCATAAGGTCAAAGTTGACCTTATGGGGTCAAAGTTGACCTCTATCATGACCTAGTCAGGATTGACCTCAACCCTAACCTAGTCAGTTCCAACCTCGTCCTTGACCCCCTATTCAAATTTCAAGTTTCCTTGATTTTCGGGTGTCGGGTTTCTTGGATATCTATTTCCCGCCTCCGGATAGGCCATTTCGGGTTTCAGGATGGTAAATAATTTAATTTCATTTAATCTAGGTATATATTCTAAAGGTTAGGACCTAATTGAGCTTTAATTCTCCAAGTTGGCCCCTCTAGAGGATTGTGCCCTAGTTCACTATAAAAGGAGGCCTTCCTCTCTCATTTTCATCATCAAGTTTTAGCAATCTCCTCTCTCAAGGTCTCAAGGTGATCAAGCAAGCATTCATTCAAGAATTCAAGTCCTCTTCTCCATCCAAGTTCTCCATTGAAGATCAAGGATTCAAGCATTCAAGCCATTGAAGGGATTTGGTTCAAGCATTCAAGATTCATCATTCAAACCCTAGATCTAGCCATCATGACGGTGTGATCTTCCTTCAAGATCTTTTTGTTCATCTTCAAGATCCATTCATTCTTCCCTCAAGGTGGATTCTAAGAATACAATCATGAAGGTTTGATTTACATTTACCATTGTTATGTTCAAGCTTTCATATCAATATACTTGTTTACATTCAAAATACAATTACATATCTATCAAATTGCATAACTTCATTGTTAGATCCATTTCTACTACTTGCTAGCATTCTCCATTTCAATTTCAATATTAAGGTTGATTCCAAACCGGGGTTTGACCAAGGCAAACCCCCAAAACAAATAGCAAAACCATTTTTCTTGTAGGTACAGGTGCAAAATTTCAGATATGAGAGTAGATTTGGATACCCTTTTCGGTGAACTTCCGGGATCTATCAACAAAGTTAGAATCGACCTTCAAATAAAGAATGTAGCCTTTGACCTTTTATGAGGGTCAAAGACTACCTGCCGGTGAAAAGACAAAAGATTTTTGGGTTTTCTTCATCTTGGCATTTCTAGTCCGAAATAGGTTGCATAATTGCCTGAAAGTACACATAGACATCAGAAATTGACATTTTCTAGATTTGCCCTAATTTGAGGTTAGTATTTGTATTTCAATTATTTCAAATTTCAAACACTTCAATTCCATCATAAGGAAATATAGGGTTTTTCTCTCTCTTTTATATTCTCCATAGATTGATTCGATTGTGAATTAACCTTTAGGTTGATCAAATTGGATCTCTCCTTTGGGAATTTGGATTCAGGAGTTGATCTCATATTTCCCCCTCACATACATACACATCTCAATAGAGGTGACTCCAAATTACCTCTATTCAGGTCTATACTAAACATGTCATGTTGCAAGTTGATCTTGAATTCTTGTCAATAATCTCACAAACTATATCTATCAGTGACTGCCATTGGTGAAAATTTTTGGTGATCACAAGTAGTGATACCAAAATATCCAACAATGTAATCGTTATAAAAATAGCTTGACCAATATCGATAACACCAAAATAGTGACATTAATGACAACCAAAAAGGGGAAAAGACAACAAATTCCTCCAAGGTACCTACATTCCTGTATCCATGGGATCAAGGCACCTGGGATCCATACTTGGTTTATGATATGTATTTGTGTTTTGTCTATGTTTAAATGTAACTGTATTTGAAGGGGAACATTTATAGTGATAAAAAAGCATAAAATGTAGTGGTAGCAAGATATAGTAAACATTACAACGATAGGATTATACTTGTATATGAGATGCATGTAAATAGTGTGTTTTTATAAAAGGTTGAAATTAGGTGCAAAAGTTTCTTTGGATCAAGAAAGAGTATGAAGCATTCTTTTAAAGTATTCCTTCTAGCACCTAGCTTATTAATGAAGTCTTAAAACTGTCAACAATGCAGTATTGAACGATTGACATATATATTGTATTCATTTATTAATAAGGCATTAATAGGGTGAACTTTGAAAATATTCAGTGACTAAACATTGTGTCTTGTATAACATAAATTCTTCAACTCAAAGGGGGGCAAAAATTAGAAAACCACCTAATAGTTGTAAGCATTGTCTTTAGGGTTTTTCATAGTGTCATTATTAAGCAATTAAGACTTGGGAAAAGGACAAAACCATAATAGTACAATAATTTAGTGGAACTTGATCCATCATTTTGAAAATGAAAATTTGGAGAATTATCTAGAAATTGATCAGGAGAGCCAAATCTTACTAAAAGCTATGAGAAACCTAAGCATCTTCCCCTTCAATTTTTTTAGTAGTCTTTTTTGGGGATTCACTAGTAAAAATTTATCAACCATCCTAGGAATATACTCTCAGCAACCTTTCATGGTCAATTTCCCTCACCAGTTTTGGCAACGAGTTTGCATCTAGTAACAGTGACAGGAATATAAAAATTCAAGGTCAATCTGTTCACATTATTATGAGGTTCGATCAAGTGTAGGTTTCAAAACATTCCTTTTTTTGTGGGTTTCAGTTTTATTGATTTTTCTACCAAGGGTTGTCAAACACATCATCAAGAGACCCAAATATTACTAAAGAATGAAGTGTTTGTAGCATGTATCAAAATGTTTCCATTATTCAAATATTGTGGTACAAGTTGTAACATCCTTTTTTGTGTTTTTTTTGTGGGTTTAGTTGTTATTATTAAACGCTAAAAATACCATATCATATGGGATCTTGCTAAGAAATAACATATCAGATGTGATTCCCAAAATGATTTTTTTAGATCTACACTAAATTGAATCTTAAAATACAATGAAATGATTTATCAACATCGAATTCCTTTTGGAATTTGTGCTTTATGGGGGCCCCTGTATGTTTGGGAAGTTGGCCCTAGCTCTTAGGAAATGGGGGCCTAAGCTAGAATTCAATGATACTTTTTTCATATCAGTTCTTATATGGGGGTGCTTCCCAGGGATCTCTTTGGAAAAATGGAATGAAGATGTGTTGAATGGTTTAGCTTCCTTCTTTGGAGAGCTTCTACCCATTGATCCTATGACCGCATCTAAGGCTAGGTTGGTTTATGTGAGAATCTGTGTGAATGTTCAGTAGCTCTTAGATCTTCTCAAAAATAGTGATATTGTTTCCAAGATGGGGAAGTGGAGCCAGGAAGTGGAGTTTGAATCCTTTCCTTTTTCCTGCTTTGTCTGCAAGAAAATAGGTCACTGGGCCAAAAGCTATCCAAAGAAGGTGAAAATGACAACTAAGAACTCAAAGATAGGGGCCAAGAAACCCAAGATTAAGAAAGACTAGAAACCAAAGACCTATAACTAGGTAGCTTCAAAGGAGATGAATCAGCTGAAGGTTGGAAGTGAAGAGGAAGCTTATGAGGAAACATAAAAATAATAATGAAAAGACTCAATAGAAGGCTAGGAGAGGTGAGAATGTTTCAAGTGAAAACCAAAATTCCAACAGTGACAAGGGGCTGACCTCTCTTTTAGTTGGAGAAGGTAGTAAGGAATAGGATAAACATTTCCTAGACATGGATGACCTAAAGGATTAAGGTCAAGAAGAAGGGAAAGGCTAGGAGGAAGAGGAAAGGTTAAAAAATAAAACAGAGGAAGGCTAGGAGGAAGAGGAAAGGTTAAAAAAGAAAATAGAGGAAGGCCAAGAAGGAAAAGAGAATGGGTTGGTGGTAGCATTGAGGAGGCTGACCAAGGCATTGGCATGGGAAGTGCTAGAAATGATACCCTTGAAGAAGGGGGGATTAATCAAAGTATTGGTTCCAAAGACAATTTGATAGAGATGCCTTAAAGGGTAGAAGACTCAATTCAATCTGAAAAAAATGATCAAATGGAGGAGACATTTAATGATGCTCAATAGTGTATTATCTTGGGCAGTGATTCAATGCTTGAATATTTTGATCTGGAGGATCTGGAAGTTGTTAAATCTTCCTTACTAGAAGAGGTCAAATCTTTGGTGAGCCAAGAGATGGGAAACAAAGATAGGAAACAACAAATTGCTAGTGGAGGAGATATGGAAAATCAAAAGGTTGGCGGGAGGAGGAAAAAAAATAGGAATGAGTTGTCTTCTTCCTCATCACAACATGGTGTCACCACCAGGGGTAGAATGAAAGATAATGTAGGGACACCAAAATATCCCCTTGGAAGAAAAATTGCAAAACAAATGCAAGAGCTGGAAAGTAAGCTGAACATTGCATATGGGAAACAAGCTACCATCCCAGACTATACTCTTGGTAAGAAATGAAGATTATCTCATGGAATAGGAGGGGGCTTAATAGTCCCCATAAACAAGATATTCTGAGAAATACAGTTAGACATCACAACCCTAATATTTTTCTTAGTTAAGAAACTAAGATGGCTAAAGAAAAGGTGGAAAAATTAAAGATTTTCAAAAACTGTGGTGTTGTCGGAAGTAGCTATGAAGGTGCTTAAGTAGGAATTGTTATATTCTGGAACCAGAATTACATTAAAGGTGATGTTCTATTGGTTGAAGGTAATTTTGTGGCTATTAAATTCCATTATATGATATATGTTTTCACCTAGATGATATCCAATATCTATGCCCCAAATAATATATCTAGCAAGAAGAAATTTTGGAATAAGATTCGCTCTAGCAGGATAGATTTCTCTAACATTTGTTGGTTGGTTATGGATGACTTCAATACTCCTCTTAGGGACCATGATAATTTAGGAGGTGTGAAAAGTCAGATGGATGGAAGATTAGACCTCATGGACTTCATTAATCAACAAGCTCTTATAGATGTTGACCTCCAAGGTATTAATTTTACTTGATCTAGTAGAAGGGTGGGAGAGGATCTTATCCAAGTTAGGTTGGATTGGGCCCTGATTTCTCATGGCTGATTGTAAAGGTATCTCTTCTCTCTTTCTTCTTTTTCTAAAATTGGATATGATCATTTTCCCATTGATTTTGTGGCTGATCTGATTTTTAGAAAGAAAAACTTTCCTTTTAGATTTGAAAAAATGTGGATGATTCATCCCCACTTTGAGGAAAGCTTCAAGGAATAGTGGGGCATTCTGGTGGATGGTACTGATATGTTTAGGGTGGCTAAGAAATTTAGGAATGTAAAAGAATATGTTAAGAAGTGGAATAAGGACATGTTTGGGGACATTGTCAACTCCAAATCTAATATTCTGTTAGATCTAAAAGATATTCAAGAAAAAATACAGGAGGAAGGATACTGTCAAAATCTTTGGGATAAAGAAAATGAGATATTAGTCAAATATCATGATGTTATTGCCAAGGAGGAATTTTTTTGGAGAAAAAGGTCTAGTTCTATTTGGATTAAGGAGTGAGATAAGAATACCAAGTTTTTTCATATGACTACTCTCAAACATAGAGCTTCCAATCATATCTCCTCTCTTAATTATGATAGGGGCAAAATCAAGAAGGAAGAGGATATTAGGAGAGAAATGTTGGAATTAATCTCATCATTGCTATCAACCAATTCTACCCTTAACCTTGAGAATTAGGAAGAGATCCTTTCTGCTATTCCTCCAATCATCTCTAAAGGTCAAAATGGATTCCTTGAAGCCATTCTATCTTCCAAGGAGGTTAGAGTTGTTGTGATCTCTTTTGAAGGAGACAATGCCCTGGGCCCAGATGGTTTTCCAATGTTTGTGTTTCAAAATATTTGGCATTTTACAGGCAAGGATGTGTCTAATGTTAAAGAATTATTTGGTGGTTGTAGAATCCTCAAGGAGATCAATGCCACTTTCCTTGTTTTGATTCCTAAAATGGTCGAAGATGACTCAGTGGACTCTTTTAGACCTATTAGCTTATGAAAATCTCTATAAAAAATAATCTCTAAAGTGTTGACCTCCAAAATTATGAATTTGTTATCTTCTCTTATTTCCCCCCAACAAAATGGATTTGTACCAAGTAGGAAAATCTTGGACTCTATAATCTTTGTGCATGAAAATATCCACTCTTATTAGTTCTTCAGATCAGGTATTTCTTATGAGAATGGATTTATCTAAAGCTTATGATAGAGTTGATTAGGGCTTTCTCCTAAAGGTTCTCTAGGGTTTTGGTTTTGGCAATAAAGTTATCCAGTTTATTCATCATCTTATTTCTACTTCCACTACTGTTGTAATGGTTAATGGGGCCTCTTCTTATTTTTTCAAACCTTTTAGGGGGCTCAGGAAAGGGGATCCCATTTATCCTATCCTCTTTTCTATTATGGCTAAGTGTATAGGGAGATGTTTTCTTAAACTTAATAGATATGGAGCTATTCAAGGGTTAAATCCTTCTTCTCATCCTCAAACCTACTCTCATGAGCAATTTGTGGATGATACCATTTTTATGGGGGCACCCACAATAAAAGAAGCTAGAAACATCAAATTTCATTTGAATATTTATTCTAGTGCATTTGGGAAACTGATTAATTGGGGGAATATCTCTTTATTCTTTATCAACACTTTGGTTAAAAGACAATTGAATATCTCCATAATTCTTGGGTGTTCTATTTCTGCCCTTCCTAGGCCTTATGTAGGCCTACCTCTAGGATCCAAACCCCCAAATTCCTTTTGGATATCTCTGGTTGAAAATTTTAATAACAAGCTAATTAGTTGGAAAGGTAATCTATTGAGTCAAGATGGAAAAGTGCAGTTACTCAAAAGTTGTCTCTAGAATCTCCCAGGTTATGCCCTTATCTTGTTCAAAATTCTAGAAAAATATGTTGAAATTATGGAAAGAATATAAAAGAAATTTATTTGGTTTAGAATAGAGGAAAATAATAGAATGCCTTTGATTTCTCGGGAGAAGTTTTGTAAACCTAAAAATTAGGGTGGATTAGGTATCAGGTGTATTCGGATGTTAAGTAAAGCCCTTCTAGCCGAGAAAACTTGGAGAATGTATGAGGAGGAAAGGGAGTGGAATCTCATTTGGAAAAGAAAGTATCTCTTTAATGCTCCATCCCTTGAGGATGTTTTCCTCTCTCCTAATGTAATAAATGGGTCCTATATCTGGAATTGTGTGCAAGGTGTTAAGGATGTGGCTACATAAGGGAACATATGGAAATTAGGAAATGACAACAAAATTTGGTTCTTAGAAGACTTTTGGTTGATGGATAAACCTTTAGAGACGCTTATTGAAGATAAGAATATCATTTAGAGATGTAAAATTTCATTTGGAGACCTAGTTTTTGACTACTGGATTGAAGTATCTTGGGCCAACTTAAGTGTGATAGATAAAAACCTATCCCATATCTAGTTTTCCCTTAATTATAGCTTTGTTAAAAGAGAACAACCAAACTTGTTGATCTGGGCTCTTAACCCCAATGGGAAATTCATTGTATCCTCTAGATTATTTGCTTTAAATGTTTTTGAAAGGGAGACCCCTTTCTGGGCATCTTGTTGGAACAAAGCCCTTATTCCTAAAGTTGAGATCTTTTTCCAGCTCCTTTTTCAAAATAAAATTATAGCCATTAAAAACTTGTGTAGAAGGGGTTTCTTTCTAACTAACAGGTGCTTTCTTTTCAAGAATGGAGCTGAATTTGTTTTTCATCTTTTTTTCCAGTGCACTTTTTCTATAGAGATTTGGGGGAGCATTTTGCATGGGTGGAATCTCTCTTGGGTCTTTCCAGGGAACATAAAGGACTTTCTTGCAAAGTGGAAATTCTTGACCTCTAATAAAGCTACCAAGTTGGTTTGGTCTCTAGTTTATCCTCATGTTTTTTCAAACTTATGGAAAGAATAAAACAATATGATTTTTGGACATAAATATTCTCCTTCTCTAGTGGTTGCTAAAAAAATTATTAGACCTATTAAGAATAACTTTGCCTCTGCAAAGGGTGAAGGATTTTTTTAAGGGGAAGGATATGACCCCAATTTCTTTATGTTATGTAACTTCATTTCCAAAGGAAAGAAGGAGAACAAGAGGGAGGGACTCGTGTGGCTATCTCCTCCTGAAGGATGGCTTAAAGCTAATTTTGATGGTGCTGCAAAAGGTAACTCAGGTCAGGCTAGTTGCGGGGGGTTGGTTAGAGATATGTACGGTAAATGTATTGGTGCAGTGGCTCTCCCTTTGGGTGTTCAAACTATCCATGTGGATGAAGCAATGGGAGCCCTCAAGGTGATCAAACTCACTAAAAAGTTGAATTTCCAAAATTTATGGGTGGAGGGAGATTCAAATAACATTATCAAGTGCTTACTTGGCAATAACAAGGCTCCATGGTCTACTAATCCCATCATTAAGGAAGTTGAGGTTATTCTTGGTATGTTTAATCGGGTTTTTATACCCAAGTGTATCATGAAGTTAATAAATAAATGAATCAATTAGCCAATATTGTTGTTAAATGTAACAAAATTATTACATGGAATGGAAAACTTAAGCATGATGAAGAGTTAGCATATATCATTAATTATGATATGACACATAGTAATGTGGGGAGTATAATCAACAATGATGGAAATAACATTTAGGCAGTTCATTTTTAGGGAATGTATGATGTTGATTTGGGGAAAGAATAAAAAAATCTTTTATAATCCCCCTCAACATGTTTTTTGGGATACCATTTGGGCTATCTCTATCTTCTACAATTTGAGAAACTAATCAAGTTCATTTACTGGTAATAGAAATATGCGAGGGGATTCTAAGAGACATGAGCTTGAGTCTTTCAAGGAATGGAAAGATGAGAAGGAGGTCTCAAAGAATCTCAAGAAAGGTGGCATCACCCGTTACCTTGAACGTCTCCATGGGTTTAATAGAGAGGTAAAAAATGCTTTTGTTAAGGGCTGGAATAGCTCATTTGTCACTCTACATGGGGTCAATATTGATTTAAATGTCAATTTCATCTCTGAAATCATGGGTATTTCTAGTTCTGGGAGGGAATTTTTTTGGAAAGAAAGATATCCGACATTATAGTGTGTAAATTTCATAAAATTGAAGAGGAGGAATAGTTTTTAGT
The DNA here is from genome assembly GCA_027943335.1 of Chamaecyparis obtusa. Classification (NCBI taxonomy): domain Eukaryota; kingdom Viridiplantae; phylum Streptophyta; class Pinopsida; order Cupressales; family Cupressaceae; genus Chamaecyparis; species Chamaecyparis obtusa. The sequence goes on from BSBK01001701.1 coordinate 702,127, forward strand.
CAAAACGGGGGATTATTACAGCATTGAACATATTAAGCCTATATGTAAGAAAATCTTGATGTGTGTTATGGCTACCATAGTCTAGTTCAAGACAAGAAAAATCCCTAGAAGCCCATTCTACATGAAGGGCTTATCCTGCTCATTTTTTTTAATTATTATAAGGTGAGGACCCCTAAGCCTGCTATTAAGGAGTCTAAGGGTAAGAGGAAAGTGAAGAATTTTGCATCTAATGAGGTTGAGAGGAAAATTCCTTAGGGTACTATAGGAAAAAAGAAAACTCCTCTGAACCTCCAGAATCAGTTTGATAGTGTGAAGGGTATGCTAACAAAGGATGATAGTGATGGTGACTCTGAGAAGAAGGAAGCGAGTGTTGCTAAACCTAGGTTTGATGGAGATAAAGGTATGGAAATGGAGGATGAAGAAGACTCCACTACCAATTCTAGTAAGGACAATAATGTTTCGGTGTCAAATTATGACAAGGGTAGCCTCTTAAAAGAGAATATGGATACTATCACTCGGGAAGAGGAGATCTCTCCAACCAAGGGTGAGCAGGATAAGGAGGACAATCAAAAAAATGGAAAGGAGGTGATAGAGGCTAATAATAAGGTCTTGCAAGAGGAAGGTGATAAGGGAGACAAACACATGGTGAGAAAGGTAAGGAATGAATCTAAACATTGTGGGTTATCCTAGTTTTGGTTTGACTGTTTCCCCTTTTGGTCCTAAAAATGTTTCTAAACATAATGTTACTAGTTCTGGGAGGAAAGAGGAGTTTGTCCATTTGAGTCTTGGTCCTCTTAAGGGTAATTTGGAATCTCCTTTAGATTTCCTTCAGAAGGCTAGGCTTACAGTTGATAACTCATATGCTATGGATAACTGGGTGGAAAGTGAAATTAACAATATTAAGTCCAAGTTCAACAATATGCAAGATTAGTTGGATAAGGAAACCCAAGCCATAAAGAATTTAGTGGAGAAGTTTGAATAGTTTTTGGTGAAGATAGAAACCTATGAGGAGCATATGGGGCATATCCTTTGTGGCATTAATGAGAATATTAATTCCACTATCCATAAGTTAAGGGACCTGACTAGCAGAATGGAGAAGATTGTTGAGAACAGGGTAGTTGGTCAGACTGAGCTGAACAAGGGCATTGAAGTTGCTGCTATTTTTGAAGGTCCCCAAAAGTGCACATAGGTAAGTATGAGGAAGAAATATATTGCTTATCCCATGGCTCTCCAATTTATAAATGATATTGTGGAAGATATTACTATCATTAAAGAGGAAGTGGCCACTTCTCTAAAAATGTTGGCTTGGTATCATGTTTGTTTTTGTCTTAGTGTCTTGTTCTGTGTTTGGTTGCTGGTTCTATTTGGTTGTTGTTTGTTTTGTTGTTGGTTTGTGTTAGAATTTAATCTTTCCTTGGTAAAATATGTATTTAAAGGATAAACCAAGGTATCCTATTGTATTTGTCCTCTAGTCCAAGTGGGAGGACATGTCATATTTGTAATTCCTTTATTAAGGAAAATAGATATTCCTCCTTATGAGGAATCCTACACTTGTCTCACACACTATTGAAATGTGGCATACATAGAAATGGGAGTTACAATGTAACTCCTTCCTCACATCTTTATTAAAGAGATGGCTCTCCTTCTCTCTTCATATGAGATAATTCTTCTTCTTGAACACTATTGTATGAGCTAAGCTCTCTCTCTCTCTCTCTCTGCATTTTTGCCACATTCATTATATCATGGGGTTTTTTTAATGCTTTTCCCCCTTCAAAATATTGTCTCCTTTGTTGCTTTGCTCTTTGGTGAATGCTCCTAGTTTTGTGTTAATTAATGGTAAATCTTCTTACTCCTTGCTCATTGAATTAAACAATTTCCTGTCTCTCTTTATTTTGTTATTATTTTAACATGGTATTAGAGTGGGTTGGTTTAATCATGTTTTGAGTGTGTAGGTAAAGAAGCTACCATATCTTGGTGCACTCAAAATTTAGAGACATTGTTTAGAGTGATTTGAATCTCATTTTAGTTCTTTGCAATATCGTGGTGAACTAATTTTAGTTCTTTGCAATTAGTTTATTTATAGGTTCATTTATATTAATCTTATATATTTCAGTCCATGATTACTAATTTACTAATCTAGGGTTTAAATTTAATGGCAGAATGATCATATTTTAGAAGATTTTGTTATAAATTTTTAAACAACTTTATTTTAGTTTGTAGCTCCTTTATAGCTAAAGATTTATTTGGCATTCATAACTAACCATTTATTAATCTCTATTTTCCAACTAATATTAATCTTTCCTTTGTTTGAGTGCAACCTTTTTACATAGTATTTTTGCTATCGGTTTTTTTGTTTCTATTTTTGCTTGCATGCGGTTCTTTTATTCATTGCATGCATTTTTTAAATCCTTGCATGCATTTGTCTAGCACTGTGGAGTATTGTGAGAAAATGCATGTAAATGCTTTGATGTTGCCTATCAAATATCTTCTTCCTGACAATGGCATCATTGGGTTCTAATAACAAAGCTTTCTGAAAGCTTCAACAGCCGCATCTTCATCATTTTAAGCCTTGTGTGCCCGACCCTGACAGAATAAGGCTTTCACATTATCTTCTCCATCGCGCATACTAAAGTCAGTATCCAAAAGAGCGCCTTTTGAATTGTGCTTGCAGGCAAAACTGTTTGTAAAGATTTGTGACTTTGTCTTCCTTAGATTATTGTTTCTCTCATCACCTGTGTTCATGAGTTCATTTCTCAGTTCATCAGTGTGAGAAGAGGATAGACGAGATCAGAAGATTTCCTTCATCAGTTGATTGAGTTTTCTGAGTAAGCTTTTGATTTTATAGTGTGAGATTAGAATAGAAGAGATCAGAAGAGTTTCTTTATCGATTCATTGAGTTTTCTGTGAGTATAACATTTTACTATTTTCATTTTTACTGTATTCCTTTGCTACTATTATTTAATAAATCTGGTGTTTTTCTCTAATATTATACTCATTGATTGGATCTCTTGATGCATGCACTGATATTTTGTCAAGTTTCATTTATAGTCATTTTTAGACTTGTGTTTGGAGTCTAGGAGGCAGAGATTCATTAGCTGGCCATGACATCTAAAGACTTGTTCATTATTTCATTATTAATAAGCTTTATTAACATTTTCATTAATATCATTCTCAGCCCTAGTGATCAATCTCTGTTTTAACTACGTGTGTAGATTGCTGATTACTTAACGTCTCTATTGTTGTGGTCTTCTTCAAACTTTGCAGATACCATACTTTTAACTAATAGCTAACATCTCTCAGTGATTTCTGGGCCTTCCAATCTCTATCAATAGGTTTTTAGCTCAAGTGCTAAGGGTTTTAGTTAGATTCAAATCATTTTTTTAATTATTTATTCCAGATTCTAATCATCGCCGACTCTTTGCAGGTAAACGGGCTTCAGTAGATTTAGTTCTTTTTCTCAATATATTAATCATTCAGTATATTTATTTCCATTCTTTGGTCTGATTAATATTTGTTTTGCAGGATTGTGTTTCCTTTCATTGTTATCAAGGTTATTTAGTTTATTTCTCTCTTTGTCTCCTCTTTGCATGCTTAAGTGTATAAATTTCTCTTTGCATGCAAGAGATTCTTGTCGTTATCTGTTAATCAATAAAAACTTAACAAAGACTTGTTAACTCTTAAGTGTTCTTGGTTTCAGTTTTACCTTTGGTAGTTGGTTTTTTCCTTGCATGCCTCCTTGGCGTAAGCTAACATAGCTTTCTGATATTGCATGCAAGTGTATATAGTTTCTTTTGCATGCATTTGATTTGCATGCCTAATTTTTCAGCTTCTCTCTCAGTGCTCTTGCTTTAAAAGTTTCTTTTCAGGGTTCTGTTAAGGGTTTTCATTTATTTATCTCAAGTTTAGGTGTTCTTTTCATTAAATCTTCGTATTTAATGATGACCACCCTAATGCTAGAAATAAAGTTAACTAGTATAAATTATCATGCATGGAAAATGCACATGACCTTCATCTTTAGATTCAGACATATTTTAGATATTGCAACTAATGCCAATTCAAAACTAGCAACCTCTGCTCCTCAAGTTGACCAAACTGCTTGGCAGACTAAAAATGAGGAAGCACTTGGTTTAATCAGGATCTCCTTAAGTCCTGAATTGTATGTCTTAATTTCTACTTGTACAGAAGCCCATCAAGCTTGGGACATCCTGAAAAATACCTATGATAGTGTAGATGAGACTCAAAAAATACAGCTTCAAGACCAACTTGAAGACCTCAGGTATACCGACTTCAACTTTGTTGATGATTTCTTGCTCAAGTTTGATTCAATTAAAGTTTTACTAACTGGTTTACAAGTTCCTCTCTCTAATTTAAGGATAATCCACATAATTATTCGTAAATGTTTGCCTAGATAGTTCCAACAGTTTATTACAAATATTTACTCTCAGGTAGCTATTCCTCCTTTAGCATCTCAATTAACTTATGTCATCTTTCAAAATATGTTGTGTCACGAGGAAGGAAAATTGATTCAATTTGGTATAATTAAAACTCATGAACATGCCTATGTCTCTCAAAGTCACAATAATAATAGATCTTCTAACACTAATCAAAATAACCAAAATTATCAAAGATCAAACAATACTAATAATTCAAATAATAACTCAAGCCAACAATTTAATGATCATTACAATTCTAGGCCTTCCAATAACTATCATAATAGTAATCATTCAAATAGGCCACATTTCACCTATTGCGGTAAAGATGGTCACTCAATACATAACTATTTTAAGAAACAAAAAGATGATCAACCTAATTCTCAAAACTACTCAAATGGAAATCAATCTCATTCTGCTTTTACTGTCTGGTTTAATGCTTCTAAACCACTTGAATGGATTATTGATAGTGGTGCATCTCAACATGTTACATCTCATAAGGAAGTCTTTGATTCTTTGCAACCTGATTCTATGAATATTCCTGTTTCTTTAGCTGATAATTATTGCTGTCAAGTTGAAGGAACTGGTAATGTTTCTGTTCCAAATGGTAAATTACATAATGTGCTTTATGTTCATGATTTGAAAGCTAACCTTCTTTCTATTCCACAATTATGTCAAGATTATAAGGTTGACTTTCATAAAAATATTTGCCATATCATTGATCCCAATACTGATCAGATAGTTGCTAATGCTAAATTGGATGATGATAATCTCTTTAAATTTTATCAATTTGCCTCTCCTAGATATTCATTACTTACTACTATTGATTTTCACATTTGGCATGAGAGGCTGGGACATTTAAATTCTGATTATATCTCATTAATGCAAAAAGAAAATATGGTAGATGGGCTACCTAAGTTTACTCCTTCTAAGTTTTATTGCAATGGATGTATGAGTGGTAAAATGCATAGAGAATCTTTTCCCCATAAATCATCTTGGAGAGCTAATAATAAGTTAGTTCTCATTCATAGTGATCTTTTAGGTCCTATGGAAAATACTTCTATTTCAGGCTCTAAATATGCTTTAACTTTTGTTGCTGGTTATTCTTGTAGAACTTGGATTTATTTCTTACATAGTAAAGATCAAGTCCTTGATATTTTTGCTGAATTTCATGTTTTTGTAGAAAGACAAAGTGGTTGTAAAATTTAGATTCTTAGGACTAATAATGGTACTAAATATGTTAATCATGCTTTCTATTCTTACTTAAGATATTTTGGTATCAAACATGAGCTTACCGTTCCTTATACACCAAAACAAAATGGTGTGGCAGAACGGAAGCATAGAACAATAGTAGAAATGGCTAGATGTTTTTTACATGCTAGAAATATGGATTATAAATTTTGGGCTGAAGCCATGGCATGTGCCACCTATATTATTAATAGAACTCCTACTAAGGCCCTACCAAATAAAATTCATGAATAAGCTTGGTCAGGAACAAAACCCAATTTGTCTCATTTACGGATTTTTGGCTCCACTGCTTATGTTCACACACCTAAACAAAAAAGGAAAAAGTTAGATCCTAAATCCTCACCTCATATATTTGTTGGCTATTCTGAGAACACTAAAGGTTATAGAGTTTATGATCCTCTTACTAATAAAGTTCAAATAGCTCGAGATGTTTTCATTGCTGAAAATGGTGTCCATGACTATTCTCAAATTTTAGATTCTAATTTTAGTCACAACAACAAAGTTCTTGTGGAGGACCAACCTCCGTCTCTCAACCCTATTCCTCATATTTCTGCTCCTAATGTTTCCATTCCTTCTGTTTCTGCTCCTAACACTAAGGATAATACTAATACTCTTCAAAAGGATAATGATGAACATAAAGATAGTAATGATACTCCTTCTAATGATTTTGTTCCTTCTAGTAGTAGCAGTGATGATGATGATGATGGTAATAATCTGTTTACTCCTCCTAGTAATATTTTTGTTGATTCTAGGAGAAATCCTAAATGGTTTAAATATTTACTTAATGAAGGTGATGATTACATTTCTAGAATGGGTGGACTTAAACCTAGAAGGATAAACTACTGCAATTATGCTCTTATGACTTCTCTCTCTAATTCTAATGATCCTCAAACTTTTTCTCAAGCTAAAAATCAACCTCATTGGAAAATTTCTATGCAAGAGGAATATGATAGTTTAATTTCTAATAATACTTGGGATTTAGTTACTTTACCTCATGGCAAAAATCTAGTTTCATGTAAATGGTTATACAAAACTAAGTTGAATGCAAATAATGATATTAGTAAGTTTACAGCTAGACTAGTAGCAAGAGGTTTTTCTCAAGTTGAAGGAATAGACTATAATGAAACCTTTGCTCCTGTTGCTAAAATGCCTACCATTAAAGTTGTTCTTGCTTTAGCTGCAAAAATGAATTGGCCTATTCACCGAATGGATGTTAAAAGTGCATTTTCAAATGGTGATTTGCATGAAGAAATCTATATGTCTCAACCTCCCGATTTTATTAAGGAAGGTCATGAACATCTAGTATACAAACTAAATAAATCTATCTATGGTTTAAAACAATCTCCTAGAGAGTGATATTCCAAAATTAATGCTTTCTTTATTTCTCAAGGTTTTGAAAGAAGTAAAAATGATCCTAACTTGTATATCAAGCATAGTGAAGATGACATTATTATTATCATTTTGTATGTTGATGATTTGATTCTTACTTCTAGTTCTAACCATTTAATTTCTGATATTAAGTTCCAACTCAACCAAAAATTTCAAATGACAGATTTAGGATTTTTACACCATTTCTTAGGAATGCAAATTTGGCAAACCCCTAAGGGTATTTTTATCTCTCAAAGTAAATATGCTAAAGATCTTCTAGATATATTTCATATGAATGATGCTAATCCTATTTCAATTCCATGTGATTTAGGAACTAAGTCAATGATAGATATGCAATCTCCATTCATAAATGCTACTCCTTATAAAGAACTTGTAGGTAGTTTAATTTATCTAACCCTCACTAGACCTGATTTATCTTTTAGTGTTGGTTTAGTTTCAAGATTCATGTCCAAACCTCAACAAACTCACTTAAAAATTGCTAAAAGAATATTACGTTACATTAAAGGTACTATTACCTTAGGATTATTTTATGATGCAAATTTTGATTTTTCTTTAAAAAGGTTTTACTGATTCAGATTTAGGTGGAGACCCCAATGATGGGAAATCTACTTTTGGGTATTGTTTTTCTCTTGGTTCAGGTTCTATATCTTGGAAAAGTAAAAAAGAACAATCTGTGTCTCTATGTTCTACTGAAGCTAAATATAAAAGTTGTAATCATGACTCTAAAGAAGCTCTATGGCTTAGAAGAATTCTTGAAGATTTGGGTCTACCTCAACAAGAACCTACACCATTGTATTGTGATAATCAAAGTGCAATAGCCTTGGCAAAGAATCCAGTTTACCATGCAAAGTCAAAGCACATTTCTCTCCACCACCACTTCATTAGAGAGCACATTGCAGACAAGAAAGTTTCCCTCATCCATTGCAAAGGTGAAGATCAAGTTGCAGATATTTTGACAAAACCTCTTTCTAGAGAGAAATTTGAATTTCATTGTAACAATTTGGGTTTGATACCCCTTGATGTAATTATCCCAAGTAAAGATTAAAGGGAGGTGTTAGAATTTAATCTTTCCTTGGTAAAATATGTATTTAAAGGATAAACCAAGGTATCCTATTGTATTTTTCCTCTAGTCCAAGTGGGAGGACATGTCATATTTGTAATTCCTTTATTAAGAAAAATAGATATTCCTCCTTATGAAGAATCCTACACTTGTCTCACACACTATTGAAATGTGGCATACATAGAAATGGGAGTTACAATGTAACTCCTTCCTCACATCTCTATTAAAGAGATGGCTCTCCTTCTCTCTTCATATGAGATAATTCTTCTTCTTGAACACTATTGTATCAGCTAAGATCTCACTATCTCTCATTCTTAGGCATTTTTGCCACATTCATTATATCACGGGTTTTTTTTTATGCTTTTCCCCCTTCAAAATATTGTCTCCTTTGTTGCTTTTCTCTTTGGTGAATGCTCCTAGTTTTGTGTTAATTCATGGTAAATCTTCTTACTCCTTGCTCATTGAATTAAACAATTTCCTGTCTCTCTTTATTTTATTATTATTTTAACAGTTTGGATCTATTGGTTGGTCTATCTCTAGCAGTGTTTTTCCATGAAGAACTTTATTGATTATCTTTAGTAATGATTTATAAGGGGTTTCAGGGCTCCCCTCAAAACCTGGTTTTCCCTTAATCCAAAACATTGAATTCATTTTTTTACACTATTTAATATTTTAATAATTTTTCTGAATAAAAAAGTAATTCCCAATAATTTGAAACAAAATGAAATCAAATTTCAAAGAAATCTATGGAGAAAATCAAATTTCAAAGAAATCAATGGAGAAAATCAAATTATTAATTGCCTAAAAACACCACTATGAAAAATCATAAACCCAAAGTTTAGATACAAAAAATAAATTAAATAAAACTGACCATAGTCACGTACCTATTTTTAGGGCATAGAATGGTGGAAAAAAGGAACTTAAAGCAATAGATAGAAAGGATGTGACACCACTAACATGAAATTTTTAACTACAAAAAATGATTCTATGAATAACCATGAACATAATATTTAAGAGCAAGTAATGGATGATGTTGAAGAACTAAAACAAACCTCTGCAACATTATTAACCACATAAAATGGCACTATAAAAAAACCTAAACATAATATTTGGAAAGAGAAAGTAATGGATGATCATCAAGAACTAAAACAAACCTCTATAATATGATCACTTCTAAAAATATGAAAAATGAGTAAGATCAACCCACCAAGCCATTTCCATAACTACCATCGACACTATCGATATAGTATATTGAAAACATAATGTTTTGATAGAGTAAGTAATGGACATTTTTGAAGAACTGAAAGAAACCTTTGCAACATTCTTAACTGCATAAAAACAACACTATAAAAAACCCTAAACACAATGTTTTAAAAGAGTATGTAATGGATGCTCTTGGAGAACTCAAATAAACCTCTGTAACATTCTTGACTGCATAAAAACACCACTATGAAAAACCCTAAACACAATGTTTTCTAAGAGTAAGTAATGGACACTCTTGAAGAACCAAAAGAAACCTCTACAACATTATTAACTATATTTAAATGGCACTATGAAAAACCCTAAACACAATGTTTTAAAAGAGTAAGTAATGGACACTCTTGAAGAACCAAACTAAACCTATGCAACATTCTTAACTACATTAAAATGACATTATGAACAACTATAAATATAATGTTTTGAAAGAGAAAGTAATAGAGGCTCACAAAGAATCAAAACAAACCTCTACAACATGATGGCTCTAGTAAACATGAAAAATGAGTAACATAAACCCACAAAACCATTTCCATAACCACCAACAATACCAACAATGGATATTGAATGCACATTGAAGGTGAATAGATAGAAATCATCCCATCGCCACCCAATGAAGGACACACCACCACCACATGCAAACTCACAGCCAGAAAACCACAAATGCCACTATGAAAAACCCTAAGCATAATGTTTTGAAAGACCAAGAAATGGATGCTCTTGAAGAGTCAAAACAAACCTCAACAACATTCTTAACTGCATAAAAACACAACTATGAAAAACCTTGAATACAATGTATTGAAAGGGTAAGTAATGGATGCTCTTGAAGAATTGAAAGAAACCTATAGAACACAACCACTCCACCAAACATAAAAATGAGTGACATCAACCCACCAAACCATCACCATAACCACCAATGATGCCAATAGTGTAATTTATTGAATGCACATTAAAGGCAAACATATACAATGTGTTCCATTGCTTGTTCATCTCATATAGAGAACCCATCAAAACATGTATCACTGCCACTTGAAATGTCAATAGCAAAACCAATGATGGAAGTCGATCAACAAAACCCACTGGGTGCTTACAATACGTCACCATAACTTGCAAACTCCCCGTGAAAAAAATGGCTATGACAATCAACCAAGAAAGGCTACTGGAGGCATATTTCTAGGATGGCTAACAACTTTTTGACAATGAATCTCCAAACAAGATGCCAATCAACATAATAATCTTGTTTTAGCTCTCTTATCTCTATACATCCCGAGAGTTTGACCTTACCTAATAAATCCACCATTCATCACATTATAATTGGGTCTAATAGGATCAAATAAACTTGCAATAACATAGAAAATATCAACCACAAAGAGATTGTTAGAGCAATTAGTATTCCCAATATCAAAAGAGGAAAGGAAACAGGAGAATTGCATGTACATAAATCAAGATATGAAAATAAAATAACATAAAAGCATATGCAAACCCATAATTCCTCCTTTGTTTCTCTCCTTCTTATGTAATGTGGGCTCTCATAATTGAGTTACTGAAATATGAGAAAGGGCTCTTTATTTACAAGATTTTAGGGGTTTCAACCAAGAATCCATGATTGAAGGGTTGACTAACTATGATTGAGGAGTTAAACTCATAGTGAGTAGAAGTTCAATTTTTCTTGACTATCGTGATTGGGGGATTGATTGATCTGTCAACAAATAGATTGGAGAGATGAATTGAATGGACTGATGAGATAACAAAATAGACTAGTGAGTTAACTGATTATGTGGAGGAGTCAACTAGTTGCATGGAGGATTCAACTGATTTCATGGATTAGAAGACTGAATTCATGGAAGACTTAAATGATTGTTGAGGGAGGAATTAACAATGTGAATTAAATAGTTAGGAGAGGGAATTGTGGAGTGGACCTGTGATTGAAAAGCTAACTCAAAGTGAGTGTGAGTTAGGATTTAGGAGGATAATTATGATTTAAATAAATAAAATATTATTTATTTGCACATGTGGAGATATTTTATAAATAAATAATTACTTATTTATTAATGAGAGGAATTGTTAGTTGTAATTAAATAAATATCATTTATTTAATCATGAGATAGATTTTAATTTAATTATTATAGAAATGTAATAATTAGGAGGGAATATAAATTAAATTTAGTTACTTAATTAATTATAATAAGGTAGGGTATAATTAAATAATGTTATTTATTTAATTATATTATAGATGAATAGATGATGCAATATTGATTAGATGATTAATCATTAAGGTAATTAATTAAAATTACTTAATTATAGAATTAAGGAGAAATGATGATTTTGATTTTAGAATATGGTAGAATGACACAATTAATTAAATAATAAAGAGTATTTAATAATTTAAGAGGAATGTTAGTGAAATTGTCGCTTGTAGGCATGGGACATTTCTAGGTGTCTACAATTTACCCCTCTTTGATACAATGCTTTTTAGGCGTTGTTTCTAATAATAATAAAAGTATGTCCTGGTATGCCCCAATGAGAACAATGTGACAATGAGATAAATGATGCCCCCTTGAGAAATTATTTGTTTTAGAAAGACATGAATGATCTCTTGAAAGAATATTTAGATTAAATAATGTAAGAAAAGAATAATTAGGAAGAAGTGAATAATGTTGGTAGGTTGTGATGATTGTTTGATCAACATTGGACATAGAGATTGTTGATAAGAATCATGTCTGGTTTCAGGACTAACCAATTGATTTGACCATTTTGAAAAATATATTTAGTGAGAGATAAAAGAGATTTGATTGATTTGATAGAATGTTAGAATTGACTGATAGAATGTGAATGAATCCTTGAATGAAATCCTTAGATTATAGTAAATAGAGAGCTTAATATTTTAACAACCATGCATTTGATTTCCAAATGAATTGAGCTACTTTATTATAGAAAAAATGGATACCATCTTACCAAGATATAAAAGATCTAGGTACGATTATCCTCTTGCATTGAAAACAGGCACACTGAACAAACAAGGAATGTGGGATGATCTATCTAGCTTGAGCATTCAGATTCAAGGTATGTGTGGCGTATCACAACTAATGTATCCATTGCAATTTTGCAATTGGACATTGTATATGGATGTGAAGGCTCTTATCGTAGACACCCAGATTGCTCTTTTAAGACTTTACGACAAACATTCCACAAACATAAAGTAAATAAAACATAATTCATGAACCATCATGACATCTCTAAATCGCTTGTGGACATCCCAGAGATGCATAAGAACATGAATTGTGAAAATCAAGAAATAATAAGACTAACTTGACTCAACAAGTTGTAGTTGTACCAATTATGGTAGCTGTACCAATAATGTGTTTGCATATTTCTAGTAGTTTGGACATTGAGTTTTGATGTATTGTTGATGCTATCTGATTTCAAGAACAAGGTACCCCATCTAAGACTGCTTTGTCTAATTTTGAGTTACTTCCCTTGTCTAAGACAACACAAATTTTTACAAAATGCTTTATTGTGGGACTGATTGATAGATAAGACATTTTGGACAGTGTAGCTGAGGACTTGTTGACTAGTTTTGATTGTGTTGACTTGGTTCCATTGAAGCTCATATGTATTGTATGTCATCTTTCAATGCCTATTTTTTGAAATGAGAAAGGATTGGTTATGTACAAAGGAGATTTATTGCATGAGTTTTGCTAGTTTTTTAATTTGTTTGGTTGTCTTCCACAATTTTTTTGGATCTTTTTGCAAATGTTTTTGGTCCATCATAGGGTTCGTATGTTTGGAGTTAAGGTATGTGTGGCGTATCATACAAGTGAAGGCCCTTGTCATAGACACCCCAAACATGGTCACCCTAAATGAATGCTTTATGTTTTTTGATTATTTTTGAAATATTTTGAAGGTCTTTTGCAATATTTTTTTGAGTTTATAGGATGGTTTTGTATTTTTTTGAAAGATTCTTTTCAATTATTTTTTGAATTTGTTTAGATATTTTTGTAGTATTTTTGGTATTTTTTAGGACATCTTAAATCACTGAATGAGGTGAAAGGCATATGTTAGAATTTATTCTCAAACATGATTGTATTAATTTTCCCTAGTGTCTAGCAAGGCATGGAAGGTTATGAATGGATGAATGAGAAGATGGGATAACAATGGATAGGTAAAAAAATAGAATCAGAGTTGATTTGGATGCAAGGATTATCACACAATTAGATAACATACTTACCCAAGCTAAGGGAATAGATATGGTGGCTATGTAGGCAATGGCATGACACATTGAATGTCATGGGATCTATGGGGAATGACATGTCAAGAGACTTCGAAAATATATTCTTAATTTTTTAAATTCCTTAATTTTAATGAAGACCAAGAAAAGGATTTGAGATAAGCAATATGAAACATGAAAATGGATGATGAAAGTAAGGGATGGATGAGACAAAGGACTTGTATTGTAGGGTGTGGATAAAGTGAAGTAGAAATGATGTATGAATCCTTTTCAAGATCAAAGATGGAAGAAAAGGAATATGGATGGATGTAGGACTACAAAGGATGTGATAAGCATGATTGTATGAATGAAACTTGCCCCCAAGTGTAGAGAGTAATGGATTACACATGACACATGCTTGCTAGGTATTCATCATGGTATTGCCCAAGGAGCTAGAGGAAGTCATTTTCACCATAGGATGAATTATTTATTTTGATTTTTTTTTTTTAAATTGTCACACAAGACACTTGTTTTCCAAGTTTTCACCGAGGTAACAATTTTTTGCTTTTTTTTGACATTTTTGGAAGACAATGGATGTAGGAAATGACATGAAGGAAGGACTCAAGCATCTTGTTCTTTAGATAGTATTATTGAAGGATTTTTTTTAATGGACCATGGTTGTTGAAAGTATACTCTAAGATGTTGATAGGGTGATGGAAAAAGGGGATGAAATGGATGATAAAATGGACTAGGGTAAGAGTTTATGTATAAGATTGGATAAGTGGGAAGGAAGGATGGAAAATAGGTGTTGGATAATGAATGGGGTGTTGGAAGACTTGTGTATGGGTGGATAGAAATTTTGGCAATATCATCATTAGAACACATCTTGAGGGGTAGTGGAGTGATGGAAAGAAAATGGATTTTTGATTTTGGGATTTAGATATAGTAGTAGACATGGATTTTGGGATACAAGGACCCAAAATGGATGAAGGAGGTGGAGTATCTAAGGTAGTGGATTTGGGGACATAGGGAACCACAATAGATTTGTAAGATGGAAGAAATTTATGTGGAGGATTGGTGGGATCCTTTGGAATAGCAAGCTTGGATGCCAATTTTGATGTTTATTTGGGATATTATGCTTCGAGGAGCTTCGAGGGAATCCACATGCTTTTTAATTTTTCATTCTTTTGTGGTTGCTTGGAATGAATTTCTTACATAAGGGATTAAAGAACCCATATAGATTTTGAATTTTCTTTTTTCTTACCTAGCCTTTGCGACCTTTTGGGTATTTATTTTTTTGTTTTGGATCATATTTTTCTTTATTTTTACATGTCAATTAGATAAGACATGTTGATCCTTGATTACATGTGGATTGATTGAATTATGGAATTTATTCTTGGAATTCAAATTGCTTGGAAGGGAAGTGGTATTGATGGGTGGATATGAATTGTATGGAGGCCTTTTAGAGGGTTAGATGGTTCTCAAAGATGTGTACCTTTGTTGAATTTCATGTGGGAAAGGGTAAGTGGATTGTGAATTAGTGGATGGAGGAATATATGGACCTAAGATATATGGAAGGAATGAGGGGGGATGCATATGCTTGGGTTTATATGGGGGATGTTGGATGTCGAGGGGATATCAACATCTTTATGGTGAGATATATATCCAAGGCCTTGATAATATAGATTTTATTTGATATCAAGGGTTCTAATATACTTTTCTTATTGATGCCTAATCCCTTTCCTTGATAAAACATTTTCTAAAAAATATTCTTAGCAATAGGATAGTGATTAGTTTTGAAATAAGATGCGAGTCCATTTTGAGTTGGAGGAGGCATGTATGGAATAGTAGGACTAAAATGTAGAATAAATTGAATGAAAGTGGATAAACCAATTTTATATGTAATATGATCATTATTAACGTGGATATAATTGATGGCATCTTGAGGTGGACATGTGAGATTATGAAATGGAGATGGAGGTATGATGGGATCTTGTGGTGAATAGGGAGGATTACGACATGGAGATGGGGGGACAATGGGATCTTGTAGGGGACGAGGAGGATTATGAAATCAAGATGGAGGGATGAGGGGATCTTGTGGTGGAAATGGAGGATTACTTTGATCTTGACATGGAAGAGGACTGATGTAAGGATAAAACTCCTAGGCTTAGTTTTCCACTCCCACCAAGAGATTTCTCTTATCTCCTAGTATCCTATGCTTCTATAGGATTTCCTAATAGGCTTAGATCATTAAATAATTCCTATTCAATCTTTAATACAAGAGTCACACCTTGAAAAATCCACCTTGGATGATCCACACCTTAATTTTGGTTCTCTTTCTCACTTTCACTTAGATGGATCTAAGTGCCAAATCCACTAAAACTTCACAAATTTCAAATTTAATTGTGGGGACATTCTTCACATTGAATTAATTAATATTCCATCCCATTTTACTGATTTGGGAAGGTTCTTGGCTCATAGGTTTATCGGATTCAAGATTTCATTAAAAGAGACCTTAATTTTAGGCCTATTTCTAGTAGCCTTTTTAATGGCTTTTTCCCTTTCTCAACCAAAATATCCAAACAAAATAAAAATATAACTTTATATATGGATACCATTTTGGATTAAATTGAATATTTTTAAGGTCTAAGGCTCTGAAACCATTTGTACACCTCCTTCCTAATATCAAGGAGAAACAGGGCTAAAATGCCTAGTTTCTAGGACAGCCTGTCTAGGACTGATGAAAATTGCTCAAAACCTATCCTAATGGATTGGTAAGACTTCCCAATGATTAGGATGGATAAATAACATGAAAAAATACCATAAAAATTCCTTGGGATGTACTGTAATTTCCATTCCCCACATGAAATGACTTGATTTCTCCCTGTCAAGCCTCTAATCGGGTATGTCTAACTTGCCTAGGGTCTGGTCATAAAGCTAGCTCCCTTGCTCATGATGCTTCCTAATGTTAGATAAAATATGTATAGAGGAAAAAATTGAAGATTAAACCACTTATTTAGTGTTTCCATGGTTGAAACTCACGTGGGATCCATTTTTACAAATTCTGTCACAGTGTGACCAAAAGAAAGGTCTTGAACTAAAACAACTTGTAAACTATGATAAAACTACTCTAAACCCTTGACACATAAAATGAAAAAAGTCTGAAAAATGAATATAGAACATGAATCAACCACTTTATCAATGAATTTATAGCTACAAGTATGACTGTTCCTTCAAAAACTAAAATATCACTTCAAAATAGAATTGCAGAGCTCAATACATTAACTCAAACTTTTACAATAATGCATCCATTGCTTCGAGATTCAAGCCATTAATCCATTAGGTGTCTCCTTCAATATTATAGGGCCTATTTGGTTGAGCATAACCTCCCACAATCAAAGGAATCTGAGGCTATCCATGTTGCATGGAATATTTGCAATAAGTGCAAATGTTGTTATGACAACATTCTTACAACACTTGGCAACTTTGATAGATGCCTTAATCCTATATTCTAGGCTTCTTATCCTCATATCTTTTTAGGATCCAAGATAATTCATGATCATCATATTTATTTAACAACCATTAACCATTCTTAGGCCTAAGACATATTAATGACTCATCTCCCTAACTCCTAGCATTAAGAAATTTAAATAACAACTAACATAGGGTATTTGTGTGACCTTAGTCTTAGTGACTAATTCAACTAGCCAACATAAAACAAGACCTTATAAGGTCCTCAACCAACCTATAATAAATTATTGACTTGGATAGAGTCAAGTACAAGACAAAATCGACTAACTAGTAGAGGTTAGCCTAGGTCCTCCTGCACCATTATCCCCAAAATAAGAAGTTCAATCCACCCTTGGATTGATGAGGCTAGGATCAATTCCCAACCTTTTGAACTCTATTTCCTTGACCCAAATAGCATCAGAAGCATTCTTCCCATACCTTTGAATGAGGTGCTCTTTATACTCTTTATGTCTAGTTTTCTTGTAGGTCCTTGTGTCTAGTACACTGTCTGCCCCTGTACCTGCAGCAGTAGGAAGTTGAAGATCTTCCACATCCTTGATCACCTCATTGATATTCTGGTCACTATTTTTTTGTGGTCCCTTGTAATGGACAAGGTCTACAACATTAAAAATATTGGACAATCCACTGTCCTCCGGTAGGTCTATCTTGAAGGCATTGTCACCATACTTTTCTAATATAGGACATGGTCCTATCCTCCTCATTTGCAGCTTACGAGGGACTCCTTTTGTCAACCTAGATTTTTTAAAGTATATCATAACAAGATCACCAACTTTGAACTTGACTAACCTTCTAGTTTCATCTACCTTGGCTTTTTGCTTGGTGGTGTTGTCTACCAATGTCTTCCTCACTATTTCATGAACTTCTTGCATAGAAAATGCAAAGTCATCAACATATGCACTTACCTTGAATCCATCTTTTAAATCCCTCAACTCATAGACTCCTCTAGGATGTAGGCCATATACAATTTCAAATGGACTCTTCTTGATTGATCTATTAATAGTATCATTATAGGCATATTCAGCTTGCCCAATCAACTGATCCCATTGCTGACCATAATTGTTAGTTAGGCATCTTAGAAGGTTTCCAAGGCTCCTATTTACAACCTCTATTTGACCATCGGTTTGGGGATGCTAGGCTGACCTAAAAGATAAGTTAGTACCCAATCTTTGCCAAAGAGTCTTCCAAAAATGACTCATAAATTTTATGTCTCTGTCTGAAACAATGTTGATTGGCAGTCCATGTATTCTCACTATCTCTTTGAAGAATAGAGATGCTATTTGACTTGCATCATGTGTAGTCTTGCATGGCACAAAGTGAGCCATCTTGCTGAATCTATCCACAACCACATACACTGTCCATCCCTTGTCTTGTCTTGGCTAACCCAACTACAAAATCCATGCTTAAGCATTCCCATGGCCTAGTAGGAATTGGTAGTGGTTGATAAAGACCAAAAATTTTAGAAGTGCCTTTGGCCTTTTGACATACTACATAACTCTCCACATACCTCCTAACATCAAGATTCATTCTAGGCCAAAAGTAAAACCTTGAAACAAGGTCTTGAGTCTTAATGATCCCAAAGTGACCACTCAAAGCACCATTATGCTTTTCTTGAATCAAATTCTCTCTAATGGAGCCTCTAGGAACACACAATTGATTCCATTTGAACAAAAGATCACTTTTCAAAGTATAATCAACATATTTACTATGAAAATGATTCTTGTATTCAACACATACCTTGTAGATGTCAGCAAAGTCTTCATCATCTACATATAAATCCTTGAAATGATCTATCCCCATGCTTTTCAACTGAATTTCTTGGAGAGTGAGGGCTCTTCTTGACAATGCATCAACCACCTTGTTTAGTACACCCTTCTTGTGCTTGATATTAAAGGTGTAGGCTTGTAGGTACTCAACCCACTTCATGTGTTTGTGACTCAACTTCTCTTGTGAATTCAGGAAGCTAAGTGCTTGATTGTTTGAATACACAATGAACTCCTTGGGAAGCAAGTAGTGCCTCCACTTTCTTAGAGCTTGGACCAATGCATACATCTCTAAGTCATATGAGGAGTACTTCCTCTTAGCCTCACTTAACTTTTCAGAATGGAAAGCCACCAGTTTGCCCTCTTGGCTTAGAACAACCCCAATTACTACATTGCTAGCATCACATTCAATGGTGAATAGCTTCTCAAAGCTTGGCAGCACCAAAATAGGTGTATATAGTTGAATGTGGACCTCTAATCCAACTACACACACAACATAGTCATTACTCACATGATCAAATTATGAGAGAGAGTATGAATTACTCAACTTGAAATCTGTGGTGAAGTGACCTATTGCCTCCTATGTAGATAGGGTGTTTAATTACTCTCAAATTGGAGAGCCAAAAACCATAAGACTATTTCTACAATGGAGGATTTTCAAAAGCTATGACGATAAGCAAAAACTAAAATTAAACTAGAATGAGTGCAATTTAATCTAAGATGCTTTGAAAGAAATATGATATTAATCTAGATAGCTTGGAAAGAAGATATGAAGTGTAGATTATTCTAAAGAATTTGAAATAGAATTAGATTAAGCTATGAGCAAATAAGCCAAACTAAATATCATGAAAATGCAATATTAAACTAAATGAAAATTACACTAAAATGCAATAAAAGCTTGGAATTAATGAAATTGAGACACAAAAACACTATAGTTTAATTACTCTAAAAAATTTCTCCCTTTGAATGAAGAAATGAGGCTCATTAAATAGAAAAGCCCGGTAAGAGAATGAAGGGGTTCTTGATTTGAAACTCTTGGCTCTTCATTCCCATTTGAGACAAAAATGCATAAATTACTTAATTAAAAGAATGGAAATTTCCACACAGGGTGACCTTTCAAATATTATGAATTATTAATTAAAAAATGAGTGTCCATTCAAATAACAAGTAATTATTAATTCCTTTTCATGTATATTATCCAAATGGGGTGGGTTTAATTTAATTCCAAGTACTTAGGACTTTAGGATTAAATTAATTTATCATAGGGGTAATTTAGCTAATAAAATTTGAAGACTTTAGGAATTAATTTTAATATTTGACTAATGCAATTAGGGTTTTTGCAATTGACATCAAGTCAAATTAAGTTAGGTAGGAGAGAGAAAATTGCCTAGGAAACTAGGACTTTGGAGATGTAAAATTGATGAAAATGGACCAAAATTAATTGAAATTAATATGTGCCAATTTTAGGGTATTACAATAGGTTGGGTAGCTATCCTCTCCTTCAACAACTCAAAGCTCTTATTAGCATTTTCATTCCACACAAACTTAGTTTTCATTCCTCCTTTGATAGTGTCTAACATAGGAGCACAAATTGCACTAAATTGTCTAATAAACTTCCTATAGTATTGTGCAAGACCATGAAAACTCCTTACCTTAGTTGCTGACCTTGGAGTAGGCCAATTCATGATAGCCTCTACCTTTCTCTTATCCATTTTTAGATTGCCATGAGATAAGACAAAACCAAGATACACCGATTTTGATTTGATGAACTCACACTTCTCCAAATTGACCATCAACCTCTCTTCATGTAGCTTCTTCAAGACAATGTTAAGGTGCTCCAAATTCTCACTCTTTGTCTTGCTAAAAATCAATATATCATCTAGATATACAACTACAAAATTGCCTATGTAGTCCTTGAGTACTTCATTCATGAGCCTCATGAATGTAGAGGGGGCATTTGACAATCCAAATGGCATGACAAGCCATTCATACAGCCCTTCATTGGTTTTGAAGGCTATCTTCCACTCATCTCCTTCATGGATTCTTATTTGGTGATAGCCACTATTCAAGTCTATCTTGCTATAGTACCTTGCTTCACCTAAACAGTCCATTAAGTCTTCAATCCTAGGGATAGGGAACCTATACCTTATGGTTATCCTATTGATAGCCCTTGAGTCAGTACATAGCCTCCAAGTTCCTCCCTTCTTCGATGCAAGTATGGTGGGTACAACACATGGACTAATACTCTTTCTAATTAGGCCTTAGTCTAAGAGTTCTTGTATTTGCCTTGCTATTTCCTCATTTTTTTGAGGGGTCATGTTATAGGCTGCTTTGTTAGGTAGGGTAGCTCCTCAGATAAGTTCTATCCTATGACTTATGGTTCTTTGAGGGGGTAAGGCTGAAGGTTGACCATCACTTACAATGCCTTGGTAAGTCTGCAACATACCTTGAATCTCCTTTGGTAATTCAGTCTTCTTAGTCACCTTGTCTTCACCTCCTTCTCTTGGTTTCAACACCAATGCATACCCTATGCCTTCACTCTCTTCCATGGTTTGTAGGAACTCTTTTTCACCTACCATAAGAACATTTGGACCTGCTATCTTTACTTCAGCATCCTCCAACAATGACTGAATTTTGAAGGTTGTATTATCCTTCTTGAAAGAATAGAAATTATTTCCTCCATCATGCATTGATTGGCGGTCAAATTGCCAAGGTCTACCTAGGAGAAAATGAAATGCATCCATAGGCAACACATCACATAAAAATTTGTCTTTGTACCTTCCAATGGAGAACTCCACCCATGCTTGCTCATTCACTAAGACATGTTGTCTTTTGTTAAGCCAAGTAACCTTGTAAGGATTGGTATGGGATATCCTTTTCAATTTGAGCTTGTTGACTACTTTTGACACTATGTTATTAGTAGAGCCTGAATCAATGATGACCCTACATACTTTCCCCATTATCTTGCATTTGATCCCAAACAAAGATCTTCTTTGGCTTGGCTCCTCCTTCACCGGTTCCTTGATTAGAGTTCTCCTCATCATGAGGTTCTCCACTTCCTCTGAATTTAATGGAATCTTAAAATGTTTATCTACTACATTTGTGTCTTCATGAAAATTTTTAGCTCTCTTATCACCTCCTTGTGATAAGCCACCTTTCTTAGGGTATCTATAGGCAGGGTGCCCCATTTGATTGCAATGGTAGCACTTCATATTGGCAAAATAATTGCCTCTTCCTCCTTGTGAAGAACCACCACTTCTTCCTCTAGAGTTAGAGTTATAATTCCTTCCTCTACCACCTCTACTTGAGCTTCCTTCTTGCTACTCACTAAATTTTATGTCACCTTGAACTCTTGAATCATAACTTCTTCCACCATAGCCACCTCTTTGACCTTTGGTATCTTTTCCCTTGCCTTTACCTTTGGAGGTTTCTTGCTTTCTCTTGCTCTTCTCCTTTATCTTCAAGGCCATTTGATAGCATTGCCTAATGGATTTGAAGTTCACTAGGCTCATCTCCTCTTGAATAGACCATTTTAGGCCATTCAAATACCTTGCTAGCTTAATGCTCTCATCTTCAACTACCTTGGACCTCAAACACAATTTTTGAAATTCCTTGGTATATGCTTGGACATCCAAATCTTTTTGCCTAAGATTGTGTCTCCTTCTATGCATTTTGACTTCATATTCATCAATAAGATATGTTTTCTTGACTTTGGATACCATACCCTTCCATGTCACAATATGACCTTTACCATCATTTTCCCTCTCAGTTTGCACAAACTTCCACCAAGTAAGAGATGAACCTCTTAGTCTAGACTTGGCCACCATTACCTTTTGTGTTTCAGAGATACCATCACATTAAAAATGGTTCTCTATGCTATCAATCCAATCCAAAATTGAATCTGGATCCATTTGTCCTCTAAAAAGTGGGACACCTTCTAAAGCCTTGCCACTCAATGCCTTTAGTGCTTTCAAGAATGGCTCTTCAGGAAGAACAGGGTCAGGGGCTGGTGCTTCTTCCTCCAAATCCAATTCTTTCTCCTTTACTTCAGCTTCTTATTTAAGTTCAATCTTCTCTTTGACCCTATCAACTTTGTCTTGGACTTCACCCAAGAGCTGCTCCATTTGAGCTAGTCTTTGCCTTAACAATTTGTTATCCTCCTCTTCTTCCTCAACCTTCTTTGCTAGTTCAGCATTAGTCACCATGGCTCTATCTGGTGTATTCTCTCCTAATAATTTAGAAGGCTGCAACATTAACCACAAGCTTGATCAACCAAGCTCTGATACCAATATGATGTAAGGATAAAACTCCTAGGCTTAGTCTTCCACTCCCACCAAGAGATTTCTCTTATCTCCTAGTATCCTATGCTTCTATAGGATTTCCTAATAGGATTAGATCATTAAATAAGTCCTATTCACTCTTTAATACAAGAGTCACACCTTGAAAACTCCACCTTGGATGATCCACACCTTAATTTTGGTTCTCTTTCTCACTTTCACTTAGATGGATCTAAGTGCCAAATCCACTAAAACTTCACAAATTTCAAACTTCATTATGGGGACCTTCTTCACATTTAATTCATTCATATTCCATCCCATTTTACTGATTTTGGAAGGTTATTTGTTCATATTTTTATCGGATTCAAGATTTCATCAAAAGAGACCTTAATTTTAGGCCTATTTCTAGTAGCCTTTTTTAATGGCTTTTTCCCTTTCTCGACAAAAATATCCAAAAAAAATACAAATATAAATTTATATATGGATACCATTTTGGATTAAATTGAATATTTTTAAGGTCTAAGGCTCTGAAACCATTCTTACACCTCCTTCCTAATATCAAGGAGAAATAGGGCTAAAAGGCCTAGTTTCTAGGATAGCCTGTCTAGGATTGATGAAAATTGCTCAAAACCTATCCTAATGGATTGGTAAGACTTCCCAATGATTAGGATGGATAAATAAAATGAAAAAATACCATAAAAATTCTTGGGGACATACTGTACTTCCCATTCCCCACATGAAATGACTTGATTTCTCCCTGTCAAGCCTCTAATCGGGTATGTCTAACTCGCCTAGGGCCTGATCATAAAACTAGCTCCCTTGCTCATGATGATTCCTACCTTTAGATAAAATATTTAAAGAGGCCCAAATTGAAGATTCAACCACTTATTTAGTGTTTCCATGGTTGAAACTCACGTGGGAGCCATTTTTACAAATTCTATCACAGTGTGACCAAAAGAAAGGTCCTAAACTAAAGCAACTTGTAAACTATGATAAAACTACTCTAAACCCTTAAAAAATAAAATTAAAAAGTCTTAAAAATGAATATAGAAAACAACTCAACCACTTTATCAATGCATTTCTAGCTAAAAGTATGACTATTCCTTGAAAAACCAAAATATCACTTCAAAATAGAATTGCAGAGCTCAATACATTAACTCAAACTTTTACAATAATGCATCCATTGCTTGGAGATTTGAGCCATTAATCCATTAGGTGTCTCCTCCACTATTATAGGGCCCATTTTGTTGAGCACAACCTCCCAAAATCAAAGGAATCTGAGGCTATCCATGTTGTATGGAATATTTGCAATAAGTGCAAATGTTGTTATGACAACATTCTTACAACACTTGGCAACTTTGATAGATGCCTTAATCATATATTATAGGCTTCTTATCCTCATATCTTTCAAGGATCCAAGATAATTCATGATCATCATATTTATTTAACAACCATTAACCATTCTTAGGCCTAAGACATATTAATGACTCAATCTCCCTAACTCCTAGCATTAAGAAATTTAAATAACAACAAACATAGGCTATTTGTGTGACCTTAGTCTTAGTGACTAATTCACCTAGAAAAAATAAAACAAGACCTTATAAGGTCCTCAAACAACCTATACTAACTTCTTGACTTGGCTAGAGTCAAGTACAAGCCAAAATTGACTAACTAGTAGAGGTTAGCCTAGGTGCTCCTCCACCAAGGACCATTGGATGGAGTATAAGGGACATCATTCTCTTTATTAGGGGATGGATTATGAATTGGACCCAAAGGAATTATTTTCTCTTGGGATGGAAGAAGATCATGTTGGAAAAGAGATAATGGGATAAGGGGATCTAGGTATAATATTGGATGGGATTGGATGGGGATGGAATTTGACCGAGACTCAGTGGATTAGCTTTACTTGGGAATGGGGAATATGATGGTATTGAGTCTAAGACTATTGCATTGTAGAAGGGACTAGAATTACATAATGGATTAGCTAGGATTTGTATTGTGGATATCCCTTGTGGGTAGATTGGAAATGTTTCATTATTGGATGTATTGCTAGATGGATATAGTGTGGAGAAAGAAATGGTGGGAGATATGGAGATTATTTGTGGGACATTGCTAGACATAGGTATATTATTTTTTTCATGTTTGGGAATTTTGTCTTGACATATATCCAAATTCTCATTAAGTGAATTATTGGGACATTATTTATTAGTAACAACACAATCATTGTCTGGACTTCTGATAGTGATGGTATTAATTATCAAATTGAGGTCTTCTTTTTCATATGCAAGGTTAGCCTTATTATCATGTTCATAAGTGGAGGTCTTGTCTTTTCCATGATCCACAAATGTATTTTGGAAGATCTTATGGTCTTGGTTGGTGGTGCCAGAATTTGTGACAATTTCAATTTTACCGTAGTTGATGAAATCTTGGAAAATGTGGTCAAGTTGCATACAAATGCATGTTTTATGTCCCTTAGTTATGTGATAGTTATAGTACCTATTCTAATCCCACCATGATGGTGTACTGTGACTTTTGTAATGTCTTATATCAGGTAAAGTTACTAAAGTGGACTATATTAATTTCTTCAGGATTGTCTCAAGAGGTTCTGCAAGAGGTGTCAAATCTCATCGTGGAGCGGGATGATGGAATATGGATGAAGTGACTGAGAGGGGGGGGGGGGGGGGGGGGTGAATCAGTCAACCATAAAACACTTAACAATTATTTCTTTCCAGATCCCTTAGGATATCTTAATGAATATTATCTGTTTAACACTCGGTAAATAGATTGTAGTAACTTTGTAGATGCAGAAAGTATTAGCAAAATTATCTTTAGATATTCATCAGCACTTGTATATGATTAAGATAGCAATTAAAGAACACAAGAGACACAAGATTTAATGTGGAAACCCAATATGGGAAAAACCACCAATGTATCTAGATACTGATTTTCACTTTTCTGAAGTGATGCCCGGTTAGAAGCCAACCCGGTAAAAGGTTACAAAACACACTGTTAGGTGTGACCTTGTTAGAGGATTTAAACACCCTGCTAGGAGTGGCCTGGTAAGAGGTCTTGAAAAAAATTCAATGGAATTGTCACCTTGTTAGAGGATTTACATCATGGTTGTTAAACCAACTCGGTTAAGAGATTTAGAATTCACTGTTACAATTATAAAAGGGTAACAATGAAAATGACCTGTATAATAATGCAACTGCCTTGCTGATTATAGATCTCTATTCTGCATAAGTGTGATCCTTCCTGATCGAATATATCTCTACTGATCCTCAAGGATATCTGATCATCCTTCACAAATTCTCACACACCTTTCCTGTCTCTCTTCTATATATCTTCTGCTCTGTTTTGTATATTTTATTTTCACATTTGACCTTTTATTTATATGACTTTAGATTTGTCAAATCGACATTACTTAGTATAACAGTCGACAGAATTAAGCAAACTTTATTTGCAAAAATCCTTCAAGGGCCCACAGTGCTCGGTGACCATAACTTTTTTTTTACAATCTTTCGGAGACCGAAGGAACTCGATAAACACTGATAATCCTTTTTCTTCAAAAACTGACTGAACTCGGTAGATGCTAGCTTTTCTTCGATAACCGACTGAACTCGGCAAACA
Organism: Chamaecyparis obtusa; assembly: GCA_027943335.1. Lineage (NCBI taxonomy): Eukaryota > Viridiplantae > Streptophyta > Pinopsida > Cupressales > Cupressaceae > Chamaecyparis > Chamaecyparis obtusa. Next base: position 728,913 of record BSBK01001701.1, read on the forward strand.
TTGAATTTTCTTTAACGACCGACTGAACTCGATAAATGTTGATTTCTCTTTGATAACTGACTGAACTCGGTAAATGCTGATTTCTCTTTGATAACCGACTGAACTCGGTAAATGCTGAATGCTGTAGACTATGACATAGTGTGACATCAAAGACAATACATAATTTGAGTAGCAATTTCCTTCAGACAATTATTTCCAACACGGGAATCCTTCTTGCATAACTTTGTTGTTGGTTAAGTGCATTGTTTTGTTTAGGGTTATGTCTAAAAGAAGTGATGTTAACATTGTGATTTTTTTGTGGTTCTTGGGTATTTTGGATCAGTGCTAGTTGGATATGTTGGATAAGCACTAGTACTTGCACATGTAGGACCGGTTGTGCCATCTTAGTGTCTATAATGCTATCATTTGTTACATTCTTATTTTTGGAATATTATTTGGATTTTTCATAAGGTGTTGAATTTATAGTCTCTTTCTTGAGTACTCCCTTCAAGGTGAGGGATATTTCTGCTTTTAGCCCTTGCTCGACTAGCTCTTGAAAGGTCTCAATCCATTGGGAGTTAAGTTCACACATTACATCTAACTGATAGTTTTCAATGAACATGTGGATCTTTTCTTTGGTTGGAACATAGAAGGATTCCTTAGACAAAAAATTTCTCCAACATTGTAGAAAATAGACAAAGCTCTCTCCATTCTTTTTCTTGGTGGTACAAAGATCCATCAATGTTACTTCCATGACAATGTTGTGCGAATAGTGTGATATGCTTTTTTCTGTTAGTTCATTCCATGTTCGTATCCTAGGAGGGAGTCTAGAAAAATAATCCATGGATGTACCACTAAGGTTTCATGGAAAAATTCTCATGAGATATGTATCATTGTGAGAAACTTCCATGCAATATGTGAAAAATCCCTTATGTGATCGTGGGGATCACCCTTTTCCTTGTACCTATTGAACTTAGGTGTGACAAAATTGGTTGGAAAAGGTTGAATATGCATTTTACTATCAAATGGATAAGGAATGAGGTTTGTTGCAGTGTAAGACATTTTAGAAGCACATGTTTGTAGATTTATGAATTGTTGTTGAAGGGTTT